>OZ016502.1:35065519-36265519 GCA_963966595.1 Physocephala rufipes | reverse complement strand
TCTGTAATAAAACATATTGTTCTCTCTATAGAAAAGAAAACAACAAAACAAAATATTTCTATTAAAATCAATTCAATTCCATTCTTGCCATTAAATGCGAATTTTAAACAATAAAACATCACCAAACTGCTTTGTTTTGTTTGTGTCTCTCTAAATAAACGCTTGCTTTTTTAATGACGAGAAAAACAAGGTTTGTTTACTTTTCGATGTTTAAAAGCTGTTTTAGGTTCAAATATTCAGTTAACAGCTTGTTTGTGATGTTGATCACCGGCAGGGGGTGGGAGTGGTGTGAATTTGAAATTGGGAGTGGCGTCGGTGTTGCGCGCTGTTATTGCTATTTTTGTAGTCAATCGCAACACGTTTTTTTCTCATCCAGTTAACCAACCAACCGGCCATTCCAGCCACTACCTGTTGCTGAAAATAATTTTAAATTGGATTTTCGTATTATTTGAAGTCATTTACATGGATCGCTTGAAATTACATAGAGTAGTTTTTAGTAATAATTTTTAATATTTAATTAGAGCTTTTATCAATCAGTAAAGCCTTTTCCATTAAGGACATTACATAATTCTGGCGGAATTTAATTGAAGAAATTTTAGTTCATTAGTTAAAATGATGACTCAATTCATGACCTAACTCAATAAATGTACAAGATATAATCTTTGCGGGGAATTCAGCAATAGCTATTTCATTCCTGGGAGCGGCGTGGAATCGACTGATTCTGGGTGAAAGCTTTTAAGGCTGCAGTCATTTCGGTGCTTCGGACGATAAGCTATTTCACTACCCCAGGATCATCCAGTTGTTCATAACACGACTTGAGGTTATTGCTATGCATGTACATGCCGGCGTGATCGACGACTGTTATGACGAAAAAATTGAAGTTAAGCTTAATTAATTGACTCTAAATTGAAATAATAAAAATCACTATAATAGAAATGCTCATTTATTCTTACGTTCCGACGTTATTAAGTCATAAATCGTTTCCAAGGGATCGCTCGTATTGAAATACTAAACGGTTATGTGCTTATTGGAGAAGCCGATTTAATCCTTATCAATTGAAACGTCGCTTAAATTCCGATCTTAGAGATAAATATATTAATTCTGTTACGTCTACTAATTCTAATAATCCATAAAAATTCGTCAGAGAAATATACGCTGGCGTTATTTTGTTAATAGCACTTTAGGCGGGAGGAAAAATAAATGGCTTTGAAATGATTCGATTGAAAATATATGACGGATTGATTCATTAAAATTACATTTCAGTTTTCAATTTCTGATTAGAGCAATTTAATTAAATTTTATTCGTGTTTATTATTGAAAACAGTATTAGTACCAGAAGAAAAAAGTAATAAAATTGAAGTAAATGGAAATAAAAGAACAAAAGCTAAAATAGCACGAATAAATAAACTCATACAAAAGGCAATAAAGTGACAATAAAAAATTGAATGAATGCAATGGGAACAATATTAGCAACAAAAATAACAATAAAAATAATAATAGCATAAACATCTTCATCATCATCCTCATTATCACCTAGAGTTAGTTGATGATTGCGTTAATTTACGTTGACTCCCTTTTAATTAAAAACAACCAACAAAAAATCACATAAATGAACATTTTTATTTATTAATTCCATATCACTATTTGGTCTGCGAGCCACCCCCTCCTTCCCGCTCTCTCGTACTCGACAATATACCACATCTCCCACCACTGCGACACGTCGCATAAACGAAACGCAAACAGCGAGCGTAAATCTAACTGACGCAAAGCAACGCAGCGCATTCGCTATTGTTTCTATCACCGAGAGTTATGTGATAGCATTCGTTTAATCGTATCACCGACGTTTTGTGTCATATTTATGTATGACGCTCTGCGGTAGTAGAGCACCAACGAGTTACAAAAGCAAGTAGAAAAAGAAGAGGATTAGACAGCGTGAGAGAGAGAGAGAGAGGGTGAGTGCAGAAACAAAGGGAAGGAGAAAGGGAAGGAAAGAAAAAGTTTGATAAAGGGTTAGCAATGGAAATGGGATACCGTTGCCACGGATGGAAACGAGTAATAAACACAAAAGCAAATATTAAGGAAGAAGAAAAGAGAAGAAAAGAAAAATAACACTAAAGTTGAATCACAAACTCGCGCAACGAAAACAATAGAAAATGCATTTGGAATTAAAATGAAAGAGCTGCAATCGCAGTAAGATAAAATCGTTGCTGCAGAAGAGAAGGAAGAAGAAGAAGATTATGATGAAGAAGAAGCGCCAGAAACAGCAGCAACATTGTTCTCACGTTAATAATATCCGAACACAATTTCTTCTTATTCCTATATTATTGTTGCAAAGGATATCATGATGCGAAACGATACAACACGACGCAGAAGAACAACAACAAAAATTGTCTCCACGAGCACTTTCGAGGGGATGCATTCATTGTCTTGAAGGATCGTAGATTTCATTTTTGGTGGAGTAAAACATTGAAATCTTGATTGTTATTTTATTTGTTGTTGTTGTCGTTGTTGTTGTTATTATTGTCACGGGTTTTACTGTTATTGTTATTTTAATGCTGCTGCTACTACGAGTGTTGCTGCTGCAAATGCTGCAGTAGTGAATTATTACGAATTTTAGTTATGTTTCATATAATACTAACCCCTTTCCTTCATCCCCCTCCTCCTCATAAGCGTGTTCTTTCAAAATGGAGGATTTAGGTTAAGTAGTCTTAGTTGGTTTTCTATCAAAACGGGGAAAACATTATATCATAACTATGTGTGTGATAATGATGTCGTGGTTAGTTAATTATTATGTTATAATAGTTATAATAATAATAATAATAATAATAATAATAATAATAATAATAATAATAATAATAATAATAATAATTATAATCAATATTATTATTGTTATTATCATTATTATTATTATGTTACTATACCGGTTAATTTAGAAATTTATCGCTAAGCGGCAGAAGTTGCCAATTTTTGATCGTTTCAAAGTCAGTTCCATTTTCATTTTCTATTGTGCAAACGCTGGGAAAGATTTCTATAACACTCCTCATTTCAGATCTGAGATTCGAGAAGGATTGATAAGTGATCGTGTTTTATAAAATTTTTTCAAATTATTTTCTCTAATTTTTTCATTTTCTTCTAAATAAAAATACTTTTGATTTAATTCAATCCATTCTTTGGCGGAGTACCATTTATGAATAAAGGCTCTTAAAGGAATTGGTCATTTAATAGTGAGATGAAAAAATTTCTCTGGATAAAGCAATGAAGTATCAAAAGTGGCAACCGTATCTTAGGACTGCTTGTTCGGACTATAATGCAAATAATTTCGTGGAACAGCAAATGGATTAAAAACAATTACCTGTTTATAATTTTGAGCATGCTCGAGTCCATCGAGTCTAGAAATACTCGTACTAGAATCGCACCAAATTTGAAATTAAGGGATCGCAAAGCTGCGACTCCAATCGACGGTGAACTGATGTTATGGCGCCAGAGGAATCTGGCTGATACAGAAGTCGATTTGCCAACATTGAATGGACGCAATAAACGCAATGGACGAGTTTTCTTTATGATGTTAAATTCAAAATTGAGTTGAAAAATTAAAGACGAATAATGTTACTTTTAAAATAATTAACAAAAGCAAATGTAAGAGCAAATTGTATCCAAAAGACTCATCAACACGCGCGGAAGTGATGTGGCGCGTTAGGTTAATTATGTATGGTTTGTACCATAAAACGGAAGCTAAAGAGATCGGGCAACGTATCTCGAAACAGAAATTGTACATGTGGCAATTGGGATCAGAATCATGACCCGGGGAAATGCGCGTTCCTTTCAAACACTCGTATTAAACTTTATGTGATAACTGCAAGGAGTGTGGTCATCCTTATAATTGTAGAGGATGTTCCGCTTTCAATAAATACGCTGATATAAAAAATGAATTGAAACATGAATTATTTAAAAGAAATACTACTGCATCAGCGAATGCTTAGAGCGTTTTTGCACACAAACCGGTGAAGCTTTTCTAGAAGATGACAAGTTTTTTGATATAGGCGAAATATATCACCGATGCAACATTTTTATGTTTGATTATTTGGACTAAGGGTAATCTGTGTGGGGTGTTTTATACGCCTAATATAAATTTATGTTCTGATCCGCATCAGTGGGCGTTCCACGTGCAGTGGTTTTAATAGTGTATCCCTTTTCTTGGTTACTTTAGATCTGCTAACTTATTTTCAATACAGTTCCTCTTGAAAAAATCCGTACATAGTTTAGTATAATAGTGTTCGTGACATGCCCACTTTATGACATATTTACAATCTCCAATTTTGTAATCTTAGCCATCAAATTCCGGCTTCAAAATTTCAATAGAAATGGTGCTGCAAGGTGGGCTTTGCAATCCTGTTTCATAAAGAACTAGACGGGACACTAGGCCTATTTCTTCCATTTTCATTCCCAAACAATTAATCACATCAGAGCATATTCGTGCCACAAGGGAAGGGTTGATTATTAGGCAGTTCGACTACATTCGACAACTCATGTAATCATTAATGCGTATCTAAATAAAACCGAGCAAACACCTTTAGCCGACAATCCTGTATGTCAAGTCGACTGATAAATGAAATAATGCTGCAGGCGAGATTTTCAGGATTATGTTGAAATCATCATTATTATCCTTTCATACAAAAGAGAAGAGATTTTCAATAATGAAATAATATATGGAGATGTTGCGATACGGATTGAATAAGCCCGCGAGCAGAAGTTGGAGTTTGTATTAAATCTTGTTCGCGATTTTGATTCAAGAGTCCAGATTTGCATAAAGCTCTAAACACATTGAAAGGATGTAATTTATAACGACATCAAATCGGTGACTATTTTAGTCGTAAATTTCGACATGCATCGACCTCAAATGCACGTAACTGTCTAACAATACAGCCATATGAATTGAATCACACACAATCACAATCATATACACTCAGATTTCCCTAAGACCGTGTGTAGGGACCCACACACACAACCATGTCTATGCATGCGAATAAGCAATATTAATTTCATGTTTACCCCGTCTGTCGAATGTCATTCTTCCTCACCCTTTATATCCTTGCTTCTCTATTATAAGGTTTGCCTTTGTCTCTATATTTCTTTCTCTCTCTCTCTCACTCCCTCTCTATCTGCCTTCTGTATGCAATTTCTGCTATCGCTACCATGATAGAGAATTTAGATTGCCACATGCATTTAAACTAACATATGTCAACATTTTATTTGGGCTTACTCTCCTTGTTCTTTTCTCTCGTTCTCCCTCTTTCTCTCTCCTTTCCCACTTTCTTCATCCCTTTGAAGTGGTGTGAAACCCACCCCGGTTTCTCTAGCCAAAAATTAGTCTTGCTTTAAAGTAAATTTTGTGTCCTACGTTACTTTGTGTGGATGCGTGTGTGTTTGTATATGTGTGTTTCTGTGTCTGTATGCATGCTTGTGTACGAGTGTGTATATCCGTCCGTCCTGATGCTGATTTTGATTTGGTTCGGTCGAGGTTGGCCCCGTTGCACCGTCATCAAATGAGATTTATTGCATATTGTTAGGCGCAGCCCAAACAACTCAATTCTGGGGAATTGCTCGAATTGTAGAATTTCCCATTGAATATTTTTGTTATTGTTGTCGTTGCTCATTGTGTTTTTGTTTTTGTTTCTGTTTTTTTGTGCGGCTTGTTGTTTTTCTTTTATCAAAATCGAACTGCATTGCACTCTTCGAGCGGTTTCAAAGCAAATAATACGATCGATTTAAGTTTGGCTGCCACCTAATGGTGGGTTGTGAATGTTCGTAACTGGTTGGTTGGTCGCTTCGTACGGGCTTCGTACGATTAACGTAACTCGGTCTGAATGTCTGAATTGAATGTCTGCCAAATGAAAAGCCAAATGAATGGCCTCCGGTGTTGGTGAAGTCACTGATGCGTTATAAATTTTACATTGAATAATGGGAATGAGGCTGGTGGTAGTGGCGGTGGTGGCCAGGGTGACGACTATTACAACGTTAGAGAGCGTTGTTGAATTATAAATGGCTCTGAGATTTGTGTAAATAAGGCTTTAATGGAAAAAGTCATTTCAAATATTCCATCACTTAACAAACTCTCGAAAGGCAGTCAATTCCAATGGCAGTAATTTTCGTAAAAGGATTTAAGCAACGATTTTGAGCGAGTGTAAAATAATGTTTCTCATAGAAAAGAAATAGCTTTTTGTTTATTTTCAAATGTTGACAAATGTTAAAATTTTATAATAAACACATTATCGGATCGAATTAAGTGCATATGTGTGGGTGTGTCAATCCGTTGCAAAGAGAAAGAACCGTTTGAATAGTTTAATATACCGGTAATGTATCCTTTAGTGCATTACAAACAGAAGATCAAAGTGATTATTCCCATCGTGAGTAGGGTATAATTAATCATGAATACCAGATTTTGATTCTCTAATGAACGGATCTGTCATCTGAAAATATCACTATATGTCATTTTGGAACAGTGAATGTCAACTTTAACTGTCAATGTTATTTATTGACTGATATTCTGTCGTTGAAATATTGTCATTGTCTTACTGATTGTCATACATTGAACATACGTTCAACTGAAAATTGTGACCATTGCAACCGTAAAATATCGATTCAATCTATATATATTTATATTGAGTCTTTATTAAAAGTCCGCAGTAAAATTATTCCAAACCGCTATCGACGCCTCTTAATTCGAGTTCTACCCATCCAAATTCATTTAAATTATGTTATAAAACTCTCTCAGCACCTTACTTAATGATCATTATAGTGAAGGATAATGAAATACGCGTAATGTTTGCAAAATTTCTTTCTTTCCGCGAATTTCATCGCGTCTTTCTAGAAATCCTCAGATATTTCTCCAGGATTTTTCCATTATCTTCCTCATTTTTATGCGTTTTATCTTCTCATTTACTTTATTGCTGTTAGCGTTTAGCGTGCCGATCCTCATGCTGATGCCGTTGTGCTGGAATTAAAATAAGTTGCTGCATTGGCAAATGTTAATTGCAATCACATTGCAATGAGTCAGATGATGGTGTGTCAAGGGCCAAATAACGAAAAAGCGAATGACGTGACTGTAGCATTTTTCGGTGATAAAGGCAAGACGGTTGAAGGGAATGTGGCTAAATGAGAGATAACATCACGTTTCTTATTGTCTACGTGCACTAAAGTTGCAAATAAAAAAGTGCCTGTATCCTTTCATCCTTACGAAATGACTATAATGTCCCTGTCATACTCATTTTGTTTTTGTATTTTACTTTTGCAATAATTTATTTATTCATCAAGGAAGCCGTTGTTGAAGCCAAAAACGAAAAAGGAAATAAGAAAATCAGCTTTTCGAAATTGTTTATACGCGTTAGAGATGGTTTTTGTAGAGAGAAATAGTCGCGTAAAAAATACATTGTTAGCAAATAGATGGTGTAAAATAATTATCGTTAATCATGATTATTTTCTACAAGAAGTAGTAATGAAATTGAGCAAAATAAGCGATCTTATTTTTTATTATGAATGAATGCGGTGAAGCCATTTGACACGGTTGGAACTTACTTTTGAAACATCGTTGGGGATCAATATTATTAATATTGGTGAAAATATTGTTGAAATATCAAAACAGTCAGTAATTTGTTTCTAAAATTGCTTTTATGAATTATAAATATCAAAAATTTTATTATAAATATCAAAACTTTACAAATTTTTTAAAATAGAAACCAACCGGTGGGCAATGGTATAAAATTTTAAAATAATAATTATCAAATAGGGTAGAATTCTAGATCACAAACATATGTAGGTTTTAATTTAATGAAAATGGAATGGAAGAATAAGATGAAACCAAAATTGCAGAGAAACAAAAAAAAAGGGAGATCAAAAATTGTAAATTTTCGAACGTAAGAAATGCTTAACTCTTTCTCTAATAAGATTGCAGTTAATGTTGATGTTGTTGGGGGGGGGTTTGGAAATTATTGTTGTTGTTTTTGTTATCTTTGTCGTAGTTGTTTTTGCTGGTTTTGTTCTCGTGATAACTTTTCAGTGTGTGTTGAGGTAGGTTTTTTGGAGGCATGTAGGTGTGGTGAGCTTCTTGAATGAATCTTCCCACGAATTTAAAATAATCTCGAGGTGGATGAGATAATTCACTCGTTATTAAACTAGTATGTTTTGTATATGTGCGTGTGTGTTACTTTGAAAAGCATTGTCGCAACAATAGTGTCTAACATTCCGAAACAACAGGCAGCGGAACCAGTTGTTCATTTCGAGGTGTTACAAGACATAAGTATGCACGTGTGTGTGTGTGTTATTGTGTACATACATACTTATGAATGTGTGTACGTATATGTAGATCCAGGAATCAGCCGTTGTTATTGTTATTACGAGAATTGTTGCTGTTGTTGTTGTTTCCGCTGTTATTCCTGGTTTTAATAATACTGGTAATAATTTTCAGCGAACTCATAACACGTCGCGATATCGGTGACGCGTCGGTGGCTGAAACGAAAAACAATTTAATGAAAAAGTTAACGACAGACAAATAAATAGTCTTCTACATGCTAGTAGTATAATATATATAAGATCCTACACGTAGATATAAACACACACATATACACACACACTGACAAACTCATACGCTTGAATTAAAACTCAGCGAAAAACTTTTTTAATTTGTGAAATATGAAAAGTATTCAGCTCCGCTTTCTCTCCCTCCATCTTTTTTTCTTTATTTCCTTTATCCTTACTCTCTCTGTAATTTTATTGCTGTTTGTAGTTGCCGGTAAACTGCTGAAACCGTCGGTATTTTGTTCATGTTTATAAACTAAAACGGCTTGTGCTCTTCCTGTTCCTCCTTTTCTGTTTATTTTTTTCTTTTTCATCTTCTTCCTGTTCAAAGTTCCCGCTTGTTTATTTTTGTTTTCCGATGGTTCTTTTTCGTTGCGGCTTTTGTTAGTAAAATGATTTTTTTAAAAACCATAATAAAAGAGTATGAAATTTTAATAATAATAATAATAATAATAATAATAATAATAAAAATAATAATAATAATAATAATAATAACAATAATATCTGCCAAAAAGTATAAGTTTTCATATCTGTTTTAATATTATGGAACAGTTTTTTGCAGACTTTGAGAGACCGATATGCATGCATTTATTGAGTCTATTTACAAAAGACATAATCCTTTAAATAAATCTGTTAACTTTCTTTAACAACATTAAACCGTTTGGCTTACTCTAGCTTTACAGCTATCTAGTAACACAATTTGAATGATCGGTTTTGTCTAATGTTAATTACTGTTAATTACCGTAGTCTGTTTAGCGCAGAGGTCTACGTATAAGACCTTTCTATCATCATGTAAGGGGTTATATCAGTGTTTAGGGCCCCAAAAAGCAGTGACTGGTATCGCTTATAAGACCAGGTGTTGTCAATTCCGAAGCTCTTGTGGGAGCTCCGTGGTGGCTGTGGTCAAAACCCAAACATTGCTTAATGCTTCGGTTATCACTCCCAACCGGGTGTCGGAACCCAGAGACCAGGTGTGATATTGGATGCGTCTAGATATTCAGTTTTTCAGTACAAGAATTATGTGAGCCTTTATGAGACGATAAGTTTATTCAAGCAGTTTAACAGTTTTTGATTCAGTATTATTAACACGTTTTACTTCACTATTTTCAGAAACTGCGTGCTCCAACAATTTGGGAAACTAGTGGTCCAGGCCAAAATTCGAAGTCGAAGTTTTTGCAATTAGTTTTAACAATTATAAAAGTTATTTAATAACTTTTGCAACATTTTTTGGTTTCCTGTTGATTCTAATCTTTCTTATGTTATGTTCTTTATGTTATGATTCTGTTAATTTTAATAATATGCAGTGTATTGGACCTGACTTAGCTATTGCTATCCCTCTCTATCTTTCTCATTTCTGTCTTTCTTAATTTGTTTCCTCCTTTTATGTGTTTTGCTTGATTTCTCCTTGGGCTTGCTCTTAGTTTTCTACTAGAAGTAGGTGAGAATTTCTCGTAGATATCGTGAAGGTTTGTTATTGTTGTTATCGTTGTTGTTGTTGTAGTACTATATTAAAAAGCTGCAGCAGTCATCAATTAGGTATTTGGGGAATATCTCAATCAATTTGCCCCTTGATCATTAAGTAAATTAAGACACATTTCCAAGTATAGATAAAAAAATAATAATATCCTTGAAACCAGAAAGGAGCAAGAGAAAGATAAAGAGATAGAAAAAATAAATTGAGATGTTGCATTTGTTTTTATGACGTCAATTTTTAACTATTAAAAAAGAATAAATCGAAAGGTAAAAACAAAATCAGCTTTAATTTTTTTTAAAAACAAATCTGCTTCGGCAAAAAGTATACAAAGTTATGTAGTAACATTTATGTAGTAAAATATCATGCGATATTTTTAAGGTGTGTACTATTTTTTGGGTAGATCATAGTGAAATATTTTATTACTATTCTTATGATAATAATCGCATAATTGCTGATAATGATGAAGTTAAATATGAAGCCTACCCGCTGGAAACTGTGTCGGTTTAATATCACGTAAGTTTTACTCAGATGTGCGGTAGAGGGACAAAAAGAGCCCATTGTTCCAAATTGTTGATGGCCAAAGACTACTTTGCACCGCCAGCGAAGAGGCAAACACGGCGGTGTACCAAATACCGCGGTCACAACACTGCATGCACCTCAGTGTGGGTGCGTTTTTGCCGTTTATTTACAAATTTTATGCTCTGCGTTAAAAACCGCAAAATATTTTAATGAAAACAATAAAATCGTTTTAATAAAAATTCCATTCTCCCAAATATTAACGATAATTTTTTACCACGTGGATAATGCGGTGGATGGATAAATTTTTATTTCAGTCTTTGTGGTTAGTTCATTGGTATGAATCAAAGTTTGTAGATCGAGGTAGTCGGAGGGGTTCGGGTAGTCAATGTTGTCTAAATTAAGAATGTTGTTATTACTGTTAAAAAAATCTGACAAGCCTTTGCCTGTGGCACGTACATTTATTTATATTAATTTTTAGTTTGCCGGAGCAGTAAAATCGTATACGTAGAAAGTCGAAGAAGTCGAAGAAGTTTTATGAAAGCGCTGTTTTTACAGAATTTTTTATGTTCCTCTATACTCCGACACTGCCCACTGTTATTTAGGAGTTTAACTAACATAAAAGCAATTATTATTTTTCTAATTGAATAAAACTGGACAACTTATGGTAGAAGTTTTTTTGGTGAAAAGAATTTAAATTACTTGAATTTAGTTTTCATTGTTTGTATCATTTTTTTCATCCGAAATTAATTTTGATTTCTTTTTGTTTTTAAACAGTTTATAAAATAAAATTGAATGCGATAGAAAAAAAATAAAAAATTTGAAAAAGTGTATAAAAAGATTTTATTAAAAACATAATTTCATATGCATTTATTTTGGAAAAAATGAGCAAAAATTCCGTTTTCTTTTACATCGTTTCGTGCTTTATTTTTTCAGGTTGTCTCATTTTTTTGTCATTATGGAGAGATAAATGAAGAAAACCAATAAAATCTATTAAAAGATATAAATAAAAACACATGAGAACGCTAACTTCGGCCTGGGCGAAGCTTATATACCCTACACACAAACGCACGGGCATGGCTGGATCAACTCAGGAGGTTATTCTATTTAGGAAAATATATACTTTTACTATACATGTCACGCCTTCTGTAATGCGTTACAAATTGAAGGAGTAAATGAATATGCCTCCGTGTCTGCGGGTGTACGATATGATAAAAGAACTATTACTTTTGTTTACTACTTTTTGTTTTACTACTGTTTTACTTTACTTTTCGAATTTCTTGGTGATATTCCCGAGTCTCGGAAAAGACAGTCTTTTTCAAGAAGAAGAGGCAACAATTTATTGAAGGAATAATCAAAGAAACATATGCAATGAAATAATTAAGTTTTTTATAAATTATATATTATATAATCTTCAATAAATTTTTTAAAAATTATTTTATAAATTAAAAAAATTTTTTTGTGTGAGATTAACACAATCTTTAATCATTGCGTTATATTTTTAAGCTTTGGATATTTTTTGGAATCTGCCAGATTTTTACCCTTTTTTCTTGTTTTACTCATCTCAAATATTTTTCGTTATTGAACCATTTGATAATCTCTCGTCATGTCCCGACTGCCCGCATGCACCCGCTTTGCTTTCTATTCATTTTGGATCGTTCGTTTTTCCAACTCTATCCATTCGTTTTAAATCATAAAATGCTTTAAGTACACAAAATGGTGGCATTTTGCAAAAAATAACGGACAGGTACATAAAAAGATGATAAAGAAACAAAGGCTAAAAACAAGTGAAACACGTAAGATTGGTACCTTAGGTCTGGCCGAAGCTTATATACCCTACACCCTTCAAATAAATTTATAGTTAGATTCTAATGCCCAGGGGGTGCTACACGTTTCTATTAATAGTTACTCGTCCCTTTTCTTCGTTAGTTTATATCTACCTACACATTTTCAATAAAATTCTTCTCAAAAAGTGCGCGCATAGTGTAGTATAATAGTGGATGCACCACACCCATTTTTTGGTGATTTATAATGTCCAACACTACCCGTCTCGGTGAAAAACATTTCACTGAAAAATGAGGCTTTACAATTTTATTTTGTCACTAGTCAGCTTTTGCCCATTTTCAAAACCACCTAATTTGTTTTTGAAAAAGGTTATTCACAACAAATTGCGTAAAGGGGAGCTCTCCTTCGCTCTCCTGTAATCGTGATTTCTACAGACAGACAGACTGGGTGACGAATGTACATGGCTGGATGTACTCAAGAGGTGATTCTGAGCAAGAATGTATATACATTTCTACACTTACCACGCCTCCTTTAATGCGTAACAAACGGATGAACAAAGTCAATGTATTATCATCTCTTCGAGTGTAGGGTATAGAAAAAATAGCAACAGTAAAAATAAAGAGCAACATGTTTTATGTGCTGCAGCATCCTGTTGATGCATAGATTGACACACGTACGGGCGACATACGTTGAGGCGCATACACATTCACACGCATACACACACATACGTGCGCCTGGATATTTTTATATTTGAATTTTTTACCAATCCTTTAAAAAATGTATTGTAGTCTTTTAGACAGTGTCGACAATAATTTATTAAACGGAAAACGGAAGTGAAGAGACAACGTTACAATAGTAAGTGTTATAATAGTAGTATGTGTGTGGGTGTGTATGTGCGTGTGTATTCGGTGCCATAAATAATAACTTTTTTTGGTATGCGAGCGAATTTTCCGTATGAATATGAATGATTTTCACTGACAACAACAAAATAAATGACATTTTGTGTTAATTTCGAAAATTGCTTTCAAAGATTTCGAAATTTGGGTTGTATTTTTTGCGTATATTTTTCTCTTGGGTTCTATTGTTGTTTCAGTTTTCAGTGCTGGCGTAGCCGGTGTTTTTAGTGTTGTTGCTATTGTTGTTGTAATTGTTGCTTTTATTATTATTAATACTATTATTATAGTTTTGTCAATTACTTTTGTATTGCTTACTCTCATTTCTTTAAATGGCAGAAGTGACAACAGTAGTAATGGCAGGAACAACAAATTCAACGGAAAAACCAACCGTCATAATCATCTTGATCATCATCATCATCATCATATCATTATCAGAGCAGTCGTTATCACAAAAATAGAATATAGGATAAACACTTCCGAATTAAAATTTAATTTTGTGAGTGTGTGCTCAGCAGCAGAGATTACAACAATGACAACAACAACAATAATTTTTAAATAAAAATATTTATATACAAACATTTTACATTCACACTTACATTCACAATTGTACATATAAATATATTTACAACATTGCATGGTTTTTTCCTAATATTTTTATACCCTACATCCAAAGCGTTGGGTATATTAAGTTTCTTCCTTCGTTTGTAACGTATTAGGAGGCGTAAAAGGTATGGGAAACTATTATAGCCGAACTCAGTAACACGCTCACGCCCATTTTTATGACCTAGTACCTAGTAGCATGCCTATTTTTGTGAAGTAAATAAAAACTTATTAGAACTTATAGTACGGGTGTAGGATACTTAAGATTCGGCCATGCCGAAGTTAGTGCTCTTACTTATTATTATTGTTGTTCTTGCTTTTAAGATATTATCATTTTCAGCCATTGATAGAATGAGCTTTTATTGGTCTTTAATACAGTCAGTATTTCAATTAATTACACTTTTAAACCGCTTCAAGCGATTGGTTAAACGTCGCTTGTTTGTGACAAACTTTCGAAGATTTAGTCAAAGAGTTGGGTAACAAAATAAATTTATTCAATTAAAAGTTTTTATGATTATTTTGCAACAAAATTGAAACTAAAAATTCTGAAATCTATTCCGAACTTTTATGGAACTAAAAAGTTTTACCTGATTTTAATAAAATATTTTTTTTCATATTCATAAAAAAACAACAACAGATTTGTAAGTTTAATAAAAATTAATTGAAATTCAATTAATTCCATAAATTTTATCAGTCAAAAAAATTTCAAACAATATGAATAAATGCATTTTTAGTAAATGAAATAAATGTGTAAATAATAAATAAATAAATAAATAAATGTGATTTTAATGAAATGAAAAATTTGAAAATATTTTATGAATTGGAAATACTGAAAAGTTTATTTTCAATTTTGCAAAAAAAAATCATGATATTATTGTCGAATTAAAAAAAATAAAATTCTGGGAGTAAAAAAGCAAAGGAAGTACAAAGCTTTTAAAGGAAAGCTTTTCTTTTTGTACCATCCTCTTTTTCTTGTGAATAAAGGCAAACCCCTGCGTAGAAGCATGCTTTTATTCTTGCAGGAAACCCTAAAAAATCCAACGAATCTAACAGACCATAATTTGAAATCCATAAATTGATTCCTCTTTATTTTTATGGGTATAAAACACTTGCTTTTCGTAAATGTTAAAACGGGTTATTGTAAAAGTTCGAACAACAGAATCCAATTCGTGAAAGATCTGTTATAGTCATGTCTGTTACAGATTCGTAACAGAAATGCGTAACAGCATAACAGATTTATCAGAATCGACCTTACTAATTAATCTTTAATAAAAATAATTAATTTTTAGTAATGTAGAATTTTGTGGTTTCTTCAATAAATCGCAGAAATATTCTAAAACTTGAACTTGCATTTTATGAGAGAACTGGAGAACATCGTGCTAAGATGATGATTTAAAATATTATTAAACCCCAAAATGATTGTCTTTTAGATCTTACGATCATCACATTTATGATCGAATTATTCTTGAGGTTAATTTTTGTAGTTTGTACACTTTTTTCTTTCTTAAAAAGGTTGATGCCGTTATTTTTGGGTTTTTAAAATCCTTTTCCTGACTCCACGAATTAAGATATGCTGAAATTTATTATTGATTTGAATAAACAATGCATTACTATAAAAGCTGGTTTAAAGCTATAAATTGACTTGGTTTTAACAAAAATTAAAAAGAGAAAGGGATGTCAGCGTAACACGCTTCGTGTGTTGCCAATACAGGAAGGATGAGAAAATTGTTGAACTGCTTTGTCTTGTGTTTTCATTCAATTTAACATCCACCTGCATACACTTTTACACCCGCACCGATATCACTTTGAAGGATTCTTTGCTTGGTATTTTAAAGACATTTTCATTTTCCGTTCGTTTCGATTAATTCAAACTTTTGTCTCGAAGTTTTAGCAGACCGTCAGACAGGGTGAAAGTACGTCGCTAAAGCTTCAGAAAAATGCTATGACGATAGACACTGGATTATTTAAGTGGATCCCCGACAGAGCGTTTTGTTTAGATCAGCGGTCACAATGACTTCTGGCGTTAGGCGGGTGCCCTTATCGGTGCGATGTCGAAGGTCGACAAATCCTAGTAGAGGTCAAAAAGTTTCTCGGACAGAGGAAATGGATGTCGTTAAAGCTGATGATGTTGTTGTTGTAGTTATTGTTTTGTTTCTGTTATTGTTGTTTCTGTTATTTCCACTTGTTATGGCAAGCCGAAATTTTAATGGAATTAGACGGTAAAAATCGTAACAATAACGACGGAGGATGATAATAATAATAATAATAACAATAGTAATAACAATAACAATAACAATAACAATACTAATACCATTAACGACCACACCGGATAAAAGATCTGAAGCATAAACGAAAACTAGAAACGACGCTAAAAACAAAAACGAATTCAACAAGGATGAGAATTACACCAAAAAAGTCCTAACAGTTGTAACAACAAAAGCAATAATAACTAGCAGCAATAATTAGCAGTACTGGAAAAAAATTGTATGAATGCTTTTTTAATTGTATTGGTATTATTTGCCGTTGTTGTTGTTGCGGCTAATCTCATTATCGTTTCTGATGTTCGTTCTGCAACTGTTGTCGTCATCGTTGTTGTTGTTGCTGCTGTTACTTGTTGCTGGAACTTGTTGTAAACTTATTTTAAAATATACTTTCTTTCACATTTGCGGTTAGGCAAATTTGATTAATTTTGTGCTGGTAGTTCCTTGGTCGATTGAGGGGAAAGGAAAACGGATGGAGTTCATGGAGATTAAACTGGTACGAGAGTAAATACGGCAAACCGGGTAATGAGTAGATGCAGCACGGGTTAGATACCCTTAAGAAGAATATTGTCCACACTTCTATCAGATCAAATGATAAGTTTAAAAATAATACCTAGCAATCTCAGGTTTTTCAATTATTTAGAAGCAATACTCTTTCGATTCTTCATATCTGTCCGTGTCATTCTTATACAAAATTATTTCAATATTTTAAGGATTCTAAAAGAAGAGATATTTAAAACTGAATAATTGGCGAAAATATATCTTTTAAATCGTCCATTTTAAGGTCGAAGAAGTTTTAAATACTTTTATCAAATGAATTAATGCTCTGAATAAAATAGTGATTATTATTTTAATTGTTGATATTCTCTCCTTTCTGGAATCCATTTTAGATCGTCATTAAAAATTTAACTTTTAAATTATTTCGGGACATTTCATGTAATTATTTTTGTGATTGCCTCTTTTTTTATAATAGAGCATAACTTATATTAATAAACCTACGATAATTATCAAATATTTTCGGAAAAAAACATGCTTACTCTCTGACATCCAAACTGTAGTGTGTAGTGCTGTAAAAAAATAGTCGTAGCAGTCTTAATAGTAGTAGAAAAAGTAGTAGTAGTGGTAGTGATAATAGTAGTAGCCATGATAATTGCAGCAGCAGTAACAACGGCAGTAGCAATAGTAGATCGTGACCAAAATTCTTTGATTTATTAATTTCAAATCACAGTCAAAATAATAATTAATCGCATTCAATATCAGGCAAACAACAAATACGACGGTAATAACAATAGTTAGGTTGACAATACCTGCAGCAGCAGCAGCAACATTAATAGACAATTATTCGGCAAACAATTAAAAGGAATGATAAATCAGTTGTCTGATGCCCACTCGAGATCAGTTACTACTGCCAATCTATGTTTCTGGTCTGTGAATGTGTATGCGTGTTTGTTTATGGCTACGTCTGTCGTGTATGCATAGGTGCAATTCGCACTGCATTCGAACAGCATTTTGCTTGTGCGCGCTCGTACCCACATACATTAAAAAGTGTGTATAAACAATGGAAGGCATGAGATTGGATGGATACCACCCAATTGAGTGATAGAAAGCGAGAAAGATATAGAAAGAGGGAGATAGAGTGGCAGTCAGGCGAGCCAGTCAGGCAGTCAGGCGAGGGAGCATGGGTCACGCGATTATATAGTCGGATCGGATAAACCAAATGAATTTGATAAACAACGTGTTGTTAGCCAATTTAGGCAATGCGTCAATATTGCTAACATCAATCGCTGACGATGGTACGCAAACATTTTTCACATCGAAACATAAACACATTCAATGAAGACAAACACATTTTACTTCGATATGTGTGGAGGTACTTCGATACCCTTTAGAAAGCTTCATTTATAGGCCTGACGATTATGACGTAATGATATTTGGAAAAGCGTATGAAACCAATGTTATCGAATCAGTAAAATATCTAAAAGCTATTCTTACTAATGTTTTTGTAAAATACTTGTGAATGTATTAAGACATGATTTCCATCATGATTTCACCATGGGAGGTGATTAAATAAATATTATCCTATTTATGAAATTGAAAATTGGAAAAACTATTGATTTATCATTTATAGATTATTTCCTTGAATTTCTCTTATATTTCGTACGGGGGTAGGCGTATGATTAAGTAGTGTTCGTACTTTTCATACATATATGATTACCTCCTTCCAATTTCGTTCCCTCTCCCGCTCTCTCTTCCTCTAACTAGCGAGCGCCTATCCTGCCTTGACTTTTCCTTATGGAAAACTAATGACTAAATGCGCCGTAGTTTCAATGTGACAAATGGGTTTAATGCGTAGTATGGATCATTCATTGCATTCGATCTATCAATCAGTTTTAAATGTTTGAACGAAGAACTAAAATGTATTGGCAAGTAAAACATGTTTATTATTTGTTGTTGGTTTTGTGTTAATAAAGCATTCAGACGCTTGTGTATGTATGAAAGAACGTGTATTGGTTTGTTAGGAAATTCATGACTGTAGGGCGTGCATCCTTAGAAGAATGCTAACATTTTAAATATATCCATAAATAAATTTAGTTTTGATCAAGAGCATTTGTTAAATGTTTAAAATTGAAGCCAATTGCACATATATGGACACACATGCACGCACACCTACCCATCCATACGCATACAAACGAATTATGCAATTTGATGCAAATATTTGGTTATTCATGGCCAAAAAGTGTTGCTTAATCAAGAGATGACTGTATGGTCGGTCTATTTATTTAAATAAATGAGAGAAAGTATTGTGGCAATTGGCAACTCGAAAACAAAGCCAGAGAGAACGATAGAGAAAGAGAACAAGTGACAGAGAAAGACAGAAGAAGTGCTTGTAAACGGATGCTTAGATGATAAAGGCGTTTGGATGTCTCCTGAATCAAGGAGCTTACAGTCAACAGACAAATCTAAATTAAAAAGACTGTATATTTGGCAGCGGGGCAGCGGGATGATCTGTAGCTTATGAAGGAAGAAATGATGTTGTTCCATTTGATTATAGAAAGAGAAATACATTTTAGAATTGAATGAATTTTTAAATAAAACCGAAGCAACCTTACATTTTCACAAAATATCCAAGATAAACTTAGGCAGCATAAGAGAAAAATGCAAAAATAAATGAATATTCTGATAATAATTCTAAGCATTATACTTTTTCCGGGCTTTTCAAATATTTCGAAAATGTTCAAGCATCATATAAAAAGTTAAATTAAGATTGAAAGCATGACAGAAAAAGTGAACAAGGGGGCGGGGTCTCTTTATCTATGAATTTCAAAATTCTTTTAACAAATCACATTTTCAAAGCAATAAATATTAAAGAGGCCAAAAACATGCGACCATATTTGCTTGTTTTCGGGAGATGTTGTCGAGGATGTTTGTGTGTGCGTGTGTGCGTGTCCAAATGTATGCGAGGAAGAAATGCATCTGTGACAAAGTGGCTTCTAGAACAAGTTCCTTTCTTAAATCTTTGCTTTCTTAAATTTTTACCCCACACCTGGAAATATGAGGGTAATTTGACTGTCTGTCGGTGGAATTCATGATTAGAAGAGAATAGAGCTATGGTTATCAAATACAGAGAATCACAGAGCACAGAAATCGTGGTGGGATTGATATAATGAACGAATAAGGTAATGTATCGATGCTTAACGCGCTGACTTGAAATTGTTTTAATTGTTTCAGAATATTGGAGAATATTATTTTAATGGTAGAAACTATCTCTTCTTTACGTTTTCCAACAAATTCAACTCTCATTCATTTTAATTCACTTTCTGAATTTCTCTATTAACTCGTATTTTTTGCTACCCACCTTTAAAATTCCTTTCTCATAAATGGTCTCATAGAAATCCTCTCTTACTACCGTAACGGTTCACTTTGCGTTTTTCCAAACGCTTTGCAATGCCAAACGAGTGACTCGTAGCGGTGGTGAGTACCATTAAATCCAACAAAAGCTAGCGGCAATTTCAAAAACAACAACAAAAACAGCAACTGAAATACACATTAAAACTGCAAATATTAAGACACGAAGCGTAAGGAAACGCATTTCCCGACAGCGTGAATCGAGCGTCTTTAGCATATTACCGGGGTTTAATGACGTCGCGTTGCGGCACGGCATGGCGCGATACCAATGATTTGGGTTGCAGCGATGGTCATTGGCATTTTTATGTTTGATGTCAATAAAAATAAATAGCGCGCACGTTATTAAAATTTTGCAATAAGTCGTAAAGCAAAGAAGGTGTGGCGTAGGAGTGAGGAAGTGAGGAGGTCCCGTATGGGATACTGATGGGAGATTGACTCAAAGGATTATGAGGATAGTAAAAGAGTCTGAAAGAAGTTCAAAAATTAACTGAGCGCTTTTTCGGAATTGAAACGGACTTTGGGTAATCGTAAAAGCGATTGATGCTTGCCGCAGGCGGTGGCTAGATTACTCAGGCGCGCAGAAGCTTTGTTATAAATTTTTTGTTTATAAATCTTTAGTAAGATTTAGTAAGAACGACTTTAAGGCTTGGGAATCTCAAATAATAACGTATGGTTTCCTTAATGAATTCGAAATAAAATTTTGAAAAAAGTTTATAAAAATAGAATACGATTTATAGAAATTCAATTTATGTTAATCGAGGTATTAGAGTTTTTTAAACAAAAATTACGAGGTGATGCAGACTGACGTAATCGATGACGGACATAATAATAAATAATCGATGACTGATTCATTCACTGACGTAGCTCTGAAGTAGAAAACAGTAATATATTTTGATTCAAAAAAATTATTTCGCAAAAAATATGCTTTGCGTAGAGTAAAAAATAATTGCAGCGAAAACAGAATAATCCTAATTTCTGAAATTTAATTCAATGAAAAAATGATGTTGATTTATACAATTTAGAAAAGCACTAGTAAGAACGCTAACATCGGCCTGGTCGAAACTTATATACCCTATACCATTAATATAAAAATTAATAATTGAAATCCCATAAACAGTAGACGGGCCACACCCCTTTCAATATTGCATTTCGCATTTCTTGGTTAATTTAGGTAATCATGATTTTCACATATGGATGGACATCGACAGAAATGGCTAAATCTCTCTGGAGGTGGTTCTGTGAAGGAATATATACATCCTTCTATACCACCCTCGCCTCCTTTGACGAGTTATAAATGGAGGAACAAAGTTAATAAAGTCCCATCCCATCCCGGATGTGGAATATAAAAATAAAGGATACCTTTAAACCGCGTACACACGGAGAAAAAAATAAGAATAAGGAATAAAGAAATATGTTATCTCTTTTTGGCAAATCACTCCTCTTTTGATGGCAACAACAACAACAACTACAACAAAAGCAATAAAGTCAATTATCGCACCACGAATTGACAGACATTTTGTGATGTCGATCTTTTCAAAATCAATCGAACAAAATTTTGCTCAAACGTTTTCTTTTTGATTTTGGTTGGAGATAGTAAATGCCCATAAAAATCGACGCGCACACGCACACACACGCACACAAACGCACACATTCGAAATAAAAAACTTTCAGGATATCTAACGTTCGATGTTCGGTGACCTGAAGCCGTTTGTGAATTTGAGAATTCATAGAAAATGCATAAAACTTACAAATTACATCAAGGTAAAGCATGAAGGAAGGATGGGAAGAAGAAGCAGACAAAAGAAGCCGAGTAGAAGGAATGGAAGGGAAAGAATACGGAGCTGCGAGTTAGGAGACGATTTTATGTATGATTTGATTTTGAAGTGAAAATCTGTTGGTCGTATGAATTCCGTTCTTCGAACTTCGTTCGTTCTCCGTTCTCCGTTCGGTACTTTGAGCTTACAAACTTTTTCATTGTCGTCAGAAGGATTTACGAATCACTTCTAAGAATCATACTAAAAACGGTAATGGCAGAGGCGGAGAGATGGAATAGATCATCATTCCGTCCGTCTTCTAGGCAGTCAGACAAATATCCGGATGCATAGCCGGACTCAGTTTGTATACGTTGTTTTGTCAATCGAAATTTGCTCACGTCGCCTGAGGATACGCAAAGGGTTTGTTCGAAAGAAAAACCAGTATGACAAATATTCAAATTCTCAAGTTTTTATGTAGATGCGAAAGATGCCGTAATAAGAGTTACAGGGTGAGGGTGATGGGTGATTGATAGTACTAGCGAGTGACGGAAGCAATGATGATGACGACAATCGAAAAAGTCGTTGTGAGTGACGTTGTTGCAAGAAAGTCGTATTTTGGAATGACTTGAAATAATTTTTGATTTGATTTGTTTTTTAGAATTTTTATAGCATATTAAAGAAAACGAAGAAGAAGAAGAAGAAGAAATAGAAATTGTTGAATTCTCTTGGCGTCTTGGCGAAGAAAAACGCAATGAAGCAATGGAGCAGTGGAAATCGTGCTTTCTGTTGATTTTAGTTGTAAAAAATGTGGTTAAATTGTATCGAATTATCAATAAAAATGTTTATTGTTTGATTCTTGAGAAGATTCAAAGAGGATATTGAAGATTTTTAGAGAAGATTTGGGATTGTGCGCGAAGGAATGAGATTAGTTTTGGAATCAGAAATCGAAATGAACAATATCAATCAAATTTGTCATAGTCATAATAATCGTAGGCAATTCAATTTGGAAAGTATGTCATAATAATTAAATGAAACTTTGGTCAGACTCATCAGACGAATTTCATGAAACGAAACAGACTTCATCAATCATTTAGAAATTTGTATAATTAGGCTTTATCGATGTTTTTTGGTTTATATCACAATTGGGTTTTATCACAATTTCTCTCCACTTTTCGCTCTTTATGGACGGGGATAGTGAGCTTTTATTAACATTTATCAAGTTTGATAGAAAACATGATTGAATTTTCCAAGTGACGACGTGTAATTAGTGAAGTTTCCATGGATTACAGATCGCGTAATTCACGAAAGCATTTGATAAATTTATTGAAATTTATTGGAAATGAATAAGTTATAATTTAAAGAAGTTATCTTGCATATTAGCTCGCATGTTAGTTATTTCATGTTGGCAAAAATCAACAGTTATTAAAGCTGGTGCAGGAAGTATTCGTTCTCAGTTTGAAACGAATTATATTTATACCAATGATGTCTTTACTAAATGACGAATTGGATCAAATTTGCATTTTTCCATAACCTATAGTTAAATAGTTTTGTACTTAATATCTATATTTTTGTGGTCCAATGTCTCAGCCAGTGAAATAATTGGGATAGCGACGAAATAATCTAGCTATTTCCAATCTAGTTTCAGAAATTTTGAAATGAATTTTGGAATAATGACATGGATTTCAGAAACGTACATATATATTGCCAAATTTGGTTTGGAGATAAACCGCAAGCTTTTTGTCTGCTTTTTCTTCTTAGTGGCCTTTACTACGGCAATTATGATGGGCAAGTCAAGTCAAAGTCAAGGTACCGACTGGTACCTTCCTTCCGACTGGGTCTTCCTTTTATTGGCTTTTTCTGTTGTTTCTTGGGCCTTCGGCCTTGTGCGATGTCTTTTTGCCCTTTTCATATTAGTTTTAGGGACTCAAATTACGTCTGAGGTGGCGCCAGATATTGGCACGATGCGTTGCCCGTGAGGCTTCAAGGCCTAGCAATAATTGCAACAACAACAACACAAAGAACCAATTCAATAAAAAATTCTACAAAGCAAACGTCATGGCAAAAATTTATGCTCATCACTTTGTATTTGCCGACCGGTATAATTTTTGATCATGAAGTAATTTCTGGGAGTGAGGAATGGAAAAGGGTGGTGGTGGGTGGGTGGTATTTTTATGCAACTCGTGAGTAAGGAATACGTTTGTAAGTTGCCAGAGAAAAAAGGGGGCCTGTGGGTAGGGATTGGGTGATTTAGAGCCAGAAAGCAATAAGGAAATTATGTAAGCGCCATCGCCATGTATTTTTGGGTGTGAGTTTGGTCGGACCTCCAGTGTATAAACGCGAGTAGAGACGGCAGGTACAACTGACATCATTGCTGGTTGAATAATAAACAAATTTAACGACTCTTTGTTTTTATTGTTCCGTGTTAATTTCAACGGGAGCCGGATGTTGCCGACTTACACCTACACCCATACCTATGTATGCATAGAAGCATTTAAATCAACCAATACGAACACAAATATAAACGCAATAACGTAACTGCTCCTCTTTCTTCTTTCAGAATTTTACTTTTGTTTCTCAGTAGTTTTGATGTTTATTGTTGCTGTTTCGTTGATTTTGCTGTTGTTTTTGGTGTTCATGGTTTTTATTCTTTGTCGTCTCACTTCGTTGCTTCATCATAAATCAGAAAATAAAAGTAATAAATTCAAAGTGTGGTAGAAATGCTTGCTCGTAACGAAATTGCTGCTGCGATGTCGTGAAATATATCGTTGCGATACGTTGCTCAATACTGTATCGTGATACCCAATGCCGTACTATATTACATTGTGATGTTTTATGAAGGTTGAAAACAGAATTGATGACTCGGAGGTGAGAAATTGCAAAATTTAAAATAGATAAAATTTGTATGCACTAATTCTTGATTTTTCTCATTGAAACCAGAATTTTTCATAATTTTTGTGAATTGAGCTATCGTGGGTAGACAAGAGTTTATGTCGCAGCTTGACATTTCACTAATGTCAAGGCCATATGAAATCAGCGCTTACTGCAATTTCGTTCACGACTATCGATTATAAGAGCTCATGTTATGATTTCTGCTTTTGTTTGATATTTAACAACATTCATTCAGCGATCTAATAGGTTTATCATCAATTTTTTTTCAAATTAAAAAATAACTATTCATGTCAGGCTTATGTGATCCTGTGATGTTGTTGCAAAACCAATGCTTGATAACTTCGAAAATAACAGAAATTTTAATAATTTATTGCAATTTATTGCATTTAACGTGCTAAATAAATTAACATTGACTAAGATCCTTCGCAATGAAATGACCTTGAGCCGGGTTGGGTATCGAGCTGGGCTTATGTTCTTCCCCTTAGTCTAAATTTTCATCCCTATATTTCTGTACAATAAGGGGAATTTCGCTAAGGAAGAACACGGGACTAATTAAAAACTTCTTTGATTTTACTTTTTTTTAGACTAGAAGGAGAAGAAGATAAAAGTTGAGATCGAGGAAGGCAAAACTGACAGAAAGCTCGCTAGGGTTCAGAATGGTTCAGGATGAGTTGTTTTTATGCTCTTGATATCATGCTGACATCGTTTCGTTTTAAGCCTCTCCCGAAACGTATTATATTTCATAATTTATTTAAATTGTAATAAATTCGTTGTCACAAAAATTTAATAATTAAAGTAAAAAAGTTTTAGCTTGAAAATGATTTGATTATTAAAAAAATGATAAAGCGCAAGAAATATCTTTATGTAAATGAACATTTTGTGATGCATTCTTTATGATTAAATCGCTATGACAAGCTATATCAATAGGGGTGGGGAGGGGAGTCAGATTGTCCTTTATGTTTCAGTCTCTACTACTTGTGAGGTTTTGGGTCGGACTACTCACACCTCTACCCCCAAGGTTCCAATGGGAAATGTGGTTTACGGGCACGATTTTAGGGTATACCAGAAATATACTAAAAAGGCGATGAGAAATATAAGAAGTAGTAGAATAGAGAAAGTAAACGAAGAAGTTCGAAATGGTTATGTATCTTATATAAATCATGAGACACTCGAGTCTGATACGGAAATTTGTAAAATACGAGAAAATAAGAAACAAACAAGAAATAACGCCAACTTCGGCATTGCTGGAGCTCATATATCCTACACCCGTAATATAAATTTATAATTTGCTTGACGAGCAAGAATATATATACACCTTCCTATACCTAACGGGATTTATTTTATGCATTATAAAGGGAAGAATCTTGTGATAATAAACTACTCCTTCGGGTGTAGGGTGTAAAAATAAAGAGTGAAAAGCTTAGAAGGTATGTCAATTAAAGCGAAGAAGCATATAACGTAAAATTCTGAAAATTTAAAAGCAATATTTTTTAAAACAAATTAATAACTTCCTCACGGGCCGATACGACATTTCTCAGGTAAGAACCAATATTTCTCAACAACAATTCCTAACTTCATGGGCGGTAAAACCGCAATGAGGACAGGAATTGATCGATGAGGTTTCCGCAGATAGAACATAGATTGCTGACATTGGCTCAATCATGAATTCAAAGACAAACGTGAACATCTGCAGAAGCGACGACAATAACAGAAACGCATACAAGAAAACGTTATCGCAGTACTAAAAACATCAACAACATTATGTAGCCATGCATCAACAACATGAATTAATGACAAGGGAAATTCAATACAAGAAACTAGGGTGACAGGAGGAACGAGGGAGGGACATTTCTCTCTCTGGAAATTTATTTTCTTTCTCTGGAAAATAAACCCAAGTAAAATCTTCCTTTTGGTAGAATTAAAAAGGATGAACCGAAGCATGCAACAAGATATAGCAAGCGGTGATAGGTTGGGGAAGGGTGGAGTTAAATGTAGGGTAGAGAATGTTTTTTCTCTCTCAAATTACTGTTGTCGTTGTTGTTGAGAAGCAAGCGTGTACTATTTCCGTCAGACTGACAACGCATTAAGAACACCATCATCGGGATGATGTTGAACGAAATTGTTAACGAATTTTTAACATAGCTAGAATGAGCTGTCGTCGGCAAATTCATGAGTCGGTCCATGCTTATCTGTTGCATCTCGGTATCTAAACAAAAACCGTAAAACTATTAACCAATCAGTCCATTGACAGCGGGGGTAGTATTGGGGGGGGGGTGGTAGTAAAGATGCGTTCCGATTACTCAAGATTGTGTTGACAATTCAAGCTGATGATACCAATCGATTGCTGGTAGTCGGTAGCTGGTTGTCGATTGTCAGTTATCACTAACTTAATGTTGGTTATCATGTGTTGAATAGTCTGTCTCAGTGAGAGGCTGTTCATAGTTTGGTTTAGAATCGGACGGACGATTGTAGTCTTTGTTAAATCATGAGCTTCTTAATCACGTTGTTGTTGCTAGTTTGGATATATCTCCCACTCCATTTTTCAGTGACTTTTACGATCGATATATTTCATCCTAGTTGCGGTTTCGTATTGACACGAAAGATTTTAGTTTTGTTGCCACCAAATCACCTGAGTTTTTAGATATAGTTGTGTTGGTTATGCTTTTCTTATTGTTAGGGTGGTCATTGTGGTTATAGTGGTGATGATGCGGGCAGTTAGTACCAATATTGGTCGTACTTGGCTTGGTACAGGTTGTGGTGAATGGGATGATCGAATTATCTGTCCAGTATTAACTTGAGAATCAACGAGGTGAAAAAGGCTGCAATGTGTATTATTTCCCACTTTTCAACATTCCTTGCTTCCTACCATCCTTCCTTTATTAGTCCCTTCCTTCATTAGTCCTTCTCCTTCTCTTTTTTCTTCCTCCCTTTCTTTACAAAAATGCAAAAAG
The DNA here is from genome assembly GCA_963966595.1 of Physocephala rufipes. Taxonomy (NCBI): domain Eukaryota; kingdom Metazoa; phylum Arthropoda; class Insecta; order Diptera; family Conopidae; genus Physocephala; species Physocephala rufipes. Next base: position 36,237,916 of record OZ016502.1, on the reverse strand, counting down.
CGGAAAACGCAAGAAACTGATTCCGAAATTTATTCTGAATATTTGGAGCCTAAACAAAGGAAGGATTAACGAGTTAAAATCAAAAATAAACTTAGAATTATTGGGGGGAATTAGAGGGCAAACTGATGATGCCAATATTAATTGTATTGCTCTGTAAGCGTATTGCGTACGTATTGGTTCGAAGCGTGATTTTCTTCTCTTTCCCAAAATGCTATCAATCTTGCCGAAGGAAAGCATGAGACTCAAATTCGTGATCAAATGTACGTTATTAGTACTTTCTTCCGTAAATCTTTGCTCTGTTTCGAAATATCCTACACTTTTAGGGATCCCATGAACCTGGACTCATGTTTATCTCACAACAGTACAAACGTATATAACGAAACATGCAAACTTATTTGCGCATATATGTATAGTGAGTGTAAGTGTGCATAGATTAGTGACAAGTGCGAGCATGTGTTGCGTTTTTTGCTTACACTCGTTCTAAGTGGTATCCTGTGAGTTGGTTAATTCCTCCCAGTTAACCTGATATTCTGGCTTGTCTCCACTTTGGTTGGTCTATTGGTTGGTTGTCCAGTTGGTTAGACAGAGCTGGTCTGTCTTTAGGATGGTTGGCTTGTAGAATGATTCGGTTGATTGGTTTGGCCTTCTTATTTGAAGGGCGCTCGGTATTGACGTTATTATCTTTTAAATTAGTAAAACACATTAAGTTATCAATAGATAAATTCATGTAAATAAATTTTTTGATGGTTTTCGTGATTCTATCATTTGGAATTTTGTCGTTTCGGTACCTTGTCGTTCCGGGATTTTGTCGTTCTGAAAATTTTCTCTTCACTTTAAAATTGTATATATATATATATATATATATATATATATATATATATATATATATATATATATATATATATATATATATATATATATATATATATATATATATATATATATATATATATATATATATATATATATATATATATATATATATATATATATATATATATATATATATATATATATATATATATATATATATATATATATATATATATATATATATATATATATATATATATATATATATATATATATATATATATATATATATATATATATATATATATATATATATATATATATATATATATATATATATATATATATATATATATATATATATATATATATATATATATATATATATATATATATATATATATATATATATATATATATATATATATATATATATATATATATATATATATATATATATATATATATATATATATATATATATATATATATATATATATATATATATATATATATATATATATATATATATATATATATATATATATATATATATATATATATATATATATATATATATATATATATATATATATATATATATATATATATATATATATATATATATATATATATATATATATATATATATATATATATATATATATATATATATATATATATATATATATATATATATATATATATATATATATATATATATATATATATATATATATATATATATATATATATATATATATATATATATATATATATATATATATATATATATATATATATATATATATATATATATATATATATATATATATATATATATATATATATATATATATATATATATATATATATATATATATATATATATATATATATATATATATATATATATATATATATATATATATATATATATATATATATATATATATATATATATATATATATATATATATATATATATATATATATATATATATATATATATATATATATATATATATATATATATATATATATATATATATATATATATATATATATATATATATATATATATATATATATATATATATATATATATATATATATATATATATATATATATATATATATATATATATATATATATATATATATATATATATATATATATATATATATATATATATATATATATATATATATATATATATATATATATATATATATATATATATATATATATATATATATATATATATATATATATATATATATATATATATATATATATATATATATATATATATATATATATATATATATATATATATATATATATATATATATATATATATATATATATATATATATATATATATATATATATATATATATATATATATATATATATATATATATATATATATATATATATATATATATATATATATATATATATATATATATATATATATATATATATATATATATATATATATATATATATATATATATATATATATATATATATATATATATATATATATATATATATATATATATATATATATATATATATATATATATATATATATATATATATATATATATATATATATATATATATATATATATATATATATATATATATATATATATATATATATATATATATATATATATATATATATATATATATATATATATATATATATATATATATATATATATATATATATATATATATATATATATATATATATATATATATATATATATATATATATATATATATATATATATATATATATATATATATATATATATATATATATATATATATATATATCGCACGCTATCTTTCTCGCAGGAATTTATAGGAATTACATCGTTTGAATAAAATATTTTAAAAATATTGTGAAGGATTTACTCTTATCACATCCCACTTCCTTTCCATAGCTAGATTTCATTAAATCTTTCTACCTCTCTCTTTCCCTTTCTCTCACTCTGTATCTCTCTCCTTCTTTCTATAAGTGCATTATTGCAGTCTGTATTCGAGTTTGTAACTTTTTTCTGAAGCGAATAAAACATACGATTGGATTAATTTATTACTACCAGTTCTATGATGTTAATGAAAGGGAGAGGGATGATGAAGGCGATAATGACGGTGAAGAATTGAGTAATGAAACAAAAAAAAACCAGAACAATAAAAACCAAGCAGAGTCAAAAAAGTAAATTGAATTAATATTTGTCGGAAGCCTCGCGTAAATTAAATTTAAATTTGTTTGCTTTGTATTGCCCGATGGTAGCGATGGTACGTTGCTACTGGCGGTTGCAAAAGGCTTAAAAGGCTTTTGATGTATTTTTGTATTATATAATTAAAACGATTATGTAATTTCAAAAAGTTCATTTAAAGTTTAATTTGAATTTTTGAGAGAATCTTAAGCTTTTAATTTTCAATATCGAGTAACGTATTTGTATAAATTGGTGAAAAACATTGTCTCGTGTAAAAAGTATATCATTCTAAAGTTTGATTTTTTCAAAAGGCAGAGTATCGTCTGAAAGAGGCCAGATGGATCTATAGATATATAAACAAATAAATAAATAAATAAATTGGCAAATATCGAGGTGAGTTGCTTGCACGGATGACCAAAACGTCAAGAGAACAAAAGGTAATAGAAAGAGAGTAGAATAGAAAAAAGCGAGGGGTAATTCATATAAACTTTTTGCCGTTCTGGGAAATTGAACAACATTCCTGAGAAAACAAATACTTAGTGAGCGGTACACGCCTATTTTTCAGATAATCTTCTTATACTGTTCAAATACATATTCTTATACTGTAAATTATAAAATCCAATCTTAGCTTCACATTATTTTAACAAGCTAAGAAATTGGTCTTAAGCACCGATAACCCTATATCGCCCCTAAGAAGTATGCTTATTTTGAACATTACGTGCCGTAGAGTAAGAGAATGTATACAAAAGACCTCTTGGTGGCACCGTTCTCATTTAATTGTGGTTATTGTGGGCGGGTCACACAAATTTTTAAACGTGTACCTCTACTTTAAATGATGAACTCGAACGTAAACCCAATTCTTTAAATTGCTTGAAATATTTGTCCTTACCGATGAAGTAATTAAACGCCTTATCCATTTTCTTCTTTGGCTAGGCGTTCTTTGCTTTCATAACATCTTCAGTTTTTCTTTTGATTTACCTTCTCATATATTGTTTCGTTCTCATTGAACCCGAATTCTTATCGACGAATACCGAATACCGAATTCTTATCGACGATCACGACGTGAGATATATCAATCAATACGAAATCTTGAGAAACACAAATATGCCAAATTGGAGGGAGGCGTGCACGCCTCTAGACTACACTACAATTCCCTTTTCCAGGTTAAAATCAACTTAACCATCAGGGACACAACTTTACTTAATAAGGTCTACACATGCCACATAGTATAACATTATAGTATAACAGATTATCAAAATTCCAGCTTCATGGTTCCACCAGAGACCGAAAAATTGAACTATTCCCATTTTTAATACCACTTAGTTTGTGATATTCTCAGTGAATATCCATACCAATTTTCATATTGATGGCTTTCAATATACTTCCCTGTAATCGTAATTTCCGCAGATGAATCGACAGAGATGAGAAGACGATAGATAGACAGACAGACAGACAGACAGAAAGACAGAGAGAAGATGGAAGAACATGTCTAAATGGACTCAGGACGAAGTAGCTGGATAAATGGGATCAAGAGATTCTGAGCAAGAATATATATATACTTTTCTATACGCGACACACCTCTTTCAAGGCATTACAAACGAGAGACCAAGTTAATACGTCCTCTTCTCTTCGGGTGTTGGTTATAAAAATGAAAGAGCAGTGAGTTGCAAATACATCGGAGTATGTTCAACATTCGCCATAGCATTACTTCGAGAAATCGTTCGAGAAAATGTTCGGATAGTCAACATGGGATTTGTTGACTAGGGGTTGCTGATGTGCTGTAAAGAGGGAAGGCAGTAAGCAGTGATAATCTAGTATAAGAATATGCATGGAGATCCATTAGCATATCCTATGGGATGCATATAGTGTATGTACGAAAGGATGGCATATTAAAGTGAAATAAAATAGAGAGAGAGAGAGATAGAGGTGGACCAAAACACAGACCGAGAGCCAGATTGAGAAGCAGACTAAAAGGCAGACACTGATGTTGTAAGTCGAAAAATGTTAAAGGAATTTCAATAAGAGATTCGTGCTTGAGATGATAAAAAAAGAATGGCAGTTGTATGATGGAAGGGCTTAAGGGGAAGGGATAAGGGATGACTTTATATGAAAAACACACAAAATCAAAACATCCCTTCGAACTCGAAACATGCAACAGCTTTGATTATGGATACACATATGCACACACACAAACATGCACACATACACAAACACACACATATACACGCACACACTTTTATAGACACGGGATATAGACAGTGGTCCCACTTGATCGTTTGGTAAAGTCGAAGAAATTTAAAACTAAACGAAAAATAATGTAAGAGAAAAATAAAGCGGAATAATGAATGCATATGCTGTAAGTGTATGTGTGTGCGTGTACGTATTTTTCCTCCCCCATCAGACACTCTGACACCCCATTGACCCCCCCATCCCGTTGACACTCTGGGTAAAAAGCAATGATATTAAATTTTGATGCATGCACTTTGAATGACGGGTGATCATTCACCCGTGATGATTGAATGTGGTGGGTGGTAGAGTTGAGCAAGTAGAAAAAGTCAGAAAGATGTGGCGGGCTAGAAAACTGAAAAATTCAATAGAATCGAAGATGCAATAAGAAGAGAAAATTCACAAGAATTTTACAAGAGAACCGAATAGGGAAAATTTATATATACATTAGCTACGGTACGCGATTCACTATGAAAAAAAAATAATAAAATAAAAATTAAAAAAAAAATAAAATAAAATAATAAACCGAACCGCGTTTTTTCTTCTTCGTTTTCTATTTGTGTTCTTCGTAATTTTTCTTTACTTTGCCGTTTTGATAAAAATTCAGATAAAATTTCGGTTAAAATTTCGGTTAAATAAGCAGATTTTGTTAATGCTTATCGGTGCATTCCAGCCGAAGACCGAATGTCGAAGTAGAATATTTTTGAGTGCTGGAAACGAAACAGCTAGTGAAAAAATAAGAGTAAAACACCTTTCGGTCGGGGAACTTTATCTAAGGAAGCCGAGGAAAGTTTTGCATATTACAAAAATTTCGAGGGTTTCGTCAAAACCCTTGTCTATTTCGTGTCAACCGATCTGCTGATTGTTTACAATATGTCAAAGCATTGAAAAATTGTGAAAAATATAACAATAAAACGTAGAAACGTCTTCGTTCCGTTTTGAATACTGTGGGCCATACTGTGCAAATATCAACGAATTCGATCATTATCTATCAATCCGCCAAAAGAGAATGTTACAATTTCGCCAATATCATGTTTATACTATATTACCATCATACATTTTCAAGCAGATCGAGTAGTTAATAATATTTAATTTATCACTACATTCTAACTTAGAAGGTTCAGTTAGTCTAGACGTAACGTGACAGTTCGTTGACGGAACGTCGTAGCGATTAGTGAAGCCGTCGACTCATAAGTACAGTATGAAGATCAGTTTTATGTTCGTTGAGTACGATCGACGAAGCCGCGTAACTGTCTAGCCCTATTCTATAAATTTTATTTATGAAGCATAGACGGTGATATCAATGCGAAACGCCGTCATAACGTGGCGGAGTCCAAATTTGAGTACGTTTGTACGGCCAGTCACATCTTGCTACGTCTAGATTTATTGAACCAAAATATAGAATAAGAACAATTTGTGTTTCGCTCTCTGGTGGAAAGATGTATGGTTCTTTATTAACATCATTTACAGAAAATAGAAAACATGTTTGAATATTTTCTTTGGCATTTAACTTTGATCAATCACATTCATGAAAGCGGTCATTTATGAATATGATTGATTAAAGTCAAATGTTTTCGATTTTATTTTTATGCTTTATCTTCATCTCGTGCCTTTATGATTATATCAAATGTATCTTGTTGTTTAGTCCCATAATTCGAGATCGTTCTATCAATCCAGTCCGTTATTTTATCAACTCTAACGTAGACCGAAGGACCGCTCCTGATATCGCATGGTGATTCTCCATAAGATGCAATTCCGATTAGTTCAGGACCATCAGGATAATCCCTCACTAGAGGACCGCCGCTATCAAGGAGGCAGAAACCCTGGGGACCTTCGGTGCACATATGGAAATCCATTAAAGGAATACCAAACTCAATCATTGCCTGACACATGTCGTAACTAATAATGTCGGCAACGAGCACTTGTAGGTCATCAGGCAATTGGCCGTTCTCGACGTAACCCCATCCGTAAAATAGGATCTCGTCATCTGGGAATGTATCATACACGTGTTGCGGTATCTTAATACTTCTAACATATATGTTTTTCGTAATATAGAAAGGTTCATCGACATGCACAAGAGCGACGTCGCAACTATAAATTTTGTCAATATCGAATAAGTCGTGTATTATGACGTGCTTTTTACTGATGACAGTACGCGTTTGGGTAAGCCATGAATCCATTTGTGGTCGTACTCTATTGACACCGGCGATAATATCGAAAGTATCATAGATAATACAGTGAGCTGCAGTTAACACCCAATTCGGGTGAATAATCGATCCCGCACAAAATAAGGTGCCATTACTGAGAACCACAATAAAAGGTGCCGCAGCTGTAACAGCAGGTTCACCGCCAATGAGGCGTCCCAATTTTACTGATGAATTACTAGCAAGAGTAGTTGCAAATGCGAACAGCGTAAGAACGAGATAGGTCCTCATGTTTCAATAAAGCTGAGAACAAAATGATGATTGAATTCGTATGCTCGTTTTTATACGCAAAATTCAGTTTGATAAGAATAAGAACCGGGCCACGTTTTGATATTAATAGATATACATTAGTTGATAAACAATTTCCGATTGCTTTTATTTATAACTAATGATTGTAAACAATTTTTTATTGCGGTAAAGTTTTTTGTCTTATTTCGTATAATTCAATAAAACGCTTGATGAAATGAGGAGAACTAACCCACCCCTCTTGAGTCTTTATGGGTTATTATATAACTGGCAAAGAGTAGTATAAACGATCTCCTATTGTTTTTATTTATGATCACCGATAAAAACATTTTTTATAAAGGTAAAGTTTATTGCCTCATTTCATATAGTACTATAAAAAGTGTGATGAAATGAGATCAACTAACCCCTCTTGAGTCTTGAGCGGTTATTATGCAATCATAAGTGATTTATGTAACCATAAGCAGCGTCAGTAGAAATATTATCTTGTTTGCAGATAAGTTGTGTACTGTTACCACATTTGTATAGAGTTTATAAGGAAAGAACATGATTCTTACAGTTACAAATGAAAGCACGTCCGCTCATAACGAATGTGTTTTGATCAAGTTAGTCGTGACGTACGTTGACGGTCCGGAAGGACGATTAGTGAAGTTACGAATTTAACATAAGCATTTATTGAACATAATCGTCATTGAACATAAAAATCGTTATTACTTATTTTGCAATAATTTGATAAATAAAACATTATGATTCAGTAAATAAAACTGAAAATTAATATAGTTAGAATTTATTGTGTATTTTAACATAATATTTGTCGTTAAAAATTAGTTATACATATCCATAGTTTTCGGTAAGATTTTAAGAATTATTAAAACAGAAAAACTTGTATCTTTTTAAAAAACTTCTAAAATAAAATAAAATTTTTCTTCATAAACTTAAAATTGAATTTTCTCGACTAAGTTTTTCTGTTTTCATTTAAAATTTTTTATATAACACTTTGTTTATCTTTTCTTTATTGATTTTTGGTAAATTTAGTTTACAATTTAAGAAACATGTTTCTAACAAACAATATTTTTTAATTTATAAAAAGTAGAATAACTAGAATAAGAAACGACATGAGCGTGTAAAAGAGGATGAAGAAGAAGAGGATTAAGAACAAGATATGAGGAAATTTAATTTTCCTCATAAATTAAACACGCGCGTCAACCATGTAGAACGCGGCCTACATGTCACCTGAGCCTCCTCAGCATTTTCGTAAACTGAGGATGGGTGATAGCTGTTGTGCGGACCTAACCAGCGGTGGAAATAAATCTATCCTCCACCAGCGAGGAATATAGCAACAATGCCAGCAGAGATTTGAGCGAAATGCGCATCAAACCTCTGCCGACTGCAATGCATTCTCTCATAGAGAGAAGCTATAACAAGAAGGAACAAAAAGAGTAAAGTACATTTACAACAACAACATCTGAAATACAGATGTTTCGAAAGTTGGACTTTGAACATATAATTCGTGAAACAAAAGTAACAACCACACTGAACAATTGTTCTTAAGAAAGCCGTTAACAACAAATACACTATAGTAAAGAAACATGAACGGTAACTTAAATAAGTAAATAAGGAATTAAGCATGCAAATTGGCTATAAAAGAGGGACACAGGTTACAAAGGTTCTCTTTGGAAAATCCTGCTTAAGGTGAGTTATACTTTTTCGTCGTAAAATTAAATCGTCGTAGAAATAATATTGGCCGAGTGCTCTTAAGTGTCGGCTAATATTATCTTTGATAGCTTAAGAGATACACAGAATTTATCTTAGAAAAATTGTAGATTATTTTGGTAGAAGTAATATTAGTCGAGAGCTTTTAAGTGTCGACTAATATTAAACGGCGCAACAAGATTTTTCTCCAAAAACCAGATAGTGATTTTCTATAGGAAAATTTTCCGCTGATTCCGAAAATGTTGTTAGTTTTCTAATTGCGGCTTTAGTTTTCGAGATATCAAATGAGAGATGAAAAGCAATAAAAGTTAAGCAATAAAAATAAACATAAAAAATTGACAAAAATTCAATTCCCGAGGTAACAGTTTACGACCGATTTTTTCAAAATAAGTCTTGAAATCTTTATTAAAGGATTACCTGTCATTGCATACCTAGAATTTTTCCTGTTAAATTAGAAATAAAGGAGCTGCGGTTGATTACTCTCATTATATCCGTTATATTCAGTATGATTTAAAAAAATGTTTTTTTGATAAATGGCGATAGCTTAAAAATGAGATGAGATATGAAACTAATAACTAAACTAATAGCATTTTTGAAAACCGCATAAAATTTCACTTTAGAAACCTGAGTTTTCATTTTTGGAGGGATACGTTTTATAACTCATTTGGATTGATGATTTCAATATTTTTTCAAAAAATCGAAAAAAATTAATTTTTTTCTGACTTCTTTTTGCGATAGAATTGGCATTCCTTAGCTGATTTTAACAAACGTAGTCTTAAAATTTTTGTTAGAAAATTAACTTTACTTCCATGGTCGGTTTTTATTAAAAAAAATTTTTTATTAATTATATAAATCTAAGTTTTCGAAATACCAAAAAAACGGTTTTTTGTTGGTATCTCGAAAACTAAAGAAAACTAACTAACAACAACTAGAAAACTAACAACTAAAACTAACAAAACCGCAACTAGAAAACTAACAACATTTTTGGAATCAGCGGAAAATTTTCCTATAGAAAATTGAACTTTCGTATCTGGAGGGTAAAATTTTTCATTTTTTGTTGCGCCGTGTTATCTTTGTTAGTTTAAGAGATACACAAACATTATCTTAGAAACCTTATAAATTTTTTGTAGAAGTAATATTAGTCGAGAGCTTTTAAGTGTCGACTAATATTATCTTTGTTAGTTTAAGGGATACACAAACATTTAAAAACACAGAAACCAAGAAACACCATTGCTATATGCCAAATATACATAATCATAATTCACTAAATATATATATCAAACACACAAAATCAAAACATCCCTTCGAACTCGAAACATGCAACAGCTTTGATTATGGATACACATATGCACACACACAAACATGCACACATACACAAACACACACATATACACGCACACACTTTTATAGACACGGGATATAGACAGTGGTCCCACTTGATCGTTTGGTAAAGTCGAAGAAATTTAAAACTAAACGAAAAATAATGTAAGAGAAAAATAAAGCGGAATAATGAATGCATATGCTGTAAGTGTATGTGTGTGCGTGTACGTATTTTTCCTCCCCCATCAGACACTCTGACACCCCATTGACCCCCCCATCCCGTTGACACTCTGGGTAAAAAGCAATGATATTAAATTTTGATGCATGCACTTTGAATGACGGGTGATCATTCACCCGTGATGATTGAGTGTGGTGGGTGGTAGAGTTGAGCAAGTAGAAAAAGTCAGAAAGATGTGGCGGGCTAGAAAACTCAAAAATTCAATAGAATCGAAGATGCAATAAGAAGAGAAAATTCACAAGAATTTTACAAGAGAACCGAATAGGGAAAATTTATATATACATTAGCTACGGTACGCGATTCACTATGAAAAAAAAATAATAAAATAAAAATTAAAAAAAAAATAAAATAAAATAATAAACCGAACCGCGTTTTTTCTTCTTCGTTTTCTATTTGTGTTCTTCGTAATTTTTCTTTACTTTGCCGTTTTGATAAAAATTCAGATAAAATTTCGGTTAAAATTTCGGTTAAATAAGCAGATTTTGTTAATGCTTATCGGTGCATTCCAGCCGAAGACCGAATGTCGAAGTAGAATATTTTTGAGTGCTGGAAACGAAACAGCTAGTGAAAAAATAAGAATAAAACACCTTTCGGTCGGGGAACTTTATCTAAGGAAGCCGAGGAAAGTTTTGCATATTACAAAAATTTCGAGGGTTTCGTCAAAACCCTTGTCTATTTCGTGTCAACCGATCTGCTGATTGTTTACAATATGTCAAAGCATTGAAAAATTGTGAAAAATATATCAATAAAACGTAGAAACGTCTTCGTTCCGTTTTGAATACTGTGGGCCATACTGTGCAAATATCAACGAATTCGATCATTATCATCAATCCGCCAAAAGAGAATGTTACAATTTCGCCAATATCATGTTTATACTATATTACCATCATACATTTTCAAGCAGATCGAGTAGTTAATAATATTTAATTTATCACTACATTCTAACTTAGAAGGTTCAGTTAGTCTAGACGTAACGTGACAGTTCGTTGACGAAACGTCGTAGCGATTAGTGAAGCCGTCGACTCATAAGTACAGTATGAAGATCAGTTTTATGTTCGTTGAGTACGATCGACGAAGCCGCGTAACTGTCTAGCCCTATTCTATAAATTTTATTTATGAAGCATAGACGGTGATATCAATGCGAAACGCCGTCATAACGTGGCGGAGTCCAAATTTGAGTACGTTTGTACGGCCAGTCACATCTTGCTACGTCTAGATTTATTGAACCAAAATATAGAATAAGAACAATTTGTGTTTCGCTCTCAGTACGCGTTTGGGTAAGCCATGAATCCATTTGTGGTCGTACTTTATTGACACCGGCGATAATATCGAAAGTATCATAGATAATACAGTGAGCTGCAGTTAACACCCAATTCGGGTGAATAATCGATCCCGCACAAAATAAGGTGCCATTACTGAGAACCACAATAAAAGGTGCCGCAGCTGTAGCAGCAGGTTCACCGCCAATGAGGCGTCCCAATTTTACTGATGAATTACTAGCAAGAGTAGTTGCAAATGCAAACAGCGTAAGAACGAGATAGGTCCTCATGTTTCAATAAAGCTGAGAACAAAATGATGATTGAATTCGTATGCTCGTTTTTATACGCAAAATTCAGTTTGATAAGAATAAGAACCGGGCCACGTTTTGATATTAATAGATATACATTGGCCGCGTTTTGATATTAATAGATATACATTAGTTGATAAACAATTTCCGATTGCTTTTATTTATAACTAATGATTGTAAACAATTTTTTATTGCGGTAAAGTTTTTTGTCTTATTTCGTATAATTCAATAAAACGTTTGATGAAATGAGGAGAACTAACCCACCCCTCTTGAGTCTTTATGGGTTATTATATAACTGGCAAAGAGTAGTATAAACGATCTCCTATTGTTTTTATTTATGATCACCGATAAAAACATTTTTTATAAAGGTAAAGTTTATTGCCTCATTTCATATAGTACTATAAAAAGTGTGATGAAATGAGATCAACCATAGAGTAAGAAATAACTCTTGTTATTTCTTACTCTATGGTTGATCTCATTTCATCACACTTTTTATAGTACTATATGAAATGAGGCAATAAACTTTACCTTTATAAAAAATGTTTTTATCGGTGATCATAAATAAAAACAATAGGAGATCGTTTATACTACTCTTTGCCAGTTATATAATAACCCATAAAGACTCAAGAGGGGTGGGTTAGTTCTCCTCATTTCATCAAACGTTTTATTGAATTATACGAAATAAGACAAAAAACTTTACCGCAATAAAAAATTGTTTACAATCATTAGTTATAAATAAAAGCAATCGGAAATTGTTTATCAACTAATGTATATCTATTAATATCAAAACGCGGCCAATGTATATCTATTAATATCAAAACGTGGCCCGGTTCTTATTCTTATCAAACTGAATTTTGCGTATAAAAACGAGCATACGAATTCAATCATCATTTTGTTCTCAGCTTTATTGAAACATGAGGACCTATCTCGTTCTTACGCTGTTTGCATTTGCAACTACTCTTGCTAGTAATTCATCAGTAAAATTGGGACGCCTCATTGGCGGTGAACCTGCTGTTACAGCTGCGGCACCTTTTATTGTGGTTCTCAGTAATGGCACCTTATTTTGTGCGGGATCGATTATTCACCCGAATTGGGTGTTAACTGCAGCTCACTGTATTATCTATGATACTTTCGATATTATCGCCGGTGTCAATAGAGTACGACCACAAATGGATTCATGGCTTACCCAAACGCGTACTGAGAGCGAAACACAAATTGTTCTTATTCTATATTTTGGTTCAATAAATCTAGACGTAGCAAGATGTGACTGGCCGTACAAACGTACTCAAATTTGGACTCCGCCACGTTATGACGGCGTTTCGCATTGATATCACCGTCTATGCTTCATAAATAAAATTTATAGAATAGGGCTAGACAGTTACGCGGCTTCGTCGATCGTACTCAACGAACATAAAACTGATCTTCATACTGTACTTATGAGTCGACGGCTTCACTAATCGCTACGACGTTCCGTCAACGAACTGTCACGTTACGTCTAGACTAACTGAACCTTCTAAGTTAGAATGTAGTGTTAAATTAAATATTATTAACTACTCGATCTGCTTGAAAATGTATGATGGTAATATAGTATTAACATGATATTGGCGAAATTGTAACATTCTCTTTTGGCGGATTGATAGATAATGATCGAATTCGTTGATATTTGCACAGTATGGCCCACAGTTTTCAAAACGGAACGAAGACGTTTCTACGTTTTATTGATATATTTTTCACAATTTTTCAATGCTTTGACATATTGTAAACAATCAGCAGATCGGTTGACACGAAATAGACAAGGGTTTTGACGAAACCCTCGAAATTTTTGTAATATGCAAAACTTTCCTCGGCTTCCTTAGATAAAGTTCCCCGACCGAAAGGTGTTTTACTCTTATTTTTTCACTAGCTGTTTCGTTTCCAGCACTCATAAATATTCTGCTTCGGCATTCGGTCTTCGGCTGGAATGCACCGATAATCATTAACAAAATCTGCTTATTTAACCGAAATTTTATCCGAAATTTTGTCTGAATTTTTATCAAAACGGCAAAGTAAAGAAAAATTACGAAGAACACAAATAGAAAACGAAGAAGAAAAAACGCGGTTCGGTTTATTATTTTATTTTATTTTTTTTAATTTTTACTTTATTATTTTTTTTTTCATAGCGAATCGCGGACCGTAACTAATGTATAAATAAATTTTCCCTATTCGGTTCTTTTGTGAAATTCTTGTGAATTTGTTCTTGTTGTTGCTTCTTCGATTCTATTGAATTTTTGAGTTTTCTAGCCCGCCACATCTTTCTGACTTTTTCTACTTGCTCAACCATACCACCCACCACACTCAGTCATTCATTCACCCGTCATTCATAGAGCATGCATCAAAATTTTATATCATTGCTTTTTACCCACAATGTCAAGCGGACGCAGACTGATGGGAGTGGAAAAATGCATTCACGCACACACATGTACTAAAGGCATATGCATTCACTATTCCGTTTTATTTTTCTTTTACATTATTTTTCGTTTAGTTTTAAATTTCTTCGATTTTACCAAACGATCAACCGGAGCCACTGTCTATATCTCGTGGATATAAAAGTGTGTCTGTTTTTGTATGTGTGTGTGTGAACATGTGTATGCATAAGTGCGTCCACAACCAAAGCTGTTGCATGTTTCGAGTTCGAAGGGATGTTTTGATTTTGTGTGTTTTTCATGTAAAGTCATCCCTTAATCCCTTCCCCTCAAGCTCTTTCATCACAATTCTACCATTCTTTTCTTTATCATCTCAAGCACGAATCTCTTATTGAAATTCCTTTAACATTCTTCAACTTACAACATCAGCGTATGCCTTTCAGTCTGCTTCTCAATCTGGCTCTCGGTCTGTGTTTTGGTCCACCTCTGTCTGTCTCCCTCTATTTTATTTCACTTTAATATGCCATCCATTCGTACATACGCTATATGCATCCCATAGGATACGCTAATGGATCTCCATGCATATTCTTATTCTAGATTATCATTGCTTACTGCTTTCCTTCCTTACAGCACATCAGGAAATCCCATGTTGACCAAGTTTTTGAGTATATCTTGCGAGAACGCCTACAGCATCACGTAGATGGAGTAAATGGCTTATCGCCCCTGCAGTATGGTTTCCGGAAGGGCCATTCTACAATAGGCGCTATTCAAAAGGTGACAGGTATTGCGGAGAGAGCCATTGAGGGTTCCCACTGGTTACATCGGTCCAAAGAGTACTGTCTGGTTATAACACTAGATGCGAAAAACGCTTTTAACTCAGCAAGTTGGGAAAGTATAATCGCTGCTCTTGTACGTTTGCAAACGCCAATATATCTAATTAGAATCCTGAGAAGCTTTCTATCTGACAGAATCCTCCTTTATAGCACCGATGTTGGTGCCAAGCAATACAACGTTACAGCTGGAGTTCCGCAAGGTTCAGTCTTGGGGCCACTGTTATGGAATCTGATGTATGACGCGGTCTTGCGCATCCCCGTTCCAAGTGGTGTAAAAATAATTGGGTTGGCAGACGATATTGCTGTAGTTATCGTGGCTAAGCATCTGCTTCAAATACAATCATTAGCGACTGAAGTGGTCAACATTATTAAAACGTGGCTAGAGAGAAACCAATTGCATCTAGCTATACAGAAGACAGAAGCTGTGTTAATAACTATCAGGAAGAAGTTGGAGTTCGTGGAGCTAAATTTCGACGGAGTGACTATTAAGTCTGTCCCCGCAATTCGATACCTTGGCGTTATGCTAGATAACAGGCTGTCGTTCACCGCGCATATCGAAACGGTATGTGGTAAGGCGATGACAACATATGCGGCTTTAGCTCGCATAATGGCTAATACGTATGGACCAAGCCAGAAACGTAGGTTACTCTTGTCGAAGGTAGTTACATCGATTGTTATGTACGCTGCACCGGTATGGGCGAAAGCCATAAATATTAAGAAGAATGTGCGCCTATTAGATCGTGTTTTTCTTGTCTGTGCTTTACGAA
The DNA here is from genome assembly GCA_963966595.1 of Physocephala rufipes. Taxonomy (NCBI): domain Eukaryota; kingdom Metazoa; phylum Arthropoda; class Insecta; order Diptera; family Conopidae; genus Physocephala; species Physocephala rufipes. The sequence continues at coordinate 36,221,346 of OZ016502.1, read as the reverse complement.
TTTGTTGCGGGTTTCGAACCATCTCACATGAAGCGGCCGGGGTGATTTCGGGATTACCACCAGAAGAGAAGAAAGGTCAGAGTGTGGTAGAAGACTAGAGGTTCACGAATTGGCAGAAATAGCGAGTGTTACCTTTGCTAAGTGGCAGGATCGGTGGAACAGCTCCGACAATGGTCGTTGGACGCATCAACTTATACCCGACATTAGAAGTTGGGTTGAAAGGCGACATGGGGAACTAGATTTTTATTTGACGCAGATGATAAGTGGACACGGTTGTTTTCGCGGTTATCTGTGGAAGTATGGGCATGATACGAGTCCAATTTGTGGTTGGTGCTCTAATGCACACGAAAATGCACGCCACATATTTTTCGAATGCGAAGTTGTTGCGCGGTAATACGGAAAACATGTTGCGTCGACCTATAACATCGAGCAATCTAATTAATAGTATGCTGCATGCACAGGAAGTATGGATGGCTATCAAATCCATGTGAATATAAATGAATATAAAATAAAAGTAAATTAATATCTTAGAAAAATAAAAAAGATTTCTTCACATATTCTATATTATCTCTTTTGCTTTTTTGTGTGTTGTACACTTGGTTTTTTATACCCGTTGCTTTGTTTCTTATAATAAAAGAAATGGTTATTCATAAATGTATAAAATTAATGAATTATATACAATTTTCGCATTCAGTCAACCAACAAAATATTTCTTAATCACGATCAACACTGTTATTTTTTGTTTTCTTTTTAATATTTTAAAAATGCCAAATTATTTTTAAAAATTCCAAATTTTATTAATTTTATTTTGGAATCATAAAATAACTTTGTTGGGTATGAATTACCTTTTGTTAAGAAAAAAAATTACTTGTTCGTTAACAATTTAATATTTCAAACAATGTAATATCTCAACCAACATCACTCCGACTTCCTTACAATCTTCCTTTAATCCCTCCAACGACCATTTTTTAAGCCATACCCTCTCCTTTATCGTTAGGAGTCATATTGTAATGAGGTTTTCCCTGCCTTGTCTGGGTATTACTCGTCGGTGCCAAGATGCTACCTATTTTTAAAACAAAACACGGTGTCTTTTGTACTCTTATTTTATTTATTCATTTATTCTTAGTTTTACATGTGTATTTGTTTGCTTGTTGTATATATATATATATATATATATATATATATATATATATATATATATATATATATATATATATATATATATATATATATATATATATATATATATATATATATATATATATATATATATATATATATATATATATATATATATATATATATATATATATATATATATATATATATATATATATATATATATATATATATATATATATATATATATATATATATATATATATATATATATATATATATATATATATATATATATATATATATATATATATATATATATATATATATATATATATATATATATATATATATATATATATATATATATATATATATATATATATATATATATATATATATATATATATATATATATATATATATATATATATATATATATATATATATATATATATATATATATATATATATATATATATATATATATATATATATATATATATATATATATATATATATATATATATATATATATATATATATATATATATATATATATATATATATATATATATATATATATATATATATATATATATATATATATATATATATATATATATATATATATATATATATATATATATATATATATATATATATATATATATATATATATATATATATATATATATATATATATATATATATATATATATATATATATATATATATATATATATATATATATATATATATATATATATATATATATATATATATATATATATATATATATATATATATATATATATATATATATATATATATATATATATATATATATATATATATATATATATATATATATATATATATATATATATATATATATATATATATATATATATATATATATATATATATATATATATATATATATATATATATATATATATATATATATATATATATATATATATATATATATATATATATATATATATATATATATATATATATATATATATATATATATATATATATATATATATATATATATATATATATATATATATATATATATATATATATATATATATATATATATATATATATATATATATATATATATATATATATATATATATATATATATATATATATATATATATATATATATATATATATATATATATATATATATATATATATATATATATATATATATATATATATATATATATATATATATATATATATATATATATATATATATATATATATATATATATATATATATATATATATATATATATATATATATATATATATATATATATATATATATATATATATATATATATATATATATATATATATATATATATATATATATATATATATATATATATATATATATATATATATATATATATATATATATATATATATATATATATATATATATATATATATATATATATATATATATATATATATATATATATATATATATATATATATATATATATATATATATATATATATATATATATATATATATATATATATATATATATATATATATATATATATATATATATATATATATATATATATATATATATATATATATATATATATATATATATATATATATATATATATATATATATATATATGTATATATAACATTATGATTCAGTAAATAAAACTGAAAATTAATATAGTTAGAATTTATTGTGTATTTTAACATAATATTTGTCGATAAAAATTAGTTATACATATCCATAGTTTTCGGTAAGATTTTAAGAATTATTAAAAAAGAAAAACTTGTATCTTTTTAAAAAACTTTGAATGGGGAAAAACAAACGAAGGAACAAACGAGTTCCGGAAAAAGCTGAAATAATAAAAAGGGAATGTCTTTGTGTGTACGTTTTTTTTATAATGAGTGGAAAGCATCAAAAGCCTGCATGCGAGACTTTAACCCGCTAAAACCTCTCCCCCATGTCTGTCGGTCCATCCGGAACTACCGTTAAGTATACCGTCGGGAGGCAGAAGGAGCTGTAGCTCAAACGTACGTTTACGTCCGAATGTCGGAAGTCACTATTCCTATAGTCTTAGTTAGTTTTTTTGTCCGTTCTCGTCATTGAGTACTACGACTGCGTTCAAGTCTACGCTGTCGTTGCATAATAATGGCACACATGGATTTGATAGCCATCCATACTTTCGGTGAATGCAGCATACTATTAATTAGATTGCTCGATCTTATAGGTCGACGCAACATGTTTTCCGTATTACCGCGCAAGCGCGTAACAACTTCGCATTCGAAAAATATGTGTCGTGCATTTTCGTGTGCATTAGAGCACCAACCACAAATTGGACTCGTATCATGCCCATACTTCCACAGATAACCGCGAAAACAACCGTGTCCACTTATCATCTGCGTCAAATAAAAATCTAGTTCCCCATGTCGCCTTTCAACCCAACTTCTAATATCGGGTATAAGTTGATGCGTCCAACGACCATTGTCGGAGCTGTTCCACCGATCCTGCCACTTAGCAAAGGTAATGCTCGCTATTTCTGCCAATTCGTGAACCTCTAGTCTTCTACCACACTCTGACCTTCTCCGATATCGCTCCACAATTTCTGCGACTAACAAGTCTGATGGGGGTAATCCCGAAATCACCCCGGCCGTTTCATGCGAGATAGTTCGAAACCCGCAACAAATTCGTAAAGCATAGACACGAATAACACGATCTAATAGGCGCACATTCTTTTTAATATTTATGGCTTTCGCCCATACCGGTGCAGCGTATATAACAATCGATGTAACTACCTTCGACAAGAGTAACGTACGTTTCTGGCTTGATCCACACGTATTAGCCATTATGCGAGCTAAAGCCGCATATGTTGTCATCGCCTTACCACATACTAGAGTTGTGTCGTTCGCGAACGAACTAGTTCATTCGAACTATTCCCTCTTGCGAACTATAAGAACTAGTTTGTCTCCCTCCCTCTTTTTAGTTCTTAGTTCGCAGCAACACGTCCGTCATTGACCTCACAAATGAACGAACTAAAGAACGAACTATGTGAACGAACTAAAGAACGAACTATGTGAACGAACTAAAGAACGAACTATGTGAACGAACTATGTGAACGAACTAAATGAACTATGTAAAGAACTATGTATTGAGGTAAGAGCGAGCAAGCACGAGTATGATGACACCGCTGAATTTACCACGTGAATGTAAGAAAGAACGAAACATATTTTCCAATGAACTAGAACGAACGAACGAACTAAACTGAACTATGTAAGGAACTAAAAGAACTATGTAAAGAACTAGAAGAAGTATATAAAGAACTATTTGTTGAAATATATATAAAAAGAGCGGCAGAGCAAGCAAAACACGCTACGGTAAGAAGTATGCGACTCAATTGAGACTGCGAGTTTACATGCGATTTTATGGAGATCCAGAAATAAGTTTGATTTCCATAATTCCTCCCTACCTCTTTGATATATAATAGAACATATATATTATATATAATTATATATTTTTATATTAGCATACCCATAGAATAATTAGAACTTATTGCTTAAACTACTGTATTTGAAAAACTATTTAATAAAAGGTAAAAAAACTAAGTTCATTTAAAAATATGTTACAGAAGTATAAACAATTAGGTTGTAGAAAAACACTTAGAAACATTTTGGATTGTTTAATTTTTATTTTCCTCAACAATAAATAATAATCACTTCAACACTATACAGGACAACAATAATATTTTATAAATCTTATATTTTAATTTACGTAAGATTGTTATGAACCATATCATCTGTGTATTATTTTGTTTAATAACAATTTTGACATCTATCTTGTTATCCATCTCGCTCGAACGTTCAAGCAAACCGAATAACTAAAATAGCTATGTAATGAATAATATCAAAATAGGGAATAAAAATAGCGAATAAACACGAGTGGGAAGACACCAGAACTCTGTTCTTTAGAGAAAAACGAATAAAACCAGAGATAAAGAGATAGGACACTCGCACTAATACACGCACATTTTATGCATACTTTCACAAAAAAGTACAAATTTCTTAGGAAATTGGTACGAATTTCACGAGAAATTTGTAGCCACGCTAACGACGCTCTACCGTGCGTCAATGCAAGTGGTATCGATTATAAGGGGGATTTAGGTGGAAAAAAAACAGAAAATTAGTTTGGATTTATTAAATGTTTAAATTATTATTTCTTATTTTTTAAATACTTGATAAATAAAATGTTATGATTCTGTCTTTGAGAAACGGAAATTAGTATAATTAGTGTTTCGTCATAACATTATTAAGCATAATATCGCATTACATTTCCGCACCATTAAATGTTTTTAGCGAAATAGAATACAAATTTCCTTCTTCTTGTTTTTGCCAAAATTATACACGCTGACGGTCAGTGAGCTGCATAGTTCGAATTTCAATAAAGCCAAGTTAACTACAATAAACAAATTGCAATCCAGCAATTTTGACAAGCACGCTTCACTGATCGTCGCAGCGTTTAATTTGCTTCAAATTAAATTGTTTAAATTGCTTTCTTGCATATTTTTTGTAATTTCAATTTTTTTTTATAAATCAATAAATTTATTTGTTAAGTTAATTCTTAAGCAATTATGTATATATATAGCTGTAAAATTTATAAATAAAGAGTCTACCATCAAAACCTCAATAATAAGCAATCGTTCTACTCATTTGCAGAATTGGTTCAAGTGCCAATTTTGGGAAAAATCATTAAATTGAAGATTTGGTTAAAGTATCAAATTTTCATTCAAATATCTTTCGCTATTCCACAGAATTGGTTTAAGTGCCAATTTTGTGACAAAGGACACAAAAGTAGATTTGGTTGAAGTACCGAATTTACAACGACTTTGTGTCGACTCCAGAACAAACCAGTTCTCGGACATTTTTTGGTGACCCCGACGTGATTTTGATCACCACATAGGTTTCACGTCTATACATCGATTCAATCCCGATTCAACATCGATTATGGAAAATTTAGAAGAACTTTTCAAGCAACAAGCAGAGCTCGGAGGAGAAATACAAAGGCTTATAAGTAATTATAAAAAGGACTCGTCAGTGCGCAAGAGGTCGCAAACGTACCATCAAGACAGGCTCGATAAGCTAACCAGCTTATACGAAACGTTCGAGCAGCAGGATTCAAAAATCAGAACGCTCTGTGATAATCCCCTCGAATTTGAGTACTTCTCAAACGGCCTTTACGACAAAATCGCCGATTTGTCGAGACACTATACGCAAGAGTTTGCTGAACACGCCAACTATTGGGCTGAGCATGAAATGTCAAAGGCACCAGAGCCTCACAAGACAGCAACCACGAACACACCTGTCCCACCAACACGTACTACTTCCGGTCAAACTAGTTCCACCCACGTACAACCTTTAGCGGTAGACTGCAAAACTTCACAAACTGTCAGAAATATTCGCCGTCAACAGGCGATTTTATCATCATTAAGGCGTTTATTGCACGAAGAGGTTGATGAACAGCAAATATACGAGTATTATGAAGTTAAATTGGACAATATGCGACAGTTGTGGCGACAAATCGAGGAATTAAATTTCCATATTTGGGAAGAAAGCACCGACCCATCTGCAGAAGGATATGACCATGACGGATACCTAAAGATTGAGTCAGAGTTCAGGAAACATATGTTTGGATTAATTCAAAGAACCAAGGCCTCAACGAACACAACAAATCAATCCAATTTGAATGTAGATATTCAGCTCCCAAGGATCTCACTGCAGCCCTTCGATGGAAATTATTTAAAATGGCGTCAATTCTTCGAAATGTTTAATGATTTGATCCACAAGAAACAGATATCCACTATTCAGAAAATGTGGTATCTAAAATCCAATCTGACCGGAGAAGCAGAAAGATTAATAAAACATTTGCCAATTACTGAAAGTAATTACAATACCGCTTGGCAAATGTTACAAGATCGCTACAACAACAAGCGCGTCCTAGCATTAGCGCTGCTACAGAAATTGTTGGAACAACCTTCCGCAAACAGTAACGAAACTTCCGCATCGTTTATAAAGAGTTTGCACGACACAACAATTGAATGTCTGAACGCATTGGATAATCTAGGTATTGAAACCACATCTTGGGGGCCAGTTCTTCTTTACACATTACAAAAGAAATTGGACAAACAAAGTAATCTCCTATATGAACAATCACTCCAGAATCCAAGAGAAATACCAGCATTCAAATCATTCCTCAGTTTCCTGGAAACACGATTTCAATACCTGGAATCTGCATTCCGGAAAGAAACCAAACATTTTAAGGCAACAACCAGTTTGCCCACCGTTACAACATCATCAACTAAGTTTTTAAAATGTAAAGTATGTGACAGTCAAGATCATAATCTCTTTGCATGTAAACGTTTTCTACAAATGACTTCAAGGAAAAGATGGGATCTAATCAAAAGGCACAATTTATGCATTAACTGCCTCAAGGCCACACACAAATTGGCCAATTGCCCCTCAAGATCTTGCCTCAAATGCAATAAAAGACACAATACATTATTGCATTTTGAGGAAACTGACAGCAAGGAATCGGCAACCACAAGCTCAGCAAGTCCTTCAAGCAGTTCTTCGGCTTCTCACCCGCCTGATAACTCGCGTAATCAATCCGTGAGCTTAACGGCGTCTCCATCCAATCATCAGAATTATGTTATGCTTGCTACAGCCAAAATCAAGGTAGCATCGCCAGAGGGACGAGTAGTCCTTTGCCTGGCAGTACTGGATTCTGGATCCCAAATTAACATATTATCTGAACGACTGGTGAACAAATTGAAAATGCCTACACGCACTACTTCTTTGTGGATTAGAGGTGTCGGAGCTGGTAACCTGAGAGCAGACAAGCGAGTCATTGCTAAATTCTCCTCAATTACAGGCAACTACTCTTCTCAAATTGAAGCCTTCGTCCTGCCAACCATCATATCGAACCAACCAATGCAGACAATAAACACCTCAACATGGGAAATACCAAAAAATATAAAATTAGCAGATCCTGATTTTGCACGCTCCGATAAAGTGGATGTTCTTTTAGGTGCTGAATTCTACTTCCAATTGCTCTCCATTGGACAGATCAAACTTAATGATGTTGGCCCAATCTTACAAAACACTCTACTAGGTTGGGTAGTCGCGGGCAGCGTTAAGGCCAATGTCGATCCCATCACTACATGCGGAATATGCAGTGAAAGTGAAGATCACCTTGGGGATCTCATTGAAAAATTTTGGAAATTAGAAGAAATCAATGAACCGGAAACTGGTATGACGCAAGCTGAAAATCATTGCGAAGCACACTTTGCTCAAAACACCACTCGAAACTCTGAAGGACGATACTTAGTGCGGCTTCCATTTTGCGGAGACCCATCATCACTCGGTAACTCTCAAAATATAGCATTATCCAGGTTCTTGGCAATAGAGCGACGCTTGACAAGAGATGACACACTACGAAGCCAGTATGTCGAATTTATGGAAGAATATGAGAGGCTTGGACATATGAGCAAAATAAACCATGAGGAAATATTGTCACCAAACTATGTGATTCCTCACCATTGCATATTTAAGCCCCACAGCACTACAACAAAACTTCGCGTGGTCTTTGACGCCTCCGCTAAATCTTCATCTGGAATATCATTAAACGACATCTTACATAATGGACCTACAGTTCAACAGGACTTATTCGCTCTCTTATTAAAATTCAGGTTACCTCGCTTCGTCTTTACCGCCGACGTTGAGAAAATGTTTCGACAAATCATAGTGCACCCGGCAGATAGGCGTTATCAGATGATCATTTGGAGAAGTAATCCTCAAAAACCTTTAAATTACTACACACTGAACACAGTGACTTATGGGACCCGATCTGCTACCTATCTATCCACAAAATGTTTACAAAAATTATCGAGAGAAGGGGCGGCAAATTATCCTTTGGGTAGCAAGTTATTAGCAGAAAACTTCTACGTAGATGACGGTTTGGCTGGATCTGACAGCATAAGTGAAGCAATGGAGATGCTGCAGCAACTCAACAAGTTACTAGCATCAGGAGGTTTCAAGCTTCGAAAGTGGTGCGCCAACCATGCAAAACTCCTACAAGGCATTGCATTAGAGGATCAAGAGGTCAATATGAACTTAGACGATGGCATATCTGCAGCAATAAAAACATTGGGTCTAACATGGATCCCAAAACTAGATGTCTTTTGCATAAAGACCACAATGAACAAGGAAACTAGGGTCACGAAAAGAATAGTCTGCTCTGAGTTGGCAAAAATATTTGACCCTCTTGGAATCTTGGCACCCGTCATAATAACCGCAAAAATATTTATTCAAGAATTATGGAATTTGAAGGTTCATTGGGATGAAGCTCTTCCAGCGGAAATGCACACGAGGTGGACAAACTTTCGCAGTTCACTTGACAGCATCAATGGATTGCAAATAGCCAGACACATGTTTAGAGGTTCTTATGCGACATCAATACAATTACATGGATTTGCAGACGCATCCGAAAAGGCATATGGTGCAGCTATATACGTAAGATCAATTCTTCCAGACAAAACGGTACACGTACGGTTACTGAGTGCTAAATCACGGGTGGCTCCATTAAAAAGGCAAACCATTCCTCGGCTAGAGCTATGCGCAGCGCTGTTATGTGCTCAGTTGATGAACAAGGTCAAGACCATACTGGGATATAAAGGCAAGCCAACGTATCTATGGACGGATTCACAGATAGTTTTAGCATGGATTTTCTCTGGGCCGGCTATATACAAAACATTCGTTGCAAACAGAGTGGTCAAAATTCTAGAGTTATCAATACCAGCTCAATGGCGTCATGTCGGAACTAAAGAAAATCCAGCGGACCTGGTTTCAAGAGGAATATCTACAAAACAACTGGTAGCTTGCAACATATGGTTTTATGGACCACGTTTTCTACATGGAAGCGAATCAACGTGGCCATCACCCCTACAAAAGGAACATGTCATACCTACCGATAAGGAGCGCAAACAATCTGTCAACGTATTGGCAACAACAAACTCTGACCTCGAAGAGCTCATCTATAAAATCGACCATCGAAACTCGTTTCTTATTCTTCAGCGTGTTGTTGCATACGTCCTTCGATTTATACGAAATGTAAAAAAGACCACTACACGGACAGAAGGAAGAATACACCTTACATTACGAGAGCTACATAAGGCCATGACAGTGATAATCAAGGTCGTGCAGTATGCTGACTTTAAAGCAGACATCGATCGACTTAACGAGAATGGAAATGTTGAGAAAACAAGCCCGCTGCTAGGACTATCCCCTTTTATAGATGAAGAAGGAGTTCTAAGGGTTGGCGGCCGACTCAGTTCTTCTTCACTTCAATATAATGCTAAGTATCCAATTTTGCTACCATACAATGACAAGATCACAAGGCTGATCATGGAAATGTATCATAAAAATAACCTCCACTGCGGTCCACAGGCTCTACTTGGATACACTAGGCAGAAGTTCTGGCCACTGAAGGCCAAGACTATGGCACGATCCATTGTCCAGAAGTGCATCAAATGTAGTCGAGCCAAGCCCAAACTCCTAACGCAAATAATGGGTAATTTACCTGAACATCGTGTGCAGCCAGCTCGGCCATTTATAAACAGCGGTGTGGATTTCTGTGGTCCTTGCCATATTCACTATAACATACGTGGAAAAAGGCCAACTAAGGCTTACATCGCCATCTTCTGCTGCTTTGCGACTAAGGCAGTACACCTAGAGCTTGTTACTGACCTATCAACGGATGCCTTTCTTTGTGCGCTGAAAAGATTTATAGCAAGGAGAGGCCACTGCCTAAACATATACTGCGACAATGCTACCAATTTCGTCGGCGCCAATAACCAGCTGAAAGAGCTACAGCACAGTATGCATTCTGCCGAAGCACAAGATAAAATCATCCGCACTTGCACTAAAAGGGGGATTAACTTCAAGTTCATACCCCCCAGGGCTCCACATTTCGGTGGCCTATGGGAGGCTGCGGTGAAATCTGCAAAGGGATTACTCGTAAAGGCCGTGGCAAGTTTCTCACTAACATACGAAGAACTAGAGACTACAATTATCGAAATAGAAGCTGTACTCAACTCAAGACCATTGACTGAGATGTCATCAAATCCAAATGATCTAGCAGCATTAACACCTGGACATTTTCTCATAGGAGAACCACTAACTGCACAGGTTGATGCACTTGCAGATTCTAACAAGACCAGTTTAGGAAAGCGTTGGAAGCTGATTTCTCAAATCAAAAATGATTTCTGGAAACGTTGGTCACGAGAGTATTTATCTGAACTTCAACAGAAATCACGATGGAAAAGTCCATGCCAGAACATTGAAGTTAACAGGCTAGTTGCAATTAAGGAAGACAACATTCCACCACTAGAATGGTCTTTAGGAAGAATCATTGAAATTTACAAAGGTGATGACAACATGGCCCGGGTTGCAAAAATAAAAACTGCAAAGGGAATATGGAAGCGTCCCATACATAAATTAGCATTGCTGCCCACAGACGTTCAACCTGACGACCATCCAGAGAAAGCACCAGACAAAACAGATGACATACCAGCTAAGAGATCAAGAGTAACATCACCTATTAGCCTTCTAATGCTGGCATCACTTCTGATATTACCCATTGTAGTCACGTCCCCAGTCACCCTTTCAACATTTCCCGACAAACCCGGTTTACACTTCGAGAATATCGGCAAAATCCACATAGTTATGGCCGAATGGAAGCTGTTAATTTATTACGACTTAGCGCCAGTAAGAAACAACCTGCAAAAATATAGGGACGGAATATTCACACTTGATAACTTGTGCATAAAGATGCACACCCAACTTGGTTGTAATATGTTGGTGACACAATTCAGACAAAGTCAAGACCAAATTCAATTAGACAATAGCTTGTTCGTTCCACAGCGACAAAGAAGAGCTGCTTTGGACATTGTCGGCAACGTCGCGCGCTCCCTATTTGGAGTACTAGATTCAGAGTATGCTGAAGAAATGTCAACAACAATTCAGCATATCAGTCAAAACGAGGACCATATTATCAAGTTGCTGAGGAATCAAACGTCAATAATAAACTCCACCCTGAACATTATTAAAGCAGATCAGATCAATATTGATAAAAAATTTATCGAAATCGACAAGGAATTAGACAGTTTAAAAAATATAATCGGGGAAAATCGTGACGATTTGTTGCGAATCAAGGTATTCGAAATATTTACATTCCTTGCGGTACAGTTATCGATGATAAGAGTAGACATGCAACGAGTTCAAGACCTACTTTTGGATGTTCTTACGGACGTCCATCACGGAAAAATCAACCCGTTAATTATGACACCTGACCAATTATCAAGGGAGATTGTTACTATCAAAACACATCTCGATTCATCTTTACAAGTCCCTGTTCAAACAAAGGACTTCATGAGACTATACCAGCTAATGAAAGTAAAAGCAGGAATATCAAAGGATCACATAATCTTCCAGGTGCGTCTACCATTGACCGGCCATAATCCCTTTATACTCTTCAAGATATTACCAGCTCCAGTCTTCAAAAATAACATTATGGTTAGCATCGCAAAATCAACAAATATGTTAGCCGTAACTCCACACAGAGACCAATACTTTCCAATAGATGATTCGCTAAGCGAAAGTTGTACAAACATCGACGACAGTGAATATCTGTGCTCGAACATAAACACAATATTCACCAGGGAATCAGAAGTATGTGCATGTGAAATCAATCTGCTCAACAACCAAAGTACCACACACTGCTCCCTTCAAGTTTCTAATCTCAACGTCTCATTTAGTAAGATGGCCACTGCAAATCAATGGATCTATGCCGCTAGGAATCCGTTGAATCTAATGGCTGTGTGTGGCTCCCGAACGCAGCAAGTAACATTACGAAACTCAGGTATAATGCACATACCTCCAGGATGTACGCTGAAGGGTGATGCAGTAACAATTCATACCAGCCACATCACCAATACATCCTCAATTACATCATACACATCATTCCCTGACCTACCACAAGCTCTCTTTACGAACAAAACTGTCAACCGAGACGTGACCAGCAAAACAATACACTACGAGAATCAATTGCAAAAATTAACAGAGCTCCAAGAGGAACTAAACAACAACAATATTCTCGAGCTACCACATCAAATAACATCAGATCGTCTGCATCATATGACCATTGGTTATTCAGCCCTTACATTAGCAGTCATATTGCTTGCAATCATAGTCATCAAACGTACAAGACGATCGAGAAAATCTCGTGATGTGAAACCACCACAACCCCTTCCCAGAATGCAGCAGGTTATCAACAGTATTGAGCTTCAAGAGACGAAGCCCAACGCGGCGGAGGATGTTTCGTCATAACATTATTAAGCATAATATCGCATTACATTTCCGCACCATTAAATGTTTTTAGCGAAATAGAATACAAATTTCCTTCTTCTTGTTTTTGCCAAAATTATACACGCTGACGGTCAGTGAGCTGCATAGTTCGAATTTCAATAAAGCCAAGTTAACTACAATAAACAAATTGCAATCCAGCAATTTTGACAAGCACGCTTCACTGATCGTCGCAGCGTTTAATTTGCTTCAAATTAAATTGTTTAAATTGCTTTCTTGCATATTTTTTGTAATTTCAATTTTTTTTTATAAATCAATAAATTTATTTGTTAAGTTAATTCTTAAGCAATTATGTATATATATAGCTGTAAAATTTATAAATAAAGAGTCTACCATCAAAAGCTCAATAATAAGCAATCGTTCTACTCATTTGCAGAATTGGTTCAAGTGCCAATTTTGGGAAAAATCATTAAATTGAAGATTTGGTTAAAGTATCAAATTTTCATTCAAATATCTTTCGCTATTCCACAGAATTGGTTTAAGTGCCAATTTTGTGACAAAGGACACAAAAGTAGATTTGGTTGAAGTACCGAATTTACAACGACTTTGTGTCGACTCCAGAACAAACCAGTTCTCGGACAATTAGAATATATTTCATCATAATAAAAGAGAAAACGGAATTAGAATGATTTTACTGCCACAAAACAAAGATCATATAAAAGCATTCTACTATAATCAATTTAGTATTGTCTCAATGTTAAATGGTAACTATATATGTATCCACATTTTCTATTATATTTTAACAACTATACATTTCCTGCAGTTTTGGGGACCTTCTATCTCCGTGAGCACCCATTGATTGATTTAAAGTAAATTCAAGGTGAAATCATTTTTTTTTTCAACACATTGGATAACAGCTGTGTCTACTCAATGACATTATACTGGTTAGGCATGCTCTGCAAACAAAAACAACAACAGGCGTGCTCACACGTATTGTGTTCGTGAATTCAACAGACTATAAAAAATAGCCATTATAACGAATTTATAATTTACAGCACCGAGTGTCCTATCTCTTTATCTCTGATAAAACGTATGTTGTATTAAGAAGAAGCAGAACGATCTAAAAGAACTAAAAGAACGAACTAGTTCACAAGCTCGAAATGAACTATAAAGATCGCTCCCTATCGGGAACTAGAATGCCCAACTCTACCACATACCATTTCGATATGCGCGGTGAACGACAGCCTGTTATCTAGCATAACGCCAAGGTATCGAATTGCGGGGACAGACTTAATAGTCACTCCGTCGAAATTTAGCTCCACGAACTCCAACTTCTTCCTGCTAGTTATTAACACAGCTTCTGTCTTCTGTATAGCTAGATGCAATTGGTTTCTCTCTAGCCACGTTTTAATAATGTTGACCACTTCAGTCGCTAATGATTGTATTTGAAGCAGATGCTTGGCCACGATAACCACAGCAATATCGTCTACGAACCCAATTATTTTTACACCACTTGGAACGGGGATGCGTAAGACCGCGTCATACATCAGATTCCATAACAGTGGCCCCAAGACTGAACTTTGCGGAACTCGAGCTGTAACGTTATATTGCTTGGCATCAACATCGGTGCTATAAAGGAGGATTCTGTCAGATAGAAAGCTTCTCAGGATTCTAATTAGATATATTGGCGTTTGCAAACGTACAAGAGCAGCGATTATACTTTCCCAACTTGCTGAGTTAAAAGCGTTTTTCGCATCTAGTGTTATAACCAGACAGTACTCTTTGGACCCATGTAACCAGCGGGAACCCTCAATGGCTCTCTCCGCAATACCTGTCACCTTTTGAATAGCGCCTATTGTAGAATGGCCCTTCCGGAAACCATACTGCAGGGGCGATAAGCCATTTACTCCATCTACGTGATGCTGTAGGCGTTCTCGCAAGATATACTCAAAAACTTGGTCAACATGGGATTTCCTGATGTGCTGTAAGGAAGGAAAGCAGTAAGCAATGATAATCTAGAATAAGAATATGCATGGAGATCCATTAGCATATCCTATGGGATGCATATAGCGTATATACGAATGGATGGCATATTAAAGGGAAATAAAATAGAGAGAGACAGATAGAGGTGGACCAAAACACAGACCGAGAGCCAGATTGAGAACCAGACTGAAAGGCATACGCTAATGTTGTATGTTGAAGAATTTTAAAGGAATTTCAATAAGAGATTCGAAACGCCGTCATAACGTGGCGGAGTCCAAATTTGAGTACGTTCGTACGGCCAGTCACATCTTGCTACGTATAGATTAATTGAACCAAAATATAGAATGAGAACAATTTGTGTTTCGCTCTCTGGTGGAGAGATGTATGGTTCTTTATTAACATCATTTACAGAAAGTACAAAACATGTTTGAATATTTTCTTTGGCATTTAACTTTGATCAATCACATTCATGAAAGCGGTCATTTATGAATATGATTGATTAAAGTCAAATGTTTTCGGTTTTATTTTTAACACTTTATGTTTGTGTCGTGCCTTTATGATTATATCAAATGTATCTTGTTGTTTAGTCTTATAATTCGAGATCGTTCTATTAATCCAGTCCGTTATTTTATCAACTCTAACGTAGACCGAAGGACCGTTCCTGATATCGCATGGTGATTCTCCATAAGATGCAATGCCGATTAGTTCAGGACCATCAGGGTAATCCCTCACTAGAGGACCGCCGCTATCAAGGAGGCAGAAACCCTGGGGACCTTCGGTGCACATATGGAAATCCATTAAAGGAATATCAGCGTCAATCATTTTTCGACACATGTCGTAACTAATAATGTCGGTAACGAGCACTTGTAGGTCATCAGGCAATTGGCCGTTCTCGACGTAACCCCATCCGTAAAATAGGATCTCGTCGTCTGGGAATGTATCATACACGTGTTGCGGTATCTTAATACTTCTAACATATATGTTTTTCGTAATATCGAATGGTTCATCGATATGCACAAGAGCGACGTCACAACTATCAAAATCGTCATTATTGTATAAGTCGTGTATTACGACGTGCGTTTCATTGGTGACAGTACGCGTTTGGGTAAGCCATGAATCCATTTGTGGTCGTACTCTATTGACACCGGCGATAATATCGAAAGTATCATAGAGAATACAGTGAGCAGCAGTTAACACCCAATTCGGGTGAATAATCGATCCTGCACAAAATATGGTGCCATTACTGAGAACCACAATAAAAGGTGCCGCAGCTGTAACAGCAGGTTCACCGCCAGTGAGGCGCCCCAATTTTACTGATGAATTACTGGCTAGAGTAATTGCAAATGCAAACAGCGAAAGAACGAGATATGTCCTCATGTTTCAATAAAGCTGAGCACAAAATGATGATTGAATTCGCATGCTCGTTTTTATACGCAAAATTCAGTTTGATAAGAACACTATTGTCTCCGTTTTGATATTAATAGATATATATTAGTTGATAAACAATTTTCTATTGCTTTTATTTATGATTAATGATTAAAAAAATTTTTATTGCGGTAAAGTTTTTTTCTTATTTAATATAATTCAATAAAACGTTTGATGAAATGAGCACAACTAACCCACCCCTCTTGAGTCTTGATGGGTTATTATATAACTGGCAAAGAGTAGTATAAACGATTTCCTATTGTTTTTGTTTATGATCAGCGATAAAAACATTTTTTATAAAGGTAAAGTTTATTGCCTCATATAGGTTTCTTTATATCTTTATTACATATAGGTTCTATAAAACGTGTGGTGAAATGAGGTCAACTAACCCCTCTTGAGTCTTGAGCGGTTATTATGCAATCACAAGTGATTTATGTAACCATAAGTGTTGCGTAACCATGAGTTGCGTACTGTTACCACATTTGTATAGAGTTTATGAGAAGGAAACATGATTCTTACAGATACAAATAAAAATACCGTACATTTTCACTCATAACTAATGGGTTTTAATCCAGTTAGTCGTGACGTACGTTGACGGTGCAGAATGACGCTTATTGAAGTTACGAAATTAGCATAACCGTTTATTGAACATAATCGTCATTGAACGTAAAAATCATTATTGTTACTTATTTTGTAATCATTTAATAAATAAAACATTATGATTCAGTAAACAAAACTGAAAGTTAATATAGTTAGAATTTATTTAATTTTAATAAACGAGAAACCGATATATGTGAATTACTTGTCTGCTGGAAAACGAAGCTCAGGTGAAAGTATTTCACACATTTAGTGATGTCTTGATGTTAAAAATTAGTTGCACATACGAGGATAAGTTTAAGTTTTTAAGTTTAATTATTAGTACAAAAAACTTATCTTTTTAAAAATCTTTTAAAATAAAATAAAAATTTTTTTTCACAAAATTTAAAATTGAATTTTTTCGAGTTTTTTTATTTTCATACAAAAAAAATTTTTTTTTTTTAAGATTTTGATTATCTTTTGTTTATTGATTTTTGGTAAATTTAGTTTAAATTTAAGAACCATATTTCTAACAAACAATATTTTTGCCTTTCATCCTTTTCATCTGTGGTTCCGAAAAATTTGATTAAATGAAAACTAAACAATATCGGAAAAATGAGAATTCAAAATGAAATTCGAATGTATTGATGAAGAAGAAGAAGGAGAGGTAGAAGAGACGAGTGTTGAGTGTTGAGGTTTTATTCAGATGAATAAGATCTGGAAGAACAGGAAGGACAATTTTGCATAAGCAAATGTAAAAATATTCTAAATTGTTGACGAACTAGTAATTTTTTTCTAAACAAATGTTAATTCATACCCAACAATGTTATTTTATGAATCCAAAATAAAAATAATAAATTTATAGTTTTTTGAAATATTAATAAAATCAAAAAATAACAGTGTTGATCGTGATTAATAACTATTTTCTTGGTTGACTGAATGAGAAAATTGTTTATAATTCATTAATTTTATTCTTTTATGAATAACCATTTCTTTTATTATAAAAAACAAAACAACGGGTATAAAAAACCAAATGTAAAACACACAAAAAAGCAATAGAGAAAATATAGAATATGTGAAGAAATCTCCTTAATTTTTCTAAGATATTAATTTATTTTTATTGTGATTCATTTATCTCAGAATAATATTGAAAATTAATTTGCATTTGCCTTGAAGCAAACAATTACTTATTTGCCTTTTTCTGATACACGTTCGCACTGTCTTTCTCTGTCTCTGCTTTATCCCACCGCCCAATTCTTGTTGCCTCCTCTCCATTTTATCTTCCTAAAAATATGCATGTTTACGATATTTTTTGTTATTTTTAAATATTTTCTTTCAGTAATTGATTGTTATTATTATTATCATTATCATCATCGTAAACATCATCATTTTCATCGCCATCATTGTTTTGATAATATTGTTAGAAACTTGTACTCCATTTAATTAAAAGCATTTAAATCGATTGGAGAATAATTTCTTTCAATGACTTTTAAATAGAAAACGATATACTCTAAAGAATAATTTATAAAGGAATGAATGGGGAAAAACAAACGAAGGAACAAACGATTTCCGGAAAAAGCTGAAATAATAAAAACGGAAACGTCTTTTATGTGTGTGTGTACGTGTGAGTTTGCGTGTGTGTATGTGTGTACGTGGGTTTGTGTTTGCATATGCATGTGTATGTATTTATGAATAAATTTGAGCGAGCGAGCGAGCAAAAAAATAATATGATTCTTTTCACAAATTCTTTAGCATTTTAATTGAGTTTTTAGGAAAAAATATTTTACAAAATATATAAATAGCTTTGTGAAAATTAATTGAAAGTGTTAAATTGATGTTGGCTCAGACGCATGTATGGTTTTTCTTTAATAATCTCCATTTAGATCCCAAGAGAAAATTTAGGAGATAAACCAATCCTTGTTCCCGTGGCAATCGGTACTCTCTAGAAAATTTGTAAGAGAACGAAGCGAAAGTTGATGATTAAAAACATCTGCATATAAGTCGTTTAAATATACGTGTATAATTTAATAACTGAAAGACACAAGCACAAACACACACCCAAACACACACACATATTTTACTAATCGGTCTCTCCTGTTTGAGGCTATTAAATATTTTGTGGTTTTGGTAGGGGGTAAAGGAGAGGAAGCAGCAAGGAGTACTGGATGTGAAAAATAACAAGAAAGGTTAAGGCTTGAAAGTTGGAAAGATTAAGATGAATATTCGGAGATGGAGAGAGACAGGGAGGGAGAGAGAGAGGAAGGAAGAGAGAGAGAGAGAGAAAGAAGTAGGGAGTGAGATACAAGTTCTTCGATAAAAACTTCAACTAGAACTAATTGAAAATGAGAAATTATAAAAAGAACTTGTATTGTCTGTATGTGAGTGAGTGAATGTGTGTGGGTGTAATATGTATTTTGTGTTGGTTACAATCAAAAAGTTGAATAAATGAATTGAATTTAAGTTGCTGCCAACAAAAACAAAATACTTCAAGACTAGGAAAACTCAGACTTGATGGGATGAAAATCATTACCGGATTGTAATGCAAGACAAAACATAAGCAATTTTTTGGTGCATTTTCAAAAATTGTTTTATTGCGGTTATATTTTATCTTATAGTTATTTCTTTTGTTTGTTTTTGTGTGTTTTGTAAAATATAAGGGAGGAATTTTTATTTCGGTCTAATTTTTTTTTAGTTTAATTAAATTAAAATTATCCACCCGACCGTAAGTGATGACGTGAACCGAATTGAATAAACAAATGGACTTTAATCTTTAAGCTACCCAAATGCTTCTCCATCTAGCTGGAAATCGTTAAGAACTTTAAAAATTTACTTTTGCCTTCTACATTTTCTTCTTTTTTTTCCTTCTGTTTGGGTTTATTTTTGGCTTTTGTGTCAGTGGCATCGGTGGTTGCGGCGGCGGTTACGGTGGTGCCAGTAGTGGTGACTTTTGCATAAAAAATTATTCATTGCGGCCACCAATAAATTTTTCATGAGTCTTATACAGATTTTTTGCACCTTCAATGGTATTATAGCATTTTTTACGGGAATCCTCTTCACGTTCTTTCGTCGTCTTACGTCCGTTCATCGTCGCGTTACGAATGTTGATACCCTTCGAAGTCAATAGTCGATGGTATTGACGGTATTGTGGATGTCGGAGGGGAACGAAGTGCTAATTTCCATGCTGACTGCATTCAACGTCAGGCAATACTGCAAAAAATCCTGATGTACAAACGAAGTTAGAAGAGGATGAAAAAATAACGGCAAAGAGGGAAGAAGGATATCATCAGCCTCAAGAGCAGAATGAACATGCTGAGAGAGGATGGAAGAGAATGATAGGAAAGAAGAAATGGAGTGCGGAAGAAGTGAAGGAAGGAAGGAAAGTTAAAGGAAGGCAAGAGAACGGAAGACAGGGGGGAAGGCATGAGTTATTGGGGCATAGTGCCAAACCGACATGTGCAGAAGCTCAACTATTGCGGGGAATGCCAGAAAAGCGAGATAGAAGGATTCGTCCCGGAATAAGAGGAGTGCAATGAGGAGGGACAACTTCCGGCATCTTGTGATATTTCTTGTGCACGCGATAGTGCTGTGATACTTCCGCCCTTTATTACCGTATAGCGGGAGACGACTGAAGAGAAACAAACGCCAAAGAATTACGATAGAATGAAACGAATGAATGAGTTGGAAAGGTTGGCTCTTGCGATCGAACACTTCGACGAGAGTTGTAAATAAAAAAGAAGTAGCCGCGCATCGCACCGGACCCAATCGAGTCATGTGGACACTAAACCCAAAACCATTTATATCCAGATTCTCAGGCTCAGCGAATTTCAACGGCAGTCCGCAACGTTTCGCTGAAAAATATTTTATTTATTATTGAAGTATAGACGAATCAGGAGGACGAGCAGGTTGGAGCAGGTGGAAGGGAAGGAGTAGAAGAGGACATTATGAATACGGAAGGATGATAGGTGGTAGTGATAGCATAGGCTGAAGAGGAAGAAGTAGAAGAGCTCGAACTTGAAATCCATACAACTCGTTTATGGCAATAAAATCGAGCAAAAAAAAAACGATACCATTGAATTGACTTTAAATAATCGTGTTTCTTGTCGGATGTAACAGATAAGTACCAGCACGTAATGTCGGCCGACATGAGATGACGTAGGGAAGGCTGAAGAGGGAGGCCAAACCCATCATTGAGGTATGCGCTTTAATGTTTGCAGAACTTTAAAATGTTTTTACAAGAAGAAAATTTTCTTTATGATTTATACTCTCGGGTTTCTGATGCTTCTCCGAATTTTAGATTTAAGGCACAGCCAACTTAAGGCTTATCGAAGGCAGTGAAATTGAAAGGAGTGTTAGGGGGGGCGGTAGAGAGGGTGAAAGAGTCTTAAGTGAGTAATGCTATGAATTTTCTTCATCGTTATTGATATCAATCTTAATTTGTTCGTTCATTCCTCGGTTTCGTTCTTCCTCTTCTCCATACTTCCTTCCTTCCATCCTTCCTTCCTCTCCCTTCTTTGGTGCTTTCCTATATTTTTTTGGTCAGTCGGGGGATTCACTTCCTGCGTTGGCGTATCGGTATCGAAGAATGAACGGATGAATGAATCAATGAATGTATTCAATACAAATTTATTTTTATTTCCTGACTAGTTTCGAACACATTTTCACCATAAATTCCTATTCGAGCCATTCTGATCACGACTCCTTAGAGCGAGTATAGATACCGGCATCGCAGTAGCAGGCCTTCTCCTAGTTTAGGGCTTTAATAACAGAAAGTAACAATATTCATAAGTTGGAGGATAAGTTGGAGCATAAGTTGGAGGAGTCCTGTTGCTCTAGCTCGGCTCGGCATCCGTGAGGATAAGTTTTTATGCATTTTATCGGGAATTTTTTGTAGGAATGCAATTTCGGAAATGCAAAACAATTTAAAATTATCATAAAAATCATTGAGATTAGTTGAACGTCATCATCACTGTCAGAATTATCATAATCATCATCTTTGATACTAGAAATTATTAGAGTGGGCAGAGAAGGTATGTGTGGGAGAATGAGACTGTGAGAGATAGGAGGAGGAGAAGAGGCTTGTTTTTCTTCTCCTATTTTTTCGTTTTCTTATTGCACAAAACTTTCTTCATCATTTGCTTGATTTGAATTATCAGAAAATGAAATTGATCTTTTTTAAACATTAATAATTGATAACCTTAAAAAACTTTAATCGGTAAATGTCGAAAATAATCGTATGTTAAATATGAGAAGACCGGATTTGACAAGAATTCTCGATTTGAATTCGCGACTAAAGCTTGAATGGCAACGTCGCAATGTGTGGATGAAGTGGCCGTCATCTCTAACCATCCTTATGATGACTTTGTGTGGAGGGGAAAATCGCTGTATATTCGAAACACATACATGCGTATGATCTTCAAGGAATCAAGTAGAAACGCTCCAAAGCAATACAAAACAGTTCTCGATGTTGTTGATTTTCCGCTGAAATTGTTCGAATTGTTTTTGTTTTTCGTTATTGCTGTTTTTCGTTATTACTGCTGCTGTTGCATCAGCTGCAATTATTGTTGATAATAATGATGATGATGTTGTTATTCCCGGTCGATTTTCTGTTTACGCAAAATATGGTAAGTGTGGTCCATGCAGTAACGATGGAGGCTTCAATTTCTGGCACGTTTACTAGAAATCATCCGAACGTCAAGCCGTAGTACCATCAGAAACAGAAAAGCAGTACGAGCAACAAAAATAGGATTTTTGGTGAACGCTATTCCGGTACCGGAAAATCACCGAATTGTGTTGTGAGTTCATTCGGCTTTTGTTAATTTTTTGTTGCTTTTTTATATGCGTTTGTAATTTTGTGAAAGCTCGCTTGTTTCGCGCGCTGAATTTTTGTATCATTAAGTTAGCCGACAGCAATCTGTTCTACCCTCATTCCCGTGCCCTTCTCTCCTAACTCAGTCATCAGCTTAGAACTTTTGGTTAGGAAAAGGCAAAATACAGTGATTGAAATGGTTGTGAAGGGGTGAACAAGGTGTGAAGGATAAGTGGTGTAGGGGATGAAGGCGGCTATGGAAAAGTGTAAATGCTTGTTCCTGATGTTGTTGCTGTTGTTGTTGCATGAAATACATCATTATTAGTCGATACTCCCTGTTTTTGATCCCTGGCGTCACTCACCACCTATGCCTCTACATCTTCCGCTTTTGTATTTCTCACTTGGTTTGGCCCTATTTCTCTTCCTCTTTTTCTCGTTTTACCCTTCTGCGGTTCTGCGGGCGGGGTTCTTACGTTTACCTCTGCTTCTACAGATTGATCAATTAACGTTGTTAATCCTGCGAAATGGCTTTAATTGTGCGTAGAATCGGCCGAAATGGCGATATTCAGGCGATCAGACGAAATGAAACGGCCTGCGGGATATTGGGCTAAAACGTTGATGATGCTAGAAAATGTTCAAAGTAAGAGGATTGATTGATTGACGGTTGTTCTTTTCAACGAAGAGAGGAGTACCGTCAATGACTGCATAATGCTTCTGGGAATAATCTCAATTTCGAAACTTATGCTGGAAAAGTAGTCTTTAAAATTTAACAAACAAAACACATAGAGGGGTGCGAGAAAGAGAAGGGAGGAGGGAGAGAGGCACACGAAATTCAAAAGAATTATTTTGTGCTTTAATATAAAATCCCTAAAATAGGGGACGGTTAGAGTAAGAGGCTGGGGTGTACTTTTAGTCCTTCGTAGGCGACGTGAGTATAAATGATATATTTAGTTTATTATTATATAATTGTTATTTAATTTATTACTATTTATTATTATTTTTTGTTATTTGTTTTACTATTTGTTATTTTTAATGATTACTCTGTTATCATGTTTTTTTATTTATTATTTTTCTTCCAACGGATACGTTTAACTTGGTAGGATTTAATTTATTAAAATATTAATTTCAAAATTTAGTTATTAAAATTAAATTTTTTTAATATTAAAGAAAAATTGTTTGCTAAAATTTTGCAAAAAAAAAACAAATAAAATTTCCTCTGGGTATTTTTGCGGACTTTATAAAGCGGGCCAATTTTTTTTCAATTTGAATGCGAAATAACCAAGAAAATTCTTCTTAACCCAACAAAAATTTTTGTTGACTGACATTGACAGTTTTATTTCTGATTGATACTTCTATGGACTAATACCGTACAAGGGTTGTACCGGTTAATACAAGCAGAGTTCCCAGAGAACACGACAGTATAGTTTGCTAATCGATTCGCTTATCCACTGCGATTTTGTGATCTATAAAGACAATTTTGTTGTCCATAGATTTCAGACAAACATTTTTGGTAAAAAGTTCAGATTGTGTGAGAGACAAAGACTCCCACCGCCCACTATATTAATTTCTGTATTTTATTTTCCATCGTTTTCTGTGGAAAACTTTTCCATCCCGTACGACCGCCCACCTTTACAAATTCGTTTTATATTAATTAACATACGTATTACGTACTTCACGTACTAATCTACAAAAGCAAAATTTTTTATCTCGTATTTATCACTCTTACTTTTTTTCTAATCCTCTAAAACTAATCAAAAAATTACGATTCTGAAATGAGTTGAAAAGTAAATCTGTGTCCATAAGCTATGATGGCAACAAAAACTTTTGCTAACTTCACAAATCGGATTTTTTTAACGACGCTACAAAAAATTTTTTTTTTAAAAGTTTAATTTTAAAAGTCCTCTAGAATCTAGATTAACCTTGTGAAATTCCTTTGGTTCGGAAATTTTTGAATTAGAAAGTTTTTGCATAAATTTTAGATTTATTGTAAAATTTACGAGTTTTTCATGACGTTACGAAATAAATCTTTAATGATAATTAATTTATAGTAAAAATTCAAAGCAATTCTAGATTTATAGATCTGTTAAAGTAATTTGTTTGTGATACGATCCGAAAGGACACTTTATATGATATTTAAAGTCCTTAAAATTGTCTCAAATTTCGATGCATTACAAAGAAAAAATTTGATGTGAATACTTCTAAAGTTTTTATTTTTGGCAAATGATAACGACCAGAGTCGGAGTCGTGATCGGTGTATAGACGGACTGATGGGAGGAGGAAGGCAGTTTAAATGACATATGGCGTGAAATTGTCTGCATCTTTAAGGTATCGGTATTACGTCGCGATGTAAAGGGTATTTACTACATCCTTCGAAATATGTGCTTTTTCAACTTCGAACGACTGCAAAGGGACAAGGAAAACCTTCCTTATTTAAAACTTACCAAACAAAAATCGACTTGACGTGAACAACCGGCTGTAACACCATTTCCTTTTCATGCAAACCTCCTTTCTCTCTTTCGACATATTTTTATCATTTTCTATTCGTTTTTCACTGCTACAGCTGGTTTTCTTTCTTTAAAAGTATTTCGGCGATAAATTTTCAAATTTATGATGCGTAGCGAAGCATTGTATAAAGCTTAAACTTGGAGGCGAGTAGCGGCTTTAAAGGGTTAAAGTATGGTTTAAAGTAAAGGATAGAGAGATAGAGTGTGTAGAGAGAGAGCGAAAGAAGGAGGCCAAAAGATCAACTTGGTCAACAAACTGAGAAGATTTATGCAAAATATCGCTGAGGCGTGTTACATTTTTTTGCTTCTTTTTTCTATAAAACAAGCCTGCTGCTACACGGCCCTGCAACATGGTTCAGCTTCCGGTACTGTAAAGGTCGTTACCGTTCAGTTCAGTTCGTTTCAGTGAGGCTCGGTTCAGTTGCGGCGAACTTGGTGGTTTCGCTTTTAATTAAATTAACTAACCAGTTGCGAATCGAACAGTGCAATGCCTGTTATGAGTTAGAGTGAGAAGAAAGACTGGGAAGGGCTCTTGCCACAGAAAGACAGGGAGAGAGAGAAATAAAAGGCGACAGTATGATGACGATGGCGCTGACGATACCGATGCGGTAAATTTTTCGAAAACTTTTTTAAGATCGAACTAACAGGGTCGGAGATGATGATGATGCTAATGAAGAAGAAGAAGCAGAAGTAGAAGCGAAGGCTAACGGAGACAGAGAACAAGAAGAAATGGTTGTGGTCGCGAACGTAACCAACGGACTAACAAGGATTTAATTTGTAACCTTTCCTCTCTCTTCCTCTCTTTTCCTTGTTTCTGTTCTTTCACGTCCCCTCTCTCCCCTCTCTCTCTCCTACTCACATTCTGTCTATCTGTACATCGCAATTGAAAACTAAAATTGCAGAGAATTTCTGCTCAATTTTCGCTTTTCGTTGGAACAAATCTCGGACTTTGGTAAAAGACTGAGTTTTTTGCGGTAAACAAAGCTTTGAAAAAGTCGGATGGGGGGTGGGGGTGGTTATGGTGGGGGTGGTATAAAGTATATAAAACCAAATTATATAATAGTAAGGGGCAGTAGCGCCTTCATGTTTTACCTTAAACTATTATCGTTATCACCATCACCTTCACCGCATTCAGTACTTACGGTTTTCCAACCAACCTCTATCACCTGAGTCAAGTGTAGGCTCCCTACCCTTTACGATCCCCCTTATATCCCTTAGTTCCACTCGGAGAGAAAGAGAGAGAAAGTCGAGTTGAGGTCAACCAAAGTTGGCGGTCGCGCGGTTCGTCGGCCATTTGTCCGGCAGCCACTGTAATTATTTCGAAAAGCCTAAATTGGAATCGCTTCAGCGATGTTTTAGTCATTGTTGTAACTTTTTTGTTTCTAATTTTCTGCTGCCCGTGATGATGATGCTTTTACAGTTTCAGCTGCCCTTGGATATTATTATTATTGTTGTTGTTGGTTTTGTTGTAGCTTTCAGTGTCGGTTTGTTACGATTTTTTTTAAATTTGCGGCCGCACCGCTCCGGTTAAGTGGCCTCGAATACCGCGATTGGACCTAGGAGAAACCTCTCGAAAAGTTTTGTTTTGTTTTTGTTGTGACTTAATTAGATTGATTCAGGGTGTGCTGCTGCATTTGTTGTTTTTTTTTGTTTTTGTTTTTTAGCCGTTTGATATTTGAGTCGTCTATTAGTTGGCGTGTTTTGGTTGTTATCATTATCATTAAAGTTGTTGGAATTTTAATTGAAATTTTTTTGAAAGTGAGGATGCACCAAAATCGAAAGATACACAAGAGGTTACTCAGGAATAAGGGTGTTGAATGAATGTGCAAGGAATGGGAGAACGGAGGAAGCGCAGTGATGAGTGAAAGGACGCTGCAATAGTGATTGCCATAGTCGGCCGACTCAAGTATTTGAATTCGCTGCCGAGGTCGTTACCGATTATCTCCCACCGGGATTATGGCGTCTCTTTAAAACCCAATTTCAAAATTACTTTGAAATTAATTAAAATCAGTTTCCATAAATTAAATGAAAATGTTTAAGGATTTGCGACAATTTGTCCCTACACTTGTCCCTCTCTCTCTCTCACTCTCTCTGATAGTGGTTTATTTCCTTTTATGTAGAAGAGAAAGGTGTAAAGAGAAGTACTTAAAGGAAGGGGACAGAGAGGGAAGAATAAAGAGAAAAAAGACTAAAATCTCTGAAATTTTTATCTAACGTTCGATCCTTCGCTAAAATTCCTGTAAATTCAAAATATTGACTAAGCTCATTCGTGCTCATTCAAACTCGACACCACTCAGTCAAGAGAATTCGAACAACTAACTGAGAATTGCCGATCACGAATACAGGGTGGATTAAAGCGTGGTTTAAAGACAAATGACATAAAGAGAAAGTGAAGACAGCAAACACTAAAGCAAATTCCAACTAAATAAATCCACTAACAGAGTTGCCAAATTATGCCAATTTTAACATAATCATAAGCTAATTCATGGGATGGATTTAACTGAGTGTTTGTCTGTGTTCCTGGCGACCATCACTACCACAAAGGGCACCACATTTTACTGTTCTGATCGCTCATAAAAACTGATTTCAAACGTCTCGTTTAATTTGTGTGCGGTTTAAATAGCTCAAAATTAGTTTGGATGATTGCCAGAAAGGGAACGAGAAAGTATTGAAAGGAAGTTAGGGTCGATTGGTGTGCGACGCACATCGAGATATAAATGAAAAGAAAATCGAAATGGCAGAGGATTTTCTCACTTTTGGTATCAAATCGTCTGTGACGAAGTCAACAAAAGACCAAGAAGAACAAGATAATGAAAAAGAAGAAGAATGAGAATTAGAAGATAGGTTTCATTAGTGCCAACGATAGACCAAACAACGGTAATAACAATAACAACAAGACAAATGACAATAAAAGCAGCAACAACAAATAAGTCCTGAAACTTCCAAACTTGCTTCAACAACAACAACAATTACGCGGACATGAAGCTAAAAAGACAAAAGGTTTTCGAAAAAAAATTAAAGACAGGAAGAGGAAATGACGGGAGAGTTGAAAATGATGCATAGGATCATGTGGCGATAGCAATGTGGTCATAGCAATGTTTGTTCGTTTCTTTGTTTGTTTTGTGAAATGAACGATGCAATAAATGGAAATAAACACATGGCGAATTGCCGAAATGATAAGAGAATATTTTTCTGGTAATTTTCCAAAATATCATGCTTTGGAATTCAGGATGAGGGAAAGAGCTGCGGAACGACCTGTAGATTTAATGGCGGATATAATCGGTTAACGGTTTGGTCGGTTGGTTTGCCGATATGACAATCTATGGCCAAATCTTGATGTCCACAAAATGAAAATTGTTCGAATGCGAGCAAACTGAAAGTAAATAAAAACGGTTCTATTTGATTTAGTTCGTATACCATTGATGAACGCATACGAAAGGACAAAGGGAAGCAGCGAGAATGAGATTGTGAGTGAAAAACTGGCAAGGGCGACCCACAGGGGAATAAAGTGAAGGCAGAATAAATCAAATTGGTCAAAGTCAGGGAATGAATAATAAAGAAAATAATGAAGATAATAATGGAATTGATAGTAAAGGCGACGATTGGGATCATGGCAATGGCGATAATGTCGTCTCCCTTAGCTATAAACAAGAGTGATTGTAGCCTTCGAACTAAATTGAGCGTAAAACAAATAACGAAAAACGCGAATCACCAACAACAACTCTATAGAGCATATCACAATGCCGGTTTCAATAACGTTGACGAAGATTTTGATGACTAACCGAGATAGAGTCAATACGTCTAGGATAACAAATTTATT
Source organism: Physocephala rufipes (assembly GCA_963966595.1). NCBI lineage: Eukaryota > Metazoa > Arthropoda > Insecta > Diptera > Conopidae > Physocephala > Physocephala rufipes. Next base: position 36,191,653 of record OZ016502.1, on the reverse strand, counting down.
TGGCGAGGTTAACGTCTTTTCCACAAACGACTGGATAAAAGAAGATGATGACAGAAAGGAAAGAATAAAAGTATATTTCTCAGAAAGCAAACTCCTGAAGGTATATTTGATGAAGACACCACCCCGTGGGAAAACAGAATGAACTCATTAAAAATTTCAATCCCACGAGAAGGAAAAATATACAGAAAGAGATAGATTGAGAGAGATGGAGAGAGATAGACAGAGGGAGTGACAGAAATAAAGGGAAGAAGAGCGAGAGAAGTAAAATGAGGAGAGATTTTGGACAGACTTCACCACCAGTAATTCATTACGACGTTACGAATATTTCGTTGTAGAAAATAAAACAACAATTCAATTGGATTCAGATTGAAGATCCGACGTTAACCCCGCGGTACAAAATGGAGGGTGGTATTATCGATTGCATTTCAGAGAGACACGAAACTTGAAATGAAAAATGTTCTTCATTTGTCATATATGCTTTTACACATACGCACAAATATTCAACAAACCTTTTTGTAAGATGAAGAAAATTTGAAAACTTCATAATGCGCAAATTAAAAGCGATTTGAAATTCGAGATAAACTCCCAGAAAATGAATTGGACGATCGAATGATTGAGTAGACGGTCTAATGTGGTAAATCCTCGCCAACTTAACGGAGTTTATAATGTTATCGCAGTGTAAGAATATTAAGGATATATTTACAATAACCAGACCATATTTCCAGCATTCAATCACGCATCTAAACAACAAATGCACAAAGCATCTAATTCAACTGTCGGTTGTTCTCTGGTGTGTTTCTGTCTCTGCCTTTGTCTATCTGTCTGCCTTCGGACATCCCGATTGCATACCATTCTGATTATTAGCTTCAAATTATAAATTTGTTTTGGAGTAAATGGATTCGGGCCAGCCTAAAGTAAGCGTTCTTGTTTCAATTCAAATTCATTCTTCAATTGTTCCGAACTTCATCTTCATTCGTCTTTCGTTCAGTCCTCAATGATATTTACTCATGCTTTATGTAAAACGTCATTTATCGTTATTTCTATATTTATTTATTGCTCGTTTCTGGTTTTCCTTTAATGGTTTTTCGATTCATCAAACATTTTCTCATTTAATCTCTGCTTAATGTCTATTCGTTCTTTATTATTATTTCATTCCATTTTCATTCATTTTTCATTCATCTTCCAATTCATTTCAATTCATTTTGCGTTCATCCTTTATTCATTCTTCATTCATTCTTAAATTTCATTAATATTCATCGAAGTTCAAAAAGTTGGCCGATATTTGTTGAAATTATTGTCGAAAGCCCGATTGAAACTTTAACATTTCCTTCCTTATATACTCTCTCTTTCTCCTTCTCTCTCTCTCTGTCACTCGTATTTAGTTACGTCATCTACACAAAATATAGCTCCTGCTTTATCCATTTTTCGTCTGCTTTTGTTGAAATTGCAGCAAACAAATGAAAATAATTGAGCGTAATCCGAGATAATCCTTGCAGTAATTTGTTTCTTCTGGTAGACAGAAGAATAGATGAATAGACAGATATCATGTAATTGTTGCTGATGGTGGTCATTGGCGTCGCGACGTAGCGATGCTTTTGCACGGTTCCATTAGAAAACGTCAACAATGGCGCATTTACTGTCGCTGTCGCTGTCACTGCAAAGATAGATAGATAGATAGAGATAGAGAGAGTGAGAGAAAGAGAGAGCGAAAGAGACTAAGAACCACGAATGAACCATTCCCAAATTCAAGCGGTTATAATGGCATTATCACTTCAGGCATTTCCGTGGAAATGAGAAATGTTCTCTGATGCTTTGCTATTGATCATCATCATCTACTTTATCTTTATTTTCTTTTTAATTTTCTTAGTTTTCTTCATCTCATTATAGTCATTTCAATTTGCTGTTTAATAGTTTTTGGTTGTTTATCGCGCTATTTTTTGAATGTAATCATAAGACCAAAATTAAGAGAATGATTGCGATGATGTTGATGATGATAAAGAGCATGGCGATTGTGGAGCTATGGTGAAGATTTATTCTCGATAAAGACTAAGGGGTTACGGTGCGAGTGATGGTTCGATTTTGTCGTAAAGCGAGGGTTGACTGAGAGATTTAAGGGATCTGTTCTATAGGTTTTAAGTGGTCAAAAAGATAAAATCATGTGCTGTCTTTGAATCCTTTATCGGTTTCGAAATTCTTGAATATTGAAGTGAATGGAAGGAAAGGCACTTCAAATTATTTGGGAATTGTTTCATTTAACTAAAAATTATTGAAAAACTTCTCTTCTAGGTCTAAATGGTCTTCGAAGATACACTTTTAATGAATTTATTATACATAAAGGAACAGAGAGATAGAGATAGAGTGATAGGATATATAACCTTTTCGCTATTCCTTAAACTGCTTGTAATGTATCCTTTCACGATTTGATGGAACCGCATTTTCTAGAAAGGGTTAAGTGGAATGAAGAGATTGAGCAGGATTTTCTTTCTAAATCTTCTCCCGTTGAATTTTTTTGTTCTTCTTTTTCTTTGAGGATCATCCTATTGATATTATTTTCGATGTCTCTATGAAGTCAAAAAAAGAAAGAAAAAACAAAATAGAATTATCCTTTGCAATATTCCTGCTTGAATTAGTTAATTCTCATTCACAAAACCTTCGAGGACGAACCGTTTTTATCTGACCTCATTTGTTTCGTTGCGGTATCAGATGCGGTGTCGTAAAGGTATTAAGTTCCCTCTCATATCGCTTTAATCAGAATGAACATAATTGAAACACACCCACACACCAAAACGATACAAGGATAATTCATTTAAAATTGAGCATTCCCCAGACAATCACGTTGTTCGTTGCCTCAGTTTCGAGATTAGAGCTTCGCTTTTCTTTGTATATAACGGAATTCGATGATATTTTTTATCAACCAGTTAGTCTGGCTTGTTCCGCTTTACTGATTGTCCTTACGAGCGTTGACTATTCTGCCTAGCCGACGCTTGTCCCCTGAGAGCGCATTAGTTTCTCTCCTTATTTATCTCGTTCTCTCCTACTTTGCTGCCGCTCGTTGCTACTGGTTTTGCTTCACTGCAGTTGTCAAGTCGCTTTTGTCCACCGGGAGTCCTGCAGGATATGATTATCATACTGATAGCCATCGGCGACGATGGAATGGAAGAAATCAAAGCCGTTGACGAGGACGACCACAAAGACGATGTTGACAAAAGCGAGGACAGCAGCGCCAGCGATGACGGGGCTAGTGATAAGACAAGCAGCGGCGACAGCAGCAACTGTGACGGTGACAGCAACAACAATGGACGCTGTCGCATACAGCTGCTAAAGGGAAATTTTAATTAAATTGAATTTTCGCTTGGAAAGACTTCTATGAATGACTTTATATCCCTTCGTTGCGATGCGCCATCGTCCAACATTCGGATTGTACTGGAATTCTTTTTTTGCGTTTTCGCTTTTGATGTCCTTTGACGACGGGTGGAAAGAGAAGAAGGCAGAGAAATAGTATACGTAATGTGAAGCTCGAGGATTTCCATCTCTTAATCTTTCATCTCTTTCAACAATTCCTCTGTCGGGAATTTCTTCCGTTTGTTTCATTCGTTCCCTCCGCTCGAGTCTGTCATCCGTTCGTTACAAATTGCTTTACTTGCTTTATTCAGAGAAGTCCTTTTAATGCGGCGCGTTTCAATTATTTAAAAGTACCTTAGAAGTTTACCGAATTACGCATTTTGTATGAACACGGCTGCATTGCTTTTCATGGGGCGTCACAAGCCTCAGTATTTTTATTTGGAAATTTTTTGAGTTGTTCTGTCCTGAACTTATTGTCAGAACTTTCTGAAGAATCTTGGAGTAACCTTAATAGCGAATAGTTTGAATACCGGAAATAATTTTAGAGGCTTTATGGTTTTCAGCGTGTTCTTTTTTACATTAAAGTCAGACCTTTAACTCCTGTTTATTGTCATTGGTGGCACTTGTCAGTGGTTGTGGCGGTTCCGGCGCAGTCCTGCCTTTCCGTATAAATGATCTCGACTAATTGTGAGACAGAAACTGAGATTGTGAAATAATGTTATCGATTATTTTTCATATTTATTTTAAAACTATAGATTTTATATTAAAAACTTAATCGCTTAAAATGATTATCATATTTGTTTTTATTGTTTCGATTACTTTTTGGCTCTTTACTGCTTTTCTTCTTAATATATGTTGCTGTTATTGTTGTTGCCACAATTGTTGATAATTGATAATTACGATTGAGTTACTAAACCTATGCAGCGTAATATTCGTTATTTCTCAACCAGCCAACGCGTTGATTGGAGGCTTGATCATTATAATTAATTATGTGTTTTGGTAGTTGTTGCAGCGCTCAGTGCTCAAGTTTCATTCTTCTGTTGTTGCTTGAGAATGTTGTTGCGTTGCAAATTTATTAAATTGTTGGCAATTATCTTTCGCAGCTGTGATGCTACTTCTTCGTAGTTTTATTGTTGCAAGTTATTGGTGGTGCTGTTGCTACTCTTTTTATTACTGCTGTCGGTTTCTAGTGCTGTTGAAGACTGATTGGGTGAAGGTAGGGGCACAGAATTACATTTTTCACGTGACCTTTCTGTATATGATAAAAATCACTTAATAGGATTTTCGAATTTATATTAATTTACTTTTTTTAGGTTTTAATAACGATTACATTTGTCGGCACGATGTAAGCCATTAATGGGTGTTACAATCGTTTCATGCGAATGATATTGGTGTATCACAACCCATCCCGCTGTTAAGTCTATTTCATAAAATGATTAAAAACGGGAGATTAATTTTAAAGATAATAACGATTTTATCATAATTCCATGATAACATTTAATGTTAATATATTTAATGTTATATTTAATGTTATCATGTCAAATTTGTTATTAGTGAATTTTTTTGACTGAAAATTATATTTTTTTGTGAAACAATTGCAAAATCATTTTTTTGAACCCTGTAATTAAAGTTAATGATTTTTTTGAGTTTAATTGTAATTAAAGTTAATGATGAAGAGAAATTATAATACGAAATCAATATTTTCTTTCAATTTTTTTTATCATATTTATGTCATTTACGCACGTATTAAAGTGTCAGACCAACATCATGTTCAGGTCGGGTCAAGTATCGGATCAGATTTAGTCAATGCGCAAAATGTCAATTAGCATCGGATGAAGGCGAGGCGACGGGCAGACACAATTAAAAGTAATCTACTTGATCCGATTGAAGCGATATAAGTTTTAAATGAAATAAAATATATCAAGAACTTTACGTTTTTCAATTTTCAATAATTTTTTAATAAACTTTTAAATTGTTTTGTTTTGCTGTTTTAAATTTATTCAAATTTTATGATTTCTACTTTACTAAATTGCTTTTTTCTATTTTAGATAATCCTATTTTTTAATCCTTTTCCTTCTTTTTCGTTTTTCAAAATGAAATCTAAGAAGTAATGAATTCATAAAATCTGAAAATAATTTTCAGTCGTTTTACGTTCCGGATTAATTAGAGAGAAATACATTTGTTCCTACATCTGAAATGGAAAATAATTGCGCCATCCTTAAAAGAATACACTCGCATATTCGTATACACGCACATACAAATACACATACACTTATACATACACATACACATAGATCATAAAGATAAAAAGAGAATCACTTGATGACAGAAAACATTACACAATTTTCAAGAAATGTCTTAAGAATTGAAATTCGTTGGCAGCAAAGATTGTCACGAAAATTGTCACAAATATTTGCGTGGTGTAATATCGGCTGAAGGTTATGGAAAATGCTGGATTGGAGGTGGTGTGGCAAATAGAACACTTTGTTGTGTCAAATAAAGTAGAAAAGTTTTATAAGAAATCAAAGAATGATGTTGCGTCAAGATGAAGTAAAGACAATCAAAATAAAATTGAACAGAGAGAGAGAGAGCGAGAAAGAGAGAGAGAAAGTGGGAGTAAAATAGACAGAAGCAACATAGATAAAAGGCGAAAATAATAATGGTAAAAATAAATCGGGGCAAAAGCGAGAAAACATTGTTTGCCATGCTTAAGGCATAAACGAACGATGACACAGTTGGCGATGATGATGGCGCCTTTCACGATACCCAAAAAAAAGATGCACACACAGATTCGGAAAGAGCGAGAAAGGGAGAGAAGAAGAAGTCTTTTATAGATTGACAATTCTGATAGAAATTCTTGACAGACATTTAAAATGAGTTTGAGGAAATTAAAATAAGACGAGATGAAATAGAGAAAGAGGGAGAGAGAAAGAGAAAAGAAGAAGAACATAATGACAAATAACGAATCAATATGAACAAGAGGAGAAGAGAAGTTGATGTGATTAAGAAATGATTACAGCCAAAGATTAATATGAAAGATGACAAAAAGTTAAGGTAGGAGAAGGGGAAAGAGGGTAGATAATGAAGACAGAGAGAACAAACTATGGAACGGATAGGAAAATGTATGGAAAAAGCAGATCGTTAAGAAAAAGGAGCGAAGAGAGGAGAAAATAGTTAATAAGACGTAAATAGGAGAGAAAAACCCAAGGACAATTTCGAAATAGAAATCAGAGTAATGGACGGAACGAAGATTAAGAGAAAAGGAAATAGAAATGAATTAAAACAAGTATGACGTTTAACTTCGGCCTGGCCGAAAATTTATACCCTACACTCGTAATAACCTCATCCACCCTCATCCATAGGGCGATTCAGTTAACGTTCTACTGGGACGTAATTTTACAATTAAAATACAATTTTTATTTCAATTTTACTTTACAAAGTGAGAAATTGTATAACGAAACTTAATAATCTTTAATAATACTTAATAATACTTACATAATCCTTAATAATTTGGCACGTCAATGCGAAATGGGCTAACCGCGCCTATTTTGGGGAGTATTATTTTGCCTTAGAGAAAGAGAGAAATGTGAAAGGATGGAAAAGAATGAGAATGAAATTAGAAACATATGGTACATCGCCGAAACCGGTTTTTTGCAACCCAAATTTTAAAAGGGGTGAGAAAAGAAGGAATAAACACAAACAAACAAAAATCAATACAATAGCTCGATTATGATTAGAAGGAAATAAGAACGGACAATGGGTGGAGAAAACAGAGAAGGGCAAAAAAGAGGGAAGGAGTGGAAGAAAAAAGTAATGCGGAGTAGAATGCCATAGATGAGGAAGGACAGGGAAGGAAGAAAAGATAAGAAAACGGAGAAAACTGAAAACAAGTCAAACGGAAAAGGAAAAGGAAGTAAAACTTCAACAGATCAGAAACAGGATGTGGTGTAAATAAGTGTTCGTTGCCTTTTACATCATATCCATCTTTATATCTACATATTCCTTTTTTCACCCTTTATTTCCTTTCACTTTACGCCGTCTATCTATATTTTCATTTTTGTTTCTTTCACTTATTCCGTTATAAATTTCGTCATGGTGAACTTGTATGCATGCGTTCGTACCATAAATAGAATGTGCCGAAAGTGCCTGGGTGTTTGTGTATGCGTCTGTGTATGTTGAAAACCACAGCATTAAATTTCACAAACACACACGTAAAAAACAGGCTAACGTATTTTTATTTTTTTGGGGTATTTTTTCTTTTAAAAAATACCCCAAAATGTCTCTCTCACACTTTCATTCTCTCGCGTTTGCAGTTTTTACCAGTTTTTCCTCTTACACCACCGCAACTATATTTCATTCAGCCACTCGTTCGTCCATTTTTGCGTTTTGCCTTAACTACGATCGTCGGTTTCTGGCAAAAAGCGATAAAAATAAAATTTATTGGTTTTTGAGGCTCAGATAATGTAACAAATCTTATTGTTGTTGCCGTTGTTTTCCGCCGTTGTTGTTGCTTCTCTTATTGTTGCATTTGCTCACTCTTTTGTTTTCGCTGTTGTTTTTTTATTGCATTAAAAATGCTTGCATGCGTGAAGGTGTTAATGAAACACATACATATACACATACACGCACACATTTAGGTCGTATGTACGACCTCATATATACTACGTACGAGTCATATTTATTACCCTCCACGGGACCACTAGGATTTATAACTAAAAGATAGTGCTCGATGACCGAATACCGGCGAAAACTAAAAGCCACGGAATCGAATAAAAATTGAGGTCGAATCGGTAATCAGAAGAACGTCGGGGACGTCATTCGTCCCCGTCAAAATCGAACCATGCGTCTGTATACCCTCCCCGGGTATAATAATCCACAGAAAAAATTCTAGAGTCCGTGCCGATTATTCGAGATTTCATGAATTGTCAGATTTTATTAAGCTTCTTCTCTTTTGTTTCGTGTCGGCGACCCAATTTGTAAATTTTCGTTGTTTACACCCTTATAGGCGTCCTTGAAGGAACAGGAGGCAATTCCATTTAACGTGCTTAATTCATTAAATGGCTAAAATCATAAATAATCCTTTCACTTCATCCGGTGACAGCTAAGATTGTCATTTTTATTCTTGTACTCTTTCTTTTGTTTTTGTTTTTGTTTGTTGTTAAATCCGACCCAATTGTGTTCTATACATTCTCGACTTTCTTTGGCTTCTGGTTTCCGTTCAAGCCGTTTGAAAGACAAGGAATCTGATAAGAATTCAATTTATATAATTATCTACCCGTCTGCACGAACTACGGCGAGAAGTGGCTTGCGTGAGTGTTTCAACGAAAATACGTTGAAATGTTGAAATGTTTTGTCCGACAACGTGTTGCAATTCGAAAAGTTAAGCACTCTAAAAAATAATGGCTGGTGAGAAGGATTAGCGCGAAGCTACAGCGGAGAGGGAGAAGAAGGCGTGAAGACTAAAAAGCAAAACAATTTAAAAGGAAAGAGGAAATGAACTAATAGGATAGATTTGTATTTTGCTGAAGAAGAATCTCTTGGCTAGACTGGAAATAAAGACTCCTTTGAATCGATTCCTTCCTTGTTTCGGGGCATGCCGTGATAATAAAATACATTCGCCTTGTTTTCCTAGTCTTTTGAAAGAAATTATACTTAAAACGTCATTATAGACGTCCCGTAATTCGCCGACCAAATCCTCGTTTAGATTCAGAAGTACTCAAAACTCCCTTCGTTAGGGAACTTTGGTAGCTTAAAGTGTACTGCTCCCTCCTGGAATGATGTTTCGAAATTCATTATCCTTGTCCTTTATTAAAATGTAAGACTTTTTAATATTTACGTCTTTTTCCAACTAAAACGTACGTATCAAAACGAAGTATATCGTTATCCATTATTGAACATATCCCAAGGATCTTTTATTTTTGGTTCTTTCTCGACCTCGACCGTTTATTACAAATATCTCGACTGAGACAGCTTTGTTTTCCTTGACTAATAAGTTCTTATTGGATTTTGTCTTAACTTTTAACTAAAATTCATGATTTCTACCCATCTGAAGTGAAAAACGGCCCATATCGCTACAGGCTATACTTTCGATTAATCAAACCTGTTTCGTTTGTGATGATAACCTGTTGCTTTCTCTTTCTGGGCTTACGTCTGAAATGGGAAGCTTTAACTGGCATGATAAGGACATATTTATATATACACACGCGCAAATACATATCCACACATACATACAAACGTATAAAATAGTGTTTAACTTTCTAATTATCTTAAGCTATTCATCATTCCCTTTTTTGTAGTTGCTTTCGTACAAAAACTAGGTAAGCATTAACAACACTCTCTTGCGTCTCACACACACAGAGTGAGAATGACAGAACTTGCAAATGAGTTCAGTCACAACGCCGGACATAACAGTAAATCGCGCACGAATCGTGTTAATTTGCTGAAGTCATGAATTGGCTACATTCATGAAACGGCGGACACCGGCGTTTTTTATACGTGCTTGTGTGTGTGTGAGAGAGAGGAAGGGAGTGTGTGTGTTTCTGAATTTCCGCCTTTAATAATCAGTTTCCAAACGAACAGAATCTGACTCTGCTCTTTTTTAGTTCAACGCGTCCTTCCAGGGACGGAGTGTTTTTCTTGGAATCATCAAACATTTGTGGCAATCGGTATGGTGTTTTGCTTGATGGAGAAGTAGGATGTTAGGTGAATGTGGCGAGGAAGAATCCAGTAGGCCGCATGTTCTGCATACCAAGAGAAAGCGAACAAAAGACAGAAGCGCCATATATCTCTTCCTTCTCTTACGCGGAAAATGCATCCGCGTCTGCTGAACCCCAACGAATTCTACGAATGAATATTGCATAAATTAAGCGTGACTCGTTTATTGCTCTTACGATTTCCGTGCCATAAACTTTGCCGTTTTGCATGGTAATTGTGCAAAACCAAGGTTTGCCTTCTGTCGCACTATCAACGCCACCCACCACGTCTTCCACCAACACTCTATAGCGTAATTATAAAAGCAACAATGCTGCCGACGCAAGGGTAATAACAATAACAGTTAGGGAAAGTAGCAGAAATCGTAACAATGCAATCGTAACAGTAAACAAGGGAGAGCAAAAAAGATTTTAATTAATGGACACGTTTATGCGGTTTGATTAGTTTCAAGGAAATTCTTGTTGCGTTTTGTTGGTCGAAGACCAAGCTGTTACCAAAGTTTTATGCTTTGCAGCTTCGAGGCATTGAATGTGCCTCAGCTTACAACAAATGTAACGTCAGGCAAACATAAAATCGTTAGGAATTGGCAGAAACCGGTGGGGAAGTTGGTTTGGTCGGCAACCAAAGGGAATGAAGGGGAATGATTGAATGATTCTCGACAATGTCGCATTTTGTTCTTTGTTAGCAAGACGTTATTGTTTTAGTTGTCGTTAGTGTAGTCGTTCGTTACTTTTTGTGTTGGAATAGTCGTTATTGGCGACGTCAGTGGCGTTGTAATTGTACTCTTGGCTAAAGCTTTGATCCCTGCATTAGGGTTGTTGGCTATTTTGTTAGATTTCCGCCATTACTTCTGTTATATTGATGGCAATTTTTTTTTGCTCCGTCTATTGTTGTTGCTTGCCGCCTGAACTAATTGGACGACCAACCAATTGTGACAGTTTAATTAATATTCGTTTAGTCTCGATATTCTCCTTGACTCTCTTCGACTCCTTTTTGTACACGTTTCCAATTGATTTATTTGACTTGTTTCGCTTCGGATTTAATTCGAGCTGGGAATCGAGCGAAGCTACAATAGAATAAAGCCTTTGATTTGAAGTCAGTAACATTCACTATATAGTCGTTTTCCACTTGTTGCTTTTTAATGACTTCTTTTACACGGAAGATCGATCAGATGCGGCGATATCAAGTGTCGAAAATGAATAAATATGAGGAGTGTAATCAAACGAATCGAGCTGTAGTTGAAGCAATGATTTCTCATTAATTTATATCGGCAGAGGAAAAGAAGTAGGAAAAAAGAAAGGGACAGAACTTATAGGGAATTAGGAGATATACTGGAAGGGAGGAAAGACAATGAAAAATAGTGAGAAGGAACAAAAGTAAAAGTTAATTTTAAGGATTTTAAGGATTGGATTGGAAAATAACGGTTTTATTATCTAAACAAATGCCCATTTTTCTTTCTTACTCTCTTCTTCACTCTCACTCAGCCGTCTCCTTTTTGCACACTTAATACTTATTTATATATGGTTTATTCATTAATATTTAAATAATTATAAATCCTTCGTTCTTTATTTTTCGTAATAAAGTAAAATAATTTACGCTGCGGAGAAGTAATAATTTTATAATTTTTATATAAATTGTTAATTGATAATTGATAATAAATTCAAGCTTTATATTAATATTTTTTTAGTACTCTCTCTTAATTGTGATTGGTATTGGAAATATGAGAGCAACACAACGGCACCGTAGCGGCACGTAAAACTCTCTTCTCATTGACTAATGAATGAAAAAAATCTTCTTTCGCTCTCTCACTTACTTGTTGTTTGCACAAATAGTTTGGTGGAAATGGGATATTCAATTTTATTTCAATGCGCGGCGGTCGGTAATTTCTAAATTTATCGGTTTAAATAAATAATTAAAATTCAATTTCTCAATTTTTTGTGCAGTTTAAATAAATGGTGAATGTGCGTTAATTGTGGCTTTATAAAAGTGCAAGCTATAAGAATTTTGGCGAAGTAATTTAGAGTTATTTAGCAATGTTAAAAAAAATTATCAGTAAATTCTGGAATGTTCTGGGATTTCGCCTTCACGTTTCTTTCGCGCGGGAAGTCGGCTACGTCAAACCGCTTGAAATTTGTATATGAAACCGTTACCAAGTCATTTCGTGCGGATGTCGTTGATATCAACTTAAGTGAAATTTCTAATGTAAGTCGTAAGCTACTGATATTAAGGTTAGGTTATTTGGCTTTCCCTGAATCACGCTTATACTGGCTTCCGTCATATTTTGTTGTACAAACCGAAAGGCTAAGAAATTTTGATGGCCTCTATATTACTAAGCTACTCTCTCTCTCTATTTTATTAAGCAAACTGGACTTGTTTGATTTGAGTCAATTATTTGAGGCAATTTTTTACACTTTTGTCTTCGTAACGTCGTAATATTGCCGCCATGTGAATCCTGAGTAAAGGTAAAAAATTTACGAACTCTTGAAAATCGGCGCATTATACTAAGTGTTCTACTTGGGACTACTGACTCGTCTCACATGGTTCCTGTGTTGACGCTTCTGCAGGTTAGTTCCGACGTTATTCCTGCGTGAAGGCAGAGCATCGAAATTTGGTTTGTACCGTGTTCGGTTAGAACACCGAACTGGGTCAGATTAAGGTATCAAACTATAGTAAGTAAAAGTACAAATTGTAGTTCTTACTCCACTAAGAATCGGATCCAATTTATGTCGAAATGGGAATCGAATCACGACTTAAAATATATATTGTTTGTGTTTAATTTTCTTAGAATTGAAAAATAAACTTTTGAGGGCGAACGCAAAATATCTTCTCGTGGTCATCCTCAAATGCTTAGATCTTGTTTACCTGAGAGTGTTTTCTACTGATGGCGATTTTCTTAAAAGATTAAAGGCTCATACAATTCTCCCCAAATTAAGATTAATGGACAAAGATGTTTTCAAAATAAATTTTCGCAAATTAAGTATCAGTTACACTAAATTCTTATAAAAGAAATGATGACGACGATACTTTTTCTTAATTTAATCAATGATGAATTTGCTTATTGGAAGAAATGTTATGCAATGCTTGTTTTGCCATCTTTCTTACGTCATCACAAATGACGACGTGCGTTTTTCTTATTTTCTCTCTATAACTTTGTTTATTATTCTCTTCATCATTTCTGGCCCTTGTTTTTTATCTTTATATCTCTATTAATCTTACTTTCATTATTAAGATTTTTTGTGAAGCGATCAAAATTTTTTTAGAAAATCTTTATTTTAGCCACTCTTTCCTAAATTTCCTTTATCTTCGTCCTCTTTCCTTCTATTACCCCTCTATTGCTTTTCGCCTTTGGGTTGGTTTTTTCCTTGCTTCTATTCCTATTACATTACATAACTTCGTGGCTAATTTTTCTCCCCTTTACTGACTTTCTCATGAGACTTTATTGCTGTAATTTTGTAGTTTTGCTTCTTCTTGTATGTCACTTGGTTACAAGATTACAAGATGAATGAATGAATGACTGACTGATGCCTCTGTTCTTCAGGGATGACTAAGTATGTATGTTCGTATAGATATGTTTGTTTTCTCCTTGATAAACGACACAAAACGCAACACAATACAAAATGAAATTTATGTCTATAAACAGAGTTTCCTCCCGTTACTCCCTTTCCTTTTCCTTTATTATAAAGGTTATTCCCTTTCCTTTGTTACGCGCACCTCGAAACACTGCCATCACTTTATCATGTTTTACTGCTTTCTCAGCGGATTTGTTATGTATCGTTTTGATTCTTTGTATTCCTCGTAGCGTGAGAAGCATCTGTTTTTAATTTCGTGCCTTTCATTTATCATTTTTACCTCCCACTCAGCCCTTTTAAGCAATCCACCGACCATTTATTACGTGATTTCGACTTCTGACTGACTTTTGGCATCTACATCTTTTTCTATCCTCTCCCACTCTCATTCTCGCCGTGTTCAACGACTGACAGGCTGACCATCATAGACTGAGATAAATTATTTTTCTTCTCAATCGTTGTTGTTACCGCTGATGTCGTCCCGTAATCTCTCAGTCCAACCAATTCCACCAAATTCTCCTTCAGTCATCATAGGGAGAGGATATCATCCTGTTTTTGTCACTTCCAGTTTGTGCTCGTTAATGTTTATTCGTGCTTTTATCGTTCGCTCTGTTAATCATTTTTACTGAAACGTTCTTTTTTCTTCCTTCCTTTCTTTTTTCTTCCTTCCTTTCTTTTTTCATTTTTTTATCTCTTTACGAAACAATCATCCTTTTTCGATCCTTAAATTCTGCATGTGCGTGTGCGTGTGCATGTGTTTGTTGGGGATAAAATGGTATATATGCGCATTTATCTGTGTATATTTGTGTCTGGGTGTGCGTGCGTGTGGTGTGTATGTGCTTGTTGTGCGATGTGTTTCGAATAATAAATTTATTTTTAATTTGAATCATTTGCTCAAAGTCAAAGTCACGTCTCAAGATTAATGAACTTTATGCCATCACCTTTACTGGCATTGCTTTTTGTAGCAGTGATCATCATCAACATCGCCGCAATATTACTCATGATGGGATGTATCGGGGGTGTGGAAATTAAGGTTAAGGTTATGATTTACGTTGGAGATTTAATTATAATAATTTTTCAAGGAAATTTTATTTTAAAAAGTAACGTGCGAATCGCACCAATGCGTATTAAAAATATGTTTTACAATTTGCAGTCAGTCTTTTTACTTATAATTTTATTAAAATGCAAAGTGTCTTTTTTAAAGCTGAATTAAATTTATTGAATATGGTTGGTAGAGTTTGCTAAAAATAAACAAGTCTGTTTTCATTTATGGAGTCACTACAATCGCCGACAAAACAGAATATCAAGTACACCAACAAAACAATTAGGATAGAACAAAGGAGGACTACAACAATAAAAGCAACATTAGTAATATCCAAACAGACCAACTTCCTTAATTTGAAATTCCAAAATATTTGTCCGAATTAAGTGAAAGTTTAAGATAATTGAAAAGTCCCGTGGCAACAATGATTTGACAAGTATGAGCGGTGTAAAGCAACGATTTACGTTAACGACAATCATCTGCTTGAATTAAACTGCTTTGAATCCCATTAAAGGAGACGATGAGAAATGAGTTAACCACGAGTTGGACGAATGTAGCGATTAAAAGAGTAGAAACAGCTCGAAACTTTAATGAAACGAGCTGAAGAAATAATTCGTCACCTTGGAGATCCATAAATTTGGCTTCTATTGGACTGATCGAACTTTTAATTTGAGAATTAGTCGTAATAGGCGAAAACTTGGTGTATTAAGGCGAATGGTTCCAGTAGTCAGTATTCCCTCTAGAATGAAATTGTGACGTAAAAGTTTAGCTTATTAAACGCATTGGCTTTCTATTTTTTTGCAACGGTGCGGAATTTCTGGATACGTGTTTGTGACAAAAGCAGAAGATTTCCAGGACTATGTCTGTTGACGTGTATAAAGAGCAATGAGAATTTAAGAACATATAATTGCTCTATCTGCTCTATTCTTCCCCCTCTTCCCTTTTCCTGCACTCTTCCCACCATTTGTTCCTGCCTTTCTCATTATCACAGTTTTGTGAAGGAAGTAGAGTAAGGAAGACAAAACTATGAAAACAGTCAAGTGAAGAGGAAAGAAATGCATGTGTTGAGTCTCTGGGGCGTACTATTTCCTTACTCACATATCCCTTGTGGGACATTTTTTATTAAAAGTAGAGTCAGTCTTTATAAATTCAAATGTAAAAAGAGAATTAAACCTACTCGGAATTTTAGACATGCGTAACAAAAAACTCAGTCTCAAAATTAAAGAGTATTTTCATTCAACTCATATTCCTTTTTTTACTCCTGCCACTCTTCCTTCAATGTACTGATACCGAACAGGATAGACCAAGAGCTCAAGTGAAAGACCATGAACAGAAGAATTAATCTTCCATATTCGGAGCTTATAATTTCCCCCCTTTAGAGATAATTGAAACATTGATCGAGTATGCAAAATGCTTGATTATGAACAGTGTTTTGTATAAGGATGTGTTTGTATACGTGTGTGGGCATGCTTAAGTGCAGTATACACATACATTTCCCAAAGAAAGCTACTCGTTGCACAATCTCGTTTTGCAATAAAATTTCATTAATATTGTGTGAGAGAATCCTGTTTAGTTCTTTGTTTGCTTCTATTTGAATTGTCAATGTTTCGGTCATGATTCGACATAATTGGGAATCACAATGACTACACAGATTTTGAGCATAACTTTATAAATGAAATTGCAAAATTAGAAGTGTGTAAATGTTGCAATTTATAATGGTATATGCTCATAGAAAACACGATGATGGTATTCAGGGTGCCCCCGTTAACAAGGGTTTTATAAATTTTCTAAGGCTGAAAATACTTAAATCTGTAAGTATTTTTGATAACTATATGTGGGTGTGAGTATGGGCGTGACAAATGTGTGAAGGGTTTTTGTTTCACTGCAATAACGTGATGCCGACCCCAGACATGAGAGAATTTTCGAATAACCCATCCTGGGCCGGTAATTACAAAAGAGATATGAATATGCTCTAAATACTACCAAGTGTATATAAGACCAAGTTTGGTCTTATACAGCACAAAAGTTGTTCCGGGAATTTAAATGATGTGAGTGGTCTAAATTTTATCCAGTGCGATGAATTTCCTCCGGGTATTATTCAATTATTTACTAAAAATAATTGCTCACATTGTATCAATTTATTTATAAACGTACTTTTTTATATAAAGAGTATTTATTATTTTTAGTAATAAATTATAATAATATAAACTTAATAATTCGCAGATTTAAGTTTAGTTATAATTTTGTTTCGATAATCGAATCGATTGCTCAAAAATCGAATGAATTTAATTCGGTCGAGACGTCACCAAGGCCAAGGTTTTTTGCTTTTATTAAAAATTGTGAAATTTTTGGTATTCAATCAAGAGGCATTGTTAATGCTGTCTGTCACTTTGGGTTGCGTCTACCCACGAGCCGTAAATGCTCAAACCCATTAGAAGAAAAAAATCTCTTCGATCTCGAATGAATTTTCGTTCAACAAACGAATGACTAAATGTCCAATTGGGAGTAAACTGGAAAAACTCCATACCAGCAATAAATTGGTTGACTATGCGGTATCATGCCGCTTCGCTTTCAGTCAGTTACCACTGAAAGTCCCTCAAAGAGTGCGGCAAAAAAATAAATACAAATGTGAAATAAATAAAAATTTTGCGTCTAGAGCGAACGATTCGTATTGAGCCCGCAATGAATGTTATCCGCATTAAGCCACATCGAGACCATGCACTATGGTTCGGATAGACTGATTGGACCCGGTTGACCTCCACTGCATTCAGTACATTCAACATACAATATTTTCTAGAAAAACGATTCAGGAAGAAGATGAACAGAAGAAGGGATGCGACAGGATATAGGTATATATTTATTTATATATGCAATCTACGGAAATTTTGTCGCTATGTCATGCGTCACGCGGTGACCACAAGCCTCGCGAATGGAGCAGGATACCGCTGCCGCCTGTGGCTTTTTTGAAGCGCGAAATGCTAGTCAGATTTATTATAAAATGCATCATTCCCATTGTTGTTGTGGCTGCCGCTATTGCTGCCTGTTTTGTTGTTAGTGACGTATTGTGTACGTATTTATTGTTGCATACGTTACATTCATTGTTGTAATTTGTTGTTGTAACTTTTTTATGTAAGCCGAAAGGATAAAGTATTACCGAGCTCAAGGTAAGCGGTTTAAAAAAATAAAACAAAATTGTGAAATAAAAATTAAATTAAATTTATATAAATCTTTCGTTATATATTTTTATATATAAATCGTTATATATATTTTCATACTGAATTACGCCGCGATGGCAAAATTTTATTAAAAAAAGTTTTCCGAGCAATTTTTCTTTCTCGAAAAGAGAAGGACAAATAATATTGTAGAAAGTAGAAAAAAGGAAATTTTAGAAAAAAGGAAAAAAATATGGGAAAGGTTAAATAAACATTCCATTCATTGGAGATTCATGAGTTTTGCGAAGTCTCTGCGAAAGTAGTCCAGACTGACTAAAAGGAGAAGTTCGTCATTTGCCAGATCGAAACACTTCCGGTGAAGTTAAATCTACTGAGGCTAAGTTTCAGAAGTGATTATTGTGGAAAGAGATTGAATACGGGACTATGAACAAGACTAAGAAAACTTAGAAGAAAAGACAATGGAGTGGGCAGAAGGCACAGGAGTAAGAAAAAAAAAAAAGACGGCTATTGAGCTGGAGGTAGGAATAGTACTACACATAAAAAACTCGTGACGTCTTGAAATTTTACCAAATTCAAGTTTCTGTAAATTGTAACAAATGGTTGTGCCGCACGTTCTCTACTTTATATCCTCTCCGTGACATTGACATATACTCGGATATTCCCGAATATAATTCAGACACACGCATCCAACCAGCTCACAATATTTCATGGGAGTCAATTTTGCATTGGAAGAACAAAAGAAACTAAGCAAAAAAACAACTGGAATCGACAGACACAAACAAATATCTCGGAAAAAGTTATGTTCAATGAATTGAATGTAATTCGTACGATTGATATATATGATTGGTGTTTTTTATTGGCGAGGGGGAAGTAACTTTTCGATGGTGCACTATCGAAAAAAGCAACCTAAGTTGAAATTATAAATCGAAGAAAATAATTAACTTTATGAATAAAATAATAATAGAACTAATGGTAGTGAAAGATTAGTTGGAGAAATTGTTGACTGATGGAGATTAGCGTGTCACGTCATTATAGAAATCATGAAATAAATAGCGGTGTTGTCATAATGGCGAATGGATAAACGGGGACGGTTGAAAACGGTTGATTCGCTTCGTAGAAGAGAATTCTTGTTCGACCTGTCAATGATACGTTCAATACGAATAAAGACAGAGGTCTGAGCTATATCTGAAGTATATCTGAAGTATTAACGTTAGAGGTGTGATGAAAAGAAAGGCAGGAACATAGCCATTCCGCGATGTAATTCAATATGGGAAGAGGTTTCATCACTTATCGAGAGGCAAGAGTTTAAGGATGAGTGAGTTTAACAGTAAACTATCAGAGCACGTAGTATGCAATAATTTTTCTTAGTAAAATATCTTGAGACTTCCTTTGAAGGCAAGCCTAAGTAAATGTGAAATACACAGATGAATAAATGGTTTGTTCAAATGAACAAAAGGAACAAGATATTCAAGCTTAAAGCCCGCTTTAGAATTGTGGAGAGAAATCAAGCAGGTAGCTTCTTCATCTAACTGGATTATAAGGCTCTTTATCGATTATGTTGAGATCGATAAAAATCAGTTGCGGAAATAGAAGACAAATTGAAGGTTTCATCCTTAAAAGATTCCCTAAATGACTAACGAGCGAACGCTTTCTGATAGTTTTCTCTATAATTTATCTCTTTTCCGTGGTTTTCCAAGCATCCAAAGAAACACCGGCAGCAGTAGGAATCGTTTAATGGATGGTGTAATTGATGCAATCGAACGGCAATTAAAACTATTTCAACACTTGCTTTTGGGATTGAAAAATACTTTTTCTAAATCCTTTTCCGACCATACGGCCGACAATGAGAAATGTCCAATCAAGAGAGGAATTTCAGGAGGCCATTAAGTACGTTAAATCCATAAGGAATGTACCGCCTACAGAGCTTTAATTAATGTGGTTGTATCCGATAGTGGTTACACACATTTGCAATATTCCAACAATCTCTTTTTCTCCTTCCTACACTCTCTCTTTCCCCAACTCTCCTTGCTCGTCGAACTATGGACATCAGTTTTATCGAACGTCGGAACTACGGACATCTTTGCTGACTTTGCTTTATGTAATTCTTAATTTTAACACTTAACAACTTCTTTCGATTTAAGTATAATTCAGTTTATGGTACCGATTCTTCTTCCTTGTCCTATGGGTCTGGTCGTTAGATTCGGCTTCCGAATGAAATGTTTCATTTTTGCCGGCAGACATTACCTCACTGCCGAGAATGATTGTTGCTACCACCCGTAGCTATTTTGTTGAGTCCTGTGCGTTCGCACTTCTGCATCTCTTTCCGTTCTCTCACGTCTCTGACTCTTTGCATTTTTCTATTTAATTTTTCGTGCTCGTCTTACTGGTTTTCTTCCTTTTCACATAAACTGGCAACATTGGCGTACTGCCAACGCAACAGTGTAGCTGCAACTTCCGTTTCCGGTGTTGAAGTTGGCGCTCGGAACAGATTCTTGTGCCTTCAAGTGGACTTTCGCTGTTGTCGGTTGTTGGTTGGGATGGTAATATTTCTTTTTGATTGGTCTTCTTACTGTTCCGAGAATGTCCCGGGAGTTTGGTTTCTTACATTACCATTTCCTCGCAATACGCTCGCCGCTCAAACACATAACTAAGTAGCTCACGTGACGCCGTCACAGCATGTTCCGTCTGTCACAGTTGGTGGTGGTGCCATTGCCGGCAATATCGTTGGCTGTAGACGATACCATTAAAGATGATACGAGCATTTTTGATTATAAATTATTTCGCATTCAGAAAAATAGATTCAGACAAGGTTTGGGTTATTTGTAATAAAATGAACAGTTTATCATTGTGAGTTGCCTACATCGAATTCTCCTTTTCCCGTTCCTTTCGGGTTACTACAAGTGATTAAATTAGGAGTCGAGGGAGAAACTATCTGAATCACCATTAAAGAGAGCTGATGGCGGTAATGAAAAAGTCTGCTTTTGATGTGCCCTGCCGAAATGGGCTTCATTAATTTAATTGTCGGCCACTGATCCTTGAAGAGGTGAATGGCACCCTAGGGTCATCGAAAAACAAACAATTTTTTTTCTTATAGTTATTCCAAAATTTAACTGAAATACTTTTAAATTTGCTTTATTTTTCGAAAACCTTCACAATTTCGCAAAATTCGCCATCAAGGAAGTCTTAGTTTGTTCAAAAGCAATTCCAAAGCTGAAACAAATTTATACCTTTCCCGATTTTCAAGCACTCATTGAGGGAGCAGGCAGAAGAAGATTTCATGACGACATGAACAAAAGCGGTTACAATACTTTCATTGCATTAAAGGGTAGGTGGATCTTATTGATCGCCATCGTGGCGATGGTTATGGCAGATAGGAGCAATTCCGATGCCAATCTTGAGGACGTTAATGACCTTCACGGCAATTAATTTTCATTAGATCGATCTTCAAGAGAATTGTTCAAATGATTGTGACGTACTTTGTCTTTGGCTTTGGTTTGATATGGGAGTTGTCTTTGGCTGATGCGCTTGGGAGAGGGGGAGGGATGAGAGAGAGAGGTGATGAGAAGAAAGTAACGTCGTTACCGTCATAATTAGCGTGACAGTAATTTCTATGGCAACATTCATTTTTGAGGGCTTCATTGAGGACGGCATATTGAAAAGTTATTTCCTTTGCCACAAAAGAGAAGCGATTAAAATCTTAAATTGGAAAAGTTATGAAAGGGTAATTGTTTCGATAAAATCTGTTTCAAGATTGTGGCTGTCCTAAAGTATGAGGTTCTTTTATAGCAATAAGGTTCATTTCTAGCAAAAGCATTTTGAATACGTTTCTCCGACGGATAGTACTGAAGATACAATTTCTGGACAATTTGAGTTTATGCAGATTTTTGTTGTTGGTCTAGTTATTTTCGCTGTCATGATTGCAGCAGGCAAAGTTAGCGTGTCGAACAAAAGCGTTCAAATTGGTTAACAAGCCAACAACAGAAGTATCAACAAAAGTAAGTAAACAAACAAGTCAATAAAGCAAAGCAACAACAAAATAGAGTTCTTCTGTTTGCGATAAAAAGTGCAAATATCTAAGGAGGATCCAAATGTCAGAATTAAGAAGAAGAAGGAGAATGAAGCACAGAAGTATAGAGTTCATGTTTTTGGTCACGCTTATGGTCATGTTTTTCAGAAATATTTCGTTTGAATTATTTTTGGGTACTTTTTGGTTAATGCATTACATTGCATCAAAATGTCTTAAGGTGGATCACAGGGAAAGTAAAGAAGAAGAAAATGATGATGGAGGATGAAGGCAGATTATGCTGAAATATGTACAAATAAGAGAAAATCTGCAAGAAGCCAGAGAACCATGAAGAAAAGGGTAATGGAAAGAAGAGAAATGAATGACGTCTGTTGAATTAAATGACGTCTTCTACAATTGGTTTAAACCTCGGCCGATATTTTCTCATTCCGTTCAAATTGTGTTGATTAAATTCCGGTTAGCCTGACTGGTCGATTCTGCTTTTGAATTACCTTTGGTTCTACGATTGTTTGCTTTCGCGCTGACAATTTTATTACTGGTGAAAGACAAACAAATTGGAAACTTTGTGAATACATCATTGGAATCGACGTATTCCTCATAACATATAGCTATATGGTGCCTGTCTAAATTCAAATTTAAGCAACCGAAGGTAAACAATAAAATGCAATTTACATCGAGAATTGTGAAGTAAAACACGTTGTTCTTTACCTAGTCAGGGAATATGGAACAATTTTTTCTTTAGGCTGTTAGTAAAGACATAACTGTGATTTTTAACATTATTGTGTCTTTGCAAAATTTCGAAAGTCTGACTAAGAATACCGGAATTAAAATTATTCCATTTTTACACCTAATGTGGGTTTCCTGCAGGATCCTAAAACAAAAATTCTTGACTTTCTGCCCTTCTTTCCGGATTGCCTCGGTTACGGTTGGAGATTAAAATGCTCACCAATGTCATCCTTATATTCGAACTAGTGTTAAAATCAAGAAGAGAGAAATTCGCTTAAAGCTATTTAAAAAAAACAGCGCAATTCAAATTCCACTTTTTTTCACTCCTTATCGCTTAGATTTTCTCTTTTTTCCTGCCATCAAATGGTCACTGCAAGATATCACTTCTTTTTCGCGTCTTCTTCATCACCGTATCGAGTGGTACCACTCTCCTATCGGGCTCTTAGATGTGCATGCCATGCGACTATGATGCCATCTTGTTCCTTTTTCTTCTATTTGGAAATTTTTTTTTTTAATTTTCTTTCAACTCGAAAAAATGAAGAGGATTTGATGGGGTCGTTCCATAGTTTTACTTTCTGGCCCATCACCGTCAACAATGAATGACTGCTTTCTGCTTAACGTTGCTGATGCAATGATTTTCAAGGACCCAAACATTCTCGTGAGTGAAAATTTTTTTCTCTTTTAGTCTTTCTCTTTTTCTCCCTCTAACTCTCCCTTTCTCTCACCCCTTTTTTGCATCTATGTCTCACCATTTATTTTTGTCAGAGAGGGCGGGATTAAGAAACCTTTAGAATTTTACAGGAATACGCTTTTGAACTTTCGCTGGTGCATGATTTTTATGGACGGCATTCATCACGTGCACGTATATGTTACTCGTTCACGCATTCTCGTTATGTTGAAGGGATACAAAGATACCGTTGAGCTCTTAATCCAATTCAATCCCAAAATACGCTGAAAATGGTAGAAAGCTTTCTACAGATTTTCAGTCAATCAAATCATTTCCGGTTTCATGATTTCGTGCGGTTATACATGGTAATAACGGAAACGAACGTCAACAATAACAATAGCCGCAACAACAATCAGTCGAACATGAAAACGATTCAGGTGTGGATATAATTTGGATGTTCTTTTTCCTGGATTTTGCGAATTTGTGAATGTTTGCTCAGTTGCACAGTTTATCTGTGAGAAATAGAACTAACTGAATAGAAAATCTACCGTTTTGATTTGAAATGATCATCACGTACTTTAGGTAGGTTGTTGTGGTATATTGGCGTTAACGCATCGATACAGTCGATGCATCAAATCGATTTTAGGAAGAATTTAATGTACCTTTTTAGTTGCGATGATGTAATGATGGAGAGATGAAGAGGATTGGGGATGACAGAATTTAGAAGGGATGATGGGAGTGTTTCAGTTTCAAAATTATAAATATAGTGTTCAAAATTATTTGCCCAGTTTCATCACATTGAATAGGATTTCAAAAATGTTATGTAATAAAGAATCATTTGTTCATTTATCTGAAAATCATATCAGCTCTTTTTGGGTTTAACTCCACCTGATAAAGAGAATTGAAATAGGACAATAACTTCGTTTATTTTTCCGACTTATTTTAGTTTTTTGTTCTTTTTTTATAATTCTTTTTATACCCTACATGTGAAGGCAACAGTATATGTTTGCTTTGTTCCTCCGTTTGTAACACTCCGAAGGAGGCACAACCGGATTAGAAAAAGTATATGTCTTCTGGCTTTCTGGTTGTGGAAATCGCGATATCAGGAGAATGAATAGAGCTGTCCTCATGGAGCTTATTAAAGTTAATACGGATTTCTGTGTTGATTGATTTAATACCTTAAATAGAAGGCCAATTAAGGGCAAGATTTTACATTCGAATTCACAATTCAAAGCAAAAGTACGCTTCTGAATATGATATTCTGAGTAGATATACATGACATATACAAGAGAAAGGTGTTCTTTACTTGTGTCCTACAAGAGGAAGTAGGCTGCTTCCTTTTGAAAGTAGGCATAGCCCCATTCTTGTCATGTCCTGCGTTTTAAAGGAAATGTAAATTTATTGCTACTTGTATGCTTATATTACGGTTGTAGGGTATATAACTTTCATTCATGCTGATGTTAGAGTTCTATCGGTCTTTTTTTTGGTTTTTTGGTTTCTCTTCTCAAGCACGATTTGTTAAAAGTGCAATGACAGAAATCATTGATAAATGGCCAGCATTGACATGATTCAAATTTAAACCAACAGAAGCTAAGACCATCATATCTGTGCGGTCCTCCGTTATCACTGCATGAGTTAGTAGTGGTTCCTTACTGTTAAAATTTAATTGAGAGCTAAACTTTCAGGAGTTCAAACCAGTGCCTGTAACTGTTCTCACAGGACCATTGCTTCCGGTGCTTGGTGTGCAAGAAATTGCTGTATAAGTGTGCATATATGCATGCCAGAATGTGAGAGCGTGTATGTGTCTCCCTCTTTTTGTGTCTCTCGCTCTATCTATCTGTCTTTCTATCGATCCGATTGTACTTTGGTAGACAGCACATCACTTGACAACTTCGAGGCAGTCAATGAATGCCGTTGTTTGAGCAACTCGCAGCATGCGTTCGTCAGACTGTTCTTGGTCAGTTACTCGTCAGCTCATTTACTTTTCAATTCTTTATTGATGACTTCTGTGGTAGTTGTCGATATAGTAGTAGATGTTCTTATTTTAGGTGATTTTTTTGCGGTCAAGACACATTGTTTTCGCACGAATTTGTTGGTCGGTGGTCCAATTTGTCCCCTTTCAGTTAGAGTTTCTTTGTCAGCAATGTTACGGTAATATTCCACGGGTTTTTCATGCTTCAATCTATGTCGTAACGATACTACATAACGACCTTACTCTCCTACAATTGTTTCAAACCAGACTAGTCTGGCAGCGTATCTACGTATATTGGAATGCCTTTCTGTGACTACAAAGCTTCTCTACGACTCTAGCTTCTGGCTGCAGTCATAGCATCTTCTATCTACCGTTGATTGTTAGGCTCTCGCCTGCATTACTCCTCATCTGACTTAAATTCAATTTTCTTCACTGTCAGTCTCTGTGATGACTCAACAGCATTGTAAAGTTAGTCTGTCACTTTATACTTCTGCATGCTTGTTTGTCTGTCTATCTGTCTGTTTGTCTGTTTCTATCAAGCTTAATACAGTTTCAGAATATTCTCCATTAAATTAAGGCACATCCAATTGGTATTGCTTTTCTTTTCGGCTTGGATTGGCCCGGGGGCTTGTGTTAAGTCGTCTCAATAGTCTCAAGTGAATGAACTTTGGTGAAATAAGTTTATATTGAGCACATACGACGTCGTGGTTAGGTGTGGGTGGGTTGGAACTGCAACGAGGTAGGACAACAATAAGGATTATGTATCTACGTGATAGAGAGAGGGTAGTCACCGGTGGTAGAGAATGACAGTTTGTGGCTAATTTTGCAATGCTTTTGTAAACTTAATTGATGCTGTCACTACGACAGGATGATATTTGATGCTTCGATTCATCGGTCGAATCTAGTGAATCGAGGGATCAGGCCTGATACGTTCATGGGTCGTAATTCTGCTGGAAATAACTTAATGTATTATCCTAGTAACGAAGAAATGACTGAATGAAGAATCTCTAGATGCTGGCGATGAACCTTTTCTAAAAAGTGCATGCCTTTTAAAAAGTATAAATTTTCCCAAAAGTTTTTAGTGGTATTTAAAAATACCTTAACACTGAGTCTTACTTAAGGGCTTAAATATACTCATTGCACCCACCATACAAGTATGCTGATATTTAGGCAAAGCGTGGACCACTATATGAATGAGATGATTTGGAAGTCAATTTGTTTCTCGCTGAATCTTTTTTTTTGAGACTACATTCAGAAAAGACTACAGAATAACGAAAGCCATAATAAAAATATGAGGCAATATTCCTAATTCTTCTTTTCACTCCCAAGGAGGGGTTTTTTCGCGGAGGTTTTCAGTTGGAGACGCCATCTCAAAGAAAAAAATATGGTTTCCTTGTCTAGACAAAAATTGTAAATAACGCGGCTGTTTGTTTTTGTCAAACAAATATAAGAAAATTAATTAACAACCTTTGTCAAAATACTGTAGATTTTCTTTGATAGGACGATAAGGCGTACTGCTGCCATCTCACCTCGAGGGAGAAGAGCGAAACTCTTGAGGGCTTGAATCTCGACTTTGTCTCTTTTCGTTGTTGTTTTTGTTGTAGCAGTTCTTTCGATTGTTTGTTTTGGTATATTATGACAGCTTGAAACGCATCGAAGGACCTCTTAGAGTAAAGAAGAACAAAAAAAGAAAAGGTGGAAAAGTAGGAAGAAGAAGAAGGGGGGGGGGAAGTGATGAAGTGGAGGACAGTACTAAAGTGAAGAGAAGAATGCTTCACCGCCGACATGAGTACGATATGAATCACGGACGGTGCAGCTCGGCATAAAAGTCGTGCCTAAGTGCTAAAGGAGTAGACGCTTAAGAATAATTGCTCTCAAGGCTTGTGGCACAACTCAGTGCACTGTTGTACCAAAGACATGTTTGATGACGATATCTCATCACTACCATCGCAAAAGCAGTAGCATCATCAGCGGCAGGCAGTAGCATTTCCGACGCTCCGATGTCGTCTAATATTTGCTGCAGGACAGGAAAGGATTGTTGTGTATTTTTATTTTTGAAGTGTTTGAGGGTGAACGTGAAAGAATTCTGAGTGCCTTTTTAGCCTAAAAGCAGACTTTAGGTGAGTATGAAAATAAAAAGATGCTCACCATCAACCCATTCCATTTCGGCCGATATGTAATGGGTATGCAAAGGGGTTAGAGGTTCTGCCTCTTTATTAATGCTTCTGTAGCCGTTTTTTTATTGTCTTGGACTCGACCACTGAAGGATGAGAAGACAGCTTCCTCTTAAAGGCATCTTGACGGTTTTAAGTGTCAGAAAGTGGTCGGCATATTCTTTTACTAAATATTTCATGATTTCTTTAGTGTCGTTGTTAGTTTTAAAAATGATATTGCTGCTGTAGTTATTGTTGTTTGCACTATTATTTTAAAGTAGATTCTGGTATAGTGAGAGGAGATACTTATGAAAAACTGTGACTTTTAAATAGGTTTGATATTATTTCTAATTAACGTTTTTTATAAATAATATAAGGAGAGAAGAGTTATTATTTGTATACCCAAACTTTATAAAGGGTTCAGCAGAGTATTTATTAGGAGAGATTATAGTGGGCTCAGGAGACCGAAATCAGGGATCAAGATCAGGGAACGAAATAATAAAAAATCGGACAAAGATAGCGGGTTTCAATTTTATATCCAGAAAGGTATTACAGAGATAAAGGGTGGTCAAAAATCTTCTTGCCTTAATTACAGAAACCGGGAATGAATCGAGGACTTTAAAACGATCTCTGGATGAAAAGATTTGTAACTAAAAGTTAATCCACTCAAACTTATCTTCTCTTTTGAGAAGACAAATCTGAATGAATTATCGAGCAATAATTAGAACTTGTTTTAAGTAAATAATTCCTAGTACTTTAAAATGTTCCTTTTAGTTTTGATAACGTTGATGCTTTCTCGCAGCAAACCGTTCTGGTGAATCATTCAATCTTTTTTGTAGCGCTTTTTGTATCGATGTTAGTCGCTCTCCGTCTTTATCACCATTTTCCTCTTTTTCCTATGAGGTTGTATACACCTTAACGGTATTCGTTTTACATCTTACGTCTTGCACCTCTTACACCTTGCTAAGGTTTGGAATAGGTGAATGAATGGGCACTCTGCATGACATTGCCTCTCGTGCGATTTAAGTACTGTGTTTGGTTTCCAGACAACAAATTCGTTACATTGTTGAAGCGCAGCCCAACGCTTACGGGGGGGATAGCTGTGGTGGGATTCTTATAAGTAGTACTTATTGAAAAGAAGAAGTCGTTTTTGTGTCGCTATATTTTCGATTCTGATTTTCTCCATTCGAAAAGCCTCGACAGGCCTTTTACCTCACGCGGTCTCAGAACATTACCTCTGGTGTTGTCACGGATTATGTCAAATAACGCGCGAATTTTCGCCAAAAGAAATGCAGAAAAATGTAGTGGAGAAACATTCATACTTCTGCCGCCAGCAACACCCTTCTGCTTGTTCCGCCCATTCAGAGAAAAAAGTTTCCACTTGCGGGTCGATACTGTTCTAACCGTTCGTTCCTCTATTCCGTCTAACACACAGTCAACTGTGGGCATCCAGTCGTTAGTCAACCATTCAGTCTTTTAAAATCTATCGCTTCATATCACTTCACAAGGATTAAAAAGTGACAGGGAAATTTTTGATCTTTCCTGTACGCGTCCAAAATTGTGAGGTTTTCTTCTCATTTCGCTTCAAACGTTGCGACGTGTCGTCATATGACACAGTGTGGTGTGTAGGTATAGGTGGGTGTATTGGTGTGTGTAGGTGTGTGTTGTATAGAATACGTGCATGTATTTTGCTCTTCTGTTTAGTCTGTAAAACGATATCTTTATTCTCGGTCACGCGTTCTGTCAGAGTAAAAAACTGTGATTTGTGAGAGATTTGCTAGCTGCAACGTTTTTTCCTGCTTTTCCTTTTTTGTTTGGTCTATTATTCCTCCTTTTCATCTTCTTCGATATTACCTTGAGCTCTTTTTCCTGAGCGGATTAAAATATTATGAAGCTACGAGAACGCTGTTTGCTGTTTCGCTTAAAAGGAACGGATAAAGTTGAAGCCATTTGTTGACAAAATGTATCTATTGCTGTTGTTGTGCTGTTATTGTTGGTGCTTCTGTTGTTGCTTTAGCTATTTGTGTTAATTTTTTTGCTACTGTTTTTGTTGCATTTTCTGAGAGTATTTCTTGTTCTTATGGAATTTTAATCTCTTATTATTGACTGTTTTGTTCGGTTCATTAGTTTGTATTCTTCTGAGATTTTGTTGAAAATCGTTAAAGATTATAAATATTGTAAAAACCAAAGAGGGAGATGTGGGAACGCTAACTTCTTCCTGGAATAGAAGGTAAAATCTTTAACCTTAAATGCACTCGCCAGGGAAATGCTTGTTGGAACCTTAGAGAGAGTAGGCGTGGCGCTGATATGATTCCGCTGGTATGATTTATGATTTTAAGAACAGACAGCCTAGGAATATGGAGAATATTTGTGCCAATTTTCATGAATATGCCTCTATAACAAGCTAAAGCCGGTTTGTCTCTAAATTAAATTTTATGAGGATAATTATTGCTCTTCGGTTTTTTGCCTCATTTGGTTTTCGTCCATAACTTTTTCTCTCTATCTTTTACGTTTACCTATCTTTCTATCTCTTTCCCTCATATACTTACCTTCCATTCTCATCATCCGACTCCTTATCCACCTTTCACTACTAACGAGTGTTGAAAAGATTACCATTCTGGACATACATCAGGCTTCCTTTTGTTTAGTTGCTCTTCCTCTATTTCTGTCTATCTATCTCTTTCATTAGTAGTCGCTGCAATTTCGAAAATCTTGTATGGATTCGACGATTTCGAAGTACATTGTCTGAGATATTCATGTAGTATTGCCTCATTGAAATTCTTCTTTTGGAGAGCATAAGTAATAATTCCTGGGAAATATTTTGAAGGAATGCGAATGCCACAAATTTAGTGAAATTTTTTTGCGAGATTCTTGAAGGTTGAAATTAATTGTCGGTTGTCCCAATCAGCTCAGATTCCCTCCGATACTGCCGTTATCATTTATACCGTAGCAATGGTGCGGGTGGCACAATTTAATTAAATCCAAAACTGTGACAGTTTGTAATTTTGACAGAGCGATAAATTAATGAATTCGCACGAGAAGTGCAATACTCCCCACCACCGTCGTCATATTCATCATTGTAATTGTAGAGACCTTTTCACATTATAGAGCTTTTTATTCAGATACGAACAACTATGTCCAATAGAAGCTTAACAGGTACTCCACACTAATTTTTAGTTTATTTCTTGCCCATCTTGACACTTAGCTCGGTTCCCCTTTTCGAAATTGCTGCAAAGATTACATGCATTTAATTACATTCATGCCTTCATCACCATTCCTTATATGAATTCCAGCAAGCACCTGCTCACTAGTATTTATTCCCTTGCCTTCATTGAATTGGTCTATATGCGCATCTGTTGAAATGTTTACACTCGTTTGCGATTTCGTTGGTTCGTTCCTTCAGACGTTTATCAATGTTCGCACATAATGTTCCATTTGTACCTTTAGAAATAAATGCGGCAGCAATTGCAAAGAATTGTGAAGGCCATTTATGCAAGGCTCTAAATGTGTGAGCGTGATTATATTGCATTTTGTTTTGTCCATTCGGGTAGTTTTGGAGAAATTCAGAGACCGAAAACTCATGGAATGCATATTTTGAATAATTTCATTTTAAGCCTATCAGAATTTATGACTGTGTTGCAGAAATCATTGGCGAATTTTAATAAGTCTGTTTCAGGTGCAGGCAAAATAGGTTAGATGGTGTAGGATAGAATTGGACAGAGTTGAAGGGGGTTGAATAAGGTCGGATAGATGTTCAAAAAAGTTCTGGTTGGACCGTTGTGGACCGGGGTGAAAGGGTATACATGAATTGAACGGTGTTGGACAGCAGTGTATTCCTTCGAACCTAGCTTGATTATTCCAAAGAGTATATTTTTCATATTTAGTATGCATTTCCGAGAACCAAGGAAGCATTTGCTTCATTGTCTCTGGAAGGATCTTTGTTTCATTACCTTTTTCAATTCAAATTCTTATGAATTGCTATGTCATGATAATTGGGAGCATCGTAAATATATAATTATGCAATCGAACGAAATAAGTGGATGCATTTGCGTCCCTATTTGCCTTACCTTCCAGGACTTACAACCCATTCATTTATTCTTTAAACATTCAAAAGCACGATGATTGTTTCAGTCGATTTTTTTATGAAGGTTTGAACGTATACCGCCATGTGAAATCAGATTATTTCTTCCCGCTGCCGGTATCAGTTATTTTTGTAAAATATTTACAGAATCAGAAATGTAGTGGACACTGATAATTGCTGTGTAGAACTACTCGTATCTTCGCCAACAAACATGGACATGATTCACGTAGTTATGTTTGAAAAATCGCCATCGTAAAATTAAATGGAAAGCCTTCGAGCTATATGATCACGTTTCGCCATTGCAACCGACCATTGCAATTGACCATTGTCATTCTTTAATATTTGCCTTGCATTGTCTTGTCATGTCGTATTGTGCTGGAAACAGAACTTGAGGCGTTTGTGTTACAAACTTAATTTAAACGTTTGTATTATAAATTATTGTTTATGTCAATGATAAGGACAAATATAAACAATGTGCATGTACTGACTTGTGTGTGTGTGTTTGTGGGTGGGGAAGGGTGTTACAGCGCAGAAAAACTATTCATGTATTCCAGAGGACGGAACAATCCACATAAGAGAAAAAGAGAAGATTAAAAAGAAAATGGTAAGAAAAGGAAATGAAAGGAAATTATATGATATAGAAGGCATAGATAAAGTTGTTTTTATTGGTGAGTATTGGACATGGCGTTTGTATAATTTCAAAGTGGAAATGGAATTTATTTCCGACAAGGTTCCGCTTTAAATTAATTTTGTTATTTTATGCACATCCTCTTTCTTTCTACCACGCTTTGAATTTTGCTAAAAGAAAAAACAAAACATCGATTTGTGTTATTGTTCTCGTTGTTTCTCATATTACTGTTGGTGTTGTTGTTGGCGTTGTTATTGATGCTGTCGCTTTTTCGTTGTACGTGTGCTTTTTTGTGTTGCCTGCTTTTGTTTTTGCTGCTTATTCTTATCTTCTTCACTGTTTGTTTCATGGAGTTCGTATCAAAAACTTCTGAGTCTGTTTCCGATTTTGATACTCATTTTCAATTTGATATAAAATTAATGAACCGTGCGATGCAATAGCTAGGAAATAAAA
Organism: Physocephala rufipes; assembly: GCA_963966595.1. Taxonomy (NCBI): domain Eukaryota; kingdom Metazoa; phylum Arthropoda; class Insecta; order Diptera; family Conopidae; genus Physocephala; species Physocephala rufipes. Next base: position 36,159,115 of record OZ016502.1, on the reverse strand, counting down.
ACATAATAGACGACAAAAACCAACGATAAAATAACAATAAGAATAACAAAAAAACGAAACAACCAAAGAGTTAGCTAGCATTTAAAATGCTCCGTCTTAAATTTTTTATCCTTAGCATCTCACACACGTACACCTTCTTTCTCCTTCTCATCTTTCTCTTTCTCATTTTCCCCATCTTTATCTGTCTCTGTTTTTCTCAATTATTTATCGAAGAGGAATAATATCGTTTATACGTTATATCGTTTTTGAATTTATTTGTTTTGTGTGTTTTGCCTTTATTTCCATAGAAGTTTTGTTTTTGTATCTGGCTTTGCTCCAATGAAGCTTCGATAAATTTTTGTTGGCTTTTTTGTTGGTGGACTTCGTTCATGTCATGTACACTTTATTTTTATAAATTGTTTGTTTTTATTTTGTCAAATAAGTTTAATAAGTTTTAACGTTTAGAAAGAAAAGACATAGAGAAGAAAATGAAAGAAGAATCGATTCAGACTCGAGTTGAGATGAATTAAATAACTTTTATATAAATTTGGCTAAGATCCAGTAAAATTTCAACACATACATTATTTAAGAATCACGTTTGTGAATTTTTGTTCTTGATATGGTTTTTTATTGAAGAAATGTAATCGCAATTGAATGAAGACAATAATAAAGTTCAGTTTTTATGAGGTGATTAAATCTTGTGAAGTTGATTGTGATTTTCCTAATATTGTCAGTTTTTTTTTTGAAAAACTTAAATACAGTGTCGTTAATAAGGGTTTATATATCCTTTGTTATTCAGGATCACCTTTAAAAATATTAAATTTAAACAGATATTTGCCAAGCACAAGTACTTATGCACTTAAGTAAACACATACATACACTGATATACCCAAAAAAGTTTCCTTCACATTCATGACACTGAGGGTGATTATGACAATAGTGACTTCTTCTCTTGACTTTTATAACAAATACTTCAAATCACAATGACAAATAGTAACTCGCACAGCGCGAACAAATATCTATATTATTGTCACACCTACCCGACTTGACAACCATTTTTCTGCTGCTTTCTTCCGTTAGTTGTTGTTGTTAATCTTAATAATATTATCTTCCTCTCCTCCTCCTCAATTTTTCTTCCCTATTTTTGTTATCTTAAAATTTCATAATTCTCCTTTTTTAATTATCTCTATATATTTTCTTGTCAATCTCAAACTTTCATCTATCTATCCATTCATCCATCCATCGTAAGAGAAAACGTTGAAATTATCAAAAATATCATCTTCACTTTAACAATTTCGCCGAGTCAAATAAATTTCTTCTCGTGAAAAATTTGACGACGAGAAGCAAAGCTAAATTGTGAGGAACTGTAGAGTGGATGGAGGTGGCTGTTGATGGTGGTGGTGTTGATGGTAATGGTATTGCGTAAAGCGCAGTTAGTAAAATGACGGAAAGAAGTCATAGCTTAGAGAGCATAACCCCTGTGGGGTTTGTGATGATGAAAATGATGACAATATGAGTGATGAGATAAAATGAAAAGAGCATTATTTTTATTCGCCATTTGTTGAAACGAAATTTTACGATTTCAATCAATGTTTGGAATCGGTGGGAGGAATCGGTGGGAAGGTTAAATGGGTAGGGTGGGGGCGGTGTTTTGTTTGATTTGAGGGACATGGTTACAGTTTTATATTTTAACTCTTCATTTGATTCCGTCTATATCTTGATAATGCTCTCTTTTTTCTCTCTTTATATTCTGCTTGTTCATCATGCTTTTTCATTTACTTCCATCGCCTTGAATTGTTTTCCAACACCCCATCAATGATTTGGTGATAATGGTGTCTGTGTCTTCTTAATATGTTAACTTATCTCAAATCTTGACACGCGCACACAAACACACATACACAGAAACACACACACATATACACACGAACAGAGTAACACTTACGTATTTATTCATACTTGTATCATTTTGAGATGTTGTGAGCGTATATGCGCTACTAAGTCACAGAGAATTAATACATATTCTTTATCTTTTCTTTACTTATGATTATTTTTACTTTTGAACTGATTTATCTTTCGAGTTTTTTAACACCCACTATATAAAATTTAAAAAGCATTAATGACTGCCTGCTTGGTAAGACTTTTGAACAAAATCTTTATCTTATGCAGATCGGAAAAATGGTTTTCTACTTTTGGTCATAAATTTTAAAAAAAATTAAAGACTTTAAAACTTTGTACGGTTTTGTGACTTTGTTTCGAAATCAGTTCGAAGGAAAGAGACAGGATGTGTGTGAGAGAGTGAGAGTGATAGTGAGGGTGATGAAGATTTTTTATTATTGCCTTTAATATATTTTCAATTCTGGCTTATTGAAGGATTATTAATTTTGAAGAGCTTTCTCAAGAAGGATTTATATATTAATAAGTTTACTTAATTTCCAAAGCGTCGCAGCATTTTTATCTTGAATTTTCTGACACGTCGTAATGAAAATATTTAGTTCCAATATCGTATATTACGTTATGTTTCCTTCGGTATCCAAATAAGACCTATGGTTATTATCACGATTAGAAAAAGAGTGATGTACTATGTCTAGAGTCTATTGAATATCTGTCCAAAACACAGAAAAATGAGTTGCACCGAATCATCTTTTTAGGCTTTCTAGGAAGGCTTCAGAAGTCCTACAGGGAAAATTAATTTCACAGTTTTAGGGATGTTACAGAGTTTTTATTCTCTGGATCCAATATGGGTGTTACCTGCATTATCTCTCTAAATTTTATTAAATTTTCTGTTCTATGAAGAACTACATGTTATCTATAAAGCATTATATAATTTTAAGAGCCCGTTCGTTAAAGTCCGTTCGAAGCAGTGACATCATTTCATTCCATTACTTTTTGTAATTTTGTTTCTAAACAATAAAGTTGAAATTACTTGATGGATATCTTTTTTGCTTTGGTTGAAGAGAAATGGCCAAACGTACTACTTGAGACCATCATCATCGTAATCATTATCACAAGAAGTTGCAGCAAAAGTTATTCTTCACACAAGTCTTGATGATGTTATTCGATGATTGCTGACAAGCGCGAAGGACAGAGAAGACAGATAAAAATAGATTTTTATCTACGTTCTTCTATCTTCATTCTAGGACTTCATTGCCTTTTGGCTTCGACCAGTACATGTATCCTAGCAACGTCAACGGAAATTTGCTGCTGCTTCGGATTTCAATCTGGAGTATTTTGTTAGCGTTGCGTGCTTCTTTTACCGTCATCAGTCGTCCGGTAAGTGCAGAGACGTGCTCAAGCACCGAGCGCCTAAAGGTGCAACAGTTTCAGAGTTTATTGCAAAGTTTTTTCAATATAATAATATGATAGAAGAGAGAAAGAGAGGGGATATGAATTGGCGGGGCGGGGGGCGGGAGTTGAAATCAAAGGAACAAGAAGGTAAAGGCGATGACGATGACGAGAAACGACAAATGACAAGTGGCCGCAATTGCAGTTTGTGTGCTTCTGGCTGCTTCCTTAACCAACGAATGTTGTTGACACAACAAATGATTGTAAAAAAATGCAGTCACTAAAGTCGGCATCATCATTATTATTAATGATGATCATCATCTTCATCAGTGTCACCATCAGAAAGTCATCGTTAGTCATGTAACGTAATCATGAACATCGTCGTCAGGAACGACATTATCGCCAACGTCATTCGCAATTGATTGTATTCTCGTCCGTTCCTTCGCCATGTCTTTGAAACCACAGTGAGATTTTCGAAATTGAATGAGTTTTAAAGTGTTGCGTTGACAGCTTAAAAATCGGTCGGAAATGAAAGTAAATTTGAGGCGGGGAATAAGAAGAAGAAGAAGAAGAAGTGGAAGAAGACACAGAGGGGGTAAGCCATTTTCATGAAAGATGAGTTTTTTCGGAGCAGGTCATGCTGGTGGTCCTTTGGTGTCTCTGGTGGAAGTCTTGTAGAGTGAAATGAATATGGTGTCGTCTCCTTGAAACTATATTATCTCCTACTATCCCTCTCTATCCTCACTTCCCCACTAAATATAATTCTAATGGAAAATGATCCAATGAAAAGTTAGCGAAGAGTCCACGATCAAATTAAAGGACAAGCTCTATATGTTATAGAATCTGGACTATATATTGATAGAACATATTTATATAATTTGTTTGTACCAGTCAAATTCAAGCATTTCGGTAATCTTATATGTGGGAAACTCGAGTTCCTCGGATACAAGTTTTATACAATTTTATATTCTTAATTGCTGTTTCTTAACTGCTGGCACTGCGGAGATACCGCGGAGATACAAAGTCTTTGCGGTAGGGTTTCTCTTTTCGTCTCGTGAGGACTGAGCTAGAAGGATAAAGTCTCCTTCTGCCCGAGATGTTTTGGGGTCATATAGAAATCTGTCTAGGGACGGTGATTTTTATCCCTGATTGGACTTCAGAAAAGATTGCCTATTGAACAGATTTACCACCAAAATAAATCACAGCTCTAGAACGTGGTTTGGTGGTATTTTACAAATATTTAGAAATTTTTATTCATTCAAGTCTCTTTTTATTTGTTAGGCAACGCCGTTACCCTTTTCTCTCTGTTACCACTCATTCTCTTCCTTCTCAAATGTCTATTGTTTGTTGTTTTTAAAGAAAACTCGAATAATCGGGTGCAAACCTTCTATCAATAATGATATACTTAGTATTTAAGTTTCTGTGATCCTTGATCCTTAACTAAGTTGCAGTGCAATTAGCGAGTAAGTCAAGCATAGTAAGCGCATTTGCTCTTCAGTACTCGAGACTCATTTAGATTGGGGTGTTGCCTTCAGTTTTAGGCATCGATTATGATCCTCTTGCTTTTACTTTTCTTTTGATGTAAGCTAGCTTGGGAATTGTTGCACATCGGTCTTAATCACGTTGCATCTTCCGCACAGAATGGTTAAGAATAAAATGTGAAAGTCCTTGAGGGGAGAATAAGTGAATGAACAAGCAAACGAATGAGCGATGGAAGGACCAAATTTCCGCTTATTTCACTTCTGCAATAAAAGCCACCCAGGCATCGAGGTTATCATTTCAAAGGCAGGAAAGGAAAGCATTTGACATTCGCCGGAAAAGGATTGTTTCATCTACGCTTTCATGAAGTCACGATACGACTAATAGATGCTTAAATTGTTTTTGTTTTTCGGTTTGTGGATTAGTTGCTCGGTCTTCCAGTGGCATGCGATTGCCCCTGGGTCTGGTAGCTAGAACGCAATTTATGATAGAGAAATTTGTCCTTTCATAATCCTGGAGTTTACCAGAAAAGAAGATCAACGCCTTCGATGACGTTTTTTTCGTTGTAGACGTCGATTTCGTGGCTTGTCGATTTTATTGTCGAAAATCATTTCTCTTCCTTTTTTTATCTTTCTTTCCATGTTGTCTTCCTTTCTTCTCTGCATTTTTTTGCCTTTTCTTCCTTTTTATTGGTTTAACTGCATATTCGAGAAGAATTTCTTAAAGTATATTATCGCCTAGACTCTAGACGATGAAATCGCTGGGCCAACGAGAAATTATTATAGAACAAACTAAGCTTCTTAATTTATCAATTTTTCTCTTCGTTATTTTGAATGAATCGGTGCTTCAAAGTGCATTCTTTGGAATCGTAGCGTAAAATAAGGGTTGTCGTTAAAGAAAGACGGATTATGGTGGCGGATTTGCAGGATTACTGTTTCGGAGGAAATCATTCATTAAGTTACTTCAGTGGACGATTTTATACGAAATGTTTTAAGGATCAAAATTAGTGTTCCCTGAGGTAAATCATGTTGATTGGGGGATGTAAGTTTTGTTAGTTGTGTAACGTGTCGGACAGAACGACAGACGTTTGTTAATTATCGACTAACTAGAGGAGTGTTAAATTTTCGTTTATAATTCATATCTGGTTTATTCAAAAAATAAACTAAAAAATGCCTGACTATGAGAAAGGAAGGAATAAGGAAGGAAGAAATATTGGGCAATTGCTATCCTTTACTGCTAAACAGTAATATCTCTAGATGCGCTCTCGCTCGTTCTTAGCTCGGTCCGAAATCAGAGTAGGTTCAATCTACCCCCCACCTCGTTCTCTTCGATCCATTTTATCTCATTTGTGACCCTCTAATAAAAGCCAGCTTTAATTAAATTTTCACCACCGGGTTTACTTTATTTTAGCTTTTATTAATTGATAACTATTTTTACACATGTTTTATGGTTTCTCTTTGTATTTGTTTTTTTACAATAATTAAATGTATTTGTTTTATGGCACCAACAACAACAACAACAATAATAACGGTTTTGTTTTGTTTATCTACATCGTTTTGATTTATGTGGTTCTGTTGTTGTTGTTGTTGTTGTCATCGTTGTTGTTGCAAACGCAATGTTGTTTGCAATACGCCCTCTGTATCCTCTACACTTGTATGTATAATTTATTTACTTACTTCATATTTACATATAATTTACACGTATTTATTAATACTATTATTAAATTCCTTTGATTACGTCGCCTGCGTCGATTCCTTCATCCCATCATTGCGTCATCGCATTTTATCCGAAGTGATGAGATGCGATGCGTTGCGGTGCATTGCATTTTGGTAGCAACTAATTAATTATTTACTCACGCTTAAGCTTTAATTTTTAATTAATTATATTTATTGTTCTCTTTGGTGAGGGCAGGAGTGAACTTGGTTGCTGCCCCTAACTCATCGGTTGCTGCTGCCGCTTGTTATGCATGCTTCAAGCGTTTTCTGCTTCTGCTGTTTTTTCGATGTTCTCGAACAACACGTAGCTCTTTTCCAAGTTTCGTCTCCTTTAGTATTACAAAAATAGCTTTGTTTTAATATTTTGATCTACTACTTCGCTAAATTAGTGCAGCATGTTGTCGTCTTCCGTTTTCGGCCTTTGTCCCATTCGGTCATGGTCGCAATATCTTATTTAATTTCCGTGGCGCCAAGTTTTGCTAAGTTCGCGAGCGTTGTTGGATCACCGGGTTGCAGTCTTAAAGCTTCTCTATAGCTTGCCGTCGCATGACTACTGCGCCCCAATAAGTGCAAAATGGCGCCTAAATTCGTGTGAGCGCGCGCGTCATTTGGTCGCAACGCAACCGCCTACGTGTAGAAGAAAAGCGATATTGAGGAAAAAATGAAGCCATGAGGTGAAAAATGTGGGGGTGAATAAGTTGAGCGATGGAGATAGAGAGAGAGAGAAGACCCGTATTTACCTTGCGATACCATTGCTCAGCTTCTACCTTGCGCTCGGCTAGACGTAGCTCTGTAGCAGCCGCCACCACGAGGGAATAATCATCAGGTGAAAGTTCAGCAGCACGGAGACGGTAATAAATAGCTTCTTCTGTGCGTGCCTGTCCGGTTAGAAACTCCGCTGCAATCGAAATTAATTGCAAATTGACTTTACATAGTTCAGTTTGCAAGGATGGCAGAGATTTTGGCGATAACACCTACCGTAATGATGGGCTACGCTGGCTTGTTGCGGCGCAAGTTGCAGCGCCCGCTTGAACCACATCTCAGCCTCTGCTGCTCGGCTGCTCTGCGGAAGGGAGTGCAAGGCAAACTTGTAGATTATGCAAAAACGACAATTCCCTCTCCCCTACCATTCCACTAAAATTTACTTACATTTCTTGCCAACGTGATGCCATACGATAAATGAGCTGCCACGTGATCAGGCTGAATTTGTAATGCCATCCGATGATGTTTTTCAGCTTCATCCCATTGTTGTAAACGTCCGAAGATGTCACCGATGCGATGGTGCAATACTTCGCGTGGAAAGTGCGAGAGTGCGGCCGCTGGCGAGTGCAGTGCTTCCCGATAGACCGCTAGAGCTCGCTGTAATTTTCCTTGGTCCGCATAAAGGGAGCCGAGCTGCAGATACGAAGACATGCGAGCATTTTCATGGGCCGCACGGTCTCGAACGTTGTTGCCATCGAGACGCGTTGCTTCCTGTAGCACACGTGTCGCCTCTTGACATTTGCCAAGCGCTATCAGAGAAGCCCCAAGATTCAGGTAGGCGGCTAATAAATTAATAAGAATTTTTTGACGGCTACGGAGAATCTGAATCGCCATTTATTTTGTTCTCAAACTCACCTGCTAAATTTGGGCGATATTGAATCGCTTGCTGAAAATTTTCCAACGAGGCTTTAAAATTTTTTTGATTCTGATGCAAAATGCCCCTGAGGTAAATCAAAGAGAGTAAGAAGAAGAAGAAGACAAGTAAAAGAAGATGAATGTATTAGAAAACAAGTATTTGTTAATTAATTCAATTTTAATTTGCTTTAAATCTGACGAAGTGGCTCGCCTCGGAAGACCATCAGAAAGGGAATATTAAAAAAGTTTTGGTTCACTCTGTTGAATTTCGAGAGATGCTGAAACGCTAGAAATTGTAAAGCCGTGCCGTCTGTAATGAAGTTCGGGTACTATGGCTTACAGTGGTGTAAAAAGAACTCAGCTTAACAAACTACAAGGAAAAGCGAAAAAAGGAGATGGAGCTTAACAAAAAATCTTTAGAATCTAAGCCAAGTGCAAATTCAGACAAAGCAAAGTAGTAGAGTACAGTGAAAAAAGCAGCGGCTGAAGAGAAGCAGAGGAACCGAAAGCCATTATAAAATAGAGACAGGAATGAAAATGAAGTTACCGATTGTGGTTATTTGTATTCGTTAGCACGTTTGTTCTTTTGGATAGAGCATAATAAAATAATAAAAGTAAGTAGAGAGAAAATGCAAAAATTGAGGCCATTCCGTATTTTGGACGAGGCGGGAGTGCAAGAGCGTAGAACTGCAGGAAAATGTTCGAGCTGATAACAGAACGAAGGAGAAGTAATTCCATGAACCCGAATAAATAAGGATTATCGCAGTATTGTTTGATATGCGTTGAGATTTTCTGTAGAGTTCAATTTTATCAGATTTTAGAACGATTTTCAATCATATCCCGTAGTATTTACTTTCGTAATATTTGCCAGTTTCGGCGACGTGTCATTCTCACGTGCCAGTTCAATATCTTCTCTGAGAACAAGAATAGAGACTGAAGACGGTCCTTCGCAGAAATCGGGGCTGACGGAAAAGTCATTCCAAAATCTTGTATATCAGCGCAGAAGTTCGTACCATTGAAAATTCACCATTTGAAAATGTATAAGCCTTTTCAGCTCTCGAATAATCGACGGCAATCCTGAGCAGTTCTTCCAATTGAAAAAGGAATCCTTTTGATGTAGACTTCCGCCGTATAGTATCGTTTCGATTTATTTAAGAGATTTCTCAACAAAAAAAGTTACATCAATTAATTTTGCTTTTGAATGGAACCCTCAAGAAGGTTAATCTTCTTAAATGGAAAAGCTTTTCAATAATTCCTTCAATATTTGTTTTACCATTAGTCCGACCATCATCATCGTTATCTATTTTCCATCAATGCTGGTGATCGATGCATTCATGCAAGAACGTTGTATCTCGAAACAAAAGACGCAGAGACAGAGAGAGAAGCGCAATAACAGTTGATGGCAAGGGCATATCTTGAATTAGAACTGGGTTAAACTGCGTCAGTATTTCTTCTTCTATTTTGGGTTCAGTGGGAAGCTGTTGAAAAACACACCCCGTCGAATTACATCTGGGTGAATCACGGACATTGAAAGTTCGTTACAAGCGTTACAAAAAATAAAACTGCGAATAAAATACAATTGCTGAGTCTGTAGAATCACGAACGGAACAGTGGCAACTGTTTGTAGAATTGCATGTCTGTTAACAGTCAGTCAGTCAGCCAGTCAGTGTTCCAATAAATGCATTCCTTTCTATCGAGCATTTGAAAATTATGTTAAGTGAAGGACGAACAAGGAAAGAGCAAAACAAATCGGAAAATCCTCCGTTACTAAAACATCGGTAGCAGCATCTCTACAATATTGATAGCTCTTGCAAAACAACAACTTGATCAATAACTAGAACAATAGCTACAACAACATTATCTATAACTTCAGTGCAAGTGCAGATATTCTCGCATCGAGCTTCCGTTTCCGTTACGCTTCATTCAGTACTTTATGAATCAGGCGACGCCGATTCCCGACATTTGTTCCATTTTATGATGTTTCCGTTTCTTCTACTTCCTTTCAATGTAACCGATTTTGGCCGGCATAAAAGCACGCTCTATATAATATTTGCGAGAGTATAGAGAAGAGAAAGAGGGAGTGGGAGAAAAGGGAAAAGATGCAGTAGTGAAAAAAGAAGGATATGAAAAAGGGCAAAAATAATTAAATACTTGCTTTGTAGACAAACCGGTTTCGCGGTGTAACATGTTGTGTCTTTTTTTCTTCTGCTAAACAAAAATAATAATAAAATGTAGTAGACAAATTGATAAAAGTACTGCAAGAATTCATTGAAAAGAAATCGTATCATTCAGTTCAACGATCACAAACTCTGCTGCTCTTATTGTTGTTGTTGTTGTTTCTACTACTGCTAATGTTTCTCCTGAAGCTGTTACTTTAATCGTGAGAACTTGATTGCTAGTAGTACGTTTTACCTCAAACATGAGGCCAAGGACTCTTTAGACAGGCGGAAAATGCATTGCATTGATGGATGGTTGAAACGATGGATCTGGTGGAGGAATATAAATGGAATTCATAGACGATGGGGAGTACTATAATTTCCTGTAGACGTTGTCTCGGTTGTGTTAATTTACGTGAGAGGGAGAGTGGCATGAATTCCATGAGAGGGTAGCTTCAAACGAAGGCAAATGCTAAAGTCATTGATTTTTATGCTTGCAGCAATACAAATGGCAATCATTGACTTCGAAACGTTCACTGATTGCTCGTTAGACCAACTATGTGAGAGGAGATGAGGTTGTTAATGGTAACGAAAAAAAGAATATGGTTTGAGCGATTACGCTAGTAGTAAGTGATTTTTGATTAGTTGGGGTCAAGGCTGAAAAATCGTTTGTTCATTTGAAACACAGAATAACACAAATAACACAGATGTGTTATTCGAAATTGATTTTTGCTTTTAAAATTTGTTTCAAAGTGAAGAAAACCTTCGAATAAATGCGTGCCCTGCAAACCTCAAGGTAGTCAGGAGAATACGCCGTGACAAGATATTTATTAAGGAACGGAGTACTAAATCGAACTTTTGGGTTTTTATGCCCTAAATTAAATTTTTTCCTTAATAATTTTTTTCATTATATTCTACTTTAGGAAATATTCGTCTGGTAGTGCCCTTTTGGCGGTGACTCATTTCTCTATTTAACTTTTTCACGCTCCCTTCGACGTCTTTGAAAAAGGAAATGATTCAAAATGCAGGTCCTTCAATTAAATTTTTTCCAACAAGAGGACCGACTAAACGAAGTGAGCTCAATCAGAGAAAAGATCTAATTTAAAAATGGTATTCCTTTTTACAAGATCGAACTTTTTAGAAGACATTTTGAAAAAACTTGTATCTGTATATGATACGAATGGTCCTTAATGGCTCTAATGGTGTTTAACACATCCATAGGTTCAAACATATTCTTAGTATACAAAATAATTTTCAATTATGGGGGCAAGAAAACATAGAACAGGTTGGAACTGTAGGTGCATATTATAAAAAGCTTTTATCAAAAATATTCCGCACTGGCTAAGTATCTTAGCCAATTAGAGCTGAAAGCCCGTAAGGTTGTGTACAATGATTACACGAGGAAAGGACGAACTTCAAACAAATAAACAACAAGAACGAAAGAGAAAAATTAAGAAAGGAATGCCGGCAGTAACGTCGTTGATTGCTCAGGAATAAGGAAAATAATGAAGATCGGGGAGGGGGTTGTGTGGACGATATGGTATAGAAAAATGCTGTTCCATGCAATTCCTTTTGAATGTCCTTTCATTCTGGTTTCTCATTTTTTCCTCTTTTTCACAATGCTTTCTTCCTGTCAATGAACAATTGGTTTCGTAAAGAAAAAGGGAAAAAATTGACTGGATCTATCAAAGGACGAGGAGGAGGGGAAAGGAATAATAAAAGAGTTGGACAATTGTTGATAATACACAAAAGCCAAACGCACACAAATGCACATTTTTTGTTATATAGAATTCTCTGAATTTTCCATTCTTAGTAGATGTCTTTCAACCACTGAATGACGCTGACTGGCTGACTGCCTAACTGACTAACTGATTGACTGCAAGGTTCGTAATTGATTTCCTTCACAAACGGAATAATACTTGGTTTGGAAGATGCTGGATTCTTTGAATAGAATACATGGAAACTACTGGAAAGCTCGGCGAAAAAGAAAAAAATAATAACGACTAAACTCGTTAACTGACACTCGTTCGTGTACAAATTACGTTTAGATTTAACGTTTTTTTAAGATGTAACGATTTTTTGCGTCTTTTAAGCCATTTATCTACCCTTCGGTGCGTGTGTAATGGCTTTTTATTGGGCGTTTTCGCTGCAATTTTGTAAGGAAGGCTTAACAGGAAGACACACAAAGAGTAGGTTATGTAGGGACCGCCTTTTGGTGTTAAAATGTTAATAGCGATAAGTTTTTGAAGTGGATGAAACGTTCTTTATAGATGTGTGAGTATTTATTACATTGAAAAAAGTCATGTCATGATTCAATGCATCGAAATGAAAGAAAACTGAAGGAGTAAAATTATTCGGAATAGAAAAACTTCACAATTTCGCAACCGCACTTGGGATAATTTCTCTTCCTTATACCCGTTTAGAATTTATTGAAAAAAGTAGATGAGTCCTATAAAAAATCGGAAAGGTAAGAGCTTTGTGAATTGAAAAGCTATTCATTGCTCTCTTCTAATTCGTTGCATCAACAAATTGCCACTCCTCAAATGCAAACAAGATTTTTCGTACCGGCTTAATACTCGGTATCTCACGTAAAAAATGTAAAACAACTTCTGATTTTTTTCCACCCGGAAAGATACGAAGCAGTTGACAAATGAAAAACTGATCATTGTGTCACTCGTAGAGTGCGACGTAGGATCTTCGGAAGTAGTGAGAGGAGAAGTGGCCTTATGCAATAGATTAGGTTAGGTTTGTGTTTAAAAAGACACAGAAATGATTAAAAATGGCAATGGTTCGACTTTATCGACAGCTTCGTCGAGTAGCATAGTGAGCATTGATGGCGTCTGGGTGATAATACTGTTTTATGTGCTTGTGTGGAATGATGCTTTTTTTGGCCACATAATTCTGCCGTGGCAAAATAGTACTGAGACTGTTTTGTATTCAGTTTTACACACATCCAAGCATGCAAATACATACGGCATCCCGTAGTTGTATATAAGGTTTATACGCAGTATGAATATATAGTTTATATATATATATATTAATATATAGTTTATATGAATATAGAGTTTATACGAATATAAGGTTTTTATTCGGAACATTTCCAGGGTTTGGTAAGCGTGGCATTCAAGAATAACAAAAATAGAGCACAAAACCTGAAACCATTCAAAAACATTGCGCCAAAACAAACAAAAAAAAAAAAAAAAAAAAAGAGAAAGGAAGATGGAAAAGAAAGAAGGAAAGGAGTAAATATTCATTTATTCGTATATTACTTTACTTCTTTTAACGGTTTCAAAGGTCGTTGCGGTTTGTATTAATTAAATGTTGACGTACTGGCAAATCCGGTGTATTGTGTTCAACCATTTCGTGAACAATTAGGTGACCAATCAGTGACCAATTAGGAAGAAATTAGGAAATTGGGTATGGGTGGAAATACCGTCGGAGAAAAATGTGAGAAAGCTCTGAAGGGATGCGGGAAAAATTTAGCAGAGTATATGAGATATACTTTGATTTACGACCAGCTTACATGAGGGAGTGATGTAAAATGTTCACCTGTGTGAACAAAATTGTTTTAATTTGCTTAATTTACTTTTGGGCCTTTCCCTTTTAAATAGCCCGAATTTTTTATTTGCACTAGTAAAGTTCTAAACTTACAGATTAAAATGTACGTCCGCCATATTGGGCCGATGTTTGATCGCCTCTAGCAGCGCTTCTTTGGCTTCGGCGTACCGTGCCTGTGAACTAAGGACACTTCCTAGATTTCCGAGTGCTGCAATGATTCGCGAAATAAAAGAAAGGAATAAAACAAAACACAAAGAAGAAGTATTAGAAGAACGTGAAAATCCTTTTTGCTCCTTCTTCGCTTACCTTTTGGCGGATTTACCGCTATTGCACTCCTAAATAAACTCTCTTCGTCTCTCCAATCGAGATTACGTCGCATCGTACGCACGCTCATCATGCTAAGCATTAAGCTCATGCACAATAACAGCGCTATTTTGCGTCGCTGCTCGTGTGGTGATTTTACCAATTCCATCAGTTTTCCAAAGCCAAGTCCTACCAGCAGGCAATAACCCACACTGGGTAGATATAGCAGTCTCTCTGCCACCACAAAACCGACATAGAAGAATAAATTTGTTGCCGGTAGAAAAGGAAGAGTCAGCAGAGCCAATGCCATTAGTAAAACATTGGCATTTGGTGTATTCCTCGACCATATGTTTTGTAATAGAAAAGTTCGTCGGGCTTGTTGCTTAACTGCCGCGCAGGTGGTGGCCACAGTGCCTGAATGATTCGATGATACGGAAGAGGAGGATGTTGAAGAGATACTACACGAGCTGGAAGAGGTACTGCCGGAGGAGCTATTACTTTTACTACTGGCTGTAGTGCTATTGCTGCAACTGCTGCTGCTACGTGAACTTCGTGGTGTCGCATTCTCGACCGCCTTGCGTAGGGCCAATGCGATCAGATGCGGTGCACCGTTTGATGAAAGCAACTGATGACAGGAACAGTCGTTGTATAAGCTGTTGTGATTGATGTTATTGTTGTTAATAGTTCGGCAATCGCTTGTATGTTGTTCGGTACTAATGGCTTGTTTGCAAACCGGACAAATGCAGGAATTACTGGAAACTGGCAACAAGGTGTGTTCGACCAGAGGGAGACAATCGGTCGTCGTATATTTTAGTTGAGAGACGATTTGCAGTGAGGAAGGGTAAACGGGATCTTGGGTCGCATTGCGATTTGGCGTCGAATATTTTTTCTTAGGTCGTGATTTGCGGTTGTGATGATGATGATGATGATGATGATGATGATGTCTGTGTTGTTGAATGTTGCCTTCAGTATCGCTTAGTGCCATCCTGTTAGGATTTATTCGACGCAATAAAACTTTGCAATAGCCCCAGGCTATCATTCCTAGACTGCCATAAAAGAACAAGGTGAGCCAGTTACGCTTGTCCCGGATTGTGCTAATACGCGGTATAGCATCCATTCCCCAATCGAAGCTCAGCACTTGCGGATTGACGAGCAACTTGAAGTTGAATACCGGCAGGTAGAGAAATGTAAGAAAACGGGTCCACGTTGAAGCGACTTTCGCAATAGGGTTGTCAGCTGTCGAAAAAGCGTTCTGTGGCCTGGGTAGCATAACCAGACGATAATAGACAGTGAAAAACAGGGCCGCTCCAATTACGCACAGCGAACGTACCCGAAACTAAAAAGAACGTTTGAGTGAATGTACGCTTTGAAACTCCTTCACCTCAAAACAACATTCGAGTCACCCTCCACTTACCTTATCATTGAGCCCACCAAATCCTCGAATGGTATCGAAAATACCACACACCACTAGAGCAGTTACTGCAGTCTCTTTGAACATTAGGGCGATCCAGGATAATAGTATGGTCAACCCAAGGGCAAACCACTGCCGCTTGTCGTTTCTCTCTCGCCATACAATGTGGCGGACATACGTCAGGTATGTCAACAAATAGAAAATGCAAGCGGCTAAATCGGCACGCCCTACAATCCCAGCAACAGCTTCCGTGTGTATGGGATGGGCTGCGAATAGAGCACCTGTCGCCAATACTCCCCACATCGAAGAGAGTAAGTGGCGAGCGAGTTTAACGACTAATCCCGTGGCCAGACAATGCATCAAATTATTAATCAGATGGTAACCCCACGGTGAATAGCCGCCTATCAGGAAGTTAAGACGGAAGCTGAAGACACATAGTGGTCTATATGAGCCGTGTGAACCGGGATCCGTTAGGGGTGTGCCCCAGAAATCGTTTTGGAAGACTTGTTTCCAGGATGTATAGCCGGAAACGTCTGTGTTGCTCAATATTGCGCGCCTGTTGTGCAAAAAATGTGTTAGTACATACACATATAGGAAGAAGAAGAAGAAGACGAAGTAACTTGGAGAGTTTTATCAGTAAAGAATAGAAAAATTTTTTCTAAGATAAATAATTTTACTTATACATATTTATTCCTAAAAGAACTTATGCACACTTTGCTTTGATGCTAACTGTCGAACTGTCATTTCAAGTTATGCACCTTGCATGTCCTCAAGGTGTCAAACAATAGTAACAAAACAATAATATCAAACATCTCTCTCTCCCTCGTTCTTCCTTTATCGTTTATCGACAATGTATATTTATTAAAAATATCGGAATGGGTGTTAGAGAGTGGTGTTTTTATCACAATTCGAAAATTTCTGACATGAAATACTCTTCACAAAAAAAGACAACATTACCAAAAACAACTATAGTAGCAACAACAACAACACGGTGACAATAACAGGCTGTATAACAGCGAACGGAAACCATAAAGACAATAAGTGGTCAAGGACAGTTGAAAGCGATTGCAAGAATTTTACTCATAGTCTATACGGCCATCGTTGTTTTTGTTCTTGTTATTGTCGCTGTCACTCGATTTCCTGAAAAGTTATCAATAAAACATTTCCAATGATATCGAGTAAACAACTCGTTTCATTTATTTGGTGTCGAATGAAGAGAGAGAGAGAGAGAAAGAGGGAAAGAAACAAGTAGAATTATGTTGGGTTGGTGTTATTGTCGCTGTTATTCGTGTCAGTCATTGAATTGTGATGAGAATGTCGAGGATTATAATGCTGTTGGTTATGGTTATAATGATATATGTTATCATAATGATTACGATTTAAAGAAGCCTTTAAAGAATATTTCATGCAATTAGCAGAAGTTCTGAACTCATTTCAAACGTCAAATAAGCTTTCTTGCTGTTTATTTAGCTTTGAGACAGTGTATTGAGACGAATTTCCGTCATCTCTCGTAAAAATTGGCTTGGCGACAAACCGGTTTCGGTGATGTGGCAATTCCAGTACTATTTTTCTTTCTATTCCGATCTGTCCGTTCGAAAATGACACTAAAGATGACACATTATCGAAACCAGTTGGTTTCCAACCCAAATTTTATGAGAGATGACGGAAATTAGTTCCATTCACTAAATAGTCTCTCCTTCAAGGATATTCCCTTCAAAAGGAAACTTGAAATAGCATCGCAATTTTAATTAAAGAATGAAATATCAGTGAATGATGTGATATGGATTCATAGCTCGAGTGAATTTCGGTGAGGTGAAAGAGGTCGATGGTGTAGGCACATAGCGATGGTGTGGCAATGGTCATGCTTAAATAGAGTCAGAATTCTCCACAATCATCGTTATATTATTGTCATCAAAAGAGAAGAAGGAAGGTTGAAGACGAAGGAAGAAAGTGTGCGAGAGATAAAAGAAAGAAAGAAGGTCAAAAGGCGGCACGTAGAATTCAGAAACTACTGCATAGAGGACGAGGATTGATTTTGTATCCACTTTCTGTCCATCGACACCCCTTATTGCGGTGGTGTGAATAATAACTGTTGTTGTTATTGTCTTTGTTGTTGTGCCAGTAATTTTTTGCTCCTGAGAACTAAAAACCTCTCGCAGCGGCAGTTCGGTTTCTTCCCTCTCCTTGTTGTTGTTATTGTTAATTTTTCATTTTGTCAATATTCTTCTCTTAAATATTTATTTTGCTTTATTGTTTCCTGTCAAAATAAATATAGCCTTGACCGTAACTGTGTAAGAGTGGGGGAGAGGTAGGCAGAGAGAGATAGAGTGAAAAGAGTGTATAAAGTGACCTTAAAGCCACATGATAAATATTTGTGAATTTCCAAAATACTTTAAAAATTGTTCTAAATTGAAAATTATGGACTTCGGTGGATTGGTTTTATTAAAGTTTTGTGAAAATGGTGGATATTCATAAGGAATTTTCATTCAAAAGAATTCATAAGAATTGAAGAAATTTTCATTCCTTTTTATTCATAAGAAATATTTGTTTCAAATTCAATAATGTGTTGTTAAAATTCAGCCTTCCTGAATTTTATTAGGAAACGACTATTGGTCGCGGTTCATAAGGGTTGCGCTAATTAAATGGAATGAATCAGAAAGAGCTTCGTGGGAGGTAGTTAAACATAAACTAAGGGAAAGAATAGAAATGTTGACATTTTTCCCACGGAGTAAAGGAGCAACACCCGAAGAACACGACGTAATGCCCCGAACAAGGATCCTTAAGATTTCAAGAGAAATATAATCAGACTCATTGTTATAAAAGTTTTATTAGTGTTAATAATCTGAAGTCAAAAGGGTCATCATAAATTTATATAAATTTCAATATATTTTCATTCTCTAAGAACGTATACTCCATTCGCAAATAAAATGAATTTCATTATATTCATACCTTACAATAAACCTATGCGCATACAATAACCTCTTCAACTGCTTAAAACCACATTATCCTTTGTTAATTCCCCGATTTTAGTTTTGTTAAAATTTTCACATTCCAGAGACACTCACCTGTCATCATAAACGAATCCTGAGTTTAATGTATTTAAATACAGAATAAAAGCAAGCGCGCAGCAACCCAGACTGGTATAATCCATGCTAGAAAGAGATAGAAACATTATGGAAATTAGAAGAGTATTAAACAAATTTAAATTACTAAAATATATGAAATAAAATGTTGATAAAAGGTGTATTGCTTTAGCTATAGACGCTTATGCGAGAGACATAGCCTTTGTATCCCTCTTTGTAGCAGAGTTGTGGTGCGAGTATTTGTTGTGACATCTGCTGATAACGGACAGTAATGTGTGGGACGCATCGACCGCCATGAGGCACCAAAACCAATTGGAGATGAAATTCAGTCAGAACAAATTGAGTTGAAGTGATGCCCGGGTTTATATAAAAAATCATAAAATTCTTTTTTAACTTATAGTGCGTAATTATAATGCCCAAATTGATCTCATTTTGTAACCTACTAAGTTGCTCCGGGTCCTTACATGTCACACCGTATGTTATTGCAGATGTGTTGTTGATTCGATTTTGCCAATTTTAACCATAATTTTGACAATCAACACTACTTTGTTTCTCTTAATAGGTGTTATACGTGCCAAATTTGACGGCAATGCCTGCTCTTTAAACCCAGATTTTTATAGACAAATAGGTGATTCAGACAGACGCACAGACGATAGAGACAGATGGGCAGAGAAGCAACCAGATGAATAAACAGGCCAAACTTAATTCGGTGGGTAATTCTGAGCAAGATTGGATATATGACCCTATATCTGTCAGGTCTCATCAAAGTGGCAAAAGAGAGTTAGTATACTCTTATCCGACCCCTTTTAGTGTGAAAAGAGACGAGATATATTAAGTTAGAATTTTAGACGCATAGAAACGGAGATGAAAAATTGACACCATTAAGAGCTTTGTATTCCAATGTTATTGCAGCTTTTATTCAGTTTAAATAAAATTTTATTCAATTTAATTTTATTGCGGGAAAACTTGCGAGTCTTTCTTTCTCCGAAAATTCAATTTATTGATGAATTTTTAAATAAACGGTATATGATTTGGCCTCCTACTGACTGAATTAATAAAGTATGTAAACAAATAAAGACAAAGATAAAACAAAGTTATTTAAAGAAATAGCCCTTCTGGGCACATTATTCTCTTGAAAACCCTAAATAATATTTAAGGATAAGACGCAATAACTCAAGATGGATTTAAATTCTATTTAAAGAATTTCAGCACTAAGGTGAAAATAATATTTAGCATTCATTAATATAAAATAGTAAAATGCTGCTAATTCCAGCAGCAACGAAGCAGAGTTTTGAACATTGCCCTAACATTCTTTTGTCGGTTCGTCCAACAACAATTGAAATAGACTTCATTAAAATTATAGAGAGATCTGAAACGTGTCGACATGCACAGACTTATATTTAGAGACATACGCAGCAGTACCAACATACACACACTAATACACACACACACATACACAAACACAGTGAGCTAACCACTACAGCTAGCAGTGAACAAATAGCCAGCCAGAACATTTTCGTCAGCGAATGTTATCGGTGTGTTGATTTTTGGTTTCTTAGTTTGGTTTGTTTGTTTGGGAGCGTGTTTGTATAAATTTGTGTAGGCGGGACTGTTTGATGACGAGTTAGTATGCATCGTAGGTTGGCTTTTATTAAAATTGCTATTAAGTGCTTCTTTAGCTTTGGCTCTTCCGATTCTTCTTCTACTTCTCATTATCCTTTTAATTTCACCCTTTCAATCTGGCGATGTGGCGTAGCAACCATATTTGCATAATTTCCATTGTATGCTGTTATTGTTGTTGCTGCTGTTTTTTTTTTGTTGTTCTTTCTTCAGTTACTATTTACCTTCGTTGTTGTTTTGGTTTTGTTTGTGTTGTTGTTGTTAACGTTTTGCAGTTATTGTTACTACTGAAATTATTGCTGTTGCTGATGATGGTTATTATGACGATGAAGATGGTAGTATTCGTGTATGTAGGGAAGAAATATTTTGATCCTTTCTGCAGTTGCTGCTGCTTTAAACTTTCTGTCTTTCTGCGTGTGTTGCAACAACAATTTTGTGGTTGTTTCCATTGTTGTTGTTTTGTTTGTCAGGCATGTTGCTGTTGCTGTTGTAATCTCCTGTGTGAGAAGTTGAAAGCTACCTTTATCATCGTCGCCGTCATGTCGAAGTAATAAGTCTATCTGTCTTTCTCCCTCTCTCACTCCCTTGTATTATTCATAAGCGATGCTTAAAGCTTGTCATCCAGCATCCAACAACTAAATATTATTAAATAGAGATTTATGAACACGTATCCAAATTCACAGAAACACAAACACACACTCAATCTCTCTCGAGAAGCACAAGTGATGCTGGTTACCCGCATCCTTTCCATACAATTCCATTTTCATTTCATAAAACGTTAACTCAAAATGGCCAACCAAATGATTTGAGCAAGCGTGCGGTCAGATACTTTATGACCGGCAAATGCCTTTGCTAACTTATTTCTATTTGAGGTTAGAGTATTTCCTTTTGGTAGTGCTGATGCTGCTGCTGGTGCTGCCACTGCCACCGATAGTGCTGGTATTGCTGTTCTACTCGTACAGAGTTCAAATGACCAATGACGGAAGTGTTGCTCGGAACGTTGTTTATGGTTTTAGTGTCATGAATGGAGCTCTAGGAATGGGCATTGTCAGGGCTATCCGTACGTTGCTCAAGAATTTTTAATTTTCATCTTTAATATTAAGGAGAATGTAGAGACTCAGAGATGATGACATTATGACGTCATAGCATTGTATGGTTAAGGTCTTCATTATTTTTTATCATTCTTTTCTTCTTTTCTCTCTCCCTATCTAATTATTATAAAAGTCATTTATAATAATTATTTTGAAAGGATATGATGTAAAAAACTAAAATCCAGACACGTCACTTGTGTGATGATGACTTTATTCGTTTAAATGCTAGCAAAAAAGATTAAAAAATGTAGTATATCATTAACACATACACTCACATGAAAACACATGCACCTAAAGGAACAGCATATAAATAAGAATTGTTTGTTTCGTTCAATCGAAAGTCTGTCTACGTTTTGTCTGAAACGTTTTGTCACACACACATACACATGTACACAGACTCTGACAATACCGTCGCGACAAACTTTTGCGAAACCATAAATCATTTCGATTTCATTTTATCTAATGATTTCTTCAACACGTTCATAAAGAAAAGTTCAACGACTTATTGCTCATTCCATCGTCATTCATTCGTTCAAACATCCTTTTCTCCATTTATCGTTTCGTTCTCTCATCCATACGTTCAGCAGTAAATCAAGCAAAATACTGTATAATTTGCAATATTTATTGTTCAGGCGAGGTTCGTTTGGTGGGTAGTATAGTATTAGTGTGTGTATGTTTGCCTGATGACTACTAAAAGTTAGACGAACTTGGGGTTCGCTATCATGTTATAAACCTTAAGGATTTCTGTTAGGTCTGCTGCTGAGGATCATTAACTCTTCGAAGAACATTCGACTTGAGCAATTTCGGCGGGAGGCGAATGAGTTAGTCTGCTTCATCATAATCACTTAATTGTAATAACGTTTCAATTTGCCATTAAAATATCGGCCGGAAGGAGGGTGGGCTATACGCAGGTGAACTTCTCCGCATTTAGGAATGAAATTGAAATAATTTGTAGGCATTAGTTTGAATTAATTTCGCATTAGCTTCACATTAAATATCTAAATTATATAACTTCGTTTAGTTTCGTGGTAACCCAAGAAGAGAAATATTTCAAAGGGTATTGAAATACCCTTTCTTTCTTTCTTTCAAAGGGTCTCAGCTGCTACTTGTTTTCCGGTTATTATATAATGATTGAGTTTTTGGGGGAACTTAATTCGCCGGGATTACCTAAACCCTATTGGTTATTAAATTTTTCTTCGGATGTTTTTCTATAGGCATAAAGCCAGACTTATATTTCAGTGGGTAACCCAGGAAGGCACGTTTTATGGTATGGAATCAGTCTAACGTCAGCCCGAGTCTATATTTTCGTAATTTCTGTAATAAAGTTTTGACGGGAAAGATTCCGGGATTTGTTAAAAATTATTATCAATGCAATAACAAGTAAATGACTATAGTTAATAATCAGCGCCGCGTCAAACAGATTGTGTATACTATAGCAGACAAATTTGTGCAAAAATATTCACTATATGGCTTGTACGTCTATATAAATATCAAGCTAGATTAAGAATAAAAACAACTCCAGAAAAGAAACTCACGAACAGAAATAAGATCACTCTGTTGAAGTACTTTTATGTCCCTATAGGATGACAATTAATTTGCCCCTTATTTCTAAACACTATAGTTTTTGGGAGGAGCACCTGAATTAAATCCAAAAGCAAAGTTATGACAAAAGCCGGTGATTATTAAATTTATAGACCTCTAAAAAACCTGTTAAAGGTATCTTGCGAGATAAAAGCTCCAAACTAGTTTTACTCTTGCCCTAAATCTTCGGCGGCCTGTCTTGCATATTTCACATCAGCATCATCGTATCGATTTTTAAAGTTAGACCCACAGCAGCGACTTCGACCCCTTCCATAGAAACACCGTACAGTCAAGCATACGCACACATACACACATACACAAATAAAGGCATTAGAACGACATCAATTTGAAGCAAATAATTCCTTTGAAGGACAATCGAAACATATTGCGTTTGTTGTTGTTTTTGCTGTGACAAATGATGGATGTCTTAATTGCAATTTTTGATGGCAATGAAGAAGACCAAAACATCAGCAAGTTGAAAGGTTTGCATGGTTTATTTCGAACTGAAATTAGAGCAAAAAAAAAAAAACAACGAAAACCGACAACAACAAGAACGAGCGGTTGTCGAAGTGAGCGTAATGGTTCCAAAGTTTTGAAGCGTAATGGTTTCAAAGGGCGAGTATTACTGCAATTGCAGCAAAATGATGGCAAGAGCTCGAGGGATGTGGGGTGAATGAGGGTGGGAGATGGATGGGAGAGAGAGAGAAAATAGAAAAAGTATGAATAAAGTTACGAAAGTTACTTGCAGCAGCTGCACCCAATAACTCTTTAGCAACAGAGTGGCCGGCCGACCGTCCGACTTCACCACCAATGATTTCAAAAGTCGACTGGTTTACCGACCGTAAATTGCTTGCCGTAATTGGGCTGTGCCTTTAAAATACTGGTGACCCGTATTAAATTTGTCCTTAAACTGCTTTGAGGATGTACTTTGATAAATTTCAACCCAGCAGCGATGTTTGATGGAAAGCTATGACGAGGATATTCAATAAGGATTGTTTTAAAGAAGCATTCATTACCTGTAATAAAGTGTCGCAATGTGTATTTAATAATATTATAAAATAGCATGAACAAATAGAACAACAATGACATTGTGAGGTGTTCGAGGTCTTCGTTATCATCAGGCTCCAATCGAGGGTTTAAGTCTTCAGCTATCTAAACAGGCCTCATTTTGCAAACAGGTCTCCGGCGACTTTTAGATCTATGGCGAAAAATTGGTTACTCTTGAACGATTTGGCAAATGCAATCGGAAAAAGCGTCGTGACGTCAAAAACCAAACGAAGTTTTAAACTCCGTACCTTTGGGTACGGACTTTCTTTGAATTTTCTGGATGTTCTTTTAATCATTACCAGCGTAACGTGGAAAAATTTAATTCATATTTATCTAGTAATTTATATATATGCTCCTTGCGAATTTAAAATAAACAGCATTATACGAACAAGTCGTCAAATTCAATTTCTTCCAGGTCAACAACTATAAACATATAGTGACAAAATTTATCGACCAAAATAATTTCTGTTTTATTTCGATTTTGGTTCGACTTTAAATGTCTGCTTATACCTCTTTCTCCGTGTATCTTCTCGCATTCACGATTATCTTAATCGATATTTTGTAGCATTTTTCGGTTGGTGTGAGCAGATGGCAAGCAGAAAAAGCTATATTTCGTGGAGTGGTCGGTCCTGTGGGTAAGTTTTTTAAGCCACAGGGTCGTACATGTTCCTAAATTTATTTGCATAATTACTTCGTCTGTGCACTGTGGTCCATTTTTCACGTTTATGGTTCGCTTGTCCTAAACCCGCGTAACTGACCGAATGCGGGGCCACAAGTGTGGCCCTGCATTTTTGGTTTGTTGTATTTTGCCAACTAAGCGATGACGTTGTTGGCTGGGGCGTGACATTAGATTAATCTAATTTTATTTCGGTCGATTGTATTCGATTAACATTCTTCGTGGGTTTCGGGGTGGGTGGGTGGTGACTTTTTGGCGTTTTAAGTAAGCTTCCGACTCATCGACGACGGGGGTAAGTGGAATCGGCTCACTGGTTTAAGTATCGAAATTTTGCTCGCCTCCTTTTTAAGTTGTTGTCTTTCTGGTGACGTTGTAGCGTCTGCTGCTTAACATCCGCTTCACCTGGATTTGTTTTCTGAATGTTTTGAAGTTTTGGATTTATTTTTTCGCGTTTACAAAGTTTTAGCTCTAGTGGCTCACATAGAGCACACACACAGATATACATACACATGAGTGATAAATATAAAAGCGTGTACGGAGGAGGGTGATAACGGTTACGTTTGTTGTTAAGCGGAAGCCTGAATATGCAAAGTAGTCTAGTTCGGAATCGTAAATTGGGTAAGCAGCACAATGCAGTAGAAACTGAAAGAAGCGCGTGAGAAGCACGGTAATTTGTATTTTTTTCAATATGCTCCATTCGTTTGCCACCTTGTTATTTTTTGCGATCCTAAATCGTGAATTCGGCAACTTATTTTCAATTTATTTTCTGCTATTGTTGTTGTTGTCGTTGTTGTTTTTAAACTGTCAACATAAGTTGACTTCCGATTTTCAGGAACTCGCTCGACGCCAATGTTTAGACTCGAGGCCGCTATTTTTTCTCACATTTTCCTCTTCATCGGAAACTCGTTCTAGTTCTTGTTCTTTAGAAGAGATTCCGCTAACCTACAAAAAGCTTTACTGTTTCGTTTTGTGGTGTCTATGGGGCCTGTTTCTTTAGTTGACTTTTTTTTTAAAAATGTCCACGTATCCGTTCTTATTTCCCCCAGGATGGATGGAAATATGAGAGAGTTTGAGGAGAAGAAATGGATTAGGTGGCAATGAGAGATGTATTGAGGCCAAAACACTTGAATTTCCGACACGATAAAAGAAGGCTATTCGAGTGTTGCTTGAAATTCTCTCCTACCTGGAGGGAGAAAGGGATCAATCGATATTCGCTATGTTCCAGAGTGATCAAAAATGTCTTTATGCCACTCTTTAATACCCGCTTTTATTGCCTTTAACCTTGTTTTATATGTCTTTATTTTAAATTTTTAAATTTGTCTTACGTCAAAACACACAAGTATGTTATTTTGCTGAAATCAAAGATGACAAATCGAATCCTGTGGCTCGCAATGAAATACGCAATGTATTCATTATTGCCTTTCCTCCCATACCACCCGCGAATTGTGCATTCCGGCTACTGAAGTGGAAATGATTGATGATCGTCATTCACAACAAGGAAAGAACGACAAAATGTTTCCATAAATGATGGTGACACCGCTAAAGAACACGAAAAAAATAATTGAAATTAAGCGACTAAAGGGAAATCATCTGAACGAACACAGTGACTAAAATAAAAAGAAGAAGAAGCAACAGGGTGGTAACAAGCATGCGGTAATAGAGGAGGAGGGATAACGGAAGGAGAAAAGATCAAATTACAAGCAGTAAAATAAAAAGATACGAGAAGAAAATTACTGGATGAAAATAAAAACGTAATTACAGATAGAACAAATTCGCGCGGCAAGCGAACTTTACTGCAAGAAATGGAGTGTACTCCTTGTCTGTGGCGGGCGGTCTTCTTTAGAGTTTGAGCTCATCGCCACGCAACCGGTCATTTCATTAGCATCGGTCTTGGCCTCGCACTTAATAATTTTGTTTTCTCTTCATCTTTTTCATTCGCTGTCGTTTTTGTTCTCAACTAATTATATTTTTGTTTGTTCGTGCTTTCTCTCTAATGCCATGCCATTATTTATCGTTATCCTACCATCCAGTTATCCAGCCATAACACCGTCCTCCGTCCGCCCATCTAATAGGGCGGTGGTGGCTACGAGTAAGCGCTACAAACAGTGTGAAATTTTTTAGTGGGTTGTTTTCTCTCTATCTATTGATATCCTTTTTCGTTCGTTAGCGCTACTTGTCCTTGCTCCGGTAAAGTGATCAAATTGCTGAAAGGGTAGCTTGAGAGGCGAGGGGTAAAGAGCGGAAATAAACGTAACGTATATTTGCTCTTACTGATGACGCTTCCTTCGGATTAATTCTATGCCTTTAGAAAGGAATAAGTATTTTCTTCTTGTTGGTCCTTTTAATTTTCTTCTCTTTATGGCTAGAAAATTTGTTTTGCTGCTTCATAATTTTTCCGTTCAAGTCTTTTTCGTTCAACGACGACGACGACGATCCCCCGACCTTCACAAAATTTATTTATTTCTGTTTTTCGAGTAAATCCATTTCCCTCCTACTTCTTCTTCTTCCTCTTCTTCTTCTTCGTCTTTGTCTTCTTCGTCTTCTTCTTCTTCTTCGTCTTCTTCTTTCATGTTTATTTCGGCTGTCGCTGATAATGTTAACGGGTCTGGCTGTTGACGGCATGAAGTTGTTGTTGTTGTTATTATTGTTGTTTTTATTGTAATTAAAGCAATTGCCTTCGCATTTTATCTCCGGTTTCTTTTAGACGCCATCTTGTTTTAATTTGTAACAGAAACAAAACATACTTTAAATCATTGGCATTTTTTTCCTCTAAGAAATAAACCCATTCGGTGAATGAGATTATTGGAACATTTGGGGGAGAGGGCGAGTCAAGTGGAGACAAAAGTGGCAGGCAAATTTTCACAATCTTAGCAATTTCGAACTCTTACAATTTGTTCATTCGTTTATTCTTCCTCGGAACCTTCTGAGAAAGGCGGCAGGACAATAACTTTCCCTATTGCCACTGAGAAATGCAAATTCGCAAAAGAACCGCATATGCATACCAACAAATACACATTCACACACACACGTGCACATGAATACATAGACAGAAAGGCGAGAGGGATACACAGAAGGTTCTTACTGAACATCTTCTGGATCACAACAGCCCATGGTTTTATTCTTTACCGAAAGCAATAAAATACCTCCTTGACAGTTATTTTCTTTAATAAATTTTGTCAAAGAAATTAATTCAAAGAAGAAGGAAATACGAGAGCGAAATGAGGCGAGGGTGAAAAAATGAAATATGCTCGTATTTCAAAATTATTACCAAAAATGTGGTTTAGGAAATATATCTCTTGAAAAAACTAAAAGAAAAGAAATAAGAATGCTAAATTAATTTTGCGGTAGAAAATACGGAAAACAGGGCGAGGAAGAAGATGAGGAGCTGACTTTGCACTGACTGCTTGATTAAATAAATGAGTGAGTGATGGAATGAAAAGAGCGATAGAGGCTTGAGTGTGCGGCATCGAGTAAGAGGACTTAACGCTTTGATTATCGGTAAGAGAAATCTACTTTAAAGACACTTCGAAAATCTTCTATTAATATTAATGTCCTTGTGCATATTAATTCAATACACTTTTACTATGAAAAACGGTATTCATGGGCATATGGATGGCGTCGGTGGTGGGGGAGGGTTGGTGTGTTGGTTTGCTAAAGCTTTATAAGACTTCTATGAATCTAATTCGATAATGTGCTTCAAAAATTCTCTTATTAATAAAATTTTCAGAAGTTATTTTAAGGTTTCGTTTTGTTGTAAATTACGATGAATGATGAATGAAAGCATAGTTACCTGTATGCCTCAAATTTCCCCTTCATCCTCTTCTTCCTAGGATTCTTCCTATCTTCTATCCTTTTCCTATCTTCTAGTTTTGAATTAATTATTTAAAATTTATTCACTGTGATTTTACATTTGTAGAATTCGGAGAACTAAAAGGGAATAAGCTGAATAAAGAATATATAAGGAAAATAAATCTGGGAATATATTATATGTCACATATCATTTATATAAAACTCAACAATATATGCGTTGCATCGGTATGAAAACTGGAGGGAAGGACTTCTGTTTAGATTCAATGAATGCAGAATCTTGCATAAATAATCATATTACGACGGATTTAAATTATTTAGGTTTGCGAGCATATACATACATACACACATACTCTCACATACATGCAAATCATGTCATATCTCAAATCGAAAACATTGACTTGTCGTTCAAAATTATTTGATTTACTTTCAACTTAAAATTTAATATTAGTTTAAGGAAGCGCTGACGTATGTTTAAAGGAATAATTTCCGAACTCTAATAAAAACTTTTAAACCAGAGAAATATGGACCAAATTGCTTTATTCTTTTTTACCCTAATGTAAAGGAGAAAAGAGAATTTTGGCATATTACAACCACTCTAACGGACGCACTTCATCTGGCAAACCATCCCAAGCGCAAAAAAAAAAACAACCAGCAACGCCTCTCAATCTTTATTTACTCAATTCATACTTTATTCTTTCCAACCCCTCCCTTTACACTCCCTTCTTCCATTCCACGTAACTCTTATCCTCTTCCAACCTCTCCCTCTACCTTCACGTTATTTCGCAATTTTAGTTCATTCGTCCGACTAACTGAATTGTGGTGCATTGGGGTAACTTTCGTAAAGGGCAAATATTTTCTTTTGCAGTTTTAAAGTTTTTATTCCTTCAGGACATATGGACAGAAATACACAAACACACAGGCATTCGAATAAATAAAAATTTTTTTAGAAAGCCACGAATAAACTTTTGAGACCAAATTTTATGGAATCGAACTATTCCGTCTATTTCTTCTTCATCTTCTTTCCTCGACCCTAGAAAATACGAACACCATTTATCTTTTGCTCAATAACAGGGTGGGCTTGATCCTTAGCCAAAATTAAAGAGCTTTTACCATCTGCTTTCCTTCGTCGATACGGCGGATTTCTGTGTGTGTGTATGTGTATTTAGGCGAATTATGAGTCTGCAAGTTTGTCCTGATTTAGTGAAATCTTTCGTTCATTTTCATTCGCTTTGGTTCGATTTTCTTTAAAATCCCTTAAGGCTTTGTCGAAACTCCTTGATTTGTTCGTGTGTTCGTAAAGATTCGTGCTTTGGAATGAAATATAGTTACGAATGAGAAAAGATTTGCCAAAAAGTTCGATTGAGCTGTGAAATAATATCCGTTCCACCTTTTTAGTATGTGTGTGTGGAGTTTATTTTATATTTTCTAATGAGTCCACCTCCCAAAGGATAGTCAGCACATTTTTCATTATTTGTCAAATTGTGTTGAAATTTTTCATTGAAAATTTTCACCAATTTTTCCCATATGTTCCTTACCGTGTATTTCGCAAAAGGTTCTGAAAGCGAAAAATTAGGTTTTGAGTTTTTGAGGTTTTCGTGATTTAAGTTTATTCCGTTACGATTATTTAATAATCCTGAAATCCTTAATAATTCATGAAATGATATACTTGTTTTGATTCTTTTTGTTCTTCAGTTTTCATGGTTGTTTTCGTGGTTAAATAATGATGAATGAAGAACTATGTCTTCTACTTCTAAAGAAGAATACTTGACCTTAAGCAAAAATCGCCTCTGATACAAAAGTTATGACTTCCTTATGAATTTAGTTACCAACTTCGTTTCAATTTTCAATCTTAATCATGCGATAAACGTAATCGTGAATAGATACGCATAAAAAGTACCAAAATTGGCCCCTACGCCTCTTAGTATAATCAACAATAACAATGCCACCACCAATAATAATGAGAAGCAATCGTCGAACCGACATGGGCAACATATAAAAGGGAGATGACCCTGGGCAACCGACATGGGCAACATATAAAAGGGAGATGACCCTAAAAAATTTTTTTGATTGTGTGCAAAGGAGAGAACGACAACGACAAGAATAATAGTACCAACAACAACAACAGTGACCACGATAACAGCAGCAGTAACGACACGCCACACATATTCTAGCGAGTGCGACATGTATGACCAGCTGCTGGTGAACAAGTAGTTCTCATCGCGCAGGCATTGAAACTTCGGTGAGTCCACGCCGTCAAAACCGTCACAGCAATTTAATTAATTTTAAACAGCTGGCTAGTAGGAGAACTTTTCGTGCGATTGGACGTTGGCGTGCATCCATTGAAGTGATGCGAGGATAAAGAAGAGTTCACCTGCACTTGCTGTGACAGCTGTAGCTGAGGCTCCTGGCATGCTCCAGACAGCTTTGGAAGCTTTTCTCTGAAGTCTTCAATTGTAATAATTTAACATCACTTACGTCGGAAAAATCGAAAGCCACAGAAACAATTGAAAGGATACGTGGTAGTGAAAGGGGAAAAGTGAAAGAGAAAGAAGAAGGAAAAAAGAAAGAGAAGAAGAGCGATTGTGAGACAGTGTCAGCAACAGGATATTCAATTAAATGAAAGGAAAAGCACGCGTCTATACCAGGCTGAAACACCAACACCTTCGCCATCACGAGCGTCAAAAAAAAGACCGAGATTTAAAACTTTGCCATCATGGTGTCATACGGTGCACTTCGCTGGTCTTGTTTCTCGAAGTCTTCTAATAAAGAACACGGACATACGCGTACCGTCAACTAGACAAGAACGTTTTCTAGGCGCAAAAGGACTTGCTTCCATGCTTCAGCTGTTGCATACTTTAAACGAACCCATTTTTTATACATTTTGCCTTCTTTATCTACGTACATCTTTCTCTATCTCTCTCTCATTCACTTCACCTTTCTAACAATTGAAAGTTCAAGTTAAACACGTTGCAATTACTTCTCATTAGGCAAAGCACAAATTATGCAATCTTAGTTTGCAGTAGCAACATCTGCAATAACAACAACAACAACATAAACGAAATGGTAGCCATCATCTGTCGCGAGTATTCGAGGAAACTCTTTCAAATATTTTGGGAATGCAACCAATGGACACAAAGGGCATAATCATGTTCTTTTACGTAAGGAAAGTGTTTTTACTTTGTAGATGATGAAACAGCTTTAACAATTTCAAGTTCTCTAAGTTGTCGCGACACTGCAGCATCAACACTTTCACCGGTAACAGCACTGACACCATGGGCAACATCAACAGTAACAAATTTCGTCATAACCTTAAGGTTTCCGCACAAATTAATAAAACATTTAAAAGTTGCTCCTTCTCGGTGGGGTCATTTTCTGTTTTCGTTTTGCCTTGTCTTATTTGTAGTTTTGTTTTTCATTAAACTGCTTAAAAAAGTGCGACATTTTCAGTGCATGGAATTCTTTCTTAATGTTTCGTCACATTAAATGAATTTAATACGATCGATGGGAGGTTTAGATAGGAAGAGAGTGAGTGAGGGAAGGAGAGAGAGAGAGAAACATGATATCGAATGGAATACGATGAAGAAATTGATGGTCGTTATAATTCATCTTTAACCGTAGTCTGGAAAAATGCTCCTCCTTAACGAATTTGGCTTTGAAGTACATGGTTTATCAAGTAGAACATAACATGTATTTAGCAGGATTATATCGTAGAAGTTGACTTGTGAGGATATATCGCCCAAAATTCTTAAGCAGAATTAATTACAATTTTCTCGATTCCCAACAAAGTTTTAAAATTGAAAGAGTTGATTTATTTCGAAAGGGTTTACGTCTGCGATATTTTCACTATTTCGACTCACTGCCATTGGAGTATCATGAATATCTAGTAGGGAATATTTTTGTATTTTTTACATTGTAATATAGCTGCGACTGCCAATTCGGACATTCGAACCCAGCACAATGTTCTGAAATTTAAAATTTAAAATGTGCTCGCGTAAACGTGATGTAGCGACGGTAATCTAGTACATTTTCGGGAACTTAACTGGTAGTTATGATAATATATAGCGACACACCTGTTTTGTGAAATGGTCCTATGAACGAATTTGATCTAGAATATAATACGTTTGAAAATAATATTGTTAACGGTCCACGAATTATGAAACGTACATTAGTATCCTTTCATATTTCTTTTGCCGTTTGAGTAGAATAAAAATTTTTTCAACACACCAAAAAAACTTCTAAAGCTCTTTGTTTAACGCCCTCATTCCTCGACTTTCTTATTGCAAAATTCTGTGCGTGCGCGAATATTACTGCTGTTATCTGATTGTGGTGTTTGTTTTACTATTTTTTGTCATTGTGTTGAGCTAAATGGTTTCGTAGCGAAGCCCGCACGTCTTGAATTTCGTTGGACATAATTAATTTGTCATACCTGAAGTCAAAATTTTTGTAACACATCCATGAAATTGGTCGATTTGGGAAGACCATATAGGTAGACGGGTAGGGAAACAAATATCTAAAGACTGCTAATGCGCTTTGAGCGGTAAATACTAAAGATATTTCATAACGAAAAAGTACGAGAAGAAAAGGAATAAAAAATAAATTAATAAAAAAATGATGTTATAAGAATGGAAAGTCAAGCAAAACAAGGAATTGACTTTCATTTTGTTGCAGATGCCGACATTTTTGCCATTCATCTCAACCTTTAGAGAAAATTCAATTTAATACTCGTTGTGTGTTTGCATGGGTGTGGCACTAAAAAATAAAAATTCCTTCAGTTTATTGGAATTTAATTTGTTACCCTTTTGCCTTTTGCTCTTTTGCTCTTTTCGTGGAATCCATGAAGATGCCAATTCAGACTGATATATAAAAAAATGAGTAAAAATCAATTCTGCAACAAAGCAAAAGTCATTCGAGAGACCTAATGGTTGAGTCCTAAAAGTTCTTGAAGTAACCTCGAAAAGCCCTTTGGTTGCGCTTACCAGGATGGATGGATGAATGGATGGAGTTATATATGGGTGAATGGATGGAAGTATGTATGGATGAATGGTATGAAGTATTCCATCCTACGCGAACGCCTTGGTCTGTCATTTCAATGAAGGACGGTAATACTATTTCGAGTTCATTTGAAAATGACGGGTTCGCAAATATCGAAAGCCATTTGTAACAAGAGACCCCCTCTACCTTTGTCCTTTTCCCGAATAAACTTTCGCAAAGGAATTTGTGTACTCTATGAAAGAGAATGAACGGAGGTAGAGTTTGAAGCTCGTTGTAGGAGTCGGAGCACCCTCTTAACGCAGCCTCTTTCTCCGGGCCGCCATCTTTCGGTACACATATTGCAATCGATAGAGTGACGGCGCTCAAATAAATTTTGCGAATTTTCCACGATGACAAAGAACTTATTGAATTTCGAGGATTGACAAGTGACAATATAAGGTCTAAGGGTGGGTGAATGAAGGATTGATTGAAGGCATGGGAAGACGGGAAGGGAGGTGTCGAGTGAAATGAATTTCGGCGGTATTCAAGTTTGGCAATAAAGGAAATATTTTGGAATTGAGATTGGTTGAAAAGGAAAAATAAATAATAAGTAGAAAGTAATAAAGAAAACCTTGAAAATGAGTAAAAGTTTTCAAAAACTGCTCGAAAGTAATAACGTGAAAGCGAATTTTGTTTGCCAGATGCTGCCATTTATGGCAAGAGTAAGCAAGCGAGTAAACAGGCGGGGACTCACAGATTTGAGGAATGTTTTCTTTATAATTTTTTTAGGAGAATTTAAAGCAACAAAGTCAAGATGGAAAAATAATGCTACGAAATGCGTAAAAAACAAAAAGAAAATGATATAAAAGTAACGACGAAATACAAACGACTTTATTTTATATTCTACGTCAACTAAAAAGCGGTATAAGAAAATGTTGTCGAGGTTAGTTTTTCTCGTTGGTTACTGTTAAAGATTCCTGTAGTAAATATTTAACTGCGAGTATTTCATAAAAAAGTCCAGTTTTAAAAGTGCGGATGCACATTTTTTACCTAAAGATTTTTTACCATAATTTTTTACCTAAAGATTTTTAAACTCGAGCAGGAATAAATTGAAACGCCTGATTTCCATCGAAGAGCGACCATTTTCAAGAAGAAATATTTCAAAAAGCTCTCATTCCCCGAACAAGAAATGAAAGAGATTTGAACGAGAAAAGTCTGGAAGACGGGGAGTGGGGAAGAAGGGAAAGTGGCAAGAGGTAAATGTGAAATCTTGTTCAGAAAAAAAAACCCAAGAAAGTTTGAAGTGCTCTCAACACATAAAGGAGTTGCAATTACCTACAGTTGGTTTTGTTGTTGTTGTTGTCGCTGCTGTTGGTGGTACTATATATTCGTTGTCATTGTCAATGATTTATTTGCAACGTTATTTTTGCGGCAAGCAAAACATTAAAGGAAAATAAAAAATGTATTGATGAAAACAAAGAAAGAAAAAAGGATTTAGTGGACGAATGAAGAGATGATGCTTTTTTATAATTTTATTGTTGTCATTGTTGTTTTTAGTGCGCCGCAGGTTATAAATGTCATTAGGAATGCAATTTATTTGAATATAAATTGACGGAAAATTCCTTGAGATGAGACAGAAAGAAAGAAACAAGATAAAAAGGGGGTAAAAAGATAGAAAGAGAAGAGAGAAACATGGGTTTATTTAAATAAATGGATTTTAATAAATTATGGATTTATTTTAAATAAAATATTTGATACATTTTTTTATCTGCTACGACAATTGAAAGCGAAGTAGAAAAAGGCACCAAATATGTCACGAAAACTGTTTATCATTGCCCTTTGTTTGACTACGTCTGTGCAAACGAGATTTTATAGTAAACGAAGCCGTGAATGAATGGATGAGTGTGAATGTGAATACATAAAAGCGTACCAGTTCATCCTGTGATGTGAAAAGGAATACGCAGGGTCATGCCGTGTACTAAATTAAATTCCACAGTAAAGTATTTTTGAAAGTAAAGAATGTTTTTGAAATTTTTAAAAATACATTGAATTAACTTTAATTGCATTCATATCTATTCGTGTTGGCTTTGTGATTCCCTTTTTTTACCTCAAAACATCAACATACACCACCGTTGATCGACGTAAAATTGAAATGTTTTGCTGAAAACGAAAACTTGTTGTGTTGGTCGAATTTGACACGGTTTAACAAATAACACACAGAAAGCACAAAAGTTAATTCCAGAAAATTCCAGTTTCTTCTTCGTTTCATTTGTAAATGATCTTATTGTTTCTTTATACACATCGAGAATCGGTTGAAGGACATCTCCACTGTTCATCGTATGTATTTCCAAAATTGTAGTTTTCCAACAAGGAAAACAAAAACTATATTCGTACCAAATAGAAATCAATTTTCCACTGTCATGCAACGTTTCCTTGGACTATTGCTGAGTCCTTAGGCATAAACACGCACACTTTAGAGATATGTTCGATTCTCATGTATCGGAACATGGTGGTGGTAGTTTGGTATTGTGTAACAATGGTGAGAACAACTAAAAAACAACAATAACAATGGCAACAAAATTACTATTCTGGGCAGCAATAAAATTTAACTGATACGATTACAGCTTATGCCTCCATTGAGTTGTTGTTAATTGGGAAGAGCGGGCCTCCACTACCTTGGCCTACTCTTTGGTTCATAGGGCGTTATCTTTATTATTATTATCATTACTGTTATTCGTTTGGGTGTTGTTACTTGTGTTGCGTTTCTTGTTATTATTTTTCATTTGATTTTAACAAGTTTTGTAGTTCCAATAATTTCGTTACCGAACATTTAATTACATAGCTTTGTAATATTCATATATTCGCTCTTTACATCACAGTATTCATTAAATACGCTCATTCTGGCTGCAAACTTTTTTATTCGATGGACTTTATACTTTATACCGGGTTGGCAATGAAATCGCGAAGGGCGCATACAAGCCAGCTGGGGATGGAAAATCAGGTTCATTTATACTCTAGCCCTTATGAATAGTCCCCAGGTTACGGCGGATTACACAAAATTGCCCTGAATTACTCTTACATTACCATAAATTACACTACATTAGTTTAAACTTTTTTCTTCCCACCACATAATATAATATTTCCATTACATATTACTTCATTATTTAGCATTATACGCGACAATGCGTCTCACAGAACTTATTTAATCTTCTTTAAGTGACATTGCACTACAATTAAAAACAGTTCTTAATTTTCATGTCATTACATTCCATTTCATCACATATTTATCCGATTACTGTACCTTCTTATCATACAAATTATAATTTTCATACATTTCATTATTTTCCTTTAGATTTAAATATATTCGACTGTAAATTCAATTTAATTACATTCCATTCCGTTCCATTACACCTCATAATTTTCCATTGTATTAAATGGATAATTAAATTAGATTATTATACATAAAACTTTATTCATTTCCAGTGCTTTACATTTCATTACACTTAATTGTGTTACATTACAATGCATTCCTTTATGTTACATTTAATTTCATTCCATTACACCCCGTTATAAATTCATTATATGCCATTGCATTCTCCTTACTTCCTTAACGCCATACATTTTCATATCATTGCAATCGACTAAATTTCTTTAGATTATTTTAATTACTTTACATTACTTAATTACATTACACCAACCAAAGATTAGGCGGGTAAAAATGGAAGAATTTGGAAGGGAAAATGATAGCAATAGGTTTCACGTATTAATTCAACATTTTACTCAATCCATCAATCCACATTATTCTCCGACGCGAGAGAAAACCAACAAATGCTGCCCATAAATACTCTACTTATTCATTATTTCGATTAATTAATTAAGTTTATACATATTAAATGCTGAATTCTTAAGTGAAGTTTCTCTGCTTTCTCAAAAAAAATATATTTCGTTTAATTTTTACTCCCGGATAATTGCATTTTCTAATCTGCTTCTCCCGTTCTATGTTTTTTTAAACATTTAGATCCTTTTACGAGTAAATGCAGTCTTTTAATATTAAACTTTCAATTTTACTAAGAATAGGAGTAAAATTCATAGAAAAGTGGAATCTAGTGGATGAAGAAAATGCGCAAATATACAAACCACATATGCACATATTCACACACACATACAAGTATACCCAGATAATTCCAAGGACACTAACTTCATTAAATATTTGCTCTGTTTACAAGTATACAATCTATGCACGACCATAAATTCATACATCCGTATCACCATTTGTCCGTCCGTTCATTCGTTCTCCGCATTGTCTCTCAATACCGCTCAGCCCCTTCTATCCGTTCATTCCACCTTTCAATCGCCATCCGTCGGACTATCTGTTCATCCGTTCATTCTGTTAAAATTCTGTACTTAGGTGAGCCTGAAGGCCTGCGTGCAAGCGTGCGTGCCTGAATGCGCTCGCCTCGGCTCCATCAACGTTAACCCGTTTATTTCCTGCTTTGCATTCATTAAAGTTGCTCAATGTTAGGTCTTCTTCCGTGCAGCTGAATACATTTATGAGCAACGGTGGGTAAGTGAAAGAGTATGTGAAAGAGTATGTGTGCGTGTGAGCACGTGTGCTTATATGTTAGTGATCCTGCCTGCCCGGAGCTTGTTACTTTTTACTGATGCTTGCAACCGCCTTGTTGCCACTCATTGTTTGGTTAAGTGTGG
Organism: Physocephala rufipes; assembly: GCA_963966595.1. NCBI lineage: Eukaryota > Metazoa > Arthropoda > Insecta > Diptera > Conopidae > Physocephala > Physocephala rufipes. The sequence goes on along the minus strand of OZ016502.1, from coordinate 36,121,029 downwards.
AATGATTCATCCTTCATCCATCCCTATGTGCGAGACTGTATGTGTGGTATGGCCGTGTGTACGTGTGTATTAGTGTATGACATGTGCATGAGTGATTGTGTGTGTGCGGTTTTGTTTGTGTGTGCCTTTGATTGCAGAGCAACCGGAAAATTAATCCTAATGAGTCCTGCTGCTGATGCTGCTTACTCTTCTTCTTCTTCGTCTTCCTTTTCTTCTGTATTCATTATAGAACGGATCGTAGCATGTTTTTGTCGTTGTGTTGTCATTACTTTTTTACCGTTACTGCTATTGCTTTTGCTGCTCAGGCTGACAATTTTCGCTATTCCCATTGTTTGTGCTGTTGTTGCAACTACTATAAAACTTTTGATGTTGTTGTTTCTGATGCAGTTGTGTATCATCATAACGTTGCTCTTTGCTTGCAGCACGCATGCATTAAATGCGACACAATTGCAAATATATAATACAACAACTGCAACAACTGCAATTCTGATTAAACACAAAGAGATGAGAACAAAAGTTCGAAAACATCAAAAGAAGTGAATGAGAGGAGAGAAAAAAAAATTCAGAATCGTTTTGTAATGAAAATTTGTTTCTTCGTTTTCGATCCTCTTAATGGAAGTTAAGAGATCAAGGTAGAGAAATTTGTGTTTAGAATTTTTCTGTTACTGTTGTTGTTGACGATGATGATGTCATTGAAGGTATCCCATATTGTGTTGCTGTTCTGGTTGTCGTTATTGTTTTTAATATTCTCACTCCTCGTACTTGATTTTTATTTCATCCAAAGCTTCTTCCAGTTGGTTTTGTTTCTGTTTTTGTTGTTGTTGTTGTTGTCGGTAACATTGCCGTTGATATTGTTGCCATGACTGATGTCACTGGTTTTGCCTTTTCCTGTATCTCATGGATGGTATAATACTCTATACGCTGCTTTTTTGAAAGTGGTCTAAATGATTTTTTTTAAATTAAGCATGGTTATAGTTTTTAAATGTGTTAAAGTGTGTTAGAAAAAAGTTAAACTAAATTAAATTTATACTGAATTTATCTCAATATTAAAAAAATGGAATTAAAAATTGAGCTGAAGTAATTTGAATAAATTAATTAGAAGAAAGTTCTTTCTAAAACCAGTGAATGATCTATTTCACAAAATCGACTTACACACTCTTCAAAATAAATGATTCACACGAGTATACTTTTTTATAAATTTTTGTTCCATTTCGACTTTTGTAAAGAATCAAATGAAATGTATATTTTAATAAATTACTTGTGGCGCCTATTCGTCGCCACAAGTTATTTATTATTGTTGTTCGTGTAATTTTAATAATTTTTTATTAGAACTTATTTTCAGCTGACTTTAAGAGCTTGTTATTAAAGCTTTTTATACGTTTTCTGATATATATTTTGACTGAAATTAAAAAAAGGCAAAGGTCGACGATATTTTAGTTGCCTACTCCTTCTCTTGCTTTCTCTCTGTCGTTGATAAAAAAATTTTTTTTGCTTCTAAGAGAGGATACAAGCAATGGCTAATAATTTCGTATCTTCAGTTAAAGCCATTCGAAAAAATATATCGGTGTTGTTGATGTAGTTATTGTTGCTTGCGTGGCTAACATCTATATTGGCTCATACACTTTTCTTCAGCTATTTTTTCTCAAAATGCTTCCGATAAATTTTATTACTGTCTCTCATAAATTTGGAATGCCCGGACTATTTAAAACTGTGAAATTTATATAGAATTAGGTTCATTCATTATTAATTGAAATACATTTTGTAATCGTTCCATTTCGCTTCCTTAGAAACAATCCCATAAGCCATCACCCAAACCTAACATCGAAATGTTTTCCACTTTTTGGTTTCTTAATTTTCTTCTATTCAAAAAGCAAATTTATTACAGTAAACATTTTGCTTTCGTTTATTCGTTACTTTGGCATACCAATTTATTTATTGGCAATGTTGTTATTTTTGTTGATGTTGCCATTGTTATTGTTTGTGTTGTTGGGCTTGTTGCTATTTGTTCGAAATTATTATATTTGTCTGTCGGCAGTGTTGATGCTGTTTTTTGTTTCATTCGTTTGTTTTCCTGAAATTCGCAACTGTTCGCATTTCTATTCTTCTTTCATTTCACCCGTTCGCTTGATCATCCATCGGTCCTTACATTCGTTCGTTTGCCTATCTGTTGGTTTCTTGATGTTTGCAGAACGTGATTTTGTCGCAAAATGTTTTACCATCGTAGTGCCGATCCATCGTATCGTTGATGTTTGCCATTTTCGTCTGAAAGTGTCGATGCGGTTTGAAATGTGATGGTAGTGATGGCATGAAAAAGTAGTGGCATGACGGGCACACAACAGACAAATGAACGCATTAATGCATTTACGTTGCAATGTAAATAAAATTAAAAGTAAATGAAGCGTATAAACATTTTCGTAAGCCGTTGAGTAAATGTTTATAAAAATGTTTTATACATCCACCTTCTCTCTATATCAATCACAAACACACACATACGCATATATATATATATATATATATATATATATATATATATATATATATATATATATATATATATATATATATATATATATATATATATATATATATATATATATATATATATATATATATATATATATATATATATATATATATATATATATATATATATATATATATATATATATATATATATATATATATATATATATATATATATATATATATATATATATATATATATATATATATATATATATATATATATATATATATATATATATATATATATATATATATATATATATATATATATATATATATATATATATATATATATATATATATATATATATATATATATATATATATATATATATATATATATATATATATATATATATATATATATATATATATATATATATATATATATATATATATATATATATATATATATATATATATATATATATATATATATATATATATATATATATATATATATATATATATATATATATATATATATATATATATATATATATATATATATATATATATATATATATATATATATATATATATATATATATATATATATATATATATATATATATATATATATATATATATATATATATATATATATATATATATATATATATATATATATATATATATATATATATATATATATATATATATATATATATATATATATATATATATATATATATATATATATATATATATACAAATTAAAATAAATACTAAACAAATACAAATTTTTAGATACAAATGGCTAAAACTAATATCGCGAGCATTAAAAGATGATAAAGAAGAAGACGAAAAAAGAAGAAAATAACAATAATAAATGAGTACAAAAATTGTGAGAATAAAAGAAGGGTTATTTTAATACAATAAATGACATAGCGTTGTATAAATTTTGATTAAAATTTAACGCAGCCAACTTAATGACATGCGTGATATTCAAACGTTTTTATGACAAAGAACGTATTTTTTCGGGAAAGTAGAAATGGCGGTTATCGGTAGAAGAAAACTTTGAACCAATATTGTTAAAACTTGTAACTTCTTACATGTTTTAACGACAATGATTCAAAGCTGTCTCCAGCCACTAACCACCATTCCTTCTTTCCCAAAAAAATGTGTTCTTTCTTCGAAAGAAATAAAGGCCCGAAGAATAATGACAATCATTAGAAGAAAATAATAAAGATAAAAAAGGACAATAAAATAAATGTTATTGAAAACTTACTCCACTCCATTCTGTATAAATAACTTTCTTTATTTTAATGTATTCCCACTTTCTTTAATTCGTTCCCTTTCTCTCCCTCTCTCAGGTACTTTCGCTCTGTAACCCCCTCCCCAACACCTTAATTTGATGAGCCATAAATCCCACTCTTTCATTCTTTCTCTCCGAGAAGTTATGAAACCTTCGTCTATATACACGAAATTTTCAGGCATATACCCGAATGGTACCAACAATTGTGAGTTTTTGTTGTTTTTGTCTTTGACATAACGCAAGACAGCAATCCTGTAAGGTTCCCTTGCATCTCCGTCTATAAAGACTGTAAGAATTTCTCTATTCGTTGTTTCCAAATTCTTGAGAATTTTTGCCATATTTTGCCCAAAAATCCGTAGGAAATTAAACTTCAATTTTCTGCTTGGTTTACTTTCTTTCACATTTTCGGTTCTGTATCCGTTTTGATTTTCTTTCCACTTTTTTTCGTTTCCACTTTTTTGCCATATATTTTGATAATTCTTTTTTCAACCCCGTCAAACGAAAATGGAAAAAATACACATGTGCCACACAAAAGTTTCGTTTATTTCTTCTTTTTATTTTTTCTTTGGGCCAAGAAAGGCTTCAGAAAGAAGAGGAGTAAAAATGTGACAAAATATGCAGAAGGAAAATGGAGTTGTTTTACAAAAACATAAAAGAAAAAATAAGCGATGGAAAACCTGAAGACATGAATTCCGTAAATTCTGGAGGGAATTTCAAAGATGCTTGAAAATAGGAGAACAATGTTCCGCGTAATATTGCAAGTAATCTAAAAGGTTTGATGTGAAGTAAATTCGAGTTCCTATCAATAAATAAATCAATGAATAAATCAATAAATAAACCAATGAATTAATCAGTGAATTAATCAATGAATAAATCAACGGATAAATCAATGAATAAATCAATGAATAAATCAATGAATAAATCAATGGGTAAATCAATGATTTCATCAAACTTTCATTCAAATCATTGATTTATTCATGAATAAATCAATAAATAAATCCATGAAAAAATGAATGAATAAATCAATTATTTCATCAAATTTTCATTAAAATCATTGATTTATTCATGAATAAATCAATAAATAAATCAATGAATAAATCAATGAATAAATCAACGGATAAATCAATTAATAAATCAATGAATAAATCAATGAACAAATCAGTGAATAAATCAATGAATAAATCAATAAATAAATCAATGAATAACTCAATGAACAAATCAATGAATAAATCAATGAGTAAATCAAAGGAAAAATCAATGAATAAATCAATGAATTTGATTTATTTGATTTGTTCATTGATTTATTCATTGATTTATTCATGAATGATTCATAAATCATGATTCATAAATGATTCGTGAATGATACATAAATGATTTATAAATGATTTATGAATCATGATTCATAAATGATTCATGACTCATGATTCATAAATGATTCATGAATCATGATTCATAAATGATTCATGAATCATGATTCATAAATGATTCATGAATCATGATTCATAAATGATTCATGAATCATGATTCATAAATGATTCATGAATGATTCATGAATCATGATTCATAAATGATTCATGACTCATGATTCATAAATGACTCATGAATCATGATTCATGAATCATGATTCATAAATGATTCATGAATCATGATTCATAAATGATTCATGAATCATGATTCACAAATGATTCATGAATCATTATTCATAAATGATTCATGAATCATTAATGGATCATGATTCATTCATTGATTCATTCAATGATTCACTAAATGATTCACTCAATTGATTTATTCATTGATTTATTCATTGATTTATTCATTGATTTATTAATTGATTTGTACATTTGTTCTTTCATTGGTTTATTCATTGATTTATTCATTGATTTATTAATTGATTTATCCATTGATTTATCAATTCATTCATTGATCCATTCATTGATTTATTCATTGATTTATTCATTGATTTATTCATTGATTTATTCTTCGATTTATTCATTGATTTATTCATTGATTTATTAATTGATTTATCCGTTGATTTATTCATTGATTTATTCATTGATTTATTCATTAATTTGTTCATTGATTTATTCACTGATTTATACATTTATTTATTCATAGATTTATTCATTGATTTAATTATTGATTTATTCATTGATTTATTAAATGAAAGAATTCATAAATCAATAAAGAAAGAAAGAAAAGAAAGAATTGATAAATCAGTGAATAAATCAATGAATAAATCAATAAATAAACAAATGAACAAATCAATGAGTAAATCAATCAATAAATCAATGAATAAATCAATGAATAAATCAATGAATAAATTAGTGAATAAATCAATAAATAAATCAATGAATGAACCAATGAATGAATCAATAAATGAATCAGTGAATGAATCAATGAATGAATCAATGAGTGAATCAGTAAATGAATCAATGAATAAATCAATGAACAAATCAATGAATAAATCAATGAATAAATAAATGTATAAATCAGTGAATAAATCAATGAACAAATTAATGAATAAATCAATGAATAAATCAATGAATAAATCGACGGATAAGTCAATTAATAAATCAATGAATAAACCAATTAACAAATAAATAAATAAATCAATGTATAAATGAACGAATAAATCAATGAACAAATCAATGGATAAATCAATGAATAAATCAAAGAATAAATCAACGGATAAATCAATGAATAAATCAATAAATAAATCAATGAATAAATCAATGAATAAATAAATTAATTAATCAGTGAATAAATCAATGAATAAATCAACGGATAAATCAATGAATAAATCAATGAATAAATCAATGAATAAATCAATGGGTAAATCAACGATTTCATCAAACTTTCATTCAAATCATTGATTTATTCATGAATAAATCAATAAATAAATCCATGAAAAAATGAATGAATAAATCAATTATTTCATCAAATTTTCATTAAAATCATTGATTTATTCATGAATAAATCAATAAATAAATCAATGAATAAATCAATGAATAAATCAACGGATAAATCAATTAATAAATCAATAAATAAATCAATGAATATATCAGTGAATAAATCAATGAATAAATCAATAAATAAATAAATGAATAAATCAATGAATAAATCAATGAATAAATCAAAAGAAAAATCAATGAATAAATCAATGAATTTGATTTATTTGATTTGTTCATTGATTTATTCATTGATTTATTCATGAATGATTCATAGATGATTCATCAATGATTCATAAATGATTCATGAATCATGATTCATAAATGATTCATGACTCATGATTCATAAATGATTCATGAATCATGATTCATAAATGATTCATGACTCATGATTCATAAATGATTCATGAATCATGATTCATAAATGATTCATGAATGATTCATAAATGATTCATAAATGATTCATGAATGATTCATAAATGATTCATGACTCATGATTCATAAATGACTCATGAATCATGATTCATAAATGACTCATGAATCATGATTCATAAATGATTCATGAATCATGATTCATAAATGATTCATGAATCATGATTCATAAATGATTCATGAATCATGATTCACAAATGATTCATGAATCATGATTCATAAATGATTCATGAATCATTAATGAATCATGATTCATGAATCATGATTCATTCATTGATTCATTCAATGATTCATTCAATGATTCACTAAATGATTCACTCAATTCACACTCGATTTATTCATTGATTTATTCATTGATTTATTCATTGATTTATTAATTGATTTGAACATTTGTTAATTCATTGGTTTATTCATTGATTTATTCATTGATTTATTAATTGATTTATCCATTGATTTATCAATTCATTCATTGATCCATTCATTGATTTATTCATTGATTTATTCTTCGATTTATTCATTGATTTATTCATTGATTTGTTCATTGATTTACCCATTGATTTATTAATTGATTTGTCCGTTGATTTATTCATTGATTTATTCATTGATTTATTCATTAATTTGTTCATTGATTTATTCACTGATTTATATATTTATTTATTCATAGATTTATTCATTGATTTATTCATTGATTTATTCATTGATTTGTGCATTGATTTATTAAATGAATCAATGAATGAATCAATCGAAGAATTGATAAATCAATGAATAAATCAATAAATAAACAAATGAAGAAATCAATGAGTAAATCAATCAATAAATCAATGAATAAATCAATGAATAAATCAGTGAATAAATCAATAAATAAATCAATGAACAAATCAATGAATAAATCAATGAATAAATAAATGTATAAATCAGTGAATAAATCAATGAACAAATTAATGAATAAATCAATGAATAAATCAGTGAATAAATCAATAAATAAATCAATGAACAAATCAACGGATAAATCAATGAATAAATCAATAAATAAATCAATGAATAAATCAATGAGTAAATCAATTAATTAATCAGTGAATAAATCAATGAATAAATCAACGGATAAATCAATGAATAAATCAATGAATAAATCAATGGGTAAATCAATGATTTTATCAAACTTACATTCAAATCATTGATTTATTCATGAATAAATCAATAAATAAATCCATGAAAAAATGAATGAATAAATCAATTATTTCATCAAATTTTCATTAAAATCGTTGATTTATTCATGAATAAATCAATAAATAAATCAATGAATAAATCAATGAATAAATCAATGAATAAATCAACGGATAAATCAATTAATAAATCAATAAATAAATCAATGAATAAATCAGTGAATAAATCAATGAATAAATCGATAAATAAATCAATGAATAAATCAATGAACAAATCAATGAATAAATCAATGAATAAATCAAAAGAAAAATCAATGAATAAATCAATGAATTTGATTTATTTGATTTGTTCATTGATTTATTCATTGATTTATTCATGAATGATTCATAGATGATTCATCAATGATTCATAAATGATTCATGAATCATGATTCATAAATGATTCATGACTCATGATTCATAAATGATTCATGAATCATGATTCATAAATGATTCATGACTCATGATTCATAAATGATTCATGAATCATGATTCATAAATGATTCATGAATGATTCATAAATGATTCATAAATGATTCATGAATCATGATTCATAAATGGTTCATGAATCATGATTCATAAATGATTCATGAATGATTCATGAATCATGATTCATAAATGATTCATGAATCATGATTCATAAATGATTCATGACTCATGATTCATAAATGATTCATGACTCATGATTCATAAATGATTCATGACTCATGATTCATAAATGATTCATGAATCATGATTCATAAATGATTCATGATTATCAAACTTACATTCAAATCATTGATTTATTCATGAATAAATCAATAAATAAATCCATGAAAAAATGAATGAATAAATCAATTATTTCATCAAATTTTCATTAAAATCATTGATTTATTCATGAATAAATCAATAAATAAATCAATGAATAAATCAATGAATAAATCAATGAATAAATCAACGGATAAATCAATTAATAAATCAATAAATAAATCAATGAATAAATCAATGAATAAATCAATGAATAAATCAATGAATAAATACATGAATAAATCAATGAATGGATCAATGAATAATTGATAAATCAATGGATAAATCAATTAATAAATCAATGAATAAATCAATGAATAAATCAATGAATAAATCAATGAATAAATCAATGAATAAATCTATAAATAAATAAATGTATAAATCAGTGAATCAATTAATGAACAAATTAATAAATAAATCAATGAATAAATCAATGAATAAATCAACGGATAAATCAATTAATAAATCAATGGATAAATCAATGAACGAATCAATAAATAAATCAATGAATAAATCAATGAATAAATCAATGAACAAATAAATAAATAAATCAATGAATAAATGAACGAATAAATCAATGAACAAATCAATGGATAAATCAATGAATAAATCAAAGAATAAATCAACGGATAAATCAATGAATAAATCAATAAATAAATCAATGAATAAATCAATGAATAAATCAATTAATTAATCAGTGAATAAATCAATGAATAAATCAACGGATAAATCAATGAATAAATCAATGAATAAATCAATGAATAAATCAATGGGTAAATCAATGAATAAATCAATGATTTCATCAAACTTTCATTCAAATCATTGATTTATTCATGAATAAATCAATAAATAAATCCATGAAAAAATGAATGAATAAATCAATTATTTCATCAAATTTTCATTAAAATCATTGATTTATTCATGAATAAATCAATAAATAAATCAATGAATAAATCAATGAATAAATCAATGAATAAATCAACGGATAAATAAATTAATAAATCAATGAATAAATCAATGAATAAATCAGTGAATAAATCAATGAATAAATCAATAAATAAATCAATGAATAAATCAATGAACAAATAAATAAATAAATCAATGTAAAAATGAACGAATAAATCAATGAACAAATCAATGGATAAATCAATGAATAAATCAAAGAATAAATCAACGGATAAATCAATGAATAAATCAATAAATAAATCAATGAATAAATCAATGAATAAATAAATTAATTAATCAGTGAATAAATCAATGAATAAATCAACGGATAAATCAATGAATAAATCAATGAATAAATCAATGAATAAATCAATGGGTAAATCAACGATTTCATCAAACTTTCATTCAAATCATTGATTTATTCATGAATAAATCAATAAATAAATCCATGAAAAAATGAATGAATAAATCAATTATTTCATCAAATTTTCATTAAAATCATTGATTTATTCATGAATAAATCAATAAATAAATCAATGAATAAATCAATGAATAAATCAACGGATAAATCAATTAATAAATCAATAAATAAATCAATGAATATATCAGTGAATAAATCAATGAATAAATCAATAAATAAATAAATGAATAAATCAATGAATAAATCAATGAATAAATCAAAAGAAAAATCAATGAATAAATCAATGAATTTGATTTATTTGATTTGTTCATTGATTTATTCATTGATTTATTCATGAATGATTCATAGATGATTCATCAATGATTCATAAATGATTTATGAATCATGATTCATAAATGATTCATGACTCATGATTCATAAATGATTCATGAATCATGATTCATAAATGATTCATGACTCATGATTCATAAATGATTCATGAATCATGATTCATAAATGATTCATGAATGATTCATAAATGATTCATAAATGATTCATGAACGATTCATAAATGATTCATGACTCATGATTCATAAATGACTCATGAATCATGATTCATAAATGATTCATGAATCATGATTCATAAATGATTCATGAATCATGATTCATAAATGATTCATGAATCATGATTCACAAATGATTCATGAATCATGATTCATAAATGATTCATGAATCATTAATGAATCATGATTCATGAATCATGATTCATTCATTGATTCATTCAATGATTCATTCAATGATTCACTAAATGATTCACTCAATTCACACTCGATTTATTCATTGATTTATTCATTGATTTATTCATTGATTTATTAATTGATTTGTACATTTGTTAATTCATTGGTTTATTCATTGATTTATTCATTGATTTATTAATTGATTTATCCATTGATTTATCAATTCATTCATTGATCCATTCATTGATTTATTCATTGATTTATTCTTCGATTTATTCATTGATTTATTCATTGATTTGTTCATTGATTTATCCATTGATTTATTAATTGATTTGTCCGTTGATTTATTCATTGATTTATTCATTGATTTATTCATTAATTTGTTCATTGATTTATTCACTGATTTATACATTTATTTATTCATAGATTTATTCATTGATTTATTCATTGATTTATTCATTGATTTGTGCATTGATTTATTAAATGAATCAATGAATGAATCAATGGAAGAATTGATAAATCAATGAATAAATCAATAAATAAACAAATGAAGAAATCAATGAGTAAATCAATCAATAAATCAATGAATAAATCAATGAATAAATCAATGAATAAATCAGTGAATAAATCAATAAATAAATCAATGAACAAATCAATGAATAAATCAATGAATAAATAAATGTATAAATCAGTGAATAAATCAATGAACAAATTAATGAATAAATCAATGAATAAATCAGTGAATAAATCAATAAATAAATCAATGAACAAATCAACGGATAAATCAATGAATAAATCAATAAATAAATCAATGAATAAATCAATGAGTAAATCAATTAATTAATCAGTGAATAAATCAATGAATAAATCAACGGATAAATCAATGAATAAATCAATGAATAAATCAATGGGTAAATCAATGATTTTATCAAACTTACATTCAAATCATTGATTTGTTCATGAATAAATCAATAAATAAATCCATGAAAAAATGAATGAATAAATCAATTATTTCATCAAATTTTCATTAAAATCGTTGATTTATTCATGAATAAATCAATAAATAAATCAATGAATAAATCAATGAATAAATCAATGAATAAATCAATGAATAAATCAACGGATAAATCAATTAATAAATCAATAAATAAATCAATGAATAAATCAGTGAATAAATCAATGAATAAATCGATAAATAAATCAATGAATAAATCAATGAACAAATCAATGAATAAATCAATGAATAAATCAAAAGAAAAATCAATGAATAAATCAATGAATTTGATTTATTTGATTTGTTCATTGATTTATTCATTGATTTATTCATGAATGTTTCATAAATGATTCATGAATCATGATTCATAAATGATTCATGAATGATACATAAATGATTCATAAATGATTCATAAATGATTCATGAATCATGATTCATAAATGGTTCATGAATCATGATTCATAAATGATTCATGAATGATTCATGAATCATGATTCATAAATGATTCATGAATCATGATTCATAAATGATTCATGACTCATGATTCATAAATGATTCATGACTCATGATTCATAAATGATTCATGACTCATGATTCATAAATGATTCATGAATCATGATTCATAAATGATTCATGAGTCATGATTCATAAATGATTCATGAATCATGATTCATAAATGATTCATGAATCATGATTCATAAATGATTCATGAATCATGATTCATAAAAGATTCATGAATCATGATTCATAAATGATTCATGAATCATGATTCATAAATGATTCATGAATCATTTATGAATCATGATTCATGAATCATTTATGAATCATGAGTCATGAATCATTTATGAATCATGATTCATGAATCATTTATGAATCATTTATGAATCATTTATGTATCATTCATGAATGATTTATGAATCATGATTCATGAATCATTTATGAATCATGATTCATGAATCATTTATGAATCATTCATGAATAAATCAATGAATAAATCAATGAACAAATCAAATAAATCAAATTCATTGATTTATTCATTGATTTTTCCTTTGATTTATTCATTGATTTATTCATTGATTTGTTCATTGATTTATTCATTGATTTATTTATTGATTTATTCATTGATTTATTCACTGATTTATTCATTGATTTATTCATTGATTTATTAATTTATTTATCCGTTGATTTATTCATTGATTTATTCATTGATTTATTCATTGATTTATTTATTGATTTATTCATGAATAAATCAATGATTTTAATGAAAATTTGATGAAATAATTGATTTATTCATTCATTTTTTCATGGATTTATTTATTGATTTATTCATGAATAAATCAATGATTTGAATGAAAGTTTGATGAAATCATTGATTTATTCATTGATTTATTCATTGATTTATTCATTGATTTATCCGTTGATTTATTCATTGATTTATTCACTGATTAATTAATTGATTTATTCATTGATTTATTCATTGATTTATTTATTGATTTATTCATTGATTTATTCGTTGATTTATTCTTTGATTTATTCATTGATTTATCCATTGATTTGTTCATTGATTTATTCGTTCATTTATTCATTGATTTATTTATTTATTTGTTCATTGATTTATTCATTGATTTATTCATTGATTTATTTATTGATTCGTTCATTGATTTATCCATTGATTTATTAATTGATTTATTGATTTATTCATTGATTTATTCATTGATTTATTTATTAATTTGTTCATTGATTGATTCACTGATTTATACATTTATTTATTCATAGATTTATTCATTGATTTATTCATTGATTTATTCATTGATTTATTCATTGATTTATTCATTGATTTATTAATTGATTTATCCATTGATTTATCAATTATTCATTGATCCATTCATTGATTTATTCATTTATTTATTCATTGATTTATTCATTGATTTATTCATTGATTTATTCTTCGATTTATTCATTGATTTATTCATTGATTTGTTCATTGATTTATTCGTTCATTTATTCATTGATTTATTTATTGATTTGTTCATTGATTTATCCATTGATTTATTAATTGATTTATCCGTTGATTTATTCATTGATTTATTCATTGATTTATTTATTAATTTGTTCATTGATTGATTCACTGATTTATACATTTATTTATTCATAGATTTATTCATTGATTTATTCATTGATTTATTCATTGATTTATTTATTGATTTATTCATTGATTTATTAAATGAATCAATGAATGAATCAATGAAAGAATTGATAAATCAATGAATAAATCAATGAATAAATCAATAAATAAACAAATGAACAAATCAATGAGTAAATCAATCAATAAATCAATGAATAAATAAATCAATGAATAAATAAATCAATAAATAAATCAATGAATGAACCAATGAATGAATCAATAAATGAATCAGTGAATGAATCAATGAATGAATCAATGAGTGAATCAGTAAATGAATCAATGAATAAATCAATGAACAAATCAATGAATAAATCAATGAATAAATAAATGTATAAATCAGTGAATAAATCAATGAACAAATTAATTAATAAATCAATGAATAAATCAATGAATAAATCGACGGATAAATCAATTAATAAATCAACGAATAAATCAATGAACAAATAAATAAATAAATCAATGAATAAATGAACGAATAAATCAATGAACAAATCAATGGATAAATCAATGAATAAATCAAAGAATAAATCAACGGATAAATCAACGAATAAATCAATGAATAAATCAATTAATTAATCAGTGAATAAATCAATGAATAAATCAACGGATAAATCAATGAATAAATCAATTAATAAATCAATGAATAAATCAATGGGTAAATCAATGATTTTATCAAACTTACATTCAAATCATTGATTTATTCATGAATAAATCAATAAATAAATCCATGAAAAAATGAATGAATAAATCAATTATTTCATCAAATTTTCATTAAAATCATTGATTTATTCATGAATAAATCAATAAATAAATCAATGAATAAATCAATGAATAAATCAATGAATAAATCAACGGATAAATCAATTAATAAATCGATAAATAAATCAATGAATAAATCAATGAACAAATCAATGAATAAATCAATGAATAAATCAAAAGAAAAATCAATGAATAAATCAATGAATTTGATTTATTTGATTTGTTCATTGATTTATTCATTGATTTATTCTTCGATTTATTCATTGATTTATTCATTGATTTGGTCATTGATTTATTCGTTCATTTATTCATTGATTTATTTATTGATTTGTTCATTGATTTATCCATTGATTTATTAATTGATTTGTCCGTTGATTTATTCATTGATTTATTCATTGATTTATTCATTAATTTGTTCATTGATTTATTCACTGATTTATACATTTATTTATTCATTGATTTATTCATTGTTTTGTTCATTGATTTATTTATTGATTTATTCATTGATTTATTCATTGATTTGTGCATTGATTTATTAAATGAATCAATGAATGAATCAATGGAAGAATTGATAAATCAATGAATAAATCAATAAATAAACAAATGAAGAAATCAATGAGTAAATCAATCAATAAATCAATGAATAAATCAATGAATAAATCAATGAATAAATCAGTGAATAAATCAATAAATAAATCAATGAACAAATCAATGAATAAATCAATGAATAAATAAATGTATAAATCAGTGAATAAATCAATGAACAAATTAATGAATAAATCAATGAATAAATCAGTGAATAAATCAATAAATAAATCAATGAACAAATCAACGGATAAATCAATGAATAAATCAATAAATAAATCAATGAATAAATCAATGAGTAAATCAATTAATTAATCAGTGAATAAATCAATGAATAAATCAACGGATAAATCAATGAATAAATCAATGAATAAATCAATGGGTAAATCAATGATTTTATCAAACTTACATTCAAATCATTGATTTATTCATGAATAAATCAATAAATAAATCCATGAAAAAATGAATGAATAAATCAATTATTTCATCAAATTTTCATTAAAATCATTGATTTATTCATGAATAAATCAATAAATAAATCAATGAATAAATCAATGAATAAATCAATGAATAAATCAACGGATAAATCAATTAATAAATCAATAAATAAATCAATGAATAAATCAGTGAATAAATCAATGAATAAATCGATAAATAAATCAATGAATAAATCAATGAACAAATCAATGAATTAATCAATGAATAAATGAAAAGAAAAATCAATGAATAAATCAATGAATTTGATTTATTTGATTTGTTCATTGATTTATTCATTGATTTGTGCATTGATTTATTAAATGAATCAATGAATGAATCAATGGAAGAATTGATAAATCAATGAATAAATCAATAAATAAACAAATGAAGAAATCAATGAGTAAATCAATCAATAAATCAATGAATAAATCAATGAATAAATCAATGAATAAATCAGTGAATAAATCAATAAATAAATCAATGAACAAATCAATGAATAAATCAATGAATAAATAAATGTATAAATCAGTGAATAAATCAATGAACAAATTAATAAATAAATCAATGAATAAATCAGTGAATAAATCAATAAATAAATTAATGAACAAATCAACGGATAAATCAATGAATAAATCAATAAATAAATCAATGAATAAATCAATGAGTAAATCAATTAATTAATCAGTGAATAAATCAATGAATAAATCAACGGATAAATCAATGAATAAATCAATGAATAAATCAATGGGTAAATCAATGATTTTATCAAACTTACATTCAAATCATTGATTTATTCATGAATAAATCAATAAATAAATCCATGAAAAAATGAATGAATAAATCAATGAATAAATCAATTAATTAATCAGTGAATAAATCAATGAATAAATCAACGGATAAATCAATGAATAAATCAATGAATAAATCAATGAATAAATCAATGGGTAAATCAATGAATAAATCAATGATTTCATCAAACTTTCATTCAAATCATTGATTTATTCATGAATAAATCAATAAATAAATCCATGAAAAAATGAATGAATAAATCAATTATTTCATCAAATTTTCATTAAAATCATTGATTTATTCATGAATAAATCAATAAATAAATCAATGAATAAATCAATGAGTAAATCATGAATTCATGATTCATGAATGATACATAAATGATTCATAAATGATTCATGAATCATGATTCATAAATGATTCATGAATCATGATTCATAAATGATTCATGACTCATGATTCATAAATGATTCATGACTCATGATTCATAAATGATTCATGAATCATGATTCATACATGATTCATGAATCATGATTTATAAATGATTCATGAATCATGATTCATAAATGATTCATGACTCATGATTCATAAATGATTCATGAATCATGATTCATAAATGATTCATGAATCATGATTCATAAATGATTCATGAATCATGATTCATAAATGATTCATGAATCATGATTCATAAATGATTCATGAATCATGATTCATAAATGATTCATGAATCGTGATTCATAAATGATTCATGAATCATGATTCATAAATGATTCATGAATCATTTATGAATCATGATTCATGAATCATTTATGAATCATGAGTCATGAATCATTTATGAATCATGATTCATGAATCATTTATGAATCATGATTCATGAATCATTTATGAATCATGATTCATGAATCATTTATGAATCATGATTCATGAATCATTTATGAATCATGATTCATGAATCATTTATGAATCATGATTCATGAATCATTTATGAATCATGATTCATGAATCATTTATGAATCATGATTCATGAATCATTTATGAATCATGAGTCATGAATCATTTATGAATCATGAGTCATGAATCATTTATGAATCATGATTCATGAATCATTTATGAATCATTTATGAATCATTTATGTATCATTCATGAATCATGAATTCATGATTTACTCATTGATTTATTCATTGATTTATTTATGGATTTATTCATGAATAAATCAATGATTTTAATGAAAATTTGATGAAATAATTGATTTATTCATTCATTTTTTCATGGATTTATTTATTGATTTATTCATGAATAAATCAATGATTTGAATGAAAGTTTGATGAAATCATTGATTTATTCATTGATTTACCCATTGATTTATTCATTGATTTATTCATTGATTTATTCATTGATTTATCCGTTGATTTATTCATTGATTTATTCACTGATTAATTAATTGATTTATTCATTGATTTATTCATTGATTTATTTATTGATTTATTCATTGATTTATCCGTTGATTTATTCTTTGATTTATTCATTGATTTATCCATTGATCTGTTCATTGATTTATTCGTTCATTTATTTATTGATTTATTTATTTATTTGTTCATTGATTTATTCATTGATTTATTCATTGATTTATTTATTGATTCGTTCATTGATTTATCCATTGATTTATTAATTGATTTATCCGTTGATTTATTCATTGATTTATTCATTGATTTATTTATTAATTTGTTCATTGATTGATTCACTGATTTATACATTTATTTATTCATAGATTTATTCATTGATTTATTCATTGATTTATTCATTGATTTATTCATTGATTTATTAATTGATTTATCCATTGATTTATCAATTCATTCATTGATCCATTCATTGATTTATTCATTTATTTATTCATTGATTTATTCATTTATTTATTCATTGATTTATTCATTGATTTATTCATTGATTTATTCTTCGATTTATTCATTGATTTATTCATTGATTTGTTCATTGATTTATTCGTTCATTTATTCATTGATTTATTTATTGATTTGTTCATTGATTTATCCATTGATTTATTAATTGATTTATCCGTTGATTTATTCATTGATTTATTCATTGATTTATTTATTAATTTGTTCATTGATTGATTCACTGATTTATACATTTATTTATTCATAGATTTATTCATTGATTTATTCATTGATTTATTCATTGATTTATTTATTGATTTATTCATTGATTTATTAAATGAATCAATGAATGAATCAATGAAATAATTGATAAATCAATGAATAAATCAATGAATAAATCAATAAATAAACAAATGAACAAATCAATGAGTAAATCAATCAATAAATCAATGAATAAATAAATCAATGAATAAATAAATCAATAAATAAATCAATGAATGAACCAATGAATGAATCAATAAATGAATCAGTGAATGAATCAATGAATGAATCAATGAGTGAATCAGTAAATGAATCAATGAATAAATCAATGAACAAATCAATGAATAAATCAATGAATAAATAAATGTATAAATCAGTGAATAAATCAATGAACAAATTAATGAATAAATCAATGAATAAATCAATGAATAAATCGACGGATAAATCAATTAATAAATCAATGAATAAATCAATGAACAAATAAATAAATAAATCAATGAATAAATGAACGAATAAATCAATGAACAAATCAATGGATAAATCAATGAATAAATCAAAGAATAAATCAACGGATAAATCAATAAATAAATCAATGAATAAATCAATGAATAAATCAATTAATTAATCAGTGAATAAATCAATGAATAAATCAACGGATAAACCAATGAATAAATCAATGGGTAAATCAATGATTTCATCAAACTTACATTCAAATCATTGATTTATTCATGAATAAATCAATAAATAAATCCATGAAAAAATGAATGAATAAATCAATTATTTCATCAAATTTTCATTAAAATCATTGCTTTATTCATGAATAAATCAATAAATAAATCAATGAATAAATCAATGAATAAATCAATGAATAAATCAACGGATAAATCAATTAATAAATCAATAAATAAATCAATGAATAAATCAGTGAATAAATCAATGAATAAATCGATGAATAAATCAATGAATAAATCAATGAACAAATCAATGAATAAATCAATGAATAAATCAAAAGAAAAATCAATGAATAAATCAATGAATTTGATTTATTTGATTTGTTCATTGATTTATTCATTGATTTATTCTTCGATTTATTCATTGATTTATTCATTGATTTGGTCATTGATTTATTCGTTCATTTATTCATTGATTTATTTATTGATTTGTTCATTGATTTATCCATTGATTTATTAATTGATTTGTCCGTTGATTTATTCATTGATTTATTCATTAATTTGTTCATTGATTTATTCACTGATTTATACATTTATTTATTCATTGATTTATTCATTGATTTGTTCATTGATTTATTTATTGATTTATTCATTGATTTATTCATTGATTTGTGCATTGATTTATTAAATGAATCAATGAATGAATCAATGGAAGAATTGATAAATCAATGAATAAATCAATAAATAAACAAATGAAGAAATCAACGAGTAAATCAATCAATAAATCAATGAATAAATCAATGAATAAATCAATGAATAAATCAGTGAATAAATCAATAAATAAATCAATGAACAAATCAATGAATAAATCAATGAATAAATAAATGTATAAATCAGTGAATAAATCAATGAACAAATTAATGAATAAATCAATGAATAAATCAGTGAATAAATCAATAAATAAATCAATGAACAAATCAACGGATAAATCAATGAATAAATCAATAAATAAATCAATGAATAAATCAATGAGTAAATCAATTAATTAATCAGTGAATAAATCAATGAATAAATCAACGGATAAATCAATGAATAAATCAATGAATAAATCAATGGGTAAATCAATGATTTTATCAAACTTACATTCAAATCATTGATTTATTCATGAATAAATCAATAAATAAATCCATGAAAAAATGAATGAATAAATCAATTATTTCATCAAATTTTCATTAAAATCATTGATTTATTCATGAATAAATCAATAAATAAATCAATGAATAAATCAATGAATAAATCAATGAATAAATCAATGAATAAATCAACGGATAAATCAATTAATAAATCAATAAATAAATCAATGAATAAATCAGTGAATAAATCAATGAATAAATCGATAAATAAATCAATGAATAAATCAATGAACAAATCAATGAATAAATCAATGAATAAATCAAAAGAAAAATCAATGAATAAATCAATGAATTTGATTTATTTGATTTGTTCATTGATTTATTCATTGATTTGTGCATTGATTTATTAAATGAATCAATGAATGAATCAATGGAAGAATTGATAAATCAATGAATGAATCAATAAATAAACAAATGAAGAAATCAATGAGTAAATCAATCAATAAATCAATGAATAAATCAATGAATAAATCAATGAATAAATCAGTGAATAAATCAATAAATAAATCAATGAACAAATCAATGAATAAATCAATGAATAAATAAATGTATAAATCAGTGAATAAATCAATGAACAAATTAATGAATAAATCAATGAATAAATCAGTGAATAAATCAATAAATAAATCAATGAACAAATCAACGGATAAATCAATGAATAAATCAATGAATAAATCAATGAATAAATCAATGAATAAATCAATGAGTAAATCAATTAATTAATCAGTGAATAAATCAATGAATAAATCAACGGATAAATCAATGAATAAATCAATGAATAAATCAATGGGTAAATCAATGATTTTATCAAACTTACATTCAAATCATTGATTTATTCATGAATAAATCAATAAATAAATCCATGAAAAAATGAATGAATAAATCAATTATTTCATCAAATTTTCATTAAAATCATTGATTTATTCATGAATAAATCAATAAATAAATCAATGAATAAATCAATGAATAAATCAATGAATAAATCAACGGATAAATCAATTAATAAATCAATAAATAAATCAATGAATAAATCAGAGAATAAATCAATGAATAAATCGATAAATAAATCAATGAATAAATCAATGAACAAATCAATGAATATATCAATGAATAAATCAAAAGAAAAATCAATGAATAAATCAATGAATTTGATTTATTTGATTTGTTCATTGATTTATTCATTGATTTATTCATGAATGATTCATAAATGATTCATGAAACATGATTCATAAATGATTCATGAATGATACATAAATGATTCATAAATGATTCATAAATGATTCATGAATCATGATTCATAAATGATTCATGAATCATGATTCATAAATGATTCATGACTCATGATTCATAAATGATTCATGACTCATGATTCATAAATGATTCATGACTCATGATTCATAAATGATTCATGAATCATGATTCATAAATGATTCATGAATCATGATTCATAAATGATTCATGAATCATGATTCATAAATGATTCATGAATCATGATTCATAAATGATTCATGAATCATGATTCATAAATGATTCATGAATCATGATTCATAAATGATTCATGAATCATGATTCATAAATGATTCATGACTCATGATTCATAAAGGATTCATGAATCATGATTCACAAATGATTCATGAATCATTTATGAATCATGAGTCATGAATCATTTATGAATCATGATTCATGAATCATTTATGAATCATGATTCATGAATCATTTATGAATCATGATTCATGAATCATTTATGAATCATGATTCATGAATCATTTATGAATCATGAGTCATGAATCATTTATGAATCATGAGTCATGAATCATTTATGAATCATGATTCATGAATCATTTATGAATCATGATTCATGAATCATTTATGAATCATTTATGAATCATTTATGTATCATTCATGAATCATTTATGAATCATGTTTCATGAATCATTTATGAATCATTCATGAATAAATCAATGAATAAATCAATGAACAAATCAAATAAATCAAATTCATTGATTTATTCATTGATTTTTCTTTTGATTTATTCATTGATTTATTCATTGATTTGTTCATTGATTTATTCATTGATTTATTTATCGATTTATTCATTGATTTATTCACTGATTTATTCATTGATTTATTTATTGATTTATTAATTGATTTATCCGTTGATTTATTCATTGATTTATTCATTGATTTATTCATTGATTTATTTATTGATTTATTCATGAATAAATCAATGATTTTAATGAAAATTTGATGAAATAATTGATTTATTCATTCATTTTTTCATGGATTTATTTATTGATTTATTCATGAATAAATCAATGATTTGAATGTAAGTTTGATAAAATCATTGATTTACCCATTGATTTATTCATTGATTTATTCATTGATTTATCCGTTGATTTATTCATTGATTTATTCACTGATTAATTAATTGATTTACTCATTGATTTATTCATTGATTTATTCATTGATTTATTCATTGATTTATCCGTTGATTTGTTCATTGATTTATTTATTGATTTATTCACTGATTTATTCATTGATTTATTCATTAATTTGTTCATTGATTTATTTATTGATTTATTCACTGATTTATTCATTGATTTATTCATTGATTTATTCATTGATTTATTGATTGATTTACTCATTGATTTCTTCATTTGTTTATTTATTGATTTATTCATTGATTTATCAATTCTTCCATTGATTCATTCATTGATTCATTTAATAAATCAATGCACAAATCAATGAATAAATCAATGAACAAATCAAATAAATCAAATTCATTGATTTATTCATTGATTTTTCTTTTGATTTATTCGTTGATTTATTCATTGATTTGTTCATTGATTTATTCATTGATTTATTTATCGACTTATTCATTGATTTATTCACTGATTTATTCATTGATTTATTTATTGATTTATTAATTGATTTATCCGTTGATTTATTCATTGATTTATTCATTGATTTATTCATTAATTTATTTATTGATTTATTCATGAATAAATCAATGATTTTAATGAAAATTTGATGAAATAATTGATTTGATTCATTCATTTATTCATGGATTTATTTATTGATTTATTCATGAATAAATCAATGATTTGAATGTAAGTTTGATAAAATCATTGATTTACCCATTGATTTATTCATTGATTTATTCATTGATTTATCCGTTGATTTATTCATTGATTTATTCACTGATTAATTAATTGATTTACTCATTGATTTATTCATTGATTTATTTATTGATTTATTCATTGATTTATCCGTTGATTTGTTCATTGATTTATTTATTGATTTATTCACTGATTTATTCATTGATTTATTCATTAATTTGTTCATTGATTTATTCACTGATTTATACATTTATTTATTCATTGATTTATTCATTGATTTGTTCATTGATTTATTTATTGATTTATTCACTGATTTATTCATTGATTTATTCATTGATTTATTCATTGATTTATTGATTGATTTACTCATTGATTTCTTCATTTGTTTATTTATTGATTTATTCATTGATTTATCAATTCTTCCATTGATTCATTCATTGATTCATTTAATAAATCAATGCACAAATCAATGAATAAATCAATGAATAAATCAATAAATAAATCAATGAACAAATCAATGAATAAATCAATGAATAAATAAATGTATAAATCAGTGAATAAATCAATGAACAAATTAATGAATAAATCAATGAATAAATGAACGGACAAATCAATTAATAAATCAATGGATAAATCAATGAACAAATCAATAAATAAATCAATGAATAAATGAACGAATAAATCAATGACCAAATCAATGAATAAATCAATGAATAAATCGAAGAATAAATCAATGAATAAATCAATGAACAAATCAAATAAATCAAATTCATTGATTTATTCATTGATTTTTCTTTTGATTTATTCATTGATTTATTCATTGATTTGTTCATTGATTTATTCATTGATTTATTTATCGATTTATTCATTGATTTATTCACTGATTTATTCATTGATTTATTTATTGATTTATTAATTGATTTATCCGTTGATTTATTCATTGATTTATTCATTGATTTATTCATTGATTTATTTATTGATTTATTCATGAATAAATCAATGATTTTAATGAAAATTTGATGAAATAATTGATTTATTCATTCATTTTTTCATGGATTTATTTATTGATTTATTCATGAATAAATCAATGATTTGAATGTAAGTTTGATAAAATCATTGATTTACCCATTGATTTATTCATTGATTTATTCATTGATTTATTCATTGATTTATCCGTTGATTTATTCATTGATTAATTCACTGATTAATTAATTGATTTATTCATTGATTTATTCATTGATTTATTCATTGATTTATCCGTTGATTTATTCTTTGATTTATTCATTGATTTATCCATTGATTTGTTCATTGATTTATTCGTTCATTTATTCATTGATTTATTTATTTATTTGTTCATTGATTTATTCATTGATTTATTAATTGATTTATCCGTCGATTTATTCATTGATTTATTCATTAATTTGTTCATTGATTTATTCACTGATTTATACATTTATTTATTCATTGATTTATTCATTGATTTGTTCATTGATTTATTCATTGATTCATTTACTGATTCACTCATTGATTCATTCATTGATTCATTCACTGATTCATTTATTGATTCATTCATTGGTTCATTCATTGATTTATTTATTGATTTATTTATTCATTGATTTATTTATTCATTGATTTATTGATTGATTTACTCATTGATTTGTTCATTTGTTTATTTATTGATTTATTCATTGATTTATTCATTGATTTATCAATTCTTTCATTGATTCATTCATTGATTCATTTAATAAATCAATGAATAAATCAATAAATAAATCAATGAATAAATCAATGAATAAATCAATGAATAAATCTATGAATAAATAAATGTATAAATCAATGAATCAATCAATGAACAAATTAATAAATAAATCAATGAATAAATCAATGAATAAATCAATGGATAAATCAATTAATAAATCAATGGATAAATCAATGAACAAATCAATAAATAAATCAATGAATAAATGAACGAATAAATCAATGAACAAATCAATGAATAAATCAATGAATAAATCGAAGAATAAATCAATGAATAAATCAATGAATAAATCAATGAATAAATAAATGAATAAATCAATGAATGGATCAATGAATGAATTGATAAATCAATGGATAAATCAATTAATAAATCAATGAATAAATCAATGAATAAATCAATGAATAAATCAATGAATAAATCAATGAATAAATCTATGAATAAATAAATGTATAAATCAGTGAATCAATCAATGAACAAATTAATAAATAAATCAATGAATAAATCAATGAATAAATCAACGGATAAATCAATTAATAAATCAATGGATAAATCAATGAACGAATCAATAAATAAATCAACGAATAAATCAATGAATAAATCAATGAACAAATAAATAAATAAATCAATAAATAAATGAACGAATAAATCAATGAACAAATCAATGGATAAATCAATGAATAAATCAAAGAATAAATCAACGGATAAATCAATGAATAAATCAATAAATAAATCAATGAATAAATCAATGAATAAATCAATTAATTAATCAGTGAATAAATCAACGGATAAATCAATGAATAAATCAATGAATAAATCAATGAATAAATCAATGGGTAAATCAATGAATAAATCAATGATTTCATCAAACTTTCATTCAAATCATTGATTTATTCATGAATAAATCAATAAATAAATCCATGAAAAAATGAATGAATAAATCAATTATTTCATCAAATTTTCATTAAAATCATTGATTTATTCATGAATAAATCAATAAATAAATCAATGAATAAATCAATGAGTAAAACAATTAATTAATCAGTGAATAAATCAATGAATAAATCAACGGATAAATCAATGAATAAATCAATGAATAAATCAATGGGTAAATCAATGATTTTATCAAACTTACATTCAAATCATTGATTTATTCATGAATAAATCAATAAATAAATCCATGAAAAAATGAATGAATAAATCAATTATTTCATCAAATTTTCATTAAAATCATTGATTTATTCATGAATAAATCAATAAATAAATCAATGAATAAATCAATGAATAAATCAATGAATAAATCAACGGATAAATCAATTAATAAATCAATAAATAAATCAATGAATAAATCAGTGAATAAATCAATGAATAAATCGATAAATAAATCAATGAATAAATCAATGAACAAATCAATGAATAAATCAATGAATAAATCAAAAGAAAAATCAATGAATAAATCAATGAATTTGATTTATTTGATTTGTTCATTGATTTATTCATTGATTTATTCATGAATGATTCATAAATGATTCATGAATCATGATTCATAAATGATTCATGAATCATGATTCATAAATGATTCATGAATCATGATTCATAAATGATTCATGAATCATGATTCATAAATGATTCATGAATCATGATTCATAAATGATTCATGACTCATGATTCATAAATGATTCATGACTCATGATTCATAAATAATTCATGAATCATGATTCACAAATGATTCATGAATCATGATTCATAAATGATTCATGAATCATGATTCATAAATGATTCATGAATCATGATTCATAAATGATTCATGAATCATTTATTGATTTATCCATTGATTTGTTCATTGATTTATTCGTTCATTTATTCATTGATTTATTTATTTATTTGTTCATTGATTTATTCATTGATTTATTAATTGATTTATCCGTCGATTTATTCATTGATTTATTCATTGATTTATTCATTAATTTGTTCATTGATTTATTCACTGATTTATACATTTATTTATTCATTGATTTATTCATTGATTTGTTCATTGATTTATTCATTGATTCATTTACTGATTCACTCATTGATTCATTCATTGATTCATTCACTGATTCATTTATTGATTCATTCATTGGTTCATTCATTGATTTATTTATTGATTTATTTATTCATTGATTTATTTATTCATTGATTTATTGATTGATTTACTCATTGATTTGTTCATTTGTTTATTTATTGATTTATTCATTGATTTATTCATTGATTTATCAATTCTTTCATTGATTCATTCATTGATTCATTTAATAAATCAATGAATAAATCAATAAATAAATCAATGAATAAATCAATGAATAAATCAATGAATAAATCTATGAATAAATAAATGTATAAATCAGTGAATCAATCAATGAACAAATTAATAAATAAATCAATGAATAAATCAATGAATAAATCAACGGATAAATCAATTAATAAATCAATGGATAAATCAATGAACAAATCAATAAATAAATCAATGAATAAATGAACGAATAAATTAATGAACAAATCAATGAATAAATCAATGAATAAATCGAAGAATAAATCAATGAATAAATCAATGAATAAATCAATGAATAAATAAATGAATAAATCAATGAATGGATCAATGAATGAATTGATAAATCAATGGATAAATCAATTAATAAATCAATGAATAAATCAATGAATAAATCAATGAATAAATCAATGAATAAATCAATGAATAAATCTATGAATAAATAAATGTATAAATCAGTGAATCAATCAATGAACAAATTAATAAATAAATCAATGAATAAATCAATGAATAAATCAACGGATAAATCAATTAATAAATCAATGGATAAATCAATGAACGAATCAATAAATAAATCAATGAATAAATAAATGAATAAATCAATGAACAAATAAATAAATAAATCAATAAATAAATGAACGAATAAATCAATGAACAAATCAATGGATAAATCAATGAATAAATCAAAGAACAAATCAACGGATAAATCAATGAATAAAACAATAAATAAATCAATGAATAAATCAATGAATAAATCAATTAATTAATCAGTGAATAAATCAATGAATAAATCAACGGATAAATCAATGAATAAATCAATGAATAAATCAATGAATAAATCAATGGGTAAATCAATGAATAAATCAATTATTTCATCAAACTTTCATTCAAATCATTGATTTATTCATGAATAAATCAATAAATAAATCCATGAAAAAATGAATGAATAAATCAATTATTCCATCAAATTTTCATTAAAATCATTGATTTATTCATGAATAAATCAATAAATAAATCAATGAATAAATCAATGAATAAATCAATGAATAAATCAACGGATAAATAAATTAATAAATCAATGAATAAATCAATGAATAAATCAGTGAATAAATCAATGAATAAATCAATAAATAAATCAATGAATAAATCAATGAACAAATCAATGAATAAATCAATGAATAAATCAAAGGAAAAATCAATGAATAAATCAATGAATTTGATTTATTTGATTTGTTCATTGATTTATTCATTGATTTATTCATGAATGATTCATAAATGATTCGTGAATCATGATTCATAAATGATTCATGAATCATGATTCATAAATCATTCATGAATGATACATAAATGATTCATAAATGATTCATAAATGATTCATGAATCATGATTCATAAATGATTCATGACTCATGATTCATAAATGATTCATGAATCATGATTCATAAATGATTCATGAATCATGATTCATAAATGATTCATGAATCATGATTCATAAATGATTCATGAATCATGATTCATAAATGATTCATGAATCATTTATGAATCATGATTCATGAATCATTTATGAATCATGATTCATGAATCATTTATGAATCATGATTCATGAATCATTTATGAATCATGATTCATGAATCATTTATGAATCATGAGTCATGAATCATTTATGAATCATGAGTCATGAATCATTTATGAATCATGAGTCATGAATCATTTATGAATCATGATTCATGAATCATTTATGAATCATGATTCATGAATCATTCATGAATCATTTATGAATCATGATTCATGAATCATTTATGAATCATGATTCATGAATCATTTATGAATCATTTATGAATCATTTGTGTATCATTCATGAATCATTTATGAATCATGATTCATGAATCATTTATGAATCATTCATGAATAAATCAATGAATAAATCAATGAACAAATCAAATAAATCAAATTCATTGATTTATTCATTGATTTTTCTTTTGATTTATTCGTTGATTTATTCATTGATTTGTTCATTGATTTATTCATTGATTTATTTATCGACTTATTCATTGATTTATTCACTGATTTATTCATTGATTTATTTATTGATTTATTAATTGATTTATCCGTTGATTTATTCATTGATTTATTCATTGATTTATTCATTGATTTATTTATTGATTTATTCATGAATAAATCAATGATTTTAATGAAAATTTGATGAAATAATTGATTTATTCATTCATTTTTTCATGGATTTATTTATTGATTTATTCATGAATAAATCAATGATTTGAATGTAAGTTTGATAAAATCATTGATTTACCCATTGATTTATTCATTGATTTATTCATTGATTTATCCGTTGATTTATTCATTGATTTATTCACTGATTAATTAATTGATTTACTCATTGATTTATTCATTGATTTATTTATTGATTTATTCATTGATTTATCCGTTGATTTGTTCATTGATTTATTTATTGATTTATTCACTGATTTATTCATTGATTTATTCATTAATTTGTTCATTGATTTATTCACTGATTTATACATTTATTTATTCATTGATTTATTCATTGATTTGTTCATTGATTTATTTATTGATTTATTCACTGATTTATTCATTGATTTATTCATTGATTTATTCATTGATTTATTGATTGATTTACTCATTGATTTCTTCATTTGTTTATTTATTGATTTATTCATTGATTTATCAATTCTTCCATTGATTCATTTAATAAATCAATGCACAAATCAATGAATAAATCAATGAATAAATCAATAAATAAATCAATGAACAAATCAATGAATAAATCAATGAATAAATAAATGTATAAATCAGTGAATAAATCAATGAACAAATTAATGAATAAATCAATGAATAAATGAACGGACAAATCAATTAATAAATCAATGGATAAATCAATGAACAAATCAATAAATAAATCAATGAATAAATGAACGAATAAATCAATGACCAAATCAATGAATAAATCAATGAATAAATCGAAGAATAAATCAATGAATAAATCAATGAACAAATCAAATAAATCAAATTCATTGATTTATTCATTGATTTTTCTTTTGATTTATTCATTGATTTATTCATTGATTTGTTCATTGATTTATTCATTGATTTATTTATCGATTTATTCATTGATTTATTCACTGATTTATTCATTGATTTATTTATTGATTTATTAATTGATTTATCCGTTGATTTATTCATTGATTTATTCATTGATTTATTCATTGATTTATTTATTGATTTATTCATGAATAAATCAATGATTTTAATGAAAATTTGATGAAATAATTGATTTATTCATTCATTTTTTCATGGATTTATTTATTGATTTATTCATGAATAAATCAATGATTTGAATGTAAGTTTGATAAAATCATTGATTTACCCATTGATTTATTCATTGATTTATTCATTGATTTATTCATTGATTTATCCGTTGATTTATTCATTGATTTATTCACTGATTAATTAATTGATTTATTCATTGATTTATTCATTGATTTATTCATTGATTTATCCGTTGATTTATTCTTTGATTTATTCATTGATTTATCCATTGATTTGTTCATTGATTTATTCGTTCATTTATTCATTGATTTATTTATTTATTTGTTCATTGATTTATTCATTGATTTATTAATTGATTTATCCGTCGATTTATTCATTGATTTATTCATTGATTTATTCATTAATTTGTTCATTGATTTATTCACTGATTTATACATTTATTTATTCATTGATTTATTCATTGATTTGTTCATTGATTTATTCATTGATTCATTTACTGATTCACTCATTGATTCATTCATTGATTCATTCACTGATTCATTTATTGATTCATTCATTGGTTCATTCATTGATTTATTTATTGATTTATTTATTCATTGATTTATTTATTCATTGATTTATTGATTGATTTACTCATTGATTTGTTCATTTGTTTATTTATTGATTTATTCATTGATTTATTCATTGATTTATCAATTCTTTCATTGATTCATTCATTGATTCATTTAATAAATCAATGAATAAATCAATAAATAAATCAATGAATAAATCAATGAATAAATCAATGAATAAATCTATGAATAAATAAATGTATAAATCAATGAATCAATCAATGAACAAATTAATAAATAAATCAATGAATAAATCAATGAATAAATCAATGGATAAATCAATTAATAAATCAATGGATAAATCAATGAACAAATCAATAAATAAATCAATGAATAAATGAACGAATAAATCAATGAACAAATCAATGAATAAATCAATGAATAAATCGAAGAATAAATCAATGAATAAATCAATGAATAAATCAATGAATAAATAAATGAATAAATCAATGAATGGATCAATGAATGAATTGATAAATCAATGGATAAATCAATTAATAAATCAATGAATAAATCAATGAATAAATCAATGAATAAATCAATGAATAAATCAATGAATAAATCTATGAATAAATAAATGTATAAATCAGTGAACCAATCAATGAACAAATTAATAAATAAATCAATGAATAAATCAATGAATAAATCAACGGATAAATCAATTAATAAATCAATGGATAAATCAATGAACGAATCAATAAATAAATCAATGAATAAATCAATGAATAAATCAATGAACAAATAAATAAATAAATCAATAAATAAATGAACGAATAAATCAATGAACAAATCAATGGATAAATCAATGAATAAATCAAAGAATAAATCAACGGATAAATCAATGAATAAATCAATAAATAAATCAATGAATAAATCAATGAATAAATCAATTAATTAATCAGTGAATAAATCAACGGATAAATCAATGAATAAATCAATGAATAAATCAATGAATAAATCAATGGGTAAATCAATGAATAAATCAATGATTTCATCAAACTTTCATTCAAATCATTGATTTATTCATGAATAAATCAATAAATAAATCCATGAAAAAATGAATGAATAAATCAATTATTTCATCAAATTTTCATTAAAATCATTGATTTATTCATGAATAAATCAATAAATAAATCAATGAATAAATCAATGAGTAAAACAATTAATTAATCAGTGAATAAATCAATGAATAAATCAACGGATAAATCAATGAATAAATCAATGAATAAATCAATGGGTAAATCAATGATTTTATCAAACTTACATTCAAATCATTGATTTATTCATGAATAAATCAATAAATAAATCCATGAAAAAATGAATGAATAAATCAATTATTTCATCAAATTTTCATTAAAATCATTGATTTATTCATGAATAAATCAATAAATAAATCAATGAATAAATCAATGAATAAATCAATGAATAAATCAACGGATAAATCAATTAATAAATCAATAAATAAATCAATGAATAAATCAGTGAATAAATCAATGAATAAATCGATAAATAAATCAATGAATAAATCAATGAACAAATCAATGAATAAATCAATGAATAAATCAAAAGAAAAATCAATGAATAAATCAATGAATTTGATTTATTTGATTTGTTCATTGATTTATTCATTGATTTATTCATGAATGATTCATAAATGATTCATGAATCATGATTCATAAATGATTCATGAATCATGATTCATAAATGATTCATGAATCATTTATGAATCATGATTCATGAATCATTTATGAATCATGATTCATGAATCATTTATGAATCATGAGTCATGAATCATTTATGAATCATTCATGAATAAATCAATGAATAAATCAATGAACAAATCAAATAAATCAAATTCATTGATTTATTCATTGATTTTTCTTTTGATTTATTCATTGATTTATTCATTGATTTGTTCATTGATTTATTCATTGATTTATTTATCGATTTGTTCATTGATTTATTCGTTCATTTATTTATTGATTTATTTATTTATTTGTTCATTGATTTATTCATTGATTTATTCATTGATTTATTTATTGATTCGTTCATTGATTTATCCATTGATTTATTAATTGATTTATCCGTTGATTTATTCATTGATTTATTCATTGATTTATTTATTAATTTGTTCATTGATTGGTTCACTGATTTATACATTTATTTATTCATAGATTTATTCATTGATTTATTCATTGATTTATTCATTGATTTATTCATTGATTTATTCATTGATTTATTAATTGATTTATCCATTGATTTATCAATTCATTCATTGATCCATTCATTGATTTATTCATTTATTTATTCATTGATTTATTCATTGATTTATTCATTGATTTATTCTTCGATTTATTCATTGATTTATTCATTGATTTGTTCATTGATTTATTCGTTCATTTATTCATTGATTTATTTATTGATTTGTTCATTGATTTATCCATTGATTTATTAATTGATTTATCCATTGATTTATTCATTGATTTATTCATTGATTTATTTATTAATTTGTTCATTGATTGATTCATTGATTTATACATTTATTTATTCATAGATTTATTCATTGATTTATTCATTGATTTATTCATTGATTTATTTATTGATTTATTCATTGATTTATTAAATGAATCAATGAATGAATCAATGAAAGAATTGATAAATCAATGAATAAATCAATGAATAAATCAATAAATAAACAAATGAACAAATCAATGAGTAAATCAATCAATAAATCAATGAATAAATAAATCAATGAATAAATAAATCAATAAATAAATCAATGAATGAACCAATGAATGAATCAATAAATGAATCAGTGAATGAATCAATGAATGAATCAATGAGTGAATCAGTAAATGAATCAATGAATAAATCAATGAACAAATCAATGAATAAATCAATGAATAAATAAATGTATAAATCAGTGAATAAATCAATGAACAAATTAATGAATAAATCAATGAATAAATCAATGAATAAATCGACGGATAAATCAATTAATAAATCAATGAATAAATCAATGAACAAATAAATAAATAAATCAATGAATAAATGAACGAATAAATCAATGAACAAATCAATGGATAAATCAATGAATAAATCAAAGAATAAATCAACGGATAAATCAATGAATAAATCAATGAATAAATCAATGAATAAATCAATTAATTAATCAGTGAATAAATCAATGAATAAATCAACGGATAAATCAATGAATAAATCAATGAATAAATCAATGAATAAATCAATGGGTAAATCAATGATTTTATCAAACTTACATTCAAATCATTGATTTATTCATGAATAAATCAATAAATAAATCCATGAAAAAATGAATGAATAAATCAATTATTTCATCAAATTTTCATTAAAATCATTGATTTATTCATGAATAAATCAATAAATAAATCAATGAATAAATCAATGAATAAATCAATGAATAAATCAACGGATAAATCAATTAATAAATCAATAAATAGATCAATGAATAAATCAGTGAATAAATCAATGAATAAATTGATAAATAAATCAATGAATAAATCAATGAACAAATCAATGAATAAATCAATGAATAAATCAAAAGAAAAATCAATGAATAAATCAATGAATTTGATTTATTTGATTTGTTCATTGATTTATTCATTGATTTATTCTTCGATTTATTCATTGATTTATTCATTGATTTGGTCATTGATTTATTCGTTCATTTATTCATTGATTTATTTATTGATTTGTTCATTGATTTATCCATTGATTTATTAATTTATTTGTCCGTTCATTTATTCATTGATTTATTCATTAATTTGTTCATTGATTTATTCACTGATTTATACATTTATTTATTCATTGATTTATTCATTGATTTGTTCATTGATTTATTTATTGATTTATTCATTGATTTATTCATTGATTTGTGCATTGATTTATTAAATGAATCAATGAATGAATCATTGGAAGAATTGATAAATCAATGAATAAATCAATAAATAAACAAATGAAGAAATCAATGAGTAAATCAATCAATAAATCAATGAATAAATCAATGAATAAATCAATGAATAAATCAGTGAATAAATCAATAAATAAATCAATGAAAAAATCAATGAATAAATCAATGAATAAATAAATGTATAAATCAGTGAATAAATCAATGAACAAATTAATGAATAAATCAATGAATAAATCAGTGAATAAATCAATAAATAAATCAATGAACAAATCAACGGATAAATCAATGAATAAATCAATAAATAAATCAATGAATAAATCAATGAGTAAATCAATTAATTAATCAGTGAATAAATCAATGAATAAATCAACGGATAAATCAATGAATAAATCAATGAATAAATCAATGGGTAAATCAATGATTTTATCAAACTTACATTCAAATCA
The DNA here is from genome assembly GCA_963966595.1 of Physocephala rufipes. Classification (NCBI taxonomy): domain Eukaryota; kingdom Metazoa; phylum Arthropoda; class Insecta; order Diptera; family Conopidae; genus Physocephala; species Physocephala rufipes. The sequence goes on along the minus strand of OZ016502.1, from coordinate 36,084,498 downwards.
TTAATTTATTCATGAATAAATCAATAAATAAATCCATGAAAAAATGAATGAATAAATCAATTATTTCATCAAATTTTCATTAAAATCATTGATTTATTCATGAATAAATCAATAAATAAATCAATGAATAAATCAATGAATAAATCAACGGATAAATCAATTAATAAATCAATAAATAAATCAATGAATAAATCAGTGAATAAATCAATGAATAAGTCGATAAATAAATCAATGAATAAATCAATAAACAAATCAATGAATAAATCAACGAATAAATCAAAAGAAAAATCAATGAATAAATCAATGAATTTGATTTATTTGATTTGTTCATTGATTTATTCATTGATTTATTCATGAATGATTCATAAATGATTCATGAATCATGATTCATAAATGATTCATGAATGATACATAAATGATTCATAAATGATTCATAAATGATTCATGAATCATGATTCATAAATGATTCATGAATCATGATTCATAAATGATTCATGAATGATTCATGAATCATGATTCATAAATGATTCATGAATCATGATTCATAAATGATTCATGACTCATGATTCATAAATGATTCATGACTCATGATTCATAAATGATTCATGAATCATGATTCATAAATGATTCATGAATCATGATTCATAAATGATTCATGAATCATGATTCATAAATGATTCATGAATCATGATTCATAAATGATTCATGAATCATGATTCATAAATGATTCATGAATAATGATTCATAAATGATTCATGAATCATGATTCATAAATGATTCATGAATCATTTATGAATCATGATTCATAAATCATTTATGAATCATGATTCATGAATCATTTATGAATCATGATTCATGAATCATTTATGAATCATGATTCATAAATCATTTATGAATCATGAGTCATGAATCATTTATGAATCATGATTCATGAATCATTTATGAATCATTTATGAATCATTTATGTATCATTCATGAATGATTTATGAATCATGATTCATGAATCATTTATGAATCATGATTCACGAATCATTTATGAATCATTCATGAATAAATCAATGAATAAATCAATGAACAAATCAAATAAATCAAATTCATTGATTTATTCATTGATTTTTCCTTTGATTTATTCATTGATTTATTCATTGATTTGTTCATTGATTTATTCATTGATTTATTTATTGATTTATTCATTGATTTATTCACTGATTTATTCATTGATTTATTCATTGATTTATTAATTTATTTATCCGTTGATTTATTCATTGATTTATTCATTGATTTATTCATTGATTTATTTATTGATTTATTCATGAATAAATCAATGATTTTAATGAAAATTTGATGAAATAATTGATTTATTCATTCATTTTTTCATGGATTTATTTATTGATTTATTCATGAATAAATCAATGATTTGAATGAAAGTTTGATGAAATCATTGATTTATTCATTGATTTACCCATTGATTTATTCATTGATTTATTCATTGATTTATTCATTGATTTATCCGTTGATTTATTCATTGATTTATTCACTGATTAATTAATTGATTTATTCATTGATTTATTCATTGATTTATTTATTGATTTATTCATTGATTTATCCGTTGATTTATTCTTTGATTTATTCATTGATTTATCCATTGATTTGTTCATTGATTTATTCGTTCATTTATTTATTGATTTATTTATTTATTTGTTCATTGATTTATTCATTGATTTATTCATTGATTTATTTATTGATTCGTTCATTGATTTATCCATTGATTTATTAATTGATTTATCCGTTGATTTATTCATTGATTTATTCATTGATTTATTTATTAATTTGTTCATTGATTGATTCACTGATTTATACATTTATTTATTCATAGATTTATTCATAGATTTATTCATTGATTTATTCATTGATTTATTCATTGATTTATTCATTGATTTATTAATTGATTTATCCATTGATTTATCAATTCATTCATTGATCCATTCATTGATTTATTCATTTATTTATTCATTGATTTATTCATTGATTTATTCATTGATTTATTCTTCGATTTATTCATTGATTTATTCATTGATTTGTTCATTAATTTATTCGTTCATTTATTCATTGATTTATTTATTGATTTGTTCATTGATTTATCCATTGATTTATTAATTGATTTATCCGTTGATTTATTCATTGATTTATTCATTGATTTATTTATTAATTTGTTCATTGATTGATTCACTGATTTATACATTTATTTATTCATAGATTTATTCATTGATTTATTCATTGATTTATTCATTGATTTATTTATTGATTTATTCATTGATTTATTAAATGAATCAATGAATGAATCAATGAAAGAATTGATAAATCAATGAATAAATCAATGAATAAATCAATAAATAAACAAATGAACAAATCAATGAGTAAATCAATCAATAAATCAATGAATAAATAAATCAATGAATAAATAAATCAATAAATAAATCAATGAATGAACCAATGAATGAATCAATAAATGAATCAGTGAATGAATCAATGAATGAATCAATGAGTGAATCAGTAAATGAATCAATGAATAAATCAATGAACAAATCAATGAATAAATCAATGAATAAATAAATGTATAAATCAGTGAATAAATCAATGAACAAATTAATGAATAAATCAATGAATAAATCAATGAATAAATCGACAGATAAATCAATTAATAAATCAATGAATAAATCAATGAACAAATAAATAAATAAATCAATGAATAAATGAACGAATAAATCAATGAACAAATCAATGGATAAATCAATGAATAAATCAAAGAATAAATCAACGGATAAATCAATGAATAAATCAATAAATAAATCAATGAATAAATCAATTAATTAATCAGTGAATAAATCAATGAATAAATCAACGGATAAATCAATGAATAAATCAATGAATAAATCAATGAATAAATCAATGGGTAAATCAATGATTTTATCAAACTTACATTCAAATCATTGATTTATTCATGAATAAATCAATAAATAAATCCGTGAAAAAATGAATGAATAAATCAATTATTTCATCAAATTTTCATTAAAATCATTGATTTATTCATGAATAAATCAATAAATAAATCAATGAATAAATCAATGAATAAATCAACGGATAAATCAATTAATAAATCAATAAATAAATCAATGAATAAATCAGTGAATAAATCAATGAATAAATCGATAAATAAATCAATGAATAAATCAATGAACAAATCAATGAATAAATCAATGAATAAATCAAAAGAAAAATCAATGAATAAATCAATGAATTTGATTTATTTGATTTGTTCATTGATTTATTCATTGATTTATTCTTCGATTTATTCATTGATTTATTCATTGATTTGGTCATTGATTTATTCGTTCATTTATTCATTGATTTATTTATTGATTTGTTCATTGATTTATCCATTGATTTATTAATTGATTTGTCCGTTGATTTATTCATTGATTTATTCATTAATTTGTTCATTGATTTATTCACTGATTTATACATTTATTTATTCATTGATTTATTCATTGATTTGTTCATTGATTTATTTATTGATTTATTCATTGATTTATTCATTGATTTGTGCATTGATTTATTAAATGAATCAATGAATGAATCAATGGAAGAATTGATAAATCAATGAATAAATCAATAAATAAACAAATGAAGAAATCAATGAGTAAATCAATCAATAAATCAATGAATAAATCAATGAATAAATCAATGAATAAATCAGTGAATAAATCAATAAATAAATCAATGAACAAATCAATGAATAAATCAATGAATAAATAAATGTATAAATCAGTGAATAAATCAATGAACAAATTAATGAATAAATCAATGAATAAATTAGTGAATAAATCAATAAATAAATCAATGAACAAATCAACGGATAAATCAATGAATAAATCAATAAATAAATCAATGAATAAATCAATGAGTAAATCAATTAATTAATCAGTGAATAAATCAATGAATAAATCAACGGATAAATCAATGAATAAATCAATGAATAAATCAATGGGTAAATCAATGATTTTATCAAACTTACATTCAAATCATTGATTTATTCATGAATAAATCAATAAATAAATCCATGAAAAAATGAATGAATAAATCAATTATTTCATCAAATTTTCATTAAAATCATTGATTTATTCATGAATAAATCAATAAATAAATCAATGAATAAATCAATGAATAAATCAATGAATAAATCAACGGATAAATCAATTAATAAATCAATAAATAAATCAATGAATAAATCAGTGAATAAATCAATGAATAAATCGATAAATAAATCAATGAATAAATCAATGAACAAATCAATGAATAAATCAATGAATAAATCAAAAGAAAAATCAATGAATAAATCAATGAATTTGATTTAATTGATTTGTTCATTGATTTATTCATTGATTTGTGCATTGATTTATTAAATGAATCAATGAATGAATCAATGGAAGAATTGATAAATCAATGAATAAATCAATAAATAAACAAATGAAGAAATCAATGAGTAAATCAATCAATAAATCAATGAATAAATCAATGAATAAATCAATGAATAAATCAGTGAATAAATCAATAAATAAATCAATGAACAAATCAATGAATAAATCAATGAATAAATAAATGTATAAATCAGTGAATAAATCAATGAACAAATTAATGAATAAATCAATGAATAAATCAGTGAATAAATCAATAAATAAATCAATGAACAAATCAACGGATAAATCAATGAATAAATCAATGAATAAATCAATGAGTAAATCAATTAATTAATCAGTGAATAAATCAATGAATAAATCAACGGATAAATCAATGAATAAATCAATGAATAAATCAATGGGTAAATCAATGATTTTATCAAACTTACATTCAAATCATTGATTTATTCATGAATAAATCAATAAATAAATCCATGAAAAAATGAATGAATAAATCAATTATTTCATCAAATTTTCATTAAAATCATTGATTTATTCATGAATAAATCAATAAATAAATCAATGAATAAATCAATGAATAAATCAATGAATAAATCAACGGATAAATCAATTAATAAATCAATAAATAAATCAATGAATAAATCAGTGAATAAATCAATGAATAAATCGATAAATAAATCAATGAATAAATCGATGAACAAATCAATGAATAAATCAATGAATAAATCAAAAGAAAAATCAATGAATAAATCAATGAATTTGATTTATTTGATTTGTTCATTGATTTATTCATTGATTTATTCATGAATGATTCATAAATGATTCATGAAACATGATTCATAAATGATTCATGAATGATACATTAATGATTCATAAATGATTCATAAATGATTCATGAATCATGATTCATAAATGATTCATGACTCATGATTCATAAATGATTCATGACTCATGATTCATAAATGATTCATGAATCATGATTCATAAATGATTCATGAATCATGATTCATAAATGATTCATGACTCATGATTCATAAATGATTCATGAATCATGATTCATAAATGATTCATGAATCATGATTCATAAATGATTCATGAATCATGATTCATAAATGATTCATGAATCATGATTCATAAATGATTCATGACTCATGATTCATAAATGATTCATGACTCATGATTCATAAATGATTCATGACTCATGATTCATAAATGATTCATGAATCATGATTCACAAATGATTCATGAATCATGATTCATAAATGATTCATGAATCATGATTCATAAATGATTCATGAATCATGATTCATAAATGATTCATGAATCATGATTCATAAATGATTCATGAATCATTTATGAATCATGATTCATGAATCATTTATGAATCATGATTCATGAATCATTTATGAATCATGAGTCATGAATCATTTATGAATCATGATTCATGAATCATTTATGAATCATGATTCATGAATCATTTATGAATCATGATTCATGAATCATTTATGAATCATGATTCATGAATCATTTATGAATCATGATTCATGAATCATTTATGAGTCATGATTCATGAATCATTTATGAATCATGATTCATGAATCATTTATGAATCATGATTCATGAATCATTTATGAATCATGAGTCATGAATCATTTATGAATCATGAGTCATGAATCATTTATGAATCATGATTCATGAATCATTTATGAATCATGATTCATGAATCATTTATGAATCATGATTCATGAATCATTTATGAATCATGATTCATGAATCATTTATGAATCATTTATGAATCATTTATGTATCATTCATGAATCATTTATGAATCATGTTTCATGAATCATTTATGAATCATTCATGAATAAATCAATGAATAAATCAATGAACAAATCAAATAAATCAAATTCATTGATTTATTCATTGATTTTTCTTTTGATTTATTCATTGATTTATTCATTGATTTGTTCATCGATTTATTCATTGATTTATTTATCGATTTATTCATTGATTTATTCACTGATTTATTCATTGATTTATTTATTGATTTATTAATTGATTTATCCGTTGATTTATTCATTGATTTATTCATTGATTTATTCATTGATTTATTTATTGATTTATTCATGAATAAATCAATGATTTTAATGAAAATTTGATGAAATAATTGATTTATTCATTCATTTTTTCATGGATTTATTTATTGATTTATTCATGAATAAATCAATGATTTGAATGTAAGTTTGATAAAATCATTGATTTACCCATTGATTTATTCATTGATTTATTCATTGATTTATCCGTTGATTTATTCATTGATTTATTCACTGATTAATTAATTGATTTACTCATTGATTTATTCATTGATTTATTCATTGATTTATTCATTGATTTATCCGTTGATTTGTTCATTGATTTATTTATTGATTTATTCACTGATTTATTCATTGATTTATTCATTAATTTGTTCATTGATTTATTCACTGATTTATACATTTATTTATTCATTGATTTATTCATTGATTTGTTCATTGATTTATTTATTGATTTATTCACTGATTTATTCATTGATTTATTCATTGATTTATTCATTGATTTATTGATTGATTTACTCATTGATTTCTTCATTTGTTTATTTATTGATTTATTCATTGATTTATCAATTCTTCCATTGATTCATTCATTGATTCATTTAATAAATCAATGCACAAATCAATGAATAAATCAATGAACAAATCAATTAAATCAAATTCATTGATTTATTCATTGATTTTTCTTTTGATTTATTCATTGATTTATTCATTGATTTGTTCATTGATTTATTCATTGATTTATTTATCGATTTATTCATTGATTTATTCACTGATTTATTCATTGATTTATTTATTGATTTATTAATTGATTTATCCGTTGATTTATTCATTGATTTATTCATTGATTTATTCATTGATTTATTTATTGATTTATTCATGAATAAATCAATGATTTTAATGAAAATTTGATGAAATAATTGATTTATTCATTCATTTTTTCATGGATTTATTTATTGATTTATTCATGAATAAATCAATGATTTGAATGTAAGTTTGATAAAATCATTGATTTACCCATTGATTTATTCATTGATTTATTCATTGATTTATCCGTTGATTTATTCATTGATTTATTCACTGATTAATTAATTGATTTACTCATTGATTTATTCATTGATTTATTTATTGATTTATTCATTGATTTATCCGTTGATTTGTTCATTGATTTATTTATTGATTTATTCACTGATTTATTCATTGATTTATTCATTAATTTGTTCATTGATTTATTCACTGATTTATACATTTATTTATTCATTGATTTATTCATTGATTTGTTCATTGATTTATTTATTGATTTATTCACTGATTTATTCATTGATTTATTCATTGATTTATTCATTGATTTATTGATTGATTTACTCATTGATTTCTTCATTTGTTTATTTATTGATTTATTCATTGATTTATCAATTCTTCCATTGATTCATTCATTGATTCATTTAATAATTTGTTTTTAATCATTTCTTCATTGATTTATTCACTGATTTATACATTTATTTATTCATTGATTTATTCATTGATTTGTTCATTGATTTATTCATTGATTTATTTATCGATTTATTCATTGATTTATTCACTGATTTATTCATTGATTTATTTATTGATTTATTAATTGATTTATCCGTTGATTTATTCATTGATTTATTCATTGATTTATTTATTGATTTATTCATGAATAAATCAATGATTTTAATGAAAATTTGATGAAATAATTGATTTATTCATTCATTTTTTCATGGATTTATTTATTGATTTATTCATGAATAAATCAATGATTTGAATGTAAGTTTGATAAAATCATTGATTTACCCATTGATTTATTCATTGATTTATTCATTGATTTATTCATTGATTTATCCGTTGATTTATTCATTGATTTATTCACTGATTAATTAATTGATTTATTCATTGATTTATTCATTGATTTATTCATTGATTTATCCGTTGATTTATTCTTTGATTTATTCATTGATTTATCCATTGATTTGTTCATTGATTTATTCTTTCATTTATTCATTGATTTATTTATTTATTTGTTCATTGATTTATTCATTGATTTATTAATTGATTTATCCGTCGATTTATTCATTGATTTATTCATTGATTTATTCATTAATTTGTTCATTGATTTATTCACTGATTTATACATTTATTTATTCATTGATTTATTCATTGATTTGTTCATTGATTAATTCATTGATTCATTTACTGATTCACTCATTGATTCATTCATTGATTCATTCACTGATTCATTTATTGATTCATTCATTGGTTCATTCATTGATTTATTTATTGATTTATTTATTCATTGATTTATTTATTCATTGATTTATTGATTGATTTACTCATTGATTTGTTCATTTGTTTATTTATTGATTTATTCATTGATTTATTCATTGATTTATCAATTCTTTCATTGATTCATTCATTGATTCATTTAATAAATCAATGAATAAATCAATAAATAAATCAATGAATAAATCAATGAATAAATCAATGAATAAATCTATGAATAAATAAATGTATAAATCAGTGAATCAATCAATGAACAAATTAATAAATAAATCAATGAATAAATCAATGAATAAATCAACGGATAAATCAATTAATAAATCAATGGATAAATCAATGAACAAATCAATAAATAAATCAATGAATAAATGAACGAATAAATTAATGAACAAATCAATGAATAAATCAATGAATAAATCGAAGAATAAATCAATGAATAAATCAATGAATAAATCAATGAATAAATAAATGAATAAATCAATGAATGGATCAATGAATGAATTGATAAATCAATGGATAAATCAATTAATAAATCAATGAATAAATCAATGAATAAATCAATGAATAAATCAATGAATAAATCAATGAATAAATCTATGAATAAATAAATGTATAAATCAGTGAATCAATCAATGAACAAATTAATAAATAAATCAATGAATAAATCAATGAATAAATCAACGGATAAATCAATTAATAAATCAATGGATAAATCAATGAACGAATCAATAAATAAATCAATGAATAAATCAATGAATAAATCAATGAACAAATAAATAAATAAATCAATAAATAAATGAACGAATAAATCAATGAACAAATCAATGGATAAATCAATGAATAAATCAAAGAATAAATCAACGGATAAATCAATGAATAAATCAATAAATAAATCAATGAATAAATCAATGAATAAATCAATTAATTAATCAGTGAATAAATCAATGAATAAATCAACGGATAAATCAATGAATAAATCAATGAATAAATCAATGAATAAATCAATGGGTAAATCAATGAATAAATCAATGATTTCATCAAACTTTCATTCAAATCATTGATTTATTCATGAATAAATCAATAAATAAATCCATGAAAAAATGAATGAATAAATCAATTATTTCATCAAATTTTCATTAAAATCATTGATTTATTCATGAATAAATCAATAAATAAATCAATGAATAAATCAATGAATAAATCAATGAATAAATCAACGGATAAATAAATTAATAAATCAATGAATAAATCAATGAATAAATCAGTGAATAAATCAATGAATAAATCAATAAATAAATCAATGAATAAATCAATGAACAAATCAATGAATAAATCAATGAATAAATCAAAGGAAAAATCAATGAATAAATCAATGAATTTGATTTATTTGATTTGTTCATTGATTTATTCATTGATTTATTCATGAATGATTCATAAATGATTCGTGAATCATGATTCATAAATGATTCATGAATCATGATTCATAAATGATTCATGAATGATACATAAATGATTCATAAATGATTCATGAATCATGATTCATAAATGATTCATGACTCATGATTCATAAATGATTCATGAATCATGATTCATAAATGATTCATGAATCATGATTCATAAATGATTCATGAATCATGATTCATAAATGATTCATGAATCATGATTCATAAATGATTCATGAATCATTTATGAATCATGATTCATGAATCATTTATGAATCATGATTCATGAATCATTTATGAATCATGATTCATGAATCATTTATGAATCATGATTCATGAATCATTTATGAATCATGATTCATGAATCATTTATGAATCATGATTCATGAATCATTTATGAATCATGAGTCATGAATCATTTATGAATCATGATTCATGAATCATTTATGAATCATTTATGTATCATTCATGAATCATTTATGAATCATGATTCATGAATCATTTATGAATCATGATTCACGAATCATTTATGAATCATTCATGAATAAATCAATGAATAAATCAATGAACAAATCAAATAAATCAAATTCATTGATTTATTCATTGATTTTTCCTTTGATTTATTCATTGATTTATTCATTGATTTGTTCATTGATTTATTCATTGATTTATTTATTGATTTATTCATTGATTTATTCACTGATTTATTCATTGATTTATTCATTGATTTATTAATTTATTTATCCGTTGATTTATTCATTGATTTATTCATTGATTTATTCATTGATTTATTTATTGATTTATTCATGAATAAATCAATGATTTTAATGAAAATTTGATGAAATAATTGATTTATTCATTCATTTTTTCATGGATTTATTTATTGATTTATTCATGAATAAATCAATGATTTGAATGAAAGTTTGATGAAATCATTGATTTATTCATTGATTTACCCATTGATTTATTCATTGATTTATTCATTGATTTATTCATTGATTTATCCGTTGATTTATTCATTGATTTATTCACTGATTAATTAATTGATTTATTCATTGATTTATTCATTGATTTATTTATTGATTTATTCATTGATTTATCCGTTGATTTATTCTTTGATTTATTCATTGATTTATCCATTGATTTGTTCATTGATTTATTCGTTCATTTATTTATTGATTTATTTATTTATTTGTTCATTGATTTATTCATTGATTTATTCATTGATTTATTTATTGATTCGTTCATTGATTTATCCATTGATTTATTAATTGATTTATCCGTTGATTTATTCATTGATTTATTCATTGATTTATTTATTAATTTGTTCATTGATTGATTCACTGATTTATACATTTATTTATTCATAGATTTATTCATTGATTTATTCATTGATTTATTCATTGATTTATTCATTGATTTATTAATTGATTTATCCATTGATTTATCAATTCATTCATTGATCCATTCATTGATTTATTCATTTATTTATTCATTGATTTATTCATTGATTTATTCATTGATTTATTCTTCGATTTATTCATTGATTTATTCATTGATTTGTTCATTAATTTATTCGTTCATTTATTCATTGATTTATTTATTGATTTGTTCATTGATTTATCCATTGATTTATTAATTGATTTATCCGTTGATTTATTCATTGATTTATTCATTGATTTATTTATTAATTTGTTCATTGATTGATTCACTGATTTATACATTTATTTATTCATAGATTTATTCATTGATTTATTCATTGATTTATTCATTGATTTATTTATTGATTTATTCATTGATTTATTAAATGAATCAATGAATGAATCAATGAAAGAATTGATAAATCAATGAATAAATCAATGAATAAATCAATAAATAAACAAATGAACAAATCAATGAGTAAATCAATCAATAAATCAATGAATAAATAAATCAATGAATAAATAAATCAATAAATAAATCAATGAATGAACCAATGAATGAATCAATAAATGAATCAGTGAATGAATCAATGAATGAATCAATGAGTGAATCAGTAAATGAATCAATGAATTAATCAATGAACAAATCAATGAATAAATCAATGAATAAATAAATGTATAAATCAGTGAATAAATCAATGATTCATGAATCATTTATGAATCATGATTCATGAATCATTTATGAATCATGATTCATGAATCATTTATGAATCATGATTCATGAATCATTTATGAATCATGATTCATGAATCATTTATGAATCATGATTCATGAATCATTTATGAATCATTATTCATGAATCATTTATGAATCATGATTCATGAATCATTTATGAATCATGAGTCATGAATCATTTATGAATCATGAGTCATGAATCATTTATGAATCATGAGTCATGAATCATTTATGAATCATGATTCATGAATCATTTATGAATCATGATTCATGAATCATTCATGAATCATTTATGAATCATGATTCATGAATCATTTATGAATCATGATTCATGAATCATTTATGAATCATTTATGAATCATTTATGTATCATTCATGAATCATTTATGAATCATGATTCATGAATCATTTATGAATCATTCATGAATAAATCAATGAATAAATCAATGAACAAATCAAATAAATCAAATTCATTGATTTATTCATTGATTTTTCTTTTGATTTATTCGTTGATTTATTCATTGATTTGTTCATTGATTTATTCATTGATTTATTTATCGACTTATTCATTGATTTATTCACTGATTTATTCATTGATTTATTTATTGATTTATTAATTGATTTATCCGTTGATTTATTCATTGATTTATTCATTGATTTATTCATTGATTTATTTATTGATTTATTCATGAATAAATCAATGATTTTAATGAAAATTTGATGAAATAATTGATTTATTCATTCATTTTTTCATGGATTTATTTATTGATTTATTCATGAATAAATCAATGATTTGAATGTAAGTTTGATAAAATCATTGATTTACCCATTGATTTATTCATTGATTTATTCATTGATTTATCCGTTGATTTATTCATTGATTTATTCACTGATTAATTAATTGATTTACTCATTGATTTATTCATTGATTTATTTATTGATTTATTCATTGATTTATCCGTTGATTTGTTCATTGATTTATTTATTGATTTATTCACTGATTTATTCATTGATTTATTCATTAATTTGTTCATTGATTTATTCACTGATTTATACATTTATTTATTCATTGATTTATTCATTGATTTGTTCATTGATTTATTTATTGATTTATTCACTGATTTATTCATTGATTTATTCATTGATTTATTCATTGATTTATTGATTGATTTACTCATTGATTTCTTCATTTGTTTATTTATTGATTTATTCATTGATTTATCAATTCTTCCATTGATTCATTCATTGATTCATTTAATAAATCAATGCACAAATCAATGAATACATCAATGAATAAATCAATAAATAAATCAATGAACAAATCAATGAATAAATCAATGAATAAATAAATGTATAAATCAGTGAATAAATCAATGAACAAATTAATGAATAAATCAATGAATAAATGAACGGACAAATCAATTAATAAATCAATGGATAAATCAATGAACAAATCAATAAATAAATCAATGAATAAATGAACGAATAAATCAATGACCAAATCAATGAATAAATCAATGAATAAATCGAAGAATAAATCAATGAATAAATCAATGAACAAATCAAATAAATCAAATTCATTGATTTATTCATTGATTTTTCTTTTGATTTATTCATTGATTTATTCATTGATTTGTTCATTGATTTATTCATTGATTTATTTATCGATTTATTCATTGATTTATTCACTGATTTATTCATTGATTTATTTATTGATTTATTAATTGATTTATCCGTTGATTTATTCATTGATTTATTCATTGATTTATTTATTGATTTATTCATGAATAAATCAATGATTTTAATGAAAATTTGATGAAATAATTGATTTATTCATTCATTTTTTCATGGATTTATTTATTGATTTATTCATGAATAAATCAATGATTTGAATGTAAGTTTGATAAAATCATTGATTTACCCATTGATTTATTCATTGATTTATTCATTGATTTATTCATTGATTTATCCGTTGATTTATTCATTGATTTATTCACTGATTAATTAATTGATTTATTCATTGATTTATTCATTGATTTATTCATTGATTTATCCGTTGATTTATTCTTTGATTTATTCATTGATTTATCCATTGATTTGTTCATTGATTTATTCGTTCATTTATTCATTGATTTATTTATTTATTTGTTCATTGATTTATTCATTGATTTATTAATTGATTTATCCGTCGATTTATTCATTGATTTATTCATTGATTTATTCATTAATTTGTTCATTGATTTATTCACTGATTTATACATTTATTTATTCATTGATTTATTCATTGATTTGTTCATTGATTTATTCATTGATTCATTTACTGATTCACTCATTGATTCATTCATTGATTCATTCACTGATTCATTTATTGATTCATTCATTGGTTCATTCATTGATTTATTTATTGATTTATTTATTCATTGATTTATTTATTCATTGATTTATTGATTGATTTACTCATTGATTTGTTCATTTGTTTATTTATTGATTTATTCATTGATTTATTCATTGATTTATCAATTCTTTCATTGATTCATTCATTGATTCATTTAATAAATCAATGAATAAATCAATAAATAAATCAATGAATAAATCAATGAATAAATCAATGAATAAATCTATGAATAAATAAATGTATAAATCAATGAATCAATCAATGAACAAATTAATAAATAAATCAATGAATAAATCAATGAATAAATCAATGGATAAATCAATTAATAAATCAATGGATAAATCAATGAACAAATCAATAAATAAATCAATGAATAAATGAACGAATAAATCAATGAAGAAATCAATGAATAAATCAATGAATAAATCGAAGAATAAATCAATGAATAAATCAATGAATAAATCAATGAATAAATAAATGAATAAATCAATGAATGGATCAATGAATGAATTGATAAATCAATGGATAAATCAATTAATAAATCAATGAATAAATCAATGAATAAATCAATGAATAAATCAATGAATAAATCAATGAATAAATCTATGAATAAATAAATGTATAAATCAGTGAACCAATCAATGAACAAATTAATAAATAAATCAATGAATAAATCAATGAATAAATCAACGGATAAATCAATTAATAAATCAATGGATAAATCAATGAACGAATCAATAAATAAATCAATGAATAAATCAATGAATAAATCAATGAACAAATAAATAAATAAATCAATAAATAAATGAACGAATAAATCAATGAACAAATCAATGGATAAATCAATGAATAAATCAAAGAATAAATCAACGGATAAATCAATGAATAAATCAATAAATAAATCAATGAATAAATCAATGAATAAATCAATTAATTAATCAGTGAATAAATCAACGGATAAATCAATGAATAAATCAATGAATAAATCAATGAATAAATCAATGGGTAAATCAATGAATAAATCAATGATTTCATCAAACTTTCATTCAAATCATTGATTTATTCATGAATAAATCAATAAATAAATCCATGAAAAAATGAATGAATAAATCAATTATTTCATCAAATTTTCATTAAAATCATTGATTTATTCATGAATAAATCAATAAATAAATCAATGAATAAATCAATGAGTAAAACAATTAATTAATCAGTGAATAAATCAATGAATAAATCAACGGATAAATCAATGAATAAATCAATGGGTAAATCAATGATTTTATCAAACTTACATTGAAATCATTGATTTATTCATGAATAAATCAATAAATAAATCCATGAAAAAATGAATGAATAAATCAATTATTTCATCAAATTTTCATTAAAATCATTGATTTATTCATGAATAAATCAATAAATAAATCAATGAATAAATCAATGAATAAATCAATGAATAAATCAACGGATAAATCAATTAATAAATCAATAAATAAATCAATGAATAAATCAGTGAATAAATCAATGAATAAATCGATAAATAAATCAATGAATAAATCAATGAACAAATCAATGAATAAATCAAAAGAAAAATCAATGAATAAATCAATGAATTTGATTTATTTGATTTGTTCATTGATTTATTCATTGATTTATTCATGAATGATTCATAAATGATTCATGAATCATGATTCATAAATGATTCATGAATCATGATTCATAAATGATTCATGAATCATGATTCATAAATGATTCATGAATCATGATTCATAAATGATTCATGAATCATGATTCATAAATGATTCATGACTCATGATTCATAAATGATTCATGACTCATGATTCATAAATGATTCATGAATCATGATTCACAAATGATTCATGAATCATGATTCATAAATGATTCATGAATCATGATTCATAAATGATTCATGAATCATGATTCATAAATGATTCATGAATCATTTATGAATCATGATTCATGAATCATTTATGAATCATGATTCATGAATCATTTATGAATCATGAATCATGAATCATTTATGAATCATGATTCATGAATCATTTATGAATCATGATTCATGAATCATTTATGAATCATGATTCATGAATCATTTATGAATCATGATTCATGAATCATTTATGAATCATGAGTCATGAATCATTTATGAATCATGAGTCATGAATCATTTATGAATCATGAGTCATGAATCATTTATGAATCATGATTCATGAATCATTTATGAATCATGATTCATGAATCATTTATGAATCATTTATGAATCATTTATGTATCATTCATGAATCATTTATGAATCATGTTTCATGAATCATTTATGAATCATTCATGAATAAATCAATGAATAAATCAATGAACAAATCAAATAAATCAAATTCATTGATTTATTCATTGATTTTTCTTTTGATTTATTCATTGATTTATTCATTGATTTGTTCATTGATTTATTCATTGATTTATTTATCGATTTATTCATTGATTTATTCACTGATTTATTCATTGATTTATTTATTGATTTATTAATTGATTTATCCGTTGATTTATTCATTGATTTATTCATCGATTTATTCATTGATTTATTTATTGATTTATTCATGAATAAATCAATGATTTTAATGAAAATTTGATGAAATAATTGATTTATTCATTCATTTTTTCATGGATTTATTTATTGATTTATTCATGAATAAATCAATGATTTGAATGTAAGTTTGATAAAATCATTGATTTACCCATTGATTTATTCATTGATTTATTCATTGATTTATCCGTTGATTTATTCATTGATTTATTCACTGATTAATTAATTGATTTACTCATTGATTTATTCATTGATTTATTCATTGATTTATTCATTGATTTATCCGTTGATTTGTTCATTGATTTATTTATTGATTTATTCACTGATTTATTCATTGATTTATTCATTAATTTGTTCATTGATTTATTCACTGATTTATACATTTATTTATTCATTGATTTATTCATTGATTTGTTCATTGATTTATTTATTGATTTATTCACTGATTTATTCATTGATTTATTCATTGATTTATTCATTGATTTATTGATTGATTTACTCATTGATTTCTTCATTTGTTTATTTATTGATTTATTCATTGATTTATCAATTCTTCCATTGATTCATTCATTGATTCATTTAATAAATCAATGCACAAATCAATGAATAAATCAATGAACAAATCAATTAAATCAAATTCATTGATTTATTCATTGATTTTTCTTTTGATTTATTCATTGATTTATTCATTGATTTGTTCATTGATTTATTCATTGATTTATTTATCGATTTATTAATTGATTTATTCACTGATTTATTCATTGATTTATTTATTGATTTATTAATTGATTTATCCGTTGATTTATTCATTGATTTATTCATTGATTTATTCATTGATTTATTTATTGATTTATTCATGAATAAATCAATGATTTTAATGAAAATTTGATGAAATAATTGATTTATTCATTCATTTTTTCATGGATTTATTTATTGATTTATTCATGAATAAATCAATGATTTGAATGTAAGTTTGATAAAATCATTGATTTACCCATTGATTTATTCATTGATTTATTCATTGATTTATCCGTTGATTTATTCATTGATTTATTCACTGATTAATTAATTGATTTACTCATTGATTTATTCATTGATTTATTTATTGATTTATTCATTGATTTATCCGTTGATTTGTTCATTGATTTATTTATTGATTTATTCACTGATTTATTCATTGATTTATTCATTAATTTGTTCATTGATTTATTCACTGATTTATACATTTATTTATTCATTGATTTATTCATTGATTTGTTCATTGATTTATTTATTGATTTATTCACTGATTTATTCATTGATTTATTGATTGATTTACTCATTGATTTCTTCATTTGTTTATTTATTGATTTATTCATTGATTTATCAATTCTTCCATTGATTCATTCATTGATTCATTTAATAAATCAATGCACAAGTCAATGAATAAATCAATGAATAAATCAATAAATAAATCAATGAACAAATCAATGAATAAATCAATGAATAAATAAATGTATAAATCAGTGAATAAATCAATGAACAAATTAATGAATAAATCAATGAATAAATCAACGGACAAATCAATTAATAAATCAATGGATAAATCAATGAACAAATCAATAAATAAATCAATGAATAAATGAACGAATAAATCAATGACCAAATCAATGAATAAATCAATGAATAAATCGAAGAATAAATCAATGAATAAATCAATGAACAAATCAAATAAATCAAATTCATTGATTTATTCATTTATTTTTCTTTTGATTTATTCATTGATTTATTCATTGATTTGTTCATTGATTTATTCATTGATTTATTTATCGATTTATTCATTGATTTATTCACTGATTTATTCATTGATTTATTTATTGATTTATTAATTGATTTATCCGTTGATTTATTCATTGATTTATTCATTGATTTATTTATTGATTTATTCATGAATAAATCAATGATTTTAATGAAAATTTGATGAAATAATTGATTTATTCATTCATTTTTTCATGGATTTATTTATTGATTTATTCATGAATAAATCAATGATTTGAATGTAAGTTTGATAAAATCATTGATTTACCCATTGATTTATTCATTGATTTATTCATTGATTTATTCATTGATTTATCCGTTGATTTATTCATTGATTTATTCACTGATTAATTAATTGATTTATTCATTGATTTATTCATTGATTTATTCATTGATTTATCCGTTGATTTATTCTTTGATTTATTCATTGATTTATCCATTGATTTGTTCATTGATTTATTCGTTCATTTATTCATTGATTTATTTATTTATTTGTTCATTGATTTATTCATTGATTTATTAATTGATTTATCCGTCGATTTATTCATTGATTTATTCATTGATTTATTCATTAATTTGTTCATTGATTTATTCACTGATTTATACATTTATTTATTCATTGATTTATTCATTGATTTGTTCATTGATTTATTCATTGATTCATTTACTGATTCACTCATTGATTCATTCATTGATTCATTCACTGAATCATTTATTGATTCATTCATTGGTTCATTCATTGATTTATTTATTGATTTATTTATTCATTGATTTATTTATTCATTGATTTATTGATTGATTTACTCATTGATTTGTTCATTTGTTTATTTATTGATTTATTCATTGATTTATTCATTGATTTATCAATTCTTTCATTGATTCATTCATTGATTCATTTAATAAATCAATGAATAAATCAATAAATAAATCAATGAATAAATCAATGAATAAATCAATGAATAAATCTATGAATAAATAAATGTATAAATCAGTGAATCAATCAATGAACAAATTAATAAATAAATCAATGAATAAATCAATGAATAAATCAACGGATAAATCAATTAATAAATCAATGGATAAATCAATGAACAAATCAATAAATAAATCAATGAATAAATGAACGAATAAATTAATGAACAAATCAATGAATAAATCAATGAATAAATCGAAGAATAAATCAATGAATAAATCAATGAATAAATCAATGAATAAATAAATGAATAAATCAATGAATGGATCAATGAATGAATTGATAAATCAATGGATAAATCAATTAATAAATCAATGAATAAATCAATGAATAAATCAATGAATAAATCAATGAATAAATCTATGAATAAATAAATGTATAAATCAGTGAATCAATCAATGAACAAATTAATAAATAAATCAATGAATAAATCAATGAATAAATCAACGGATAAATCAATTAATAAATCAATGGATAAATCAATGAACGAATCAATAAATAAATCAATGAATAAATCAATGAATAAATCAATGAACAAATAAATAAATAAATCAATAAATAAATGAACGAATAAATCAATGAACAAATCAATGGATAAATCAATGAATAAATCAAAGAATAAATCAACGGATAAATCAATGAATAAATCAATAAATAAATCAATGAATAAATCAATGAATAAATCAATTAATTAATCAGTGAATAAATCAATGAATAAATCAACGGATAAATCAATGAATAAATCAATGAATAAATCAATTAATAAATCAATGGGTAAATCAATGAATAAATCAATGATTTCATCAAACTTTCATTCAAATCATTGATTTATTCATGAATAAATCAATAAATAAATCCATGAAAAAATGAATGAATAAATCAATTATTTCATCAAATTTTCATTAAAATCATTGATTTATTCATGAATAGATCAATAAATAAATCAATGAATAAATCAATGAATAAATCAACGGATAAATAAATTAATAAATCAATGAATAAATCAATGAATAAATCAGTGAATAAATCAATGAATAAATCAATAAATAAATCAATGAATAAATCAATGAACAAATCAATGAATAAGTCAATGAATAAATCAAAGGAAAAATCAATGAATAAATCAATGAATTTGATTTATTTGATTTGTTCATTGATTTATTCATTGATTTATTCATGAATGATTCATAAATGATTCGTGAATCATGATTCATAAATGATTCATGAATCATGATTCATAAATCATTCATGAATGATACATAAATGATTCATAAATGATTCATAAATGATTCATGAATCATGATTCATAAATGATTCATGACTCATGATTCATAAATGATTCATGAATCACGATTCATAAATGATTCATGAATCATGATTCATAAATGATTCATGAATCATGATTCATAAATGATTCATGAATCATGATTCATAAATGATTCATGAATCATTTATGAATCATGATTCATGAATCATTTATGAATCATGATTCATGAATCATTTATGAATCATGATTCATGAATCATTTATGAATCATGAGTCATGAATCATTTATGAATCATGAGTCATGAATCATTTATGAATCATGAGTCATGAATCATTTATGAATCATGATTCATGAATCATTTATGAATCATGATTCATGAATCATTCATGAATCATTTATGAATCATGATTCATGAATCATTTATGAATCATTTATGAATCATTTTTGTATCATTCATGAATCATTTATGAATCATGATTCATGAATCATTTATGAATCATTCATGAATAAATCAATGAATAAATCAATGAACAAATCAAATAAATCAAATTCATTGACTTATTCATTGATTTTTCTTTTGATTTATTCATTGATTTATTCATTGATTTGTTCATTGATTTATTCATTGATTTATTTATCGATTTATTCATTGATTTATTCACTGATTTATTCATTGATTTATTTATTGATTTATTAATTGATTTATCCGTTGATTTATTCATTGATTTATTCATTGATTTATTCATTGATTTATTTATTGATTTATTCATGAATAAATCAATGATTTTAATGAAAATTTGATGAAATAATTGATTTATTCATTCATTTTTTCATGGATTTATTTATTGATTTATTCATGAATAAATCAATGATTTGAATTTAAGTTTGATAAAATCATTGATTTACCCATTGATTTATTCATTGATTTATTCATTGATTCATCCGTTGATTTATTCATTAATTTATTCACTGATTAATTAATTGATTTACTCATTGATTTATTCATTGATTTATTTATTGATTTATTCATTGATTTATCCGTTGATTTGTTCATTGATTTATTTATTGATTTATTCACTGATTTATTCATTGATTTATTCATTAATTTGTTCATTGATTTATTCACTGATTTATACATTTATTTATTCATTGATTTATTCATTGATTTGTTCATTGATTTATTTATTGATTTATTCACTGATTTATTCATTGATTTATTCATTGATTTATTCATTGATTTATTCATTGATTTATTGATTGATTTACTCATTGATTTCTTCATTTGTTTATTTATTGATTTATTCATTGATTTATCAATTCTTCCATTGATTCATTCATTGATTCATTTAATAAATCAATGCACAAATCAATGAATAAATCAATGAATAAATCAATGAATAAATCTATGAATAAATAAATGTATAAATCAGTGAATAAATCAATGAACAAATTAATGAATAAATCAATGAATAAATCAATGAATAAATCAACGGACAAATCAATTAATAAATCAATGGATAAATCAATGAACAAATCAATAAATAAATCAATGAATAAATGAACGAATAAATCAATGACCAAATCAATGAATAAATCAATGAATAAATCGAAGAATAAATCAATGAATAAATCAATGAATGGATCAATGAATGAATTGATAAATCAATGGATAAATCAATTAATAAATCAATGAATAAATCAATGAATAAAC
Organism: Physocephala rufipes; assembly: GCA_963966595.1. Lineage (NCBI taxonomy): Eukaryota > Metazoa > Arthropoda > Insecta > Diptera > Conopidae > Physocephala > Physocephala rufipes. Next base: position 36,061,295 of record OZ016502.1, on the reverse strand, counting down.
TAATGAATGAACAAATGTACAAATCAATTAATAAATCAATGAATAAATCAATGAATAAATCAATGAATAAATCAATCGAGTGAATCATTTAGTGAATCATTGAATGAATCATTGAATGAATCAATGAATGAATCATGATTCATGAATCACTATTCATTAATGATTCATGAATCATTTATGAATCATTCATGAATCATTTATGAATCATGATTCATGAATCATTTATGAATCATGATTCATGACCCATGATTCATAAATGACTCATGACTCATGATTCATAAATGATTCATGAATCATGATTCATAAATGATTCATGAATCATGATTCATAAATGATTCATGAATCATGATTCATAAATGATTCATGAATCATGATTCATAAATGATTCACGAATCATTAATGAATCATGATTCATGAATCATGATTCATTCATTGATTCATTCAATGATTCATTCAATGATTCACTAAATGATTCACTCAATTGATTTATTCATTGATTTATTCATTGATTTATTCATTGATTTGTACATTTGTTCATTCATTGGTTTATTCATTGATTTATTCATTGATTTATTAATTGATTTATCAATTGATTTATCAATTCATTCATTGATCCATTCATTGATTTATTCATTTATTTATTCATTGATTTATTCATTGATTTATTCATTGATTTATTCTTCGATTTATTCATTGATTTATTCATTGATTTGTTCATTGATTTATTCGTTCATTTATTCATTGATTTATTTATTGATTTGTTCATTGATTTATGAATTGATTTGTACATTTGTTCATTCATTGGATTATTCATTGATTTATTCATTGATTTATTAATTGATTTATCCATTGATTTATCAATTCATTCATTGATCCATTAATTGATTTATTCATTTATTTATTCATTGATTTATTCATTGATTTATTCATTGAGTTATTCTTCGATTTATTCATTGATTTATTCATTGATTTGTTCATTGATTTATTCGTTCATTTATTCATTGATTTATTGATTGATTTGTTCATTGATTTATTCATTGATTTATTAATTGATTTATCCGTTGATTTATTCATTGATTTATTCATTGATTTATTTATTAATTTTTTCATTAATTGATTCACTGATTTATACATTTATTTATTCATAGATTTATTCATTGATTTATTCATTGATTTATTCATTGATTTATTCATTGATTTATTCATTGATTTATTAAATGAATCAATGAATGAATCAATGAAAGAATTGATAAATCAATGAATAAATCAATAAATAAACAAATGAACAAATCAATGAGTAAGTCAATCAATAAATCAATGAATAAATAAATCAATGAATAAATAAATCAATAACTAAATCAATGAATGAACCAATGAATGAATCAATAAATGAATCAGTGAATGAATCAATGAATGAATCAATGAGTGAATCAGTAAATGAATCAATGAATAAATTAATGAACAAATCAATGAATAAATCAATGAATAAATAAATGTATAAATCAGTGAATAAATCAATGAACAAATTAATGAATAAATCAATGAATAAATCAATGAATAAATCGACGGATAAATCAATTAATAAATCAATGAATAAATCAATGAACAAATAAATAAATAAATCAATGAATAAATGAACGAATAAATCAATGAACAAATCAATGGATAAATCAATGAATAAATCAAAGAATAAATCAACGGATAAATCAATGAATAAATCAATAAATAAATCAATGAATAAATCAATGAATAAATCAATTAATTAATCAGTGAATAAATCAATGAATAAATCAACGGATAAATCAATGAATAAATCAATGAATAAATCAATGAATAAATCAATGGGTAAATCAATGATTTCATCAAACTTTCATTCAAATCATTGATTTATTCATGAATAAATCAATAAATAAATCCATGAAAAAATGAATGAATAAATCAATTATTTCATCAAATTTTCATTAAAATCATTGATTTATTCATGAATAAATCAATAAAATAAATAAATCAATGAATAAATCAACGGATAAATGAATTAATAAATCAATAAATAAATCAATGAACAAATCAGTGAATAAATCAATGAATAAATAAATAAATAAATAAATGAATAAATCAATGAACAAATCAATGAATAAATCAATGAATAAATCAAAAGAAAAATCAATGAATAAATCAATGAATTTGATTTATTTGATTTGTTCATTGATTTATTTATTGATTTATTCATGAATGATTCATAAATGATTCATGAATCATGATTCGTAAATGATTCATGAATGATACATAAATGATTCATAAATGATTCATGAATCATGATTCATAAATGATTCATGACTCATGATTCATAAATGATTCATGAATCATGATTCATAAATGATTCATGAATCATGATTCATAAATGATTCATGAATCATGATTCATAAATGATTCATGAATCATGATTCATAAATGATTCATGAATGATTCATAAATGATTCATAAATGATTCATGAATGATTCATGACTCATGATTCATAAATGACTTATGAATCATTATTCATAAATGATTCATGAATCATTATTCATAAATGATTCATGAATCATGATTCATAAATGATTCATGAATCATGATTCACAAATGATTCATGAATCATGATTCATAAATGATTCATGAATCATTAATGAATCATGATTCATGAATCATGATTCATTCATTGATTCATTCAATGATTCATTCAATGATTCACTAAATGATTCACTCAATTGATTTATTCATTGATTTATTCATTGATTTATTAATTGATTTGTACATTTGTTCATTCATTGGTTTATTCATTGATTTATTAATTGATTTATCCATTGATTTATCAATTCATTCATTGATCCATTCATTGATTTATTCATTGATTTATTCATTGATTTATTCTTCGATTTATTCATTGATTTGTTCATTGATTTATTCGTTCATTTATTCATTGATTTATTTATTGATTTGTTCATTGATTTATCCATTGATTTATTAATTGATTTGTCCGTTGATTTATTCATTGATTTTTTCATTGATTTATTCATTAATTTGTTCATTGATTTATTCACTGATTTATACATTTATTTATTCATAGATTTATTCGTTGATTTATTCATTGATTTATTCATTGATTTGTGCATTGATTTATTAAATGAATCAATGAATGAATCAATGGAAGAATTGATAAATCAATGAATAAATCAATAAATAAACCAATGAATAAATCGACGGATAAATCAATTAATAAATCAATGAATAAATCAATGAATAAATAAATAAATAAATCAATGAATAAATGAACGAATAAATCAATGAACAAATCAATGGATAAATCAATGAATAAATCAAAGAATAAATCAACGGATAAATCAATGAATAAATCAATAAATAAATCAATGAATAAATCAATGAGTAAATCAATTAATTAATCAGTGAATAAATCAATGAATAAATCAACGGATAAATCAATGAATAAATCAATGAATAAATCAATGAATAAATCAATGGGTAAATCAATGATTTTATCAAACTTTCATTCAAATCATTGATTTATTCATGAATAAATCAATAAATAAATCCATGAAAAAATGAATGAATAAATCAATTATTTCATCAAATTTTCGTTAAAATCATTGATTTATTCATGAATAAATCAATAAATAAATCAATGAATAAATCAATGAATAAATCAATGAATAAATCAACGGATAAATAAATTAATAAATCAATAAATAAATCAATGAATAAATCAGTGAATAAATCAATGAATAAATCGATAAATAAATCAATGAATAAATCAATGAACAAATCAATGAATAAATCAATGAATAAATCAAAAGAAAAATCAATGAATAAATCAATGAATTTGATTTATTTGATTTGTTCATTGATTTATTCATTGATTTATTCATGAATGATTCATAAATGATTCATGAATCATGATTAATAAATGATTCATGAATGATACATAAATGATTCATAAATGATTCATAAATGATTCATGACTCATGATTCATAAATGATTCATGAATCATGATTCATAAATGATTCATGAATCATGATTCATAAATGATTCATGAATCATGATTCATAAATGATTCATGAATGATTCATAAATGATTCATAAATGATTCATGAATGATTCATGACTCATGATTCATAAATGACTTATGAATCATAATTCATAAATGATTCATGAATCATGATTCATAAATGATTCATGAATCATGATTCATAAATGATTCATGAATCATGATTCACAAATGATTCATGAATCATGATTCATAAATGATTCATAAATCATTAATGAATCATGATTCATGAATCATGATTCATTCATTGATTCATTCAATGATTCATTCAATGATTCACTAAATGATTCACTCAATTGATTTATTCATTGATTTATTCATTGATTTATTCATTTATTTATTAATTGATTTGTACATTTGTTCATTCATTGGTTTATTCATTGATTTATTCATTGATTTATTAATTGATTTATCCATTGATTTATCAATTCATTCATTGATCCATTCATTGATTTATTCATTGATTTATTCATTGATTTATTCATTGATTTATTCTTCGATTTATTCATTGATTTATTCATTGATTTGTTCATTGATTTATTCGTTCATTTATTCATTGATTTATTTATTGATTTGTTCATTGATTTATCCATTGATTTATTAATTGATTTGTCCGTTGATTTATTCATTGATTTATTCATTGATTTATTCATTAATTTGTTCATTGATTTATTCACTGATTTATACATTTATTTATTCATAGATTTATTCATTGATTTATTCATTGATTTATTCATTGATTTGTTAAATGAATCAATGAATGAATCAATGGAAGAATTGATAAATCAATGAATAAATCAATAAATAAACAAATGAAGAAATCAATGAGTAAATCAATCAATAAATCAATGAATAAATCAATGAATAAATCAATGAATAAATCAGTGAATAAATCAATAAATAAATCAATGAACAAATCAATGAATAAATCAATGAATAAATAAATGTATAAATCAGTGAATAAATCAATGAACAAATTAATGAATAAATCAATGAATAAATCAATGAATAAATCGACGGATAAATCAATTAATAAATCAATGAATAAATCAATGAACAAATAAATAAATAAATCAATGAATAAATGAACGAATAAATCAATGAACAAATCAATGGATAAATCAATGAATAAATCAAAGAATAAATCAACGGATAAATCAATGAATAAATCAATAAATAAATCAATGAATAAATCAATGAGTAAATCAATTAATTAATCAGTGAATAAATCAATGAATAAATCAACGGATAAATCAATGAATAAATCAATGAATAAATCAATGAATAAATCAGTGAATAAATCAATGAATAAATCGATAAATAAATCAATGAATAAATCAATGAACAAATCAATGAATAAATCAATGAATAAATCAAAAGAAAAATCAATGAATAAATCAATGAATTTGATTTATTTGATTTGTTCATTGATTTATTCATTGATTTATTCATGAATGATTCATAAATGATTCATGAATCATGATTAATAAATGATTCATGAATGATACATAAATGATTCATAAATGATTCATAAATGATTCATGACTCATGATTCATAAATGATTCATGAATCATGATTCATAAATGATTCATGAATCATGATTCATAAATGATTCATGAATGATTCATGAATCATGATTCATAAATGATTCATGAATCATGATTCATAAATGATTCATGACTCATGATTCATAAATGATTCATGAATCGTGATTCATAAATGATTCATGAATCATGATTCATAAATGATTCATGAATCATGATTCATAAATGATTCATGAATCATGATTCATAAATGATTCATGAATCATGATTCATAAATGATTCGTGAATCATGATTCATGAATCATTTATGAATCATGATTCATGAATCATTTATGAATCATGAGTCATGAATCATTTATGAATCATGATTCATGAATCATTTATGAATCACTTATGTATCATTCATGAATCATTTATGAATCATGATTCATGAATCATTTATGAATCATGATTCATGAATCATTTATGAATCATTCATGAATAAATCAATGAATAAATCAATGAACAAATCAAATAAATCAAATTCATTGATTTATTCATTGATTTTTCCTTTGATTTATTCATTGATTTATTCATTGATTTGTTCATTGATTTATTCATTGATTTATTTATTGATTTATTCATTGATTTATTCACTGATTTATTCATTGATTTATTAATTTATTTATCCGTTGATTTATTCATTGATTTATTCATTGATTTATTTATTGATTTATTCATGAATAAATCAATGATTTTAATGAAAATTTGATGAAATAATTGATTTATTCATTCATTTTTTCATGGATTTATTTATTGATTTATCCATGAATAAATCAATGATTTGAATGAAAGTTTGATGAAATCATTGACTTATTCATTGATTTACCCATTGATTTATTCATTGATTTATTCATTGATTTATTCATTGATTTATCCGTTGATTTATTCATTGATTTATTCACTGATTAATTAATTGATTTATTCATTGATTTATTCATTGATTTATTTATTGATTTATTCATTGATTTATCCGTTGATTTATTCTTTGATTTATTCATTGATTTATCCATTGATTTGTTCATTGATTTATTCGTTCATTTATTCATTGATTTATTTATTTATTTGTTCATTGATTTATTCATTGATTTATTAATTGATTTATCCGTCGATTTATTCATTGATTTATTCATTGATTTATTCATTAATTTGTTCATTGATTTATTCACTGATTTATACATTTATTTATTCATTGATTTATTCATTGATTTGTTCATTGATTTATTCATTGATTCATTTACTGATTCACTCATTGATTCATTCATTCATTCATTCACTGATTCATTTATTGATTCATTGATTTATTTATTGATTTATTCACTGATTTATTCATTGATTTATTCATTGATTTATTCATTGATTTATTGATTGATTTACTCATTGATTTGTTCATTTGTTTATTCATTGATTTATTCATTGATTTATTCATTGATTTATCAATTCTTTCATTGATTCATTCATTGATTCATTTAATAAATCAATGAATAAATCAATGAATAAATCAATGAATAAATCAATGAATAAATCAATGAACAAATCAATGAATAAATCAATGAATAAATCAAAGGAAAAATCAATGAATAAATCAATGAATTTGATTTATTTGATTTATTCACTGATTTATACATTTATTTATTCATAGATTTATTCATTGATTTATTCATTGATTTGTGCATTGATTTATTAAATGAATCAATGAATGAATCAATGGAAGAATTGATAAATCAATGAATAAATCAATAAATAAACAAATGAAGAAATCAATGAGTAAATCAATCAATAAATCAATGAATAAATCAATGAATAAATCAATGAATAAATCAGTGAATAAATCAATAAATAAATCAATGAACAAATCAATGAATAAATCAATGAATAAATAAATGTATAAATCCGTGAATAAATCAATGAACAAATTAATGAATAAATCAATGAATAAATCAATGAATAAATCGACGGATAAATCAATTAATAAATCAATGAATAAATCAATGAACAAATAAATAAATAAATCAATGAATAAATGAACGAATAAATCAATGAACAAATCAATGGATAAATAAATGAATAAATCAAAGAATAAATCAACGGATAAATCAATGAATAAATCAATAAATAAATCAATGAATAAATCAATGAGTAAATCAATTAATTAATCAGTGAATAAATCAATGAATAAATCAACGGATAAATCAATGAATAAATCAATGAATAAATCAATGAATAAATCAATGGGTAAATCAATGATTTTATCAAACTTTCATTCAAATCATTGATTTATTCATGAATAAATCAATAAATAAATCAATGAATAAATCAATGAATAAATCAATGAATAAATCAACGGATAAATAAATTAATAAATCAATAAATAAATCAATGAATAAATCAGTGAATAAATCAATGAATAAATCGATAAATAAATCAATGAATAAATCAATGAACAAATCAATGAATAAATCAATGAATAAATCAAAAGAAAAATCAATGAATAAATCAATGAATTTGATTTATTTGATTTGTTCATTGATTTATTCATTGATTTATTCATGAATGATTCATAAATGATTCATGAATCATGATTAATAAATGATTCATGAATGATACATAAATGATTCATAAATGATTCATAAATGATTCATGACTCATGATTCATAAATGATTCATGACTCATGATTCATAAATGATTCATGAATCATGATTCATAAATGATTCATGAATCATGATTCATGAATCATTTATGAATCATGATTCATGAATCATTTATGAATCATGATTCATGAATCATTTATGAATCATGAGTCATGAATCATTTATGAATCATGATTCATGAATCATTTATGAATCACTTATGTATCATTCATGAATCATTTATGAATCATGATTCATGAATCATTTATGAATCATGATTCATGAATCATTTATGAATAATTCATGAATAATTCAATGAATAAATCAATGAACAAATCAAATAAATCAAATTCATTGATTTATTCATTGATTTTTCCTTTGATTTATTCATTGATTTATTCATTGATTTGTTCATTGATTTATTCATTGATTTATTTATTGATTTATTCATTGATTTATTCACTGATTTATTCATTGATTTATTAATTTATTTATCCGTTGATTTATTCATTGATTTATTCATTGATTTATTTATTGATTTATTCATGAATAAATCAATGATTTTAATGAAAATTTGATGAAATAATTGATTTATTCATTCATCTTTTCATGGATTTATTTATTGATTTATCCATGAATAAATCAATGATTTGAATGAAAGTTTGATGAAATCATTGACTTATTCATTGATTTACCCATTGATTTATTCATTGATTTATTCATTGATTTATTCATTGATTTATCCGTTGATTTATTCATTGATTTATTCACTGATTAATTAATTGATTTATTCATTGATTTATTCATTGATTTATTTATTGATTTTTTCATTGATTTATCCGTTGATTTATTCTTTGATTTATTCATTGATTTATCCATTGATTTGTTCATTGATTTATTCGTTCATTTATTCATTGATTTATTTATTTATTTGTTCATTGATTTATTCATTGATTTATTAATTGATTTATCCGTCGATTTATTCATTGATTTATTCATTGATTTATTCATTAATTTGTTCATTGATTTATTCACTGATTTATACATTTATTTATTCATTGATTTATTCATTGATTTGTTCATTGATTTATTCATTGATTCATTTACTGATTCACTCATTGATTCATTCATTCATTCATTCACTGATTCATTTATTGATTCATTCATTGGTTCATTAATTGATTTATTTATTGATTTATTCACTGATTTATTCATTGATTTATTCATTGATTTATTCATTGATTTATTGATTGATTTACTCATTGATTTGTTCATTTGTTTATTCATTGATTTATTCATTGATTTATTCATTGATTTATCAATTCTTTCATTGATTCATTTAATAAATCAATGAATAAATCAATGAATAAATCAATGAATAAATCAATGAATAAATCAATGAACAAATCAATGAATAAATCAATGAATAAATCAAAGGAAAAATCAATGAATAAATCAATGAATTTGATTTATTTGATTTATTCACTGATTTATACATTTATTTATTCATAGATTTATTCATTGATTTATTCATTGATTTGTGCATTGATTTATTAAATGAATCAATGAATGAATCAATGGAAGAATTGATAAATCAATGAATAAATCAATAAATAAACAAATGAAGAAATCAATGAGTAAATCAATCAATAAATCAATGAATAAATCAATGAATAAATCAATGAATAAATCAGTGAATAAACCAATAAATAAATCAATGAACAAATCAATGAATAAATCAATGAATAAATAAATGTATAAATCCGTGAATAAATCAATGAACAAATTAATGAATAAATCAATGAATAAATCAATGAATAAATCGACGGATAAATCAATTAATAAATCAATGAATAAATCAATGAACAAATAAATAAATAAATCAATGAATAAATGAACGAATAAATCAATGAACAAATCAATGGATAAATCAATGAATAAATCAAAGAATAAATCAACGGATAGATCAATGAATAAATCAATAAATAAATCAATGAATAAATCAATGAGTAAATCAATTAATTAATCAGTGAATAAATCAATGAATAAATCAACGGATAAATCAATGAATAAATCAATGAATAAATCAATGAATAAATCAATGGGTAAATCAATGATTTTATCAAACTTTCATTCAAATCATTGATTTATTCATGAATAAATCAATAAATAAATCCATGAAAAAATGAATGAATAAATCAATTATTTCATCAAATTTTCATTAAAATCATTGATTTATTCATGAATAAATCAATAAATAAATCAATGAATAAATCAATGAATAAATCAATGAATAAATCAACGGATAAATAAATTAATAAATCAATAAATAAATCAATGAATAAATCAGTGAATAAATCAATGAATAAATCGATAAATAAATCAATGAATAAATCAATGAACAAATCAATGAATAAATCAATGAATAAATCAAAAGAAAAATCAATGAATAAATCAATGAATTTGATTTATTTGATTTGTTCATTGATTTATTCATTGATTTATTCATGAATGATTCATAAATGATTCATGAATCATGATTAATAAATGATTCATGAATGATACATAAATGATTCATAAATGATTCATAAATGATTCATGACTCATGATTCATAAATGATTCATGACTCATGATTCATAAATGATTCATGAATCATGATTCATAAATGATTCATGAATCATGATTCATAAATGATTCATGAATGATTCATGAATCATGATTCATAAATGATTCATGAATCATGATTCATAAATGATTCATGAATCATGATTCATAAATGATTCATGAATCATGATTCATAAATGATTCATGAATCATGATTCATAAATGATTCGTGAATCATGATTCATGAATCATTTATGAATCATGATTCATGAATCATTTGTGAATCATGATTCATGAATCATTTATGAATCATGAGTCATGAATTATTTATGAATCATGATTCATGAATCATTTATGAATCACTTATGTATCATTCATGAATCATTTATGAATCATGATTCATGAATCATTTATGAATCATGATTCATGAATCATTTATGAATCATTCATGAATAAATCAATGAATAAATCAATGAACAAATCAAATAAATCAAATTCATTGATTTATTCATTGATTTTTCCTTTGATTTATTCATTGATTTATTCATTGATTTGTTCATTGATTTATTCATTGATTTATTTATTGATTTATTCATTGATTTATTCACTGATTTATTCATTGATTTATTAATTTATTTATCCGTTGATTTATTCATTGATTTATTCATTGATTTATTCATTGATTTATTTATTGATTTATTCATGAATAAGTCAATGATTTTAATGAAAATTTGATGAAATAATTGATTTATTCATTCATTTTTTCATGGATTTATTTATTGATTTATCCATGAATAAATCAATGATTTGAATGAAAGTTTGATGAAATCATTGACTTATTCATTGATTTACCCATTGATTTATTCATTGATTTATTCATTGATTTATTCATTAATTTATCCGTTGATTTATTCATTGATTTATTCACTGATTAATTAATTGATTTATTCATTGATTTATTCATTGATTTATTTATTGATTTATTCATTGATTTATCCGTTGATTTATTCTTTGATTTATTCATTGATTTATCCATTGATTTGTTCATTGATTTATTCGTTCATTTATTCATTGATTTATTTATTTATTTGTTCATTGATTTATTCATTGATTTATTAATTGATTTATCCGTCGATTTGTTCATTGATTTATTCATTGATTTATTCATTAATTTGTTCATTGATTTATTCACTGATTTATACATTTATTTATTCATTGATTTATTCATTGATTTGTTCATTGATTTATTCATTGATTCATTTACTGATTCACTCATTGATTCATTCATTCATTCATTCACTGATTCATTTATTGATTCATTCATTGGTTCATTCATTGATTTATTTATTGATTTATTCACTGATTTATTCATTGATTTATTCATTGATTTATTCATTGATTTATTGATTGATTTACTCATTGATTTGTTCATTTGTTTATTCATTGATTTATTCATTGATTTATTCATTGATTTATCAATTCTTTCATTGATTCATTCATTGATTCATTTAATAAATCAATGAATAAATCAATGAATAAATCAATGAATAAATCAATGAATAAATCAATGAATAAATCTATGAATAAATAAATGTATAAATCAGTGAATAAATCAATAAACAAATTAATGAATAAATCAATGAATAAATCAATGAATAAATCAACGGATAAATCAATTAATAAATCAATGGATAAATCAATGAACAAATCGATAAATAAATCAATGAATAAATGAACGAATAAATCAATGAACAAATCAATGGATAAATCAATGAATAAATCAAAGAATAAATCAACGGATAAATCAATGAATAAATCAATAAATAAATCAATGAATAAATCAATGAGTAAATCAATTAATTAATCAGTGAATAAATCAATGAATAAATCAACGGATAAATCAATGAATAAATCAATGAATAAATCAATGAATAAATCAATGGGTAAATCAACGATTTTATCAAACTTTCATTCAAATCATTGATTTATTAATGAATAAATCAATAAATAAATCCATGAAAAAATGAATGAATAAATCAATTATTTCATCAAATTTTCATTAAAATCATTGATTTATTCATGAATAAATCAATAAATAAATCAATGAATAAATCAATGAATAAATCAACGGATAAATAAATTAATAAATCAATAAATAAATCAATGAATAAATCAGTGAATAAATCAATGAATAAATCGATAAATAAATCAATGAATAAATCAATGAACAAATCAATGAATAAATCAAAAGAAAAATCAATGAATAAATCAATGAATTTGATTTATTTGATTTGTTCATTGATTTATTCATTGATTTATTCATGAATGATTCATAAATGATTCATGAATCATGATTAATAAATGATTCATGAATGATACATAAATGATTCATAAATGATTCATGACTCATGATTCATAAATGATTCATGAATCATGATTCATAAATGATTCATGAATCATGATTCATAAATGATTCATGAATGATTCACGAATCATGACTCATAAATGATTCATGAATCATGATTCATAAATGATTCATGACTCATGATTCATAAATGATTCATGAATCATGATTCATAAATGATTCATGAATCATGATTCAGAAATGATTCATGAATCATGATTCATAAATGATTCATGAATCATGATTCATAAATGATTCATGAATCATGATTCATAAATGATTCATGAATCATGATTCATAAATTATTCGTGAATCATGATTCATGAATCATTTATGAATCATGATTCCTGAATCATTTATGAATCATGAGTCATGAATCATTTATGAATCATGATTCATGAATCATTTATGAATCACTTATGTATCATTCATGAATCATTTATGAATCATGATTCATGAATCATTTATGAATCATGATTCATGAATCATTTATGAATCACTCATGAATAAATCAATGAATAAATCAATGAACAAATCAAATAAATCAAATTCATTGATTTATTCATTGATTTTTCCTTTGATTTATTCATTGATTTATTCATTGATTTGTTCATTGATTTATTCATTGATTTATTTATTGATTTATTCATTGATTTATTCACTGATTTATTCATTGATTTATTAATTTATTTATCCGTTGATTTATTCATTGATTTATTCATTGATTTATTCATTGATTTATTTATTGATTTATTCATGAATAAATCAATGATTTTAATGAAAATTTGATGAAATAATTGATTTATTCAATCATTTTTTCATGGATTTATTTATTGATTTATCCATGAATAAATCAATGATTTGAATGAAAGTTTGATGAAATCATTGACTTATTCATTGATTTACCCATTGATTTATTCATTGATTTATTCATTGATTTATTCATTGATTTATCCGTTGATTTATTCATTGATTTATTCACTGATTAATTAATTGATTTATTCATTGATTTATTCATTGATTTATTTATTGATTTATTCATTGATTTATCCGTTGATTTATTCTTTGATTTATTCATTGATTTATCCATTGATTTGTTCATTGATTTATTCGTTCATTTATTCATTGATTTATTTATTTATTTGTTCATTGATTTATTCATTGATTTATTAATTGATTTATCCGTCGATTTATTCATTGATTTATTTATTGATTTATTCATTAATTTGTTCATTGATTTATTCACTGATTTATACATTTATTTATTCATTTATTTATTCATTGATTTGTTCATTGATTTATTCATTGATTCATTTACTGATTCACTCATTGATTCATTCATTCATTCATTCACTGATTCATTTATTGATTCATTCATTGGTTCATTCATTGATTTATTTATTTATTTATTCACTGATTTATTCATTGATTTATTCATTGATTTATTCATTGATTTATTGATTGATTTACTCATTGATTTGTTCATTTGTTTATTCATTGATTTATTCATTGATTTATTCATTGATTTATCAATTCTTTCATTGATTCATTCATTGATTCATTTAATAAATCAATGAATAAATCAATGAATAAATCAATGAATAAATCAATGAATAAATCAATGAACAAATCAATGAATAAATCAATGAATAAATCAAAGGAAAAATCAATGAATAAATCAATGAATTTGATTTATTTGATTTATTCACTGATTTATGCATTTATTTATTCATAGATTTATTCATTGATTTATTCATTGATTTGTGCATTGATTTATTAAATGAATCAATGAATGAATCAATGGAAGAATTGATAAATCAATGAATAAATCAATAAATAAACAAATGAAGAAATCAATGAGTAAATCAATCAATAAATCAATGAATAAATCAATGAATAAATCAATGAATAAATCAGTGAATAAATCAATAAATAAATCAATGAACAAATCAATGAATAAATCAGTGAATAAATAAATGTATAAATCCGTGAATAAATCAATGAACAAATTAATGAATAAATCAATGAATAAATCAATGAATAAATCGACGGATAAATCAATTAATAAATCAATGAATAAATCAATGAACAAATAAATAAATAAATCAATGAATAAATGAACGAATAAATCAATGAACAAATCAATGGATAAATCAATGAATAAATCAAAGAATAAATCAACGGATAAATCAATGAATAAATCAATAAATAAATCAATGAATAAATCAATGAGTAAATCAATTAATTAATCAGTGAATAAATCAATGAATAAATCAACGGATAAATCAATGAATAAATCAATGAATAAATCAATGAATAAATCAATGGGTAAATCAATGATTTTATCAAACTTTCATTCAAATCATTGATTTATTCATGAATAAATCAATAAATAGATCCATGAAAAAATGAATGAATAAATCAATTATTTCATCAAATTTTCATTAAAATCATTGATTTATTCATGAATAAATCAATAAATAAATCAATGAATAAATCAATGAATGAATCAACGGATAAATAAATTAATAAATCAATAAATAAATCAATGAATAAATCAGTGAATAAATCAATGAATAAATCGATAAATAAATCAATGAATAAATCAATGAACAAATCAATGAATAAATCAATGAATAAATCAAAAGAAAAATCAATGAATAAATCAATGAATTTGATTTATTTGATTTGTTCATTGATTTATTCATTGATTTATTCATGAATGATTCATAAATGATTCATGAATCATGATTAATAAATGATTCATGAATGATACATAAATGATTCATAAATGATTCATAAATGATTCATGACTCATGATTCATGAATGATTCATGAATCATGATTCATAAATGATTCATGAATCATGATTCATAAATGATTCATGAATGATTCATGAATCATGATTCATAAATGATTCATGAATCATGATTCATAAATGATTCATGACTCATGATTCATAAATGATTCATGAATCATGATTCATAAATGATTCATGAATCATGATTCATAAATGATTCATGAATCATGATTCATAAATGATTCATGAATCATGATTCATAAATGATTCATGAATCATGATTCATAAATGATTCGTGAATTATTTTTCATGAATCATTTATGAATCATGATTCATGAATCATTTATGAATCATGATTCATGAATCATTTATGAATCATGAGTCATGAATCATTTATGAATCATGAGTCATGAATCATTTATGAATCATGATTCATGAATCATTTATGAATCACTTATGTATCATTCATGAATCATTTATGAATCATGATTCATGAACCATTTATGAATCATGATTCATGAATCATTTATGAATCATTCATGAATAAATCAATGAATAAATCAATGAACAAATCAAATAAATCAAATTCATTGATTTATTCATTGATTTTTCCTTTGATTTATTCATTGATTTATTCATTGATTTGTTCATTGATTTATTCATTGATTTATTTATTGATTTATTCATTGATTTATTCACTGATTTATTCATTGATTTATTAATTTATTTATCCGTTGATTTATTCATTGATTTATTCATTGATTTATTCATTGATTTATTTATTGATTTATTCATGAATAAGTCAATGATTTTAATGAAAATTTGATGAAATAATTGATTTATTCATTCATTTTTTCATGGATTTATTTATTGATTTATCCATGAATAAATCAATGATTTGAATGAAAGTTTGATGAAATCATTGACTTATTCATTGATTTACCCATTGATTTATTCATTGATTTATTCATTGATTTATTCATTGATTTATCCGTTGATTTATTCATTGATTTATTCACTGATTAATTAATTGATTTATTCATTGATTTATTCATTGATTTATTTATTGATTTATTCATTGATTTATCCGTTGATTTATTCTTTGATTTATTCATTGATTTATCCATTGATTTGTTCATTGATTTATTTGTTCATTTATTCATTGATTTATTTATTTATTTGTTCATTGATTTATTCATTGATTTATTAATTGATTTATCCGTCGATTTGTTCATTGATTTATTCATTGATTTATTCATTAATTTGTTCATTGATTTATTCACTGATTTATACATTTATTTATTCATTGCTTTATTCATTGATTTGTTCATTGATTTATTCATTGATTCATTTACTGATTCACTCATTGATTCATTCATTCATTCATTCACTGATTCATTTATTGATTCATTCATTGGTTCATTCATTGATTTATTTATTGATTTATTCACTGATTTATTCATTGATTTATTCATTGATTTATTCATTGATTTATTGATTGATTTACTCATTGATTTGTTCATTTGTTTATTCATTGATTTATTCATTGATTTATTCATTGATTTATCAATTCTTTCATTGATTCATTCATTGATTCATTTAATAAATCAATGAATAAATCAATGAATAAATCAATGAATAAATCAATGAATAAATCAATGAATAAATCTATGAATAAATAAATGTATAAATCAGTGAATAAATCAATGAACAAATTAATGAATAAATCAATGAATAAATCAATGAATAAATCAACGGATAAATCAATTAATAAATCAATGGATAAATCAATGAACAAATCGATAAATAAATCAATGAATAAATGAACGAATAAATCAATGAACAAATCAATGGATAAATCAATGAATAAATCAAAGAATAAATCAACGGATAAATCAATGAATAAATCAATAAATAAATCAATGAATAAATCAATGAGTAAATCAATTAATTAATCAGTGAATAAATCAATGAATAAATCAACGGATAAATCAATGAATAAATCAATGAATAAATCAATGGGTAAATCAATTATTTCATCAAATTTTCATTCAAAACATTGATTTATTCATGAATAAATCAATAAGTAAATCAATGAATAAATCAATGAATAAATCAATGAATAAATCAACGGATAAATAAATTAATAAATCAATAAATAAATCAATGAATAAATCAGTGAATAAATCAATGAATAAATCGATAAATAATAATCGATGAATAAATCAATGAATAAATCAATGAACAAATCAATGAATAAATCAATGAATAAATCAAAAGAAAAATCAATGAATAAATCAATGAATTTGATTTATTTGATTTGTTCATTGATTTATTCATTGATTTATTCATGAATGATTCATAAATGATTCATGAATCATGATTAATAAATGATTCATGAATGATACATAAATGATTCATAAATGATTCATAAATGATTCATGAATCATGATTCATAAATGATTCATGAATGATTCATGAATCATGATTCATAAATGATTCATGAATCATGATTCATAAATTATTCATTGATTTACTCATTGATTTGTTCATTTGTTTATTCATTGATTTATTCATTGATTTATTCATTGATTTATCAATTCTTTCATTGATTCATTCATTGATTCATTTAATAAATCAATGAATAAATCAATGAATAAATCAATGAATAAATCAATGAATAAATCAATGAATAAATCTATGAATAAATAAATGTATAAATCAGTGAATAAATCAATGAACAAATTAATGAATAAATCAATGAATAAATCAATGAATAAATCAACGGATAAATCAATTAATAAATCAATGGATAAATCAATGAACAAATCGATAAATAAATCAATGAATAAATGAACGAATAAATCAATTAACAAATCAATGAATAAATCAATGAATAAATCAAAGAATAAATCAACGGATAAATCAATGAATAAATAAATAAATAAATCAATGGATAAATCAATGAATAAATCAATTAATTAATCAGTGAATAAATCAATGAATAAATCAACGCATAAATCAATGAATAAATCAATGAATAAATCAATGAATAAATCAATGCATAAATCAATGAATAAATCAATGATTTCATTAAACTTTCATTCAAATAATTGATGAATAAATCAATAAATAAATCCATGAAAAAATCAATGAATAAATCAATGAACAAATATCAATGAATAAATCAATTATTTCATCAAATTTTTATTAAAATCATTGATTTATTCATGAATAAATCAATAAATAAATCAATGAATAAATCAATGAATAAATCAATGAATAAATCAATGAACAAATTAATGGATAAATCAATGAATGAATCAATGAATAAATCAACGGATAAATCAATTAATAAATCAATGAATAAATCAATGAATAAATCAATGGATAAATCAATGAATAATTCAATGAACAAATCAATGAATAAATCAAAGGAAATATCAATGAATATATCAATGAATTTGATTTATTTTATTTGTTCATTGATTTATTCATTGATTTATTCATTGATTTATTCATGAATGATTCATAAATGATGAATGAATAAATCAATGATTCATTAATCAGCATTCATTGATTTATTCATGAATAAATCAATAAATGAATCAATGAATAAATCAATGAATAAATCAATGAATAAATTAATTAATAAATCAATGAATAAATCAATGAATAATTGAACGGATAAATCAATGAATAAATCAATAAATAAATCAATGAATGAATCAATGAATGAATCAATGAAAGAATTGATAAATCAATGAATAAATCAATGAATAAACAAATGAACAAATCAGTGAGTAAATCAATCAATAAATCAATGAATAAATCAATGAATAAATCAATGAACAAATTAATGAATACATCAATGAATAAATCAATGAATAAATCAACGGATAAATCAATTAATAAATCAATGAATATATCAATTAATTAATCAATGAATAAATCAATGAATAAATCAGTGAATAAATCAATGAATAAATCAATGAATAAATCAATGAATAAATCAAATAAATCAAATTCATTGATTTATTCATTGATTTTTCCTTTGATTTATTCATTGATTTATTCATTGATTTATTCATTGATTTTTCCTTTGATTTATTCATTGATTTATTCATTGATTTATTCATTGATTTATTCATTGATTTATTAATTGATTTATCCGTTGATTTATTCATTGATTTATTCATTGACTTATTCATTAATTGGCTCACTGATTTATTCATTGATTTATCCTTTGATTTATTCATTGATTTATTCATTGATTTGTTCATTGATCTATTCATTGATTTATTCATTGATTTATTCATTGATTTATTCATTGATTTATTCATTGATTCATTTACTAATTCACTCATTGAATGAATCATTGAATGAATCATGATTCATTAATCATGAGTCATGAATCATTGAATGAATCATGATTCATGAATCATTCAATGATTAATTCAATGATTCATGAATCATTGAATGAATCATAGAGTGAATCATTGAATGAATCATTGAATGAATCATTGAATGAATCATTGAATGAATCATTGAGTGAATCATTGAATGAATCATTGAATAAATCATTGTATGAATTATGATTCATGAATCATTGAGTGAATCATTGAGTGATTCATTTCATTCTTTTTCTATGGATTTTTTCCATGCTTTGAAAACAGTCTGGTTTTCAGAAATTTAATTCAAGAGAGGGAACTTGAAGCTTGAAAATTGTGAAGAACAAAATATAAGGAAAATAAGAAATTGTGAATAAATCATTTGAGCTGTACGACCCTACGTGGTTGTTGCTGGGAGTAATAAAATTGGCAACTCATTACTTGGAAGACTTAAACCAAAAGGCCAGAGTTCTCCTTCTTCTACTTCTGGATTTTCTTTTTGACCAGCATCCACTTTGATCGTTTACTGTGAGTGGGTTTATATTTAATATATTTGTATAGTATTTTGTCGCAAGAAGCCGATATCGATGTTGGTGCCGGTAACGATATTAACGTCAGCGCCTTTGTTTGTTGTCTTAACCTTTCTTATGCTTGAAACTTTTCCTGTTGTTTTGGTTGAATATATGGCTGAATGTGTATATATGTGCGAGTGTGTGTGTGTGCTCTGCGTATGAGTATTCTCGCTTTCGTAACCTGACGCGAATTACAACAAATTAAGAAAGTAAATTTGAGCACACACACGGACACACACCCAAGTACTTATACCAGCGTAAATACATCCTACTGACTATGTGTGAATTCTTATCGACATCTACACATACACTTTGCAATCATATATTATGGCAATAACAACAACCAAAAGTACAATGAAAATCAGCATTAAGGGAATGGGAAAATCGGATAATGAATAGATGGATAGATGGGGTGGTGAAAGAGAGGAGTTGGACGTTTTCTAATAAAAACGAAATGAAATTCGAGATCCGAGGCAATAAAAAATACGATTGTAATGTTGTGCAAAAATTGGTTACTTTGAAGCGACAATAGAGCACTTAGAAACACGGCATGATTCTCTTGTAAAATTTCTTAGAAAATATTAAAATAATTCACAGGAAATAATTTTGTATTACTTTTTGCAGATTTGGTTTAATTTATATAGTTTTTATTTCATTATTTGCTGTTTTTATATAATTCTTTTTACCTCGAAAACCAAACCAAACTTTTAAACGAAATTCAATTTAAATTAAAATTTTACAAAATTAGTTTCCTCGAAAATAGCAAACCAATATTTTAAAGGAACTGTTTTCATAGAAATGGTTTAGGGTTTTTGATGTAAAGAAAAAAAATAAATGGTATTCCATTCTGAGGAACACTTATAGAATGTAAACCTAGAGTTGGGCGTTTATCTTCAGTGGCTTTAATTGGATTTGCAGATTCGTTTACTTTAAAATATTGAATGAATTTGTTATCGCTTCCGCACTTATTTCTTTCTCATACATATTTCCTCTCCTTCTTTCCCTACAATTGGAGAGTTGACGGAATATGCCCTTTGCGCTTCTGTTTGTAACGCATTGAAAGGGAAATGGAAGACATAGAAAATTGCATTCCGGCAAATAGAAATTAAACTTTTCCATTTGAATTCCTCCGTTGAAGGCCGAAGTAGTCCCAGAAATAATTACTGTCCATCCTCCACAAATTTAGGAGAATGAATAACGGTGTCATTATAAAATTGTGTGTATGTGTATCCTTTATCGTCGTGCACTATTTGATGATGAAACAACAAGTATGTCATGCTCATTTTTAAAAACTAGTATGAGTTAATCTGGCTAGGTTTGGCTAAATATCTTTGTTCTATGGACGAATTTCAAACTAACATTTGTATTATAGTGTTAAACTTATATAGAAAATGGGCGTAGCTAGAAAATACAAACTTTCACCAGGTGAAAGTAAGACTTCTTTTCTAATTTCGCTTTTCTTAGCTCAATGTCATTATAAAATTTCATGTTTTGTGCCTTTCATCTTTTTACTGCATCTATTTGTAAAATCTTGCATCGTTCACATTTTAAATTTTATAGATACAGGCATTTGTGGGCTCATACACACCTACATTTTATTTTATTACAGCTGGTTTGATTGAAGTAGGTGGATTGTTGCTAGTGTTGATAAAAATATATACATGTGAAAGAACCGTAATTGAGGGGAAGTGAACAAGCGAAAGAGGTAAAGGATTAAGGTGATCACGTGTTCTTTTCGCATTAAGTAAGATCTATCCCCGACAGAACCACGTATATTATTTTGAACAGACTTTTCGGCCAAGCATTTTCGGCCAAGATTGCATACTTTGAGGCTTATGAGTTTCTGCGAGGGAGTGCTCAGTGGGAATGTGTTGGTTATGTAGCGTATGTGTGCTTCTCCCCGAGAGCGTGAAAATGTATATGTGTGTGTATATGTCGCTGCCGCCAACTATAATTTATAGGAAGCGCAAATGTGTCATAATGAATGTAAATTAATAGTATGCACTGAGGAGTTAACTTTGAAATGTTATTTTTTATTTTGGTTTGGTTAATTTTGGGATTCCCTGTCTACGTACCGCTTTCTTTTTCTTTCTTTCTTCCATAATTAGGAAGGCTTAAGAATAGGTGAATGACTGAGCGAAAGTCTGATCGAAATAATCATTTAGAGTAAAAATGGGCTACAAAGAGAGCAAACATTTTTCATTTTCTCAGTTAAGATATTCTTTTTAAATTAATTATTTACATTGAAGTATATTTTGATAAATCTATTGAAATTCTTTTAAAAACCGCCCTAAAGAATTTTTGTCGGATTAAATTTTAGCCTGTTATATTTCGAATGAATGTGGAAAAGGACCTATTATATTATTTTTTATCAAAAATTTATCGCTAAGCAATTTCTTTCACAAATATTTTATCGGAAATATAAACTCCTTAAAATTATTTTCCTTTTTCTATAATTGTGAAAAAATGTCTTATTTTAAACTTTCGTATACATTTTTCTTTTCAATATTACTTTCATTATTTTTTCCACTTTTCATAGGATAGGATTTATCCTTTCTCCAAACTTCTTCGCCCTTTAGTACATTGCATAAGTAAAGAATAGCGTATGTAATAAAATTTTATCTTGCAAAGATTACACAAAAAAGAAGTCAATAACAGTTTGATTCTGAAACTGTGAAATAAAACCAAAACAACAACACAATGTGCAGATTTGTGCCATGTATGCTATTTTTCTGCTGTTTCCTTTTTCCTAACAAGGAATACGCTCACCTAATATTCAAGGATAATGCTCGATATTAAGGAAACACTAAAATACACATCTAATACTTACGACGAGTTTATACATCAATATTGATATCTAGGTACGGGCATACATATACATACATACGAGATTATGTATCTCTCATAATAGCGCATTGTATACACATGTATGCAAATTCCTCCAACGACTTATCTTCTCTTGTTCTTATTTATTTTCGCATCAAATGGAAAGGATAATTTTGAGAGTTGAGAAGCATTATATTAACAATTTTCAAAGGAAACATTTTAACAATGTTGACAGTAAAAGAATCGATCCATAAAGAACTAGAACAGAATTATTTATAAGAATAATCTTAAGCTACTCAGACTTTTGAAGATCTTTAAAGTCCTCAATGCTAATTTCGTTATAAATAAATATGTTAATATTTGATAGAAGCATTTGATAGAAGTGTAAGAAAATCATGATCTTACAAGTCTTGCTAATTGTCTAGAATTGTGTTTAATAATTGTAGTCCCTTGGTACTCTCAAGAGTGTCATGAGGATGAGCAGATTCTTGTTCCATCCGGTCATATTAGTTTGATTAATTCGATGTTCGTCAAGAGGAATTTATGAAGGAACACGCGCTTTATTAAAAAAATTCTTCTAGGGCAAAAAGCAATTTTCTTGAAACTGTTTGACTGGGAACTAAAATTTAAATCTATAGTAGGTTTATGGGACTTCAACCTTCTTGACTTTAATTACATAACATATTATTAATGTTTGCAATTATTTTTATACCTCACAGCCAAAGGGATAGGGTATATTCGTGTATTTCTTCTGTTTATGGCGCAATGGAGGAGGAGTGGTTGGTAAGGAAAGTATGGGCAAAAATGTACGCTTAAAAATTAACTATGCCCACCCAGTAGGGCATGACAACGGTGTTAAGATGTTATTGGATTGAAGACATAAATTCATGTTACGGTCTTATGGTTATGAGTGTCGGTCAGGTCGAAGTTCGTGTTCTCACTTGTATGTAGTTTGTTCTCCTTTGAACAAATCGATTTAGACATCTGACTTGTTTTTGACATTTAAACAGAATTTAGGTGAATTGGCGTGGAGGCGTACAAGGGGGAGAAAGGCATTTATGTAATAAGCCATTCATGTCATTCGTTTATGTCATAAATAATGCTCCCATTTCATAACCCTTGGCCACCCTTCTTCTAATTCGTTTCATTATTCTTCTTTATACTTTTCTACATCCCTTATGATTCATCGCCATCTGTTTGCAACCACTACTGCCCAAGTTGATTTAATTTGAACAATCCTTTGGCCCGTTTAGTAATAATATAAAAAACTTCCTCTTTATCGTCTTTCCAAAATCCTTACAAGCAATTCGGGAAACTGAGCAAAAAGTCAAACAACATTAGCCAAAATTTGTTTGGTTGTTGGTGATTTTATTGCTTATATTCTTTATTCTTGTTGTTGTTGGATATTATTATTTTTGTTATTGCTATTGCAGCTGCTATTTTTCCGTTGCCACGACATTTGCTCTATAATTTTTTTGTTTAGCGTTATCCTAAAATGTATGAAAAAATATTATTCCGACATTTATGTGTGTGTGTGTCTTGGGCTTAAAATAAAGAGACAGCATCTTTTACCATCGCGATGGTAAAAGCCAAATAAAATCAGCAGCAGTGCAAGAGGTAACGCGACAACAGCATCATGGGAGACGAAGCAGAAACGCCCACGAAAGCAAGCGAGTCAAAGAAAAAAATCTATCAAAAAGGAGTAAACGGATTTCTCGCAGCGGGACCGCAATCTGATCTCGCGTTTTTCCCCAAGTATTTCCCTCCTCTTAAATTCGTCCGTCGTTTCCGTTGTTTATGCTCCGCCATAAGTACAAATATCCTGGGGTGCACGCAAAAGATTCCATCAAAGCGACCACGCAAAACTAAGAAGAGCGAGAAGGAGCGAGAAAAGAGGAAAGATAAAAAATTGTCGCAAACAACAAAGTAACTGAAAATGGTCTCCCGTTTAAGGGGGTGTAAATATGGTAAGGTTCCGTGATGGTTGATTGGAGTAGGAGATAGAGATGGGAAATTTGTATAAGACAGCTAAAAATAAGAGCGAGACAGTAATAAGAAAATTTATGATATAAGAAAAGTTAATGAAGAAACTGAAACAAATAATGGAAAATCCAAACAAATACTCGGCTCCTCACATATGGCTCCTATCTTCGTGCGCCCAAAAGTATACCATCAATTCTGTGCTTCACGCCGTTTGTTGGTTAGAACTTGCTACATTTTTGCCATGCTGTAAAGTACGGTGCGGTTTTGTGAAAAAATGCAAACATTCCCAGAAGAAGAATGAAAAGGAAATAGAGATTGAGACAACAGCATAGTGTGCATAGCACATTCTATTCATTTGCATGCAAAGAAAACGCAGCACGGAAACTCTTCCATGTTCCAACCAGAAAATTAAATTTGAACGAGTGTATATTTTAAGGCGTCGTTTGTCATACGACCAGTCGTTGACAAACGAGTTTGAAACAGTCGTTGTATGACGTAATACGTTGGTAGAGGTGTGAGGAGGAGGCTTGTAGCGAGCGCCATAGATAATATTGAAAACCGGAACAGGGGTAAACATAAAAATCTGGAGAACTATTTATCGATAATGACTTCTTAAATTGAAATATTTTTTTAGCATTTATTGCTATTACATTTCATTTTGATTAGTTTCTTAACTTGCACACACGGTTAGGACTATTCTTTATACCGAGCAACTTTTCTGGATTTGCCACGCAACTCATAGTAATTTTGAAAAATGTTAGCCAAGATTAATATTTTGTTGTAATGGTGCAAAATTTTTGGACTATTTCTAATAATTATGCAATAAGGCAGGCTGTCTAGGTTATTTTGTATGTATTTGCGAGGAGTGTAGGTTGGAAGGAAAATTCTCTCTCTAAATACGTAAAGTAATATGCCGGTATGTAAATGCTACAAGAAGTGTTGCATCTGTCTGGTCATCCTCACGAATGGCTCAGAATTAAATTAAATTTGAGTTCATCAAAATTGATTTTTCTCAGGAAATTTCCGAATCATTAAATTTTTAAATGAAATCTATCCCTACGATAAGAAACCAGAAATTTTCATTTTCGATACGATTTTATTGCCACATTAATGAAATAGTCAATAAAATCCAGAAATATTTCACATAATTACAAATAATTTTCCGTCTATTTATCCTTAAATCAATAAAAACACCCACTCATTATTCAGAATTGGAGAATTTCGCACGAAATAGCGAAAATAACAAAAACAAAGGTTGAGGTAAAAAGATCTGCTACGTCTGACTGCGAGAGGCAGGAAATTAGTGAGAATGAAGAAGTTGTCGATTTATTATCGAAACGGCCAAATGTTGTTCGTTTGCAACGTTCCCACACGACCCATCACGGTTTTATCGTTTGCTTGGCATTCGATTTTCGATATCGATTTACATAATCGAAATAATGTCAGTTTCAGTGATTATATTTCCGCCCACTATGAAGCAGAGAGTGACTGAAACAGAGACTGACGTCGCTGCTGATGCTTGTGGTATTGACGATATTCATGGCATTGACCATAACTCGTGCAAAAATAAAGGAAGAAGCAGAATAAACGATAATGAGATGGACAAGCCAGCAAGCAGCCACGAAGGCTGGCAGGCAGTAGATAAGACGATCCAGGAAGGAAATCGATGGTGATTATAAGGAAACATGATTTTAAAACGTGCCATCTTCGTTAAATGACAAACGGTAGTGGTAGTGTCAGCGACAAGAAGGTTGAAAATGTTGATGACATCATGAAAATGATATTCGAGCTTTTGTTTTACTTAAAAAAAAGACAGACAATTGTAACAGCTGTCGATTATTAATTTAAAATTGTTTCAGGATATTCAATTAGAAGGCATGATTATACGTTTCAGGTCTTTTTCACTTTTGAATTTTTCTTACCTTATTTTTCTTCCACTGATTGAAAGGGGTTTCTAATTTCAAAATCTCGAAAGCTTTGGTTTAAAACGAACTTTACGTATTAGAGAAATGAAAATTTCCATTAATTAAAACTACCAAAAACTTTGCCAAAACTGCTGAAGCCTGTAAATGTGCTCCCACGGTTTGAGGGAATGAAATTGACGCGATTTATTACTTGGGCCCCACGAAAAGAGTCAAAGTAATTGAAAAAGGAAGTTAGAATAATCCGAAGCAATCCTAAGGAATCATAAAATGTTTTAATAAAATTTGCGTTTACAGGTTTCACTTTCTCCCTTTCTTCAGCTCCCACACTTTCTATTTTATGTCCCTTACTTTGTGTCTTGCTTTTGATAAAAGCCTGTTTTTGTGGCCTCAAAGATACTGATGTTTTATTCTCTAACCACGTAGAGAGTAAACCATTTTAAAATATTTCCTGATTACTATCCCCAAAATTTCCCCCTCTCTCACTGGTTGGCTTTCATTCATGCGCTTTACATTGCCCTCAAGACTGCAGTGAATGAAGGGGCACGGCAAATACGGCAAGTCAAGCGATATGCGATCCCATGCTAACTCTCACACCAACACAATCAACATCATCATCATTATTACACTTGAAAGATCACCGCATAAAAGTATACTGTGGGAAAGTACTAGAAGATTGTTGGAAGCTGAAAAACTATAAAACAATTCAGAAAAGTGACAATTTATATAAAAGGGAGCTTTCGACGATTGTATTAAGGACTTATAGGGCGAAATGAACGACTTTGACTTTAATTTTAAAGAGATAGAAAAACGAAAAACAAACGGATGAACGACAGACAGACACAGAAACGAAGTACATTTAAAAAAACCAGTAACAACAACGCGAAATATCGTAAGGAAACGAGGGGGATAGCATCAAGCCGCATACATACGTAGAGGCACTTAAAAGTCGTAAGAAAATAAATGAATTCAGTTCTATTTGCCTTCGGACACTCAGTTCTTTTGTGTGATATAAAAAAATACTTCCCTTAAATTTGTGGAAGGAATACTTGCCTTAAATGTTTGTTAAGCAAACCCTTAAATGTGGGTGTGACGATACTTGAGAAATGATGGATAAGTCTTTGGGTAATTTATTGAATAAATTATGAAGACAAATACGTTTTTCTTCGTAATAAATTTTACGATTTTATGAATTTATTGATGTGAGATAAAGTCGCAGCAGAGCTTTCTGGGGTTGAGGATGCTGATGCGGGCATACTGCGTTAGCGTAAGCGTTAGCATACTGAACTTCAAGGCAAGAAAGGCTAAAGCTGTTCTCCTTCTCCCTTTTACTCCCTCTCTGCAATTAAAGCTTATCTTGAAAATATTGTAATACAAATTTTTTTGCTCAAAGGCAATAATTATATTGTATCTCCTATAATCCCGGGGCTCTCACTTTTATTAATCCTAATCCTTGTTGTTGCAATATTTCCTTCTGTGTCTCTTTCGTGCTTGTACGACGAAAGTAAAAGGGTGGCTTCTCTGTAGGGTAGGAATGCATTCTGCGCTTTCGCCGAAAGACAAAGAGAAATTATAAATTCCTTAAAGGTATTTCAATTATTTCAGGGAGGAGGACCTTCTGCCTTCAGGTCTATCGCTCTTAATCTATTTTCTCCGTGCTTTCCTCCTTTTCTTTCCACATACTCCCACCAAAATACACACCACCATGTGCTTTTACTTGTACTTTAATCTTCTATAAAATTATATTGCTTCGTAATGAAAATTGTTTGTCTTTTATGATGCGTTTGTGTTTTAATTTTGCCCCCACAGCATTCTAGTACTCAATATCCCCATTTCTTCTAACTCCAGGAGAGTAAATAGAAGCAAATAGAAACTACTCGTTGGTGGTGCTGTCTCATCTTTCAACAGACAGCTGCGTTTCGTTAGCATAAAGTACCGAATATCGAGAATACTGTGTGGTGGAAATAGTAACGAAACGGTAAAGTACTGTTAGCAATTGCACGAAAGACAAAGTATCTGATGAGCCAATCAACAACAACTACGTGAATAATTGTGGCCACACACCAACAATAATTTTTTAGTAATTAATTTCAAGTGCATGAACCTGAACGATAATGAGTTTCCACTTCTTATGGCTGATATTACACCCAACTCTTTTTTTACACGGTAGATGCGTTCCTTAGAAAAGCGTGCTAAAAAAAATCGTGTAAAAAAATACACGCGACATATGGTAAATTTGGGGATATGTTCCACAAATTTAAAAAATCGTGTAAGACGAAAAAACTAAACTATTTTTCAATGAAAAACGTGCAAAAGAAATAAAAATGAAATTCATATTACATATGTATTTATAAAACAAAAACAATTCAGTTTTATTCCAAAAAAAATAAAATTAGTGTACTATTTATCGCTGCCTTAGTCAGATATGTCTAGCACAACTAATACAACTAAAGAAACTTTAATTTGGACATTAACTTTCAAAACCTTACTAAAATTATTTACATATCACGTCCTGCGAATAGAACGCTTTAACACAATACTGAATAACGAAATGCCGCGTACAAGTTGAAGTACAACGAGCTAAAGAGAAAAGCGATAATAAAATTTGGGTATTCCCCGTAAAGTAAACAAGCCATGAAGTAGAAAGCCTCGTCCGCTTTCGCCTTTACCAAAGTTCATCCTCTCACAGTCGAACTTAAACATAGAATTGGAAGTTGAAAATCTAAAAAGGGACTTTGTTTCTTATATATACCGGTTACGGTATTCCCCCTATTGTATTTTGTTGCTGTATAGATAGGTTTCTGTAAAACACTGCCAAAATTAGAATAAAAAAATTTTAAGAGATTCGTGCTAGGACAAAAAATTCGTGTAAAAAAGTATATTTATTCTTATTGGTGAACCGCGTTATTTTAAAATCGTGTAAAAAAATACCGTGTAAAAAAAGAATTGGGTGTATTTATCTAGTGCGATTTCTCAATTATTTAATTCCTTCCATTAATTTTTTGTCACTTTTCGTTCATTCTGATCAATCGTTGTTTAACTTCCCTCCATTCCCCACGATACAAGCGATTCATAACAGCTTTTTAAATTTTGGCCCGTGAAATAAACTGCAAATACATCCTTATTCGCCTCCATTAAAACCATATTTCACTTTGTCTTTCGACACACTCTGTATTTCCATTCCCACATCAAGTAAATTTGAATAATTCCGCATCATTCTCTTCTCTCACTTCCCTCGTTTCAAGTTCACTCGAATCGAATAGTAAAAGCTGGCAAAAGTTTACATTTTCTTCAATGTTGATTTACATTCCGTTGCATTTTTGTGTGTAATGTATGCATTGGTTGCTTCCATGTATGCATTGGATGCTTCCGTGTATGCATGTGCTGAGTTTTAGTTTTCAAGCCATACATTTGTCCATACTTTGTTCAATTCAACTAACCTTAATGCATCTAATATTTTCACTATCTCTTTACTTTATATCCCATTTATATTTCACCTTCTACCTTTTTATTCCACCTTACCAAACTGTCTCACCACGATTCCATTCATCTTCAGCAGCGCTTAAGAATATGCAAGATATACTTTCGTATATTATTATTTTTATTTCTCCTTTTTTTGACATGTAGGCTCCCCGTGGAAGGGCGTTCATATCTGTCATCTGTTATTATTTCATAAAACAAATTTGTTCTTATTCCATCGTTAATTTAGTTCTGTTTTATTAAGAGTTTTTAAAGTAATATATTATAGTGTTAATTTATACAAATTGTTATTCTGATTTACTTTCCGAATCTGTTTGCATTGTTACAAAAAAGGGTACAATAAATTTTCAATTCAGTTCTCCTTTATTGATCTGCTGCCTCATCTAGCCTCATCATTATCTTTCTATAATATTATTCATTTATTTTTCTTCATGAAAATTTCATTTTTTTTGTTTTTGATTTATGGGTTTTAATCATAATCTGTTGATTCAAAGAATATTTGTTATCCTTTGTCATTTATATTTGTTATTAAACACGACGTTTGAGCATTTGGCTTTTCTCATTGAGTTTTCCTTGGCTTTTGTTTCATTGCTTTTTGGATGCGCTTCAATTTTCCGTTTTATTTTTTTTTTTTGCTATGCGTTCTCTGGAAATTATAACTGCTAATTTGAGATGTCTCGTACCATCATACCACATTTAAACAAAAATAATTTTTTTTCTGAATTTTTTTCTGTATCCTACGTTACATCCATGGTCTTAAGATTTCCCTGATATATTATATTTTTTTGCGTAGATTCTTTTTTGGTATGTTTACCATCCCTCATCTTTTTCTTTTCTCATACACGCTATACTTTGCTCATGACTAAACTTTTCTCAAACATAAACCAATACGGTTTAGTTAATTGAAGAATTGATTTTGGAATATTTTGCGAAGAAAAATCTTGTCTTAGGGCAAGATGAAGGGCTCAGAAGGAAGACATCTGAAGTGGTTTTAATTATCAGTGACATGTAACGGCAATCTGTAATTGGTAGTCGGTAATGATATTATCGGTAATGAGTGTAGAACGTTTTGAAGTCTAAACTATGTGAACTTTTATGAAGAGAAATCAGTCGCACCCAAGGACCGGAATTGGAATGAAGAGGAAAATAATTCAATGATATTTTTAAATATGTTATCGATTGATCTAATATTGATCCTATCTTGTATTATTAATATAATATGAGCTTCACGTCGGTCACTTGTATGAACCTCGAAGTAATGATCTTTTAAATTTGGGCACCAATTGAATATAACTAACAGTTTATAAGCTAGAGTAAATGGATTTCGATTAGAATCAGGTGTTAGTCTTAATCGTAGAGAGAACAGTTTTTCTTAGGTTTTCTAAATAAAACTAACGACCATTCTCTTATTTTTAAATACATAAATACCATGTTTTCCAATAAGTATGTTGCAATTGTTTATTTTATTATGAACGCAAGCTTCAGAATTTATCATGGTTTGATAACGTTAAACTCGAAACTAAGGATATAATGTTTAACGGGATGAAAAAGACAAACGAGTAGTGTTTACAACCTTTTAAAAATTACTACAGAAGTTTATATTAATTTTCAGGTACAACAGTTGCCATACCGGGCAATATAGTCGACAAATTCTAAACATATTTTCCATTAAATATTCTTGTGCAAGCGGAAGATATCTATAAGTCGTAGTAAAATTTAGAGTATAGGCGATTAAGAGCTCAAAAGCTTAAGAGCTTAAGTTCAAAATAAGACATTAGGAACTGGATAAATTGTGGTGAGTTTAAGTTAACATTGGCACAGTCATATGATCAAGTTAATCCAGGAAATGAAATTCAAGTGATCACAATTTGATGCAATAAATTTTCTTTTATTGAGAGCCTTTAATAACAAAATTTCCTAAAATAATTTTAATTAAGTTGAAATATCTCTCAGGAAATATTTTTGAAAGCAACGAATATTTGATCAAAATCGATTTCCATCATCAATTTACTCTTCTCCATCTATGTAAATCCATGCTTCCTCGTGTGTTTCCTTGCATATCGTATGAGCTACCATTAGCACCTTCTTAAAGGTAATCTCTAGAGAATTGCTCTCGCGTTGACGCATTACTACGCGCTAAACGTGTACGTTTTCTTAAATCCAAAGTATTTGTTGAAAGTTAGGGCACGTTGTTTTCTCTTAGTGGAATGGTGGAAGAAATTTTGAATCTTTAAGGTGAGAAAAGCCGAAGAATTGGGGAAAACAAATGAAAAAGAGAAATAATAGCAGATGAAAATTAGAATGAACTCCAGTGTAATCTAAGCCAAATCGATTTAAAATTTGAAATTCAATAAAGTGAATAAAGCTCACGAAATCATTCTCACAAATAGACACACACACAAACACGTGTGTTCGTGTCTCCCCTCCTCAGCAATCGTACGCACACATATACACACAAACCTCACCTTACAATGTTTCCTTTGAAAATAAAAGTAAGCATTGGAGGGTAGTTTGGGGTAGTGGAAGGTTTCAGAAGACAAAGAAAAAGTGGATACCATTATCGTAAAATGTAAGGATTCGCACAAAAGCAGACTAAAAGATGAAAACCCGATTTGAAAATGAACGATTCACAACAATCGACAACAAAGGTCGGTAAGCGTGGGATTACCATTCCCCCGCGTAAGCGGGTAGGAAAAGAACAAAAAAATATTTAAATAGTGGTGGGTATGGGAGATTTACCGTTACATCTATTGAATAAAAGCAAAGAAATCTGAGCTCTCAAACGCTTTGGAAGTGTAATTTCATACCGGAAGTGCCCTGAAGATGAAAGTGGGTGGGAGAAGAGAGCAACAAATAAATCACTAAATTGATATTTATTTATGCGCGACAATCGAAGCAAAAACAAAACACGAAAAAGTTCAATGAGAGGCAGGTCAATGGATCGACAAAGGCAGACACTAATGCCATGGATAAATAAGAATGAGTGAGAATAGCGAGAAAAATATGGAAGAAAAGAAGAGGTGAATGCCAAGTGTGATTATAATAATCATTATCATCAATCTTATAACAAAGGTAAACGTCAGATGCTTGAAGATGAAAGGAACAAAAGCATCACCACCAACAATAACAATAATAATAATAATAAAAGTAATAATAAAGCAACAACAAAAATGGGTTAATGCGGACAGGGTGGAAATTAAAATGTAAGAAGGTTGTAAAGCTGAAGAAGGCAGACATAACTTACAAAATAGCGAAACATAAGAAGACACGGAGAGGAAGGTAGTAAGAAAATGAAATTGGGTGGGGGCAAAGATGAACGAAGAGAAGGAAAAAAGGAAAAAAATGGAGATGATAGTGAGAAGAAGTAAAATACAAATAAATACAAACCACAAAAAAAGAGCTGCAGGGCGTAAAAAACGAAAAGGCGGTGAAAATGTATGAAACGATCAAAAACTAGGGTGGCTCTTTGTTTGGCTCTACCGCATAAACAATACAAGAATCGGGACAAATTAGGAAAAGACTGCTATATTGATATGAAAAAATGGTATGGGCGTGGTTGATATTCTGATTTCGATTTCGATTACGATTTCAATTTCGTTTGTGGTTTTGGTAATGGCGTTGTTGTTGTTATTGTCATGTAAAATGAAAGTGTAATAAACGAATAAAATATTTGTTCCGGTTTTCATGAATTATTCTAATAACGAAAAAAAAAACAGGATGAAATTATAATGAGTTTCCCTTCTTTCTTCATATTTGTCCTCTTCTTTTTTTCATTTCAATGCGGTGATTTTACCGCGTTCCGGGACGAAATTCGGATCTTTGGAGGTAAGTGGAAATCTTTGAAAACAAAAACTCTCAAAAACTTTTAATTATGTTTTCAAATTATCACAAAAATTTTCTTTCGCAAATTACAATATAATCTACTTTGTTTGTGTCACTACCTCACAAGAGTCCGATTTCAGAGACAGAGCTACAAAAGACTTCTCGTATTGCTAGATAAGTTAAGTTAAGATTTAATATTGCGATGCATTCAGTACATCGATTAATTAAAACAACAATGAGCAACGCAAATGCAGCAGAGAACGCCATTTGTCTGCTTTCATTTTTTAGCACCAGTCTTACGTTCGTGTCTTGTCGTTTGTGCAATGGATATAAAAAAAAAAGAAAAACGACAAACGACAAATAAAAGAACCTTGCGACAAGATATATTTGTGTATTTTATGCATAATGTTACAATACTGCAAGCATCTCCAAGGAAGCTTTTAGTAGTCAAAAGTCCGAAAACAAGCAAAGACACTTCAATTAATACTTAAAAAAGTATGAACATATTTCGACAACGCTTTCAAGATGTTTTGTACAGATCTATTAGTATCATATGAAAGCTCTCCAACCGTTGGTGGGTGGGCGGGGTTGGGGTGTATGGCGAGATATGATGCAACAGGTTATGATTCAGTTTCTCTTAAGGAACGATGATAATTTTATCGAGATTATCTCTTGTCGGTTGACCGGTTTGTTGGTGAGGCGGTCTCAATATTTTCCATCATTCTCACTATATTTTATATTCCTTTTGTGTTACTGTCCAACTTTTTTCAACGCAAGGAATATTACATTTGTATGTATTGTTGTTTTCCTTAGCTGGTTCAATTATTTTTCTTTTATGATATTTTCAATGGTAGTCATTTATCGTAAGTGAAATCCATTGTGCGTGCATATCTTTTGACAGCTCTTTGGTCACCACATATTTTTCTTTATCTTATCATTTTTCGCCTTCCTTTGCCTTCTTCTTCATCTTAATGTATTATTTTTCACATTTGTTTTTATTGTTTCCGAATCGATTTGAAAACTTTTCACTTTGTTTTTCACATTTCATTTTAAGACTGTCATAACTTTAATTTTATATTAGGTTTCATAAAAGTTTTTTGATTTTTATTACATTCGTTATCGGTTTTAAACTGTATCACTTAAGCCCTCTCAAGCTCTCCCGTTCCTTTCCTTTCAAATAGAAATTGGATTTCCGTTTGGAATTCAATGATGTGATAGTTTTTATTATGTGCGAAAATTGGGTGTTATTCCATATAATGATGAAGATTATGATCAAATACGGTGCCATAAAAACCCATATTGTGTTTGCACGTGTTTGTGAATGTGGGAGTGCGTGGGTTTGTGGGTGTCTATATCATTAATATGAATACTGGCGAATGCCACTGACTGATAAAATTATTTCAAAATAACGGAGAAGTAATGACCGGAAATGAAAAAAGTTTCACTTGTAATTTGGCTTGAATAAATTTCAGAGCTATTTGGAGTGATTTAATCCGAAATCGTGCAAATGATTTCCTTTTTATCCGATTGATATTTTTATATTAATATTTTTTGGAAATTTGAATTAGTTCTAAATTTTTAATGTTGGTTGTTTTTCGGATTTTGGTTGTTTTTGATTCTTAATGTTTGTTGGTTATTGTTGTTCGATCCTGATTTCTAATGTTTGTTTCGTTTTTTTATTCTTTGCTTTGATTTTTTCTTATTCGTATTTTATTTTTTCTGGTTTTTAATATTTTAGGCGTTTTTGTTTTGTTTGCTGTCATTTTTTTTGTTATTACTTTTGTTTATTGTTTGTTGTATTATTGTTTGTTATTATTTTCTATTGTTTATTATTGTTGTTTGTAGGAAAGGAAGAATATACTTTTGTATATTATGTATTTTGCATATACTTGTCTCATGTTGACATTTTTGATTTTATTCCTGTTGTTTGTTATGGTTGGTTGATTTTGTTTGTTTGTGATATTGTTTGTTTATATTTTTCTCTTGTTTTTGTTGTTTGTTGATGGATTTTGCAATTTATTGTATTAGTAGTTGAATATTAATGGCATTGTTTTATTGTTTTAAATATATTTTTCATGTTCGTTTTTAATTGTACGACACCAAGTCACTGTTTGTTGGTGTTCGCTGCTGTTTGATGTTTATTTTTGTTGATCTATTATTTTTGATTACCTTTGGTTGTTTATTGCAGACTTTTTATTGGTGTGTTCATTGTTGGCTGTTGCTTTTGTTATTAGTGCTTGTCGAATTTCCGTTAGTATGATGCTGCTGTATTTTTCCTGCTGGTTGTTTTCTTTTTGGGTGTTTGTTGATGTTTTTCCTTGTTCTTCGTCGATTGTTTGCTTTGAGAAACCTTTCATGCGTTGCCTCCTTTTTATTATACATTGTTCCCTACCATTTGCTAGAAAAATGGTACTATAATAATTACTTCCCCACTTGGTGGTACTCGCTGGGGTGTTGCAGGGATTGGACGCTGTGGTGCACCAAGGGCCTACAGCCACAATAAATGGTTTTTTGTATATTTGGATTGGCGGCGGTGCGAGATTTTTCACGCGCTTCTTGCCGCAGGATACTTTGTATGTATCGCGTAGTGTTTGATGTAGAAGGAGTGGGTGTAGTGTAGGGTTGCAAAACCCTAGTTTTTTCTCTTTCGCTGTAATTTTTCTAGAGGCTAAATTTGGTATACTAGTCATGTCCCATATCGTCTGTTGGTGTTGTTTTTTCCAATTGTTTTCTTTACATTCTCCATTCTTTTATGCAGGTCTGCGTATTAGTCCCGCTTGTCCCATTTCAGATATTTTCAATGCATTATAAGAGAAAAAAATCATTATTCCCTTCTGTTATTTTTGTTTTTCTTTTCTTTGCAATATCTCGTTTTTGCAGACATTCTATTTTTTCTGTTCTCGGCGAAAAACATCGGTCGTCGTGTATAATTATTTCGCGTTGGACATTTCGAGAATTTTTAATCTTCTACACAACGTTTACAGAATGTGCCTGAAGTATGATCGGCGAGAGGGTGGAAATTGTGGAGTTTTTCCCGGTTGCGATGGCGATGATTTTTGTGCAAATCTGGTCTTGCAAAGCATTTGCTACGTTTTGCTATTCTTTGCCTGAGTTGTCCTCTATCGCCTTTTTTGCGTCCAACATTCCTTCCTTTTGCTTTCATTTCGTTCATGTCTTGGTCTGTTTGATGATGGTTCGTGCTTTGCGTTTAAATTACTTACTTGTGATCGAAATTCGGTTCGAGTAACGTCCTTTGAGAGAACAAAAAAAGCTATTGAAATTGCAAAGGGACAATTTCAATGCTTTTGAACTATTTTAAAGAAATATTAACGGTACATGAATGGCTTAACAAATTATGGCAGGCAGACGTCATTCTATGAATAAATTCATGTAATATAAAATTACTTTATAACCAAAGAAAGTCAATATGGGTCTCTGTTTACCATGTCCCCTCCCCCCCAGTCTTATAATTGTATGGAAAAGGATGCACAATATTCTCAAAAATACTGAAATTTTATAGAATTTTTAGAAGCAAATTTTACCTCAATTTTCCATCAAAAATTTTCTGCTTTAAAAGGTTGGGAAAAAGTGGAAAAAAATAAATAGGAATTTAATAAAATACACTGAAAATTCCAAAACGGTATTATGCCTTTACTCGTTCTAAATAGCTTAGGACTATTTAGTGGCAGGAAAAAGATATTTTTTAGATTATTTTGAATTATAAAATCCTTTATAAGATTTTATTTT
Organism: Physocephala rufipes; assembly: GCA_963966595.1. Lineage (NCBI taxonomy): Eukaryota > Metazoa > Arthropoda > Insecta > Diptera > Conopidae > Physocephala > Physocephala rufipes. The sequence goes on along the minus strand of OZ016502.1, from coordinate 36,022,427 downwards.
TACGAGATTTTTCCATAAGTTAAAAAAAACCATTCAAAAATTCAATACTTGGAAAAATATTCGAATTTTAAATTAAAATGTCCACCAAATGAATCCACTCACCTTGATTTATTTGTAATCCTGTTGATAAAATTTCGTGTCTTCATGTTTTTGCAAGATTACTATTCCTTTTTTTTCAATCAGTTTCACTAGTTCTCGTTATTCGTGGTATCGATTTCCTTTTTTTTATTGAATTTATTGAATTTGTATTAATAAAATTTGTTTCCCGAAAACGGTTTTCTTTTCCATCTTAACTAAATAACCGTATATTTAACGTCACTGCAAAATTGTTTCCGGCCAACGATTTTTTTTCTTTTTCATTCAAACACTTGTTTCCCCTTTCTCCATTTCTATTTATCTCGTTGAATTAAGAGTAATTTATTGAAACAATTTTCATTATTATCGCTTCTGTCATCATCGTGCATCGGAAAACTGCAAAAAGTAGAAGCAAAATGAAAAGATAATGAAATAGATTTTATTCTGTATCGATGCCAGAAATAACCAGCAAAGAAATTGGAATGCAGGCAGGCAGGAATCGGAAAAACAAAATCAAATATCCTGCGAGTTGTGTTTGAAAAAATAATGACAGAAAAAATAACCAAAAATAAAACACAAAACAAAATCAAGAATACAATAAAGAGGAAAGCATTAGTAGTTCGTAGAGATTGGTGGGCCGGTAGAGGGATGGAGGAGATCTTATAAAAAAGGTAGTAGAGAAAACGACTTTTAAATGAAGAATAATTGGAGAAAGGATTTGTGACCCGTATAGCGCTGAGAGTAAATTAAAAACGGATATAGACAATATATCGTGAAAATACTAGAAAAGTTTTTGCTTCATTGCAAACTGCTGGCTCGAAGAAAAGCGCCTTTAGCAAGTAATAATATTAAAATGTTTGTGGTTTTTTCGTGTTACCTCATTTTATGTGAAATTAATGCGGTAAAATTGATGAAAGCCATTTAAAATGTGTACAAAATATTGATGAACCCATAGCAAGTTAAAAATGGGGGAGATAGAAGAAGGCCGAGTGAGAGAGAAATAGAAGTAGGGAAGGAATGGAAGAGAATTAAAGTTTTGAGAAATTCTATTCTTTTCCATTATGAGAAATTTTGACTGGTCTGAAGTTCTGAAATTCCGCGATTATAAAAGTGTTAAATCCAGTCTTTTGCCTTTAATTTTGTTTTAGGTACGAAAAATAAGGTTCATAAAATTAATATTACCATTACGTTTCAACTACATTTATTATATCTAAAAACTGACTTTTTAATATCCTGCGGAAAAGTACTTCTTCTCTTCTCTGAAGGATTGAACATCCAACTGTTGCCTTGAACTCTTGATCGTCAAATCTTTGCTGACCGAGGGTTAAATAAATATTAAGGTAATGTTTGTGAGGATAATTAAAGAAAATGGGAATGTAAAGGATACTCGCAGGCGTGTTCGTGTTTCGTGCTACAGATAAAGGGAGGAATGGAAACCAGTTGTTTGATTCCCTAATAATTAAGGCTAGTGAAACACATGCTTGATTTCTTATGCGTAATTAAAGTCATTATATATTAGTTTTTTTCTGAGGGTTAGGTCGTGCGTTGTGGGTCGTTGTACTCAAAAAACAAGAATAATTTTTTAAATTTTTCAGACATTTGTTTAGTTTTGTACATTCGGAAACCTAACACGCCTATTAAGACCTCTGTGAAAAAATATTTAAATTTTTGTAAATTAATTCTATCGATTTATATCTGTCTCGTTTAAAACATTCTCTGAATTGTTACTCCGCGATATTAATTTACACAAAGTATACATTTTAAGTCAAACGATTTTCTAGTGTGGCTTTATAGATACTTGTTAGAGTTTAACTCGTATTTTGATTTTCGACACAATTCTCACACGAGCACATATACATACACTAAGAGGCATACACGCATATCAACACGTGCGTGTGCTTGACACATGCACACAGTCACAGGCATATTAGGCTTCCCTTCAACCATATTGACTGATTGATGGATGGGTCTAGTGTTTTATTGATAAATTAATTTCTGATTATGTTAGCTTTATTATTATTACTTTAGTATTACTAGATACAAACAAAACCTTTTAAGGTATCAATTTTCTGTAAACTAAATTCGTTATAAAAATTATGCGCTGTCAGTTTTTCGTGCAATGATATTTAACTACATTGACTTATTGGGTCTAGTATTTATTTTAATTATAGTTTCGAAATAATGAATATTATGGCATTATTATATGATTAATAATTATTTAGAATTTATATAACCAATAACTATTGTTCCGAGATAAACGCTTTTGAATCGGCGATTTGCTGAAGGATTCAATTTATCAGTTTATGTAAAAATATTCATTTTGCGAATTACAATTTTAAAATCAGGCGTTTATTTCTAATCGCCTTTTATAACGCATTTTTCGTGGTGCCAATTTTTCACTTTGAATAATCTGTTTAAATTCTATCGATTTATGCAAATATTTCAATCTAATTTTAATTAAATTTCGATCAATATTAATAATTATGTAATTTTAATTCTATTTGAATGCTTTATTAATTTTATTAATTGGTAATTTATTCCAGCTTTGGCATAATTGTGCGTAGTTTTTTCATTTGGTTATAGTTTATTTTTTTTAATTTTTATTAATCTGTTTTATTTTAATTTTTATATATTTTAATTTTGTTTTTATTTCTATAATTTTAATTTAATTATGCAGTAATTTAGTTAATTAATTGTAATTAATTGTAATTTAATTTCTATTCAATTCAAATTTAATTTTAATTTAATTTTTCAAAAATTTTTCCTTTTTGTGATTCGTTTAAATTTCGTGAATATTTTTATGCGTTTCGATCTTAGTCCATTTGTCAAACTTTTGTGTGTGAAAATTCTTAACGTCGTTTAGTTTAAGGTTGAAAAGTTTTTATGAAATTTGGATTAAAGTAGTCGGTGGAATTTATACCGTTATCTCACTGAATAAAAAATATCCTACTTTCAATTTCAAGCTCGATTAAATTTTTTCATCTTTTATTATTTTTAAAAATTTTTTTATTGCATACCAAACATTTTCACAAATAATTTACGCATCCCGAAATCATGTTTTGATTGATTTCTTTAAAACACACTTGCAAATAAATAACAACTACTGAGCCAAAAGGATCGACAGCAAAAAATTGGAAAGTGGTAAAATTCTGAAATTCAAAGCGGTATGACGGAAAGGGTAGTAAAGTTTGTCAGAAAATGTTGGACAAAATTAGTTGGGATAGAGGGTGAATGCATTAAGAGGGATGAAATATTGCGATAATTGCAGCGAGTGGCCACTTAGTGAACTGTTTTATAAGTCTTTTTGTAATTGTTAATTAAAAACCTCAAAAATAATTGACCTGAAATGTCGTTACCAAACTCAACAGCTGGAAAAAAGTTCAATTTATAGTTTTTCCCCTTTTGGACAAGAAAAATTGCATCAGCAACAACACCACCATCAATGTAGTGCAAATGTGGTGCTTTTTTGCGTGAAAATTTTAACCCTTGTCCATCAGCCATTCGATCAGTCAATCATAGGTTACATTAATTAAAAATATCATCTTTAAAAGCAATATTAAAGTCCCTCTGGACTCTCTGCCTTCCTCCCACTTTCTTTGTCTACTCTCTTACTCTCCTTCGACTAAGCAACGATCATCAACGATCGATTAAAAATATCGTCTTTAAAAGCAATATTAAAGTCCTTCTGGACTCTCTGCCTTCCTCCCACTTTCTTTGTCTACTCTCTTACTCTCCTTCGACTAAGCAACGATCATCAAAAACGATAAAATTTTCTTAAAAAATCTTCCATCGTTGGATTTATCAATCAATATCAAATAATATTTTAAAACAATTGAAAATAATAAATGTGGTAGCAGAAGGCCACAATGAAACGGGAAACTGAGAAATGACGAATAATCACGACATTACAAGCATTTACCCATTTCTTTGAACTCACGGAGTTTGTAAATTAGTGCAGAAAATTATGCCCTTAAACGGTATACAATTGTCGTCTTTCCTTTTCGTATTCGCCTGTGATGCTAACGGTGATAGTGATGGTATGGGTGTCGGCGTCGGTAATGGGAGTCGTAGTGGTAACATAATGAGGGTGTTGGTGATAGTAAAGGCGATGATGACAGTGATGGTAATGATGTTGATGACGATGATGTCCACGGTAGTGACATTGATGGTGAGAGGGAGAATGATAGTGATAAAAATGCTGACGGTGATGTTAGTGATTGTGGGGGTGACGAGATGATAAAAGTGTCGACAATGCCAAAGTGTTGAGACAGGTAGTGATAGTGATGGTAGTGTTGAAACTAGTGACGATGGTGATTGTGATAGAGATGTTGCTGGTGGTAACAATATTTATGGTGGAAAAGGATTTTGTGATGATGATACTAATGCGAATGAAGGTGATCGATAATGATGACATCGATGGTAGATGGGGATGATAATTGAGATGAAGATGATTGATTGCGTAGGTGGTGATTGTAGGTAATGGCAATAATAGTGATGGTTTTCAAAAAAATATGTATGTCAATAATTATACAAATTCTTAGAAACAATCAAAAATATTTAGGGGGAGGGATATCAAAAGTTTCATAGAACATGGCCGTTCAATGAATAATGGGAGTAACCGCCTTAGGCTTCGCATTATCTAAAGAAATGTGGGAGTAAACGCACTTTTATCGACTTCATCATTCTCTTTGTCCTTCTTTATTGACATTTTTCCTGTCACTCTTTTTGAAAGGACCCACACCTACATCAACATCAATTCTTTCTTTAGGGGACACTCTGTTCCTTCCCCTTTTTTTCTTAAACTTTCTCAACGGAATGTTATTTATCAATGTCGCTTGCTGTTCGTTTCAGCAAATTTGAGAAGACTTCTTCGTGCACAATTTCTGTTGCGTCTCATGACACTTGTTTAGTTATTGAGGAAATGTTGTTTAAGTTGAGGTATTACCAACACCTAACACCTAAGTTGGGGTATTCTCGAAATGAGTTAGTATCTTCAAATGGCAGTACACGATTCTCGAGATGATGGGTCTCTATGAGTGATATCACTTTGATTAAAATTTTCCTTTTGTTTTTAAAAGAGTTTATATTCTATAAGATTTTGGAACGCATTTCCGTCATCTTTCGTTCAAACCAAAATTTGGTGTGGAGTCTTCAAAAAAAATTTCTTATAAAGTCTAATTCTGTCAGAAATTCCGAGGTATTTCAAGGGTTTAAGTTCCCTTTGTGTCGATGTGGAACGACACAAAGGGACACTCCAGAATTATAAGTAAACATTATTTATGAAGAAATTCATATCAAAATTTTAGGAGATTTAACAAAGTCATCAAAAGTTTCATGTGTTCCCTACCAATATTATTAATTATAGCTTATAGGAAATACAATTACAGTGGACTATTAAATGGTTTCTCTTTTACAGTTTCCATTAAAATACGATTACATAATGCCATTAAAATTAATTTTAAGCGATTCGGATTAATTTCTGAAAACTCTGAAGGCAGGTTAAGTCAGATTATGGGCATACAAAAGGGTAAACTGCATTAACAGAATTAAATTGTAATACTTTGGGAAAAGGAAATGGAAGAAAAGGGAGCAAGTAAGTGCAATTACGAAATAATGGAAAAATGTTACGGCGCACTTTTGAAGAGCGCCACCAGGCACCGTAACTAGGTGCGCTTAAAACATTCTACTCTTTAAAAAAGAACGCACGCCATCACGGAATAACGCCCAGGCACAACGAAGCTGAGAGCAAATAGTAATGAAGAAGCAGAAGAACAACATTATTATGAGCATAAAACAAACTCCGGAATATAGAAAACCATATAGTTAGAAATAAAACTCAGATGAAAGCAGTCTTTTTATTTTTACGAGGCGTTTATTTCTTGCGGTTTTCAGTTGTTTGATGCAGCTGCTGCTACTGCTACTGCTCCAACCACAGCCACCAAGTGGACCGACGTGGAAACCGAATGACATACACACTAGCTCACCCACTCATATACAAGTGCGCTCGGAAATAAACCAAACGCACACCCACATGCATATGCATTGCAGCAAACGGAATCTCACGCATATGCGTCGGGGGTCGTGGGCAGGGAAAAGGACTCTATTTGTAAAGTGAAAAGTTGCTAAATAATGTTCACTTCAAGAATTGTTTTTCTCGTATTGGATGGGTGTTAGTCTGAGGTGGTCGGACCTGGTTTGTCTGGAGGTTTAAAATAAATGGAAAAGAGAAATTCTAATTTCGGTTACCGCCAGTTTGTCCGTCAGTGAGTTTGTAAACATTACGATTCAAATGGGAAAGGAAAAGGCTGTTATATAGAAAAAGAAGAAGAAGAAAGCATGTAAACTCCCTGGGTAGTCTAAATGCGGTTTATCGTCAAAGCTGTTGCTTCTAAAGTTATGAATAAAAAATCAGAAGACCTGATGGAAAAAATTAGAAAAAAGAGAACGGATGGTCTGACCTATACTCAGTTGTCTGTCGCCGTTGTCGCTGTCGTTTTCGCTACGTTTATTTGTTCTACTTTCTGCTGTTGTTCGTTTTGCTGTTTTGCTGTTTTTCTGAGTTTCATTCGCATTCAGGAATTCTGATTTCTAAGCATTACCCGAAGCATTTCAAAGAACGTTGTAGTTTTGTCACAGCAAAATTGACGATGCCTTTAATGGCAGCAACCACAAAGGATATCTGAAGAGAATAGCGAATTCTTATCTTTAGTAAAAGAAGAGAAAAGTAAAAGAACCAAATCTGAAGAAAAAGTAAAAAAAGCCAAAACAATTTTGAGACAAGTCAATACCGTAGCTATCCTTCTATGTCTGCCTCTTGTTGTAAAATTCTTCAAATGCTAAAAAGGTTCTAATAAAATTCATCCTAATGAGAGAAAATGGAGTTATTCAACCTGCTTTATTTGATTTTTATTAGAAAGCCAAAGGAATTTCACCTTAGAAAATGATCCTTTAACAAAGGTTTTGAAAATATTTTGGAAAGAAATGCTCAACCTTACTCTTACTTATTTTTTATTATCTTAATCGCTCTTAGTCGGGTCAAGTCTCGCAAATATAATCCAGTTTAAGTCTCTGGAGATTAAGATTTTTATGCGTACAGTATCTTGTTCTTGAGGTAAGGATATCTATGATAAATTATTTGACATTGGCATGTCTAGCTTATCAAGATTTTTCGAACTAATTTCTCATTTTTAGACTTTTGCTATAAATAGAACGAAACTCAAATGAAATCGAGACTATGACTCTCTATCATCTTAAGAAAAATTAACACTGTTTAGTTCAAAGCACTTTAAGGAGAAGCCATACGGTGGCCTCATTTCAATTGTAGAAAGAAATCACTCTCTTAAATAATTTGATGTTTTAAAGGAAACTATCCATAATGTACATTAATAAGGGTGATAATATTTTATATATTATGCAAGAATTTTAGAAAATATTCACAACAGTTTTCCAAAAAATTTTTATGAATTTTCTAAACAATAAAACTTGTTTAAAAATTTTTTAATTAGAAATCTTTTAGGATATCCTACCCCATGGGATTGTGTTACAGCTTGTAATTGAAATTTTTTTTTTTAGAATTTACAAAATTTTTGAAAGGTATTAATTTTAGTTATAATTTTAAAGGGTTAATATTTCATTAATTTCAATTCAACTACAAATTCTTTATTTAACTCCCTGTTCATTAGACATGTTTTTATGCATATTTATACATTCCAAACTCCATTTATTGCTAATGATTTAAAATGTTTCCTTTTTTAAATTGAATCTGTTAGACTGTGTTTTGTACTTTGAACTCGAATGACGTTTCCATTCACTTTTCAGAGATTGAATATCTTTTAATAATTTTGATATTTAACGCCTTCAGTCAGTCATTCTCTAGAGGGAAAATATATAGTGCATTTCGTTTGATTTCCTTTTGTAATCTATGGGTTTTTAGAGTTACGTATCGCGTATTTTATCTTATCGTAATTCTATTCCTCGTGGGAAGATTTATAACATATTTTTCCTTTTTTGAGAGGTAATATTTTATTACTTACAAGAAGACTTTGTTAGCGCTACTTTGTGTTAACTTCCTCTAAACTAATTTTTTCTTGCTTAAATCTTCTCTACAATTTATTAGAATTCCATTTTATTTTGTTTAAATTTTGTTTAAAACCATTTCTAGAGTTTTCATAATTTCTTAGAAGAAATGATTTTCTGACGGAGGCCTCCCTTTTTATGTATTTTAAGGATTATATTTGAATTTCTTCTATGTTTATTCTGTTCTAAGTTTTATCGAGTTTTGAAGATAAACTGAACATATTTTTTATTTACTTTTTACTCCAAAGATTACTCCAAGAAGTACTCCAAAGATTTTTTAATAGATCTCTTTTAATAAATTTCAAATTATTCGATCTTAAACTAATTCAGCTTAGTTTATGCACAAGCCGACTTTGATGATCGGTCTCATTATGAAATCCTGGCCAAGAATCACAGCCTCAAAAGCGATATTAATCCAAAAGTAAATTTTTTGAGAGATTTTTTTGGGATTTTAACACTTTGCTATTTTTATTACTTCAAACTTTTTCATCTAATCAGAATAGATGGAAAATTTTAATGAAAATTATACTTAAAAATGCTTTTTGAAGGCTGCTCAAATCTATTGTTGTATGTTCTTCATCTTCTTACTTCCCTTGAAAATCAAACAAATGCTTCGCAAACTTTTTAATTGCTAAGTAATCTTTTTTTAATAATAATAAAAAAGAAACGAATATTTGGCAGCTGCGAAAGTTGTGTTTTCTCAAAGTTTCCTTATGCTTTAGAAGCTTTTACATTTAATGTCTGCGAAGACCATTCCCTTCCTCCCGCCCTTGAGGGTTTATTCAACTAATTCGGAAATTCTGGAAAATTTTGGAAGAGAAACAAAAATTAAAGAAAATAGTTGAACACGGAGACGACTCCTTTCACAGGATCACAAAGTTGAAGCGTAAGGAAATGAAAATTAGGGTGGTGGTGAGGCGGATGATTTGTACTTTTGCATGAGCGTATAGCAAAATGTAAGAAGAAACAAATATATCCTTTAATGTGTGAGTAAGTGAAAGCAGGTGCATGTGAAAGTAGGAGGGAAATATAGAAGGAATGGGTTGGAAAACAGGAATGCATACAGGATTGTATGGTTTAATATCATTAATATTAGCGAAGGAAAATGCTGGAAGGGGTAATGCATCACCGATCCAGGATGTAATGGGAAATCGAAACAGCGGCGGTGGCGGCTTAGCTAGCATGAGTTTGCACTCAAAGGAAATGTCGAAACTTTGAAAGGAATTTAATTCAAGGTATACGCTGGAAATGACTCTAGTAAGGAGAAGTAGGGAGACGATTTTATTTCTAAAGAGAAGGGAAAGAATAATGGTTGGCTGTTGAAGGCAGTGAGTAAGTAATGAAGAAGAGGTTATAGAGTGATAGGTGATAAAGAAAGGTTTAATTTATTGGATTGAGATAGCAAAATGTATGAGTCTGAATGTATAGTTGGTATTAATTTTGTCTGATTTCCCAACATTTTCTAAAGTATATCTTAATCCCAAAACCCATTTCGGAGTGCTCTAATATTTGGATGTGCATATTTTATGTAATTGTTGTGATAAAATAAAAACACGACCATCAGCCGCTCTAACACATAAGTTATCATCAGCCAGGATACACACGCATACGCAAATTTCAAGAGGGCACGCAGCAGCCAACGAAAATTGAGAAGGATTCTACGTCGGAAGATTTCGGTTATACTCTACCTAACGACCGATTACAAACGCTTTCGACGACTCAACTTATTACGAATACGAAGAATAGTAATCGTTAGATCGGCAGCTTCAAGGCAATCACTGAGGTTGTTGTTGGTGTTATGTGTGAAGAAATTTAATCAGGATATAAAATGAAATACCTTCTGAAGATACTGAAGAGAATCAAAGTAATAAATAACAAAATTAAGAAGAAAGGAATTCGTAGGAAGAATTCTGGGATTTCACGTCAAAAGAAATTCGTTCGATAGTTTTTAATTTTAAAGGTTATTAGAATTTTTTGTAACATACTTTTCTGGGCTTCCTGTGACTTTTCGGAAATCCAGGAATTTGTACGAAATAATCACAGCTCTTCCAACTCTATCCCACATACACAGACACCATGGACACTGTGGGACAGACACACTCAATAAAAGAAAACAAGAGCACAACAGAATACGGAGAGCGGAATTTTCTCTTCTGCTTTTTTTAATCTTGCTTTTAATTAAAAAACTTGTTTATTTTGTTGAGAATTTGGGTCAAAATACATCCCGATTTTACCGAAAAGGAAACGACGAAGTCATCTGATCACCGCTACCGAAACGAATCTGCAAGAGTTCGTATAGAATATGTAAAAGGGAGCATACATACATGCTCGCACAGAATCACAAACACGGATAAGAAACACCAATGAAAATGATTTGTATAGAGCGTTATATTTTTATTATTGTAGAGGTTGTCACCGCCGAATGGCCGACATTTTGGGTCACAAGAATTGCAACTTATCACCGGAATTATATAAATGTTACTTTAAAATTTTAAACTGAAACTAAAAAATGTTCATTTTATCCGAATGAGTTTCAATTCACATTATCTCCCAACCTGACACGGCCAAAGAAACACGAAGACTGCTCGTATGAATGCTCGATGCTGAAGTTATATGCGTCAATTTGACAATCGAGGCTATGGTGAATTTTGGGTATGAGCGCCTGGGTGTGTAAGGATGTGTATGTGAGGTGAAAATGGTGATTCGACAGTATGACAGTGCTGGTGAGTTTGCTCTCGATTTACGACGGTGAGTTTGTGCAAAGAACCTACAAAAATACCCGACACAATATCTCCTGTTCAAAGAGATTATTTGGATAGTGGTGCGCAAGCCATCACTACCACAATGACAATTCAGTGATTGCGTGCGTGTGTGAAATTAATGCACTTAGAAAAATTTAAAAATTTTTAAAGGTAAAACATTTAAAGAAAAATGTTGAGTTCTATACTTAATTGTTTTTCGATTATTGCCCAAAAATATGCTAAAATATGTAAGTTGAAATATATAAAGTTATTATATGAGTTATCTCTCACCATATTAATATATGCCTAAAATTATGGTCCTAAAGTAAATAAAGTTAAAAAATCAATGTGAATCATAAAGGAAATTTCTTTGTGTTGCAAGGAAAAATGCGCTTATAACACCCCCAATTGTAACGTGAGGACCGAAATCGGTGTTTTTTTTAGCCGAGTGGAGTAAGAACCGAAGCATATACGTATAGCAACTTCGTGCTTGCGAGCTTGTTTTGCGCATCACTGGTTTCTAGAGAAAAAGATACAAGGTGAGAGAGAGAACATTCGTAAGAGATTGCATTCGTGGTTATTTCAGTTGAGAAATATGCAACAGTTTTTTGTTGAATTTATTGTAGAAATACATGGTGGGATAGGATGTAAATATTATTACATTAATTATGCGTTCCTTTTGATTTTCAAAATTTTCTTGCAGGAAAGTTTTATGTTTTTTAATAAAAAGTTTCGATCACTCCTACAATAGCATCATCAATTATTTACTGCGATACCTCTTTCTTTTCTTGAAAAAATATTTCTAGATTTCACAAATATTCCCAGTATTCTCCTAAGGAATTATTTTTCGTCCTTGCAAAGGAAATATTCTGTTCATCATCGCGCATATTGTGGCACTGTGGTGAATTACACTGAGCTTTTTACGAAGAGAACTGGTAGAAAAGAATATTTATTCGTCTGGTAGCTCTCTAATTTTGTGAATCTTGATAATATTTAAATCAATTCAGCCTATTTGACTTGCTCTATTATCGTATTTATAACGCATACTACTATGGTTCGTTGATTTTCTTGAATATCAATTCTCACACTGAGAACTCATAATACCGTTGCGAAGCTCAATATTAGATTTGGAAAGAGACACGATTTTCAGACGTCAAGAGATCTTGGGGTGATATCAATTAACCCCGAATACTGCGCGAGGTGCGGTGCGATGGGAACAAGGTGCCGGCATTAAGATTCACGGAACAGACAGGGCTTTCCAGTTCAAATGCATGTTTCCCAATGCAAGACTGTTTAAAAAAATGAGAGATGATCTCTGTCCAGTCTGCTTTCAGCTTAGATTAAATCTGCACACATCGCATAAAGGACAGATCTCTCCATAATAAAGTAGAAGAACAGACTTTTGGTATGCTCTTTATTGAGTCCCATCCTCATCGAAACTAATTTTATTCCAATTTATTCCATGGTCTAGTTGAATAAAGAAAACTCAAGTCATGACTCAATATTTCAATTAATATTAATTATGTCGCAGACTTTTGACCCCGGTCCACTGCTTGCTGTTGAAGCTTCAACATCGAAGGGACTTATCTTGTCCATCAAATCGATTTTGTCTTTCTGCTCTCTACACAATTCATTCTAGAGCAATGTATGCCAACAACAACAATAACAATATGTTATCGGAACTCTGTTGAAGCTAATTGATGTTTTATAACATCGAGAAAATCATTTGAGGGTAGTTTGATCGCAATATGGTGGCGAAGCTATGCTTTGTGATACCTAGTGCTGCTGCAGTACTCTAAATGAAGATCCCCGAGTTCATTGTGGATTATTCTTGGGTAGAGGGTTAAACAGAGAACAGGGAGAATGATAACAATAAGGCTCTTGGTAGGAGGTGAGCGAGAGCTAATTGCTTGAATAGGTTGCAAACGCAAAAGAAACTACAATAACGCTACAATAGCAAGACTTGTTGTGACACTTTGCCCTTTGATCATAGTTACTCCGTTGCAATGGGAAACGCTGATAGACGAAGGGCGGGCAGAGGGTGGGGCTGTGGGAATGATGGTTGTTAGTAAATTGTAAATAATTGTCATAATTATCTTCATTAGACTAACTCACTAACGAATCAGGCAAGGATATCTTGATTTTCATGGTTTGTTTCTGGCATCACGTGCTGTGTCCTGGCACCAATACGGGACTAACTGCGCCGTCAATAAGTGTTTACTTGAAATGAAATTGATGAGATTTTGAATGACTAGGGGTGTAGTTGAGAAAAAGGTTAAGGGAGAAAAAGAAGGGAGAAAAGTATGGGAAAGGGAAAAAAGGGATGGAGGAGAAATGGAAGGAAAAATTAAGGAAAGAGGATTTAGACGCGTTTATTACATCTCTTGAAAGGAACCGTCAATTTCTTGAGAGTCACTGTATCCATATGTTGCCTATGTGTGTGACAGTTGTGAAAGGGCTTGTCGGATGATGTGTCGGTATGTCGGTGGCATTTGACGGTATTAAAATTTGTTGCAACAAATGTGAAATTTGAAACTTTCAATATAATTTTCTCCACTGTAATAAAAAACATCGAGAAAATGGAAAAATAAACCTTCGAACACAATTTTTTGACATTTACAAATTACATATCACCCACATACACGCACATACACACACATACACATACATACAGACACGCATACGTGGGCGCACACATATCCAAAAGCACCCACTAAATGACATGTTAGTGAAGCAGACTAAAACTCACAAAAAACGTGACGTTTTCTTCTTTTTCTTCTTTAGCCTCACAGAAAAGGAACGAACTCATAGAATGCAATCTATCTCTTTGACGGGAAACAACCTGAAAGAATTCCGCGATTTGGTTCATCGCAAAAAGTACTATATCCCTATCTATTTCTTTTTCTTCCACCTCTTAAGTTAACTTCTCGGCGTGCATAAAAACGCAATCCCACTTTACTTCTCTACTGGCTTTTTGTGACGGTGATGCATCTGTGAAAAACCTTTAGGAAAATGTGACATCGTCTGGGGCGGTGACACATCAAGTGCTTGTCAGGGCTGTGAGCATTATGAGAAGGCGGGATAAGGTGACAATGTGAAACTATATCATTTGGAAATGAATTTACGGTCCTTACCAGCAAGTGCGCGTCATTTGCTAAAAGAAACTGAGAAAAAATCTTAAAAGGATCTAAGATAAACACGAGAAAACATACCAACCATCCTCCCTTTTGTCAACACTCGCTTATTCAGCCATTTTTCAAGACATTTCGTTTAACAAATAATTTATCATGTTGTGCGCTTCTCTCCTTTCTTCCCCCCCCCCCTTCTTTCTCATTCTGTTATCGGTCCGAGCATGAGTCAATTGACATCTGTGGCGTTTTGAAAATTGTTTTATGTGTTGCTTGCAGTCTGCGCGACTTGAGGTCAATTTGAAATATCTGAATCCAGTTTTAGAATTAAATGCTGTTTGAAAACAATATTGGGGTTAATCTAAAACCGAACGCTATCTGCTATTGTTGTCTTAAGTCAGAGATTGATGCGATTGAAGTGATATTATGCTAAACCGAGCACAGACGAAGGAGTGTGATTGGGCTTAATCATGAGGAGTCCTAAAGGAAGATCGAACTATTTATATAGGATATAGTACAATTTGCAAAAATTTGGGTTCAATATTAATACTTATTCCCCGCTCCTTGAACACTTCTTCCTTTCAACGCTTTTCGTTATTCCTCACACTATTCATTCGATTTATCGTCTATCTATTAACTCCCTCCTCTTTTCGGAATTTTATTTTCTTTGGGATCTTTATCGAGAATGAGCTGAATGTTTTGTTGTAACGTGTACGCGTTGTAACTTTTCTATTTTCCCTTTCTCTTGTTTTTCGCCCTTCCGCAGTAAGCACACATTCCCATCACGATAGCTCAACTTCCGGCTGTCACACTCTTTTATATTGCTCACAAGTCCATGTGGGAGTGACATAATTGCCGAAGTGGGAATGAATTTTCCTCGACAGCTGTCAACTTCATAAATAAGTTTCGATATTTGACAGATGATGAACCAATTATTTCAACTATTTTCAATAACGAAAATCGCTTTCTACGTTTCTTCTTCAGTTTCTTCCATTTCTCCGAGGGCTAATATTGTTGGAGGTTCGGTTGGTCCTTCTTATAATGATTGATGGATGTAGGTCTTATATTTCTGTCGAGCATTCATACTAGACAATTGTATTAATTCCCAGACCCTAAGCGAAACACTAGTAAATGAGACGAAGGGCAGAAAAAGGAAGGAAAGTGAAAGAAAAGAGAGGAAAATGTTAAAGAAAAGAATTCAAAATCCTTCTACGCCCCTCTCTCTTCTTAGAATCTAGGATGTTTGCAACAGCCGGAGTTGATCTTTGGATAAATTCTTACCACTGCTGTTGTTGTTGTTGCTACTACGCATTGAATGTATCCTTGACTAATTCAAGGACTTCATTGCATTGCACTGCAGAAACTCTAGCATAAAGAAGAGAAGTGTTTAAGGGAGGAAATTTCATTTCAATCTCATTTCAATCGTTTCTTATGTTGAATCGGCATCGTGTTGCAAAAAAATTGTGGCAACATAGTGTTAGGGAAGCACATGGTTCGTCGCTTCTGTTGATTAAACTTCGAAGTTGCGTAGGCGTCTAGCCTAACCCCTTCCTTTTCCCTTATCTTTTTTCCATAAAACTCGACGCCATTCTTTGTGGACCCAAGTTCTGAGGAAAAAAGCTGTTTTTATTGTAAAATGAGGTGACCAGATTATATTTTTGATTTTGTTTCTAATTCTCGCCTCCCTTCCCCTCTCTCGTTCTCTTTCAATCCGCGCCCTTTCTCCATATTTCTTGCGTCGCCACAGATATTGCTTTTAGTGGACATTTTTTCGTTAAAGCGCGGATGCCTTCTTGGTCACCTTAGTATATGTACTTCTCACGTATGAGTGATGGCACCGCAGCAGCCGCGTGCAGCAAATGAGTTCTCGCGACCATTAATTGCGTCGAACGAAACGTTCCGTTTGTTGTCCTAGAATATTGGTAGATCACCGCTGTCAACACAGTTAGAATAAAGTGTCATTAAGCTCAAGCTGTCAAGATCGCGTTTATTAAGAGATGCATTTATAAATAGCCACAACACACACACGTGACGGAAATGGTGCTCGAGCACCAACAACTACCAAACATAACAAAAATAATTATGAGTAATGACGTCGTTTGCTGCATACTGGTGATGTGATATGTTTGCTTCTAGTTTTGTTTAGACTTAATTTTTCTCTTTCTCGCCCTTCTCCTACTCCTCATTCTTAGTCTTCGCTGAACTTTTTTTAAAAATTTGCTGTTATGAAGTCATCCTTGGCAACCCTAAGACTTTTCCACAATCAGCCAGCTACAGCATAAATCACTGAATCTGAAGGTGATTAACTAAATTGCCCTGCTTGGAGGAGTCGCACACACACGCGAACACACACTCATGTATACCCATCCAAAAGAGCGATGTTTCCCTTTCTCCTCACATGCAATTTTGAGCTACTTAGCTTTAGCGTGTGTCGCAGACGCGGACTGATTAACAAATGCAACAAATGGCGGCACGTGGGCTTGAGAGGAAATTATTAATAAAGTAAATAAAAAACAGAAACACTGGCAAATATTTCATTATGACTTAAGTGGGCGCGTTGAGGTGAATTGCAAGTACTGGAGAGACTGCTAACTGTTCCAAAAACCGCTTCGGCGGCGGGTGCTGCATCGCAATGCTGCAACTACAACTCTTGAGGAGGAAGAAGAGGAATAGGATTGTGCATGGTGCTGTTCGCTTTGATGTTCGCGCGACTTTATTGCATTTGAGTACTGCTTGATGGCGCGCACATAGAATTAATTAAAGTTAACCCTCAATGAAGAACCATTTCTTAGGTGCTGCAGGCGTGAGTGGTATAAAGTATGGCAGGGTTGACTTTGGGATTAATGATATAAAAGGGTAAAACCTTCTTCGGGAGCATTTGAAAAGAAAATTGAAGTATTTAATGACATACGTGTCATAATTCTTTTCAATTATATGTAATTTTTTCATTAAACTCTCACAGCAATATTACTTCTCTCAAGATTGGCCTTGAGGCGGTAAATCATAGCGTAAAATATTTAATTATGACTTTAAAATAAATTAATAAATCATGGAAATTTGGAAAATTAAGTTGAAAGTGAGACCGTATTTAATACATCGTTACGAATTGTTAGTTAATTATTCACACCCTTTTAATAAATCGTTCATGAACCAGTTGTTTATTAAATCATGATAAATTCTCACTAGTATATGTTATTAATAATTTTACGGTATGAAACGAAGACACACAGATAGAGACACACAGGTACAGACACACAGGTCATATGGGATTCCAACTACACATCCTTACATGCATATCTACGAGGTTGCGTTAATCTTTAAATACTTTTCGCCGGTTTCGCTGAGCCTTATTTAAGCTCAGAAGAGCTTGTGGTCTTACGGCAGAGTAAGTGAATCCGCGGCAACGTTTCTAAGCCGTTTGTGATACCACTGCATCGTAAATTGATCGATGCATTAGAACAATTCCGGTAGGTACGAGTATGAATGCGGGTGCGTGTATGTGTAGTAGATACATATGTAGTTTTATTTTAATACGTTTGATTAAATACTTGAGCCATAACACACCCTGAATATGAAGGTGCATTTTTAGGTGTGTGTGTACGTAGGCGTGTGTGTATATGTGTGTATATTCGTTAATCAATGAAACACCGTCTGAACAAGCATATTTTGCCACACGCGAAGCTCTGTCAGAAAGTTCTTGGAAGTATTCTCCTAAAATGTCATACAAATTTCAAACGCTTTATTACATCTATTTGAATTGTTAATCGTTATTTATCGTTGCTGGTGATTTATTTCAAGCTTTTTGTCTTTATTGCCGATTTAGTTAGCAAGTTAAATTGCAAGTTAAGTGGTCTGATACGGTCAATTAGTCTGATATTTGCAAATTTTATGATCAAACCTTACGTAGAATATTGCCGCGCCGATATTTTAAGAAATTGCGGTATGTGAGTCAGTGATTTGTTTATGTTTATGTGGTTCGATATTTTCTCTTGGTCTGCCCTAGATTTTAATGGCTTTAAGGAGCCGAAAACAATCAAACGATGTTACCGTTACATTAAACTGTAAATCCTCTAAAGCCCTAGACCGATCGATTATGATGGCTTCAAATGATAATGACGATGAACTGAAGACGATGGCGTCTTTTCTCTCGTACAAATTTAGTTTCAATTTTATTCGGTGACTTTCTCTAATTGTTTGCATGGATTTTTAAATGATTTTAAAATGATTGTATAGGTTCTTGATATATGTTGAAGTTTCCGACAGGGTTGGATGTTAAGGTATATTGGAATGAACTTCCGTCATCCCTCGTCAAATTTGGTTTGGAGACAAACCGGTTTCGGCGTTGTGCCATCTTCAGTGTCTAGTTACGTTCTGATTGTATAGGTCTTTGTCTGTATGCATAGGTTTGCATGTGTTTGCTTGAACCATTTCTGAACATTTTTTGTTGTTCTTACAAATATTTCCGGTTGTCAAAATATGGTTTTATCTCGGTGTAAACTTGTTTGAGTTCAGAAGTGTCTGAGTTTGAAATTATTGAAAGGTTTTTAAGTTTATTGGAAGGTATATGTCTGAATGAGCATATATATATATATATATATATATATATATATATATATATATATATATATATATATATATATATATATATATATATATATATATATATATATATATATATATATATATATATATATATATATATATATATATATATATATATATATATATATATATATATATATATATATATATATATATATATATATATATATATATATATATATATATATATATATATATATATATATATATATATATATATATATATATATATATATATATATATATATATATATATATATATATATATATATATATATATATATATATATATATATATATATATATATATATATATATATATATATATATATATATATATATATATATATATATATATATATATATATATATATATATATATATATATATATATATATATATATATATATATATATATATATATATATATATATATATATATATATATATATATATATATATATATATATATATATATATATATATATATATATATATATATATATATATATATATATATATATATATATATATATATATATATATATATATATATATATATATATATATATATATATATATATATATATATATATATATATATATATATATATATATATATATATATATATATATATATATATATATATATATATATATATATATATATATATATATATATATATATATATATATATATATATATATATATATATATATATATATATATATATCCCCTGTAATATCGTCTTACGTACATGTAGTCTCTGGATTTCTATATCATCACGTTTTTCGCAATTTGTTGATGTCAGTGACGAAAGTCGTGTTGCCGTACGCCATTGTTCTTGCCTCGTCATCAATATCAATTACTTTAATTAATGGCTTTAGCTACGGTAGAAATAAAAGTTTTTATCATTCATTACTTAGGTAATGAGATTTCATTACCGAAAAATACAGTGCAATCTACACACATGTATTTATATCAATATGTGCTCCTGTATGTTTTTGTTCACTATCTCGACTATGCATTAACGTCACATCACATTAAATACGTTAATGCATTGCATTAAGCTCATTGTTCATTGCTATTAGAAGATTAATATTCTCGTTGTTAATAATATTTCTCTTCTACATCATCATCACCTCATTCTACATCTTCTCCTTCCTTCTCGTTGTCTTTTTCGTACTCAATCTCTCTACTAGGATTTCTCTTAAGCGTAGCAAACAAGTAAACCGGTAAACAGATATCCTAAAGAGGATCCAAAGGGTTGATTGAACAGAGCAGGCTGGGACTGAGGGTGGCTCTTCTGTAAGATTTTTAAATATTTGATTTCGATTGCATAAAATATATCGATAGTGTCAGGAAATGTTAACCACTGTCCAAGTTCTTTGACATCGAACAATCTGTCTTTCTTACCAACACCTCTCCCTTTTCCTGTCATTCCTACTTATAGAGTTTTTAGGAGCTTAATAATTATATATGCTTAAAACTATTTCTATAAAATATTATTAGTTAAGCCCTCTTTCTCAACCTGCTTGAGCTCAATTTATCACATTGTGTAAGGAAAAAGTTTTATGAAATTTTTAAATGACTTTTCTCTAGAACTGTCTTAAAAAGTAAGTGCGTGATGTTTAGTTTTAGATCATTCTCTTCACATCTTTGACTCGCGTCTTAATGTTTTAAACTTGATTCTGGAACATGTATGTCTCTTTGAGAATTTGAGTCGTTCCACAACATAAAACATAAGATTTATGCTATGCTTTGGAGAGAAACCTACGAAGGCATATGAATGCATAACAGCGTCTGTCTGTTTCTCTGACGCTTTTCGAATATAAACGACAGTCAGGAGATAGTTCGACGATACCAACGATGCAAGTAATAACTCCAGGAAAAGGTTCAAAAGCTTTTGAGCAAAACGTTTGATGCAGTGTTTATCTTTTTTTGTCGGGGGAAAAAGTTTGAGGATTTTTCTCTCCTTTTTCTGACTCCCTGAAGAGAAATGAACTCAAGAAATATTTTTTTTCAAATGAATATTTCTTAGTCTCGTTTTCTTCTAATGCTTGACGAAGAAGCCTCTTGTTGCTTTTGCTGCCTTGGCTTTGTTGATCTTGTTGTTATTGTGCTTGTAAAACTACTTTCAAGCCTTAGAGAGATATTTTTGTCAAGAAATGATAGTGATGGTGACAGTGTCAGAAGTTTACCGCGTATACCACAATTATATGCACACATTCATACACATACAAATGCCCAACCTATTGTATAGTATGTGTATGGATCCGTACGCACACATAAGCATACTAAAAACGTCGACAAATCTTGACTTTTGCATTTAGCTTATTGCATCTTTGAGTTGGTAGACTTCTGTGTCGGAAGGGGTTGTGTAGAGAGCGCCGGTTGGGTGCACAATGTTTTCGAGGTTAATGGATATGTCTATGCTTATATGCTTACCATATCTTTTACCACGCCAACTCGAAAATTGTTCGTTACCGTACTCGTCACGGTAGTAGTAAAAAATACAACTTGTAAGGATCTTGACTTCAGTCTAGCTGAAACTTATATAGTCCTGGTAGTCAGCAAACGAGTTGAATAAGTTTGTTTGTATTTTGTCATTACTCACGAGTAGTGAGTGAGTATGAAAGTCTGTCCACTAATTTCACTACCCTACTCGTGGCTGGGTTTAGTGTATGTTTAAATAATTTGGGTTTGAGACCTACACATCCAATTCGTATAAAAGTATGCAATTTTCTCTAACAGACAAACAAACTCACAACCAATAGAAAACTGGTAAACAGAGTGAAAACAGATTTAATTAATTCTAACTATAGAATACTCGAAGGGTTTGGAATAATTGATTGCACATTATTGTAATTATTATTTGATCCGTTGGACCCAGGGAATGCATAGATATGGCGAATATACATTTTGCATATATATCTGTTGACAAAAATAAAATTATCATCGACAATATTGCTGGCAATTGATGAAGAAATGCATTTGTAACAATTTTCGAACTATTAGATAAACAGGAAACGTGCATGCATGCATGATTAGGCACATACTCAAACACAAACACATACACATACACGAGTACTAAACAAAGAACAACAAAATTAACAACAACACCAAATGAACACCAACACCGCCGGCAATTATGGAAAGTATTCGCAAATAATAATCACAATGTTGTCTATATTTGTTATATATAATTATCATTGGGACGATTGCCATGGCTGTTATCATCATTACTGATATTTGCAGCAATTGATTAATTTCCGATTAAATTTTAATTAATTGGCGGTCATAATTTTGTTGTTAAGGCTATGCTCCACTTCTGCCCTCCACTTTGTTTTCTGCCCATATCCTCATACGCCTAAAGTTGCCTTTTTATCTGTGTAGAATAAGAGTTAATATTGTTTTGCTACTTTTGTACCAGCAGTAGTTGTATTAAGGATATACATGTAGTAGAAATAGTAGTAGTAGTATAAATTGAAATAGTATTGGATGATGATGAGGAGTAACAATTTTTGTTTGTGTAATTGTATTGGCAGAAATATTGCTAAAGACTTTGTTATTATTAATTAAGTAATTGTGTACGCATATATATGCGCATATATATGCATATATTCTATATGGGCTTGTTTGGATGTATGTTTGAGTGTTAAGGTGTGGGTGGGTTAGTGCTTATCGATTTATTCATAAACGCACAGAGAGGTGGGCCTGACTGGCAATAAAATGGAATGGAATGGAATGCAGTCTGACTGGCTCATTGATCATCTTGATCATAGTTTTCAGTAAACTTTCGAGCTTAACTTCGGTCTAAAATAAACATTTGCATTAAACTGATGTAGTATGGCTAGCTCCAGACCTGTAACTAACGCCAGGTGTTGGCAAGCTTATTTTGCTTAGTCCTGGCCTGAAATCAGTCGCAAATTACTTAGCTTGCTTATTCCAAATTTCAACAACATTGAGAATAATCATTTCATGGAAATTTCTAGTGGGTACGCAAAGCGAGAGCTGGGAGGGAAAGAAAAAGTGGGAGATAGGGGTAGAGATATAGAGATAGATAGAGAGAGGAAAGAATGAAAAGTTTCTTAGTTTCGGTTTTTGATTTGTTTTGATTTGAAACTCTTCACAATGGATAAAACATCTGCAATCGATAAAAAATTTTGTAGAATGTATGATGTTTGGGGTTCTCAGATTAAGCATAAGTCCGTCTTCGAATATCAATCAGTTGTCAAGTGTTCACAATGAATCAGATTATATTAAATTCGACAATTTGATTTTATCACCAGCTCTTAAATATAAACAATGCTGTGCTAAGGCAAACAGCTTTTATAAAGCCGAACAAAGAAAAAATATTTCATTTTAAATGAAATAAATTGTTTTTTTGATTTACAATATGTAAATCACTCACATTTTTTATGATTTTTGTTATATTGTTGTTAGCGTCTTCGTACTAAGCCTAACTAATAGGAAAAATTAAAGTCGCTCTCCTATGGTTTAGAAAATATAGCTTGGGCGAACAAAATTTAAGTGCCCGACGCCTACCTTTCCAAAACTGTAAGAGATAAAATTTGCACACAACGGCTGTTCACAAAATCGTTACATGTACGACAGATTGTTCGTGTATTGTATATTTGTTTATTGTGTTATCTCATTCTCACACAATGGTGCGAACAAAGATAAAGCGATTTGGCCCTGTATATCGAACTTCGAATTGGGGTTGATAACTCCCAAATCCAAAATTTCATTTGGATTTACAACAAAAATTTCAGTGGATTAAATCTGGATTAATGCATATATTTTGCTTTCAAATCCGGACTTGCTTAAATCTGAGATCCATTAAGGCCATATAACTGAGTGTGTGTGTGTGTCGGTTGTGATTGTGGGTATGGTTGTGTGTGTGTTTGTATGTGTGTGTGTCTGTGTTGGAGTACTACCTTTATGTGTATCGGTATATTAGTATTTGTGCCCATACAATGCTGACAGCATTTGTTGACGTAATCGATAACTCTTTATAAAAAATTTACATTGAGCTATCAAATTGCTTTGCTAATTCTTCCTCGAACTCTTCTTCTTCCTTATTTCCTATTGTGTTACTTTTACCGTAGGATTTATGAGACGCGAACGGTGCGTAAGTTTTGTGAATTAGAAATGATTTGGGCTACGGGACGAAACGGCTAAATGAAGCATAAAATCGAAATCAAATGCAAGCCACAACGAATAAGCGATGACAACCTTGGGTGGAAATAATACCCGGTGGATCCCATCTGAAGTTGCGAAAAATACTGCAAAAGATTTCATTGTGTGCGATTAAAATGTTTTATCGCTTCAGTATCACCGTCATCAGCGCCACCGGCACAATCAGCACCATTACTCCGACCTAAACTCCGTAAGAAGTAATTCTTATATAATTAAAATTTCCGCGGTGAGAAGGGGAGGGTGCATGTAGCGGTCTATTTGTACGTGTAATGTAAGGAAGGCGTGCAATGTTGAAGTTTGTGATTAATTGCTTGTGTTGGAAATAATGTGAAGCAAAAAATAAATTGTATTTTTATCGTGATGTGTTGCACTTCGAGGCGTGCGCTTGTAGCAATGGCGGAAACGATTGGATGTTCCAAATCGTTCGGAACTGCCGTCGAGAAGGCAGTGAATATATAATTGAACACATATACGTACGCGGGTATGCATACACATAAAGATAACCGTAATAGCGGCGGTGTTTTACCGCGTCGTATCGGCAAAGTTAAGTCCTTTTTCGATTATTTTAAGCATTCTTTAATCTAAATTAAAATCAAACTCATCAATTTATTCCCCCGTTGCTCGTTTTGATTGTTGGTTGTTACGAGCTGGCACCGTTGCTCCTGATCGAATATAAATATTTTAATGGAGCTACTGTGTGTTGACGTTACACCCAGCTACAGCGCTTTCACCAGCAGCAGCGTAACAGTAGTGAGGGTGAAAATTTGCATTGAGGATTCTAAGTTAAGATTCTAAGGCCGATCGGGCCTTAACGGCAAATCATTGACTACGAAATATACAAAAGGTAGTGTGAGAGAGGAAGAGGAAGAGAGCGAGGTTCTATTGATTATTTTGCAATGTTAGTAATGTAGATCGCAAGAAACAGCAACAACAAATCACAGTCATTGATAGCAAATCATTCATTCATGTCATTAATAGCAAATCTAATCCGATGCACTTAAAATTTAAACAGGTAATACCGCTAAATAGATTTAGACGACTATGGTAGTTAATTTTTAGCCAGTGACACTACTTCATCATTTTTTGGGTTTTAGCTTTATTTATTCAATTCATAATCGCGTTTTCCACCCCCCCTCTTCTGATTTGCAGCGGGCGTTTCAATTAAGTCGCTTTAAGCGAACTAAATGAGAGGTTCAAAATGAATTTATTTTCAATTTGTCGAAACGACGCGCTACGATAAATGAAACAAATAATATTGATGATTCTGGTGTTTTCAACTGCCTCCTTATTTCCCTCTCTCTCTCTCTCCGCAACTTTATCTCCCTCTTTTCCTCTTCTTTCCGCAAGTGAAATGATGATGTTTTGCATAATTGACGACATAACCGCAGAGAACGCGTAATTAAAGCGCAGCAGAAGCGTCACTTTAAGCTTAACCCGTGATCATGAATGAAAAAGAGAGAACGTTAGAGAAGAGTGAGTGGCAGAGAAAGAGCCGGAGAGAGAGTGAGTGAGAGAGAGAGAGTGTGTGTGCGATGATACCAAAGGGTAGATAAGTGGATACGTCGTGCGCGTGTATCCCATCATCGTTACCGCAATCTATTGCACGCGTAATCGTATTAATTTCTGATGAAAAGGACGTCGTGACAGTGACAGGATGAACGAACGAACGAACGAATGAACAGTTGCAGCAGCATAACTCGATGGATGGATGCTAGTTCATTGTACTGCATAAGCCGATTATCGGCTATTGTTGCTACTGCTGCTCCTGTCGTCTTTTCCAACCAATCAAACCACTTTTAAAAATTTTAATTCTCAATATTTTTTCTTTTGCATTTTGTGTTTTATTCTTCTCGTGTATTTCGCTTTTTTTCTCTTTCGCATTTTTCCAATATTGTTTTGTTGCTGCCATTGAGAGATTAAAATGTTGCAACAATGCGTGAAATGACAACAGCAATATTGATGTTATTATTGCTTTGTTTTATTTCTGCTACCGCTGGCTCTGATGCTGCCTCTATTGCTGCTTTTTCCATTATTTTTTCAGGATCGTCTGTTTCTGATTCCAAGTAATAAATTTTGCTGTCGGTTCAATGTAATTGTCATTTTTTTTCTTTTTAAGTTCTCTTTTTTTAATGATTTCATTTTTTATAGTTTTTTATTTTTTTTATTTTTTATTTAAAATAAATTAAGTGTCCGTGCGACGCATTGCAACTTCCTGCGGCCATACGTTTGCAGTGATTTACTGGCATTTATGTACGAGTTCTGTTGTTATTTTTGTTGTTGTTGTTAATAGTGTTGCCTTTGCTGCGATGGCAATTTCGCTTTTTGAATGATTATGATGTTCTCGCTGTCTTCGCAAAAAACTTGCTATTTGTGCTTAAAACGTCCATCCATATCTAACAAGTTGTTGTAGATAAAAGAAAAAGAAATATGGCTGCATCTGATCTGAAACAAACAAATAAATAAATGAATAAAAAAAAATAAAAACTAGCAGCGTCAGCTAAAACAGACGCGAAACAAATCTCACTGTTTTTGAAAAACACCCAGCTTTTCAGTTCCGCATTGTGTCATTTTGAGTTTATCAGACTTTCTGACTGATGGATCGTTCCTTCATCAGTCCATCTAACAAATCATCCGTTCATCTCTATGTTCAAAAACATCCAAAACGATATCTTAAAAGGATGCATCGATGTGTGACTGTATCACAGCTAACATCAAGAATAAACAAATGGAAGGCTTTGTGATATTTATTGTTGCCGATTGAAGAAATGTTTGTAGCGAAAAAAACAAATTGCATCAACAGCAGCAATACATACTCACACACATATATGTGCATAAGTCAACAGAAACGAATGGAATTAATTCTTTAAACTAATATTTTATGCGTATACTTTTAAAATATTAACGATTTTGTGAGAGGTTGCTGGATCGAGAGGTTAAATAAACAATGAATATGATCTACATGTCATAAAATTCGACAAATTTTCGAGGACTCGTGTGTTTGCTCGGTGATGCAAAAATCGAGGAAAATGTCAGTTTTTGTCAATTTAGTAAAATATATCTAGATGAAGTCGCCACTGATGCTTAACCATTTCTCCCTTTGCTCGTATATTTCCCGCCTTCTCATTCACCTTCTTCATTCCCTGTCTTCTAACTTGTTCTTAGCCATTTCAATTTACGATCTTCCTACTTCTCTTAGCGATGCAGAACATATTTTCGTTAGAACATTTTTTGCGCATATTTTCTTTAGAAGTTCGGTTTGCGTGATATTAATGATTACTGATGCTTTCGATTTTAATATTTTCATTAATAAAGGCGTAATCGATCATTTTGCAAACTTCAGTTGCAGAAATTAATTTCTTATTACTCTTTTTCTTGTTTCATAAAATCTTTTAGAAGTTTTTCAAAAAAAAAAAAAAAAAAAAAATTAAGGAGCTCGGCAAAAATCGACAAAATAACAAAAGCAATTATAAAGATATTAGAAGCATTTCGAGCGAATGCCGAATTAACCGCAAAGTGAACAAACAGTGAAGATTAAAATGATAAACATTTTATGTTGGAAAAAAATGTATACTTAAGCCTGTAATTGCTAACAACGCATTAAAGCCAATTAACTTGCCAAGTATCCATTGGCGCCGCCGTCGGGGCAATATTACGTCAGTGTTTAGATCGGCAGCAGTAGCAGTCATCAACACAATAACCATTACTGACTATGTTTCGAATGTCATAACGATAGTCGTTGGTCGTCTGTTGCCGCAGAATACTTAACCAGTTCAAATTGTTCAGTTTGGTTTAGTCCGGGTTACCTCTTATGCCACAGCTGATGGGATTTTAACGACTTCATTGCTTGCTGTTTGCATTAAATGTAGTAAAAGTGAAACATCGAAAATCGTCATGAACGGCAACGAATTTCTACGAAAACTAAACGAACCATTGTGAGAGGGTGGGTAGCACATACTGAGTGTGTGTGGAGAGTGTGCGGGATGAATTCAATTAGTGAAAGATGGACATTATGAAAAGTGGAATAAAAAAGAAAGTTTGAGCGGAAGTGTTAAAACGGAAATCGTGGTCTAAGTCCGGTCACGGTCGAAAGGTCAGTAGTATGACTGTTCAACCTATTTAATTGCATCAATATGAAAACAACAACAAGACTAGTAAGATCCAATCAATGCGTTCTACCATAAAAACGACATGAAGCGAAATTAACTGAAAAGAAAAAGGTAAGTGTAAAAGAAAGTCGTTTTTTATACGTAGCAAATTATTGGTGGTGAAACTCTGTGAGCATTGCTAAAGTTTACCACCGAAGTAGTAATAATTAACCACCCCGAAATTTTTTCCGATACTGTAGGCTCTAACAAAATATAGAGATGAATACACCACATATTTGATGGGTTCTTTTTATAGAAGAAGTGGTGAAGTGGTGAAGATTTACGATGTCAAAGGTGTGAAGTAATTAATAAAATAGTGAGAACTTCGATATGGTGTAAACTTGCTATTGAGATTGTAAGAGATCACTATGGAAATGGTTCAAAATTTACCGTCCATATAGTAATGTAAACGTCCATATAAAATGTCAATATTAATAACATATTACCGATAACCTCAAGCTTTGCCTTGCTGTTGTTTAGATATCATACTGCCGAAGAAGTCAAAATTTAGTAAATAAATCATCGAATGCATGCAATGATGAAATGCAAATTTATCCTCTTTATTCGAGAATTAATTCCAGGAATAATGAAATAATGAAATCTTAATAAATTTGTTTAATTCTATGACAGAAATAGTAAACCCTTATTAGCTAAATAATCGAATCCTATTACCGGAATTATTAACTATAATGAAGTTTATAAGAAATTTCCTAAAAATTGATTTTGGATGCATAAAAAACTATTACCGAAATTAGGAATTATTAAGTATCTAGAACAAACTCATTTCCTGAATAGAGTAAAGTCAAATCTTTTTCAAATCTGTTTTAGCTCTTTATGTAATTATATGATATAATTAAATTAAATTGTATTTAGAAAGAGTATATTTAAATCTTCTTCCTTTAATACATTTTTTCACAAAAGAAAACTTTTTAAGATTTTTGAAAAGTGAAAAAATAACGAAATGAATAAAAGAAAGAATGGCAAAAATAATATTATCCGCTTTTATTGTCTTTTGCCTTTTCTCCCTACCGATTCCCCCCCTCCCCCTCCCCACTAACTTATTAATTTTAATGTTGTATTCTTTTGTAAGAAAAGTCATAAAAGAGGAAAAGAAAACAAGAGAAGAAAGATTCGACGAGATTCAAGCTTGACATTTTTCAGAGTGGCTTATGGTTGCCATCCTTAATTATTATAAATTAAAAGTTAGTTTCTTCTTCGCAGAAGTTATACAAATTTTGCGACAAACTTTCGCTGTGAAGCCGCAAAACCAACAACAACAAGATCTTCAAACCTGCTCACATCGGAGCGACTTTATTAGTAGGAGGTGTTGTTTTTGTTGGTGGCGTAGTTCGTCTAGCGTCCTAGCCAAGATTGCTACTGCCGCTGCTGCGAATGCCATTGTTTTTTTATTGCTTCTATAATTGCATATTCCGTTGCTGATGATGAGACTGTTGATGATGTTGATGTTGCTGCCAATGTAAATGATCAATTAAAACAATGGTTGGATCATCCCTTCTGAAGAGAATTAAATTATTGTTTTCCTTTCTTTTTGTGATGATTTTTTCTTCTTCATATCTCAATTGCTTTATTTTTTCGCAACTTTGTGGGTAGTAATGAAAAAGGATGGTGAGCCATTTTCGCTTCAATTCTACAAATCCGTCGTCTTAAATTTTATTAAACCAAAAACGTTCTAAATTGTTTGAATGAAAACGTAAGATATTTCCTTTAATTAAACCATATTGCAAATAAGCAAATATTTCGAAAAGAGAGCTTGCATTCATTTCTTCAATTCATTCATTCGTTAAATCAATTATCTTCATATTCATTTAACAATTGAATTTAACATATTCATTTAACAATTGAAATGAGAGTTGCTTACGGTGCTGGTGTTGTTGTTGTTCCTCTTATTGCTCGAATCACATTCATGATGTTCTTCACGCAACCCCAAGCATTCGCTTGAAAACTACAGCAAACGCCTCAGACTAAATCATCTGCACTAACCACAACAACAACAGCAACCGACGTCAACGATAACTACTCGAAAATGTTCTCATCGAAAAAACGAGGTATACACAGAAAAGATCAGAATTCTTGTCGAAATTCAACAATAAAATTTCCTTGAATGCGTAATGTTTCAACGAAAAGGGTTGCCAGGAGTTTAGAAATACTATTACGAAAGGAGCTTGTTTTATGTTGATGAGGAAACGAATCGCAAAAACAAGTTTACTTTGAAAAGTTCGGACTAGAAAAGACATTTATTAATTTATATTATTATTTATGGAAATTTTCCCGCCTACGTACTAAACATATATTAACTCTCTTCTTTTTTGTGCTTTCTATACGCTGCTTTCCCGTAATGATCAAATGATAGACAATGTGGATTCCTTTCGTTGAATTTAAATAAAGCCGATTGAAAAATCGGAGTTAGTTAGTGTTTAACGAACAAATAAAATGGCTGCATTGATAGGATTAATTCTTATCCGCATAGAGAAAGGAGAGTCAATGAAACGGGTCTGCGGGCAACTCTGACTCAGAACTTAGTTATGTAAGGAAATGCGCACAACACACACCTCCTCTCCTTTCCTTTCTCTTATGGGATGCCCTCTCGTTCTTCCATTTACTTCTCTTTAATTTTATCTAATTTTTCCAACAAAGTTTTTCTTTTTTTCTTATCAACATTTTCCACTCTCATACTTTTAATTAGTTGAGACTGAATTGATAAGTTGGCAACCCTTCAATTACGCAACAGTTGCATTCAGTCGATGGTGCTTCAAGCTTGTAACTCAAAACTCAAGAGGTAAAGACCAGACTCTGACAACTTTCTGGTTATTAACTTTTTGCTGTAAATTTTTTACTCCTTTTGTTTCCGGGTTTGGTTACAATTTGTTTCTCTCCTTTCTTTCTGGGAATTTACCCCTTCTTCTTTATTTCCCGGTTTTGCTAACAATTTACTTCCATTTATTTTTTTTAACCAATAGAAACCACTCGGTCGGCTGCATGTAATCGACGACACATTCGTTTTGGGGGAGAATATTCTATCGTTATGGATATACTATCGTTCACATGCAGAAAAGAGTAACTTGAGAACACAGTCCGTTATTCAGAGGGTCAGTCAATCCTTGCTAGGAAGGGGAGTTTGAAGAAACTGATATGGATTATTGTGGTGCGTATGACGAGCATTTGCCTTTTTTGGGAAATTTTTAAGGCTTACCAAGGTGTGATCATGGTCATTATAGTTCATGTTTTCGCTTCATTAAACAATATTCGGAACGGGTTTCTGCATTTATTTCTTCTAATTTGTTAAAATCTCCTGTGTGTTTGTGTGGTCTGTGTGTTTAAAAAAATCTTTAAAGACTATTTTGAATTTAAAGAGATTTATAGGAAAGGATTTAAGAAGATGAAAAAGAAGGAAAATGAGATGGATGTTAAAGCAAATAGAAACGAGACGAACAGTTTTGATCAGTCTAAATAAAATCAGATCAAACATAGGAAAACCGTGATAAATCGCTGTTCAAACTTGATCGATCGGACATAACGGTGAACGGTGAAATCGAATCGAATAACTCTAATTTAATATTAAATACACACGAACTAAACTGGACTATCTACCAACCGAAAATACTCTAATCCACACCAAATTATACCCAATTCTCTTGAAGTTCAGCACCAGATTAAATTGGAAAAGCAGATCAAAACGGATCAATTACAAAGTATCACCGATTTGGCCACATTAAACGATTCCTAAGTCCTTGAAAAATCAGAAGAAGCAAATTAAATAGATATCGATAAAGTCAGAGCACAAGGCAAATTAGATCAAACGTAGGTCAAACCAACCTAAACAAAAACCAAGTAGCGAATACTCGCCAAACTATACTCGCCACCAAACTGGGTCAAACTAAAGCAAATTAAACCGAAATGGTAGATAGATGGGGGTGGATCAATGTACACAATTGTGGTATCTGGAACATAAACACAAACAATACGAAAAACAAAAGACAAACCGCACCAATCGTAATGCAAATCAAGCAAACAGACCACGCCCAATTACAAGAAAGTGCTCTAATACTACTAGCCAGGCTGAAGCAGACTAAAAGCAAACCAAATTCAAAACAAAGCCAGACTGAACTCAAGCAGAACGAACTGATCATAAACTACATAAAACTCAAGTCGATCCTAAGATATATATCGGAGGCTAATACACATTAATGTTTAAATTATTTAAATATTTTATATCCTCCTTTTATTTTCCTCTGATTTAATTGAATAAAGGTAAATCAAAACCATTTGTTACATGGAATATTTTTATTACTAACTAAATTTATTATATTCTTTAAATATTAAAAAATGAACAAATATTTTCTAAATTTTGTTATTCGTACATTTGTGAAGAAGACTTTTCTGGATTCGAACAAATTTTATCTTCTACAATTCGGTCAGAAGATAAATACATACAATTTTATTAAATTTTCAAATAGATGACGATGGAAATTCTTTCGTTTCCTTTTATCTTTCTCTTTTAGTTTCCTTTACTTACCTCTCTTCTCTTTTCGCCACAACCATTTCCTTCACTCATCTGCTGCTTTTTGCCATCCATTTCAGTCAAGTGACAGCGAAGTGGAAATAAATCCAAAACATTGCCTTTTATTCCTTACGGCACTCTACATCCGAAAGTTTGAGAAATCTCGATTTTCTTCATCCGTTTGTGAGGCGCGGAAAAAATAGAAAAGCACATATATTCTGACTTATTTATCCCCGTATATCCATCCATCTGTATGTATGCAGAAATCACAATTACAAGAGAACGAAGAAAGGTATTCTTAAGATGTTTGGCACAAATCTTCTTTATTATTAAAAGCTGTACGGTACTTCAAATGGGTGAAATCCGATTAGAGCCACACCCACTTTTGATACCTTATATGATTACATCTGCGGTTTTTAGTTAATCTTCAACGGCATATAGACGGGATTGTATGACAAAATTATATCCTCGAACTTACCGACGAATATTAAATTATTTTGGAAAAATGGACGTGACTTATCTACAAGAAACACAAAGAAATACGGCGCGAATTTTCCCTTTTTTAATAAATGGGCTACGCCCACTTTTTAAGAAATGAAATTGTAGGATTTCTATTTTCCAGTTTCTATTGAAATTTTGAAGCTGAAAATATATGGCCAATATGATAGTGTTGGACATATTGAATCCTTCAAAACATGTGCATGGCACGCCCACAATCACACTATACTTTTCGAGTAGGACCTTTTTGAGAAGGGTTGTGGTGAAGAAGAGTTGGTAGTTGGTAGTTACCACTTATTATTGGAGTAAGGCTATAAATTTATGTTGCGGGTGTAGGGATATATAAGTTTCGGCCATGCCAGTCAGGCAAATCATACTTTTTTTCTTTAAAAAACGATGAATTTTCAAAAGGAAGAGAGAAAAGCAATATATTGTTATAATATATCCCAGAAACAGTGGTCTGATATAGTGCTGAAATTTATTTAAAATTAATAATTTAAATATATATTTTTTGAGAATATCAAAGAAATTTAACGCAATTTATTTTAAAATAATTGAATTAACTCAAACTTAATTTAAATAATTCAAAGTTAATTAAGTTAGAGTTATCTAGAGTTGTTTCGTGTAGGAAAATTTGTAATGAGTTGGATTTCATTAAATTTCATTAAGTAAATAAATTCAACTTGATTGAATTTTAATTGAATATACTAATTTTATCAATATTATATCCTTCGTGTCTTTTCGCACATTTGATTTAATCAGTTGATTTTTATTCAATTTAATCGACTTTTATTAATCTTCTAAATCTACATTTTTTTTACATCTGAGTATAAAAGCATGTACTATCATTGATAAAAACTCATCGTCACCTTAGAAAGAAAGACAAGCATATTTCAAAATTATAATAGTCTCGTCTTGTGTTGCCTTTCTGATCGAAAATGGTGACACTTTGCAGAGTGTAGTCAGCTCAAACGTTGGAAAAGCAATTGGAAAGACGAAATGGGACAAGATTATTTGAACCTTGAAATAGGCGTATCATTTGCACTTTATAAAAACTTTATAATATTTTATAAAATAGAAAAGAAATTCCCCAAAAGGAACTTCATTCCACATTGATTGTGGAATGACTGAGTTATTATTGATACTTTAAATAATGAAGAAAAAAGGCATAAAACTCAAAGTCCGAAAAACCAAACTGGTAAAATTGTATGAATATTGCCTCGTGGCTATTGAAAAATTTTTATATAAACAAACTTTTCAATTTAATTTTTTATTCCGTCTCGCAGTTGACGTTGATTTTGTTCATGAAGCCCGCTTTGACACTTTACATGTAGTGATACAAAAAAAAAATGAATAAAGATAGAGAAAGGAGAGCTGGAACGGTAGGAGGAATGAGAGACAGAGGGAGATGATTGTAATATTAAATTCACAGGGGCATCGATTGAGTATGTAAAGTATGTATGCGTGTATGAATGTGTACGTGTTTGTACGTGTGCTTGACTGTGCCTTTTTAAAATAGACCCCACTTGTGTACGCGTGCTTCTTGTTATTTGGTTATACACATACACATTCATACGCTAAGCTTGTTTGTGTGCGTTCGAAATGAAAAGCAATCAATTTAAACGTATGATAAGCGTGCGCTTATGGCCGAGCAGACAGAGAAAGAAAGAAGACTACAAGCATAAAAACAGCTCTCAAAAAACACTCAAATAATCGAACGTACACACACACAACTAACAACAATTTACGCTGTTACAAATGTAGAAAACTTATTAAAATTACAAACACGTCCTCAAGGCCCAGCGAAAATAACAACAACAGTAAAAACAAGAGCGTTGACGACATGGGTCGCTCTTAATCACTACACAGTAAAAAAGTTGACCCAAATTAAGGACAACAGGTTTAACAAAGACACGAGAACACGAAAAAGTTATGCACCAATGATAAGAATTTCATCCGCAACAACAACAATAAAAGTTGCTCAATGGCTGAATGATATTAACCTAAAATAATGTTGACATCTCTTTTATTCGATCGTGCGTGTTTATCACCCTCTATGCCAACCGTCATTTACGTATATATTTATTTATAATAGCTTTTGTCCGCCTCTGTCATCACTAGTTGGCGAGATTGCTTTCAAATATATCCTATCATATGTGTCCCCCTTTTTTTCTTCATCGTTTTCGTCTTCTAGTCCTCCTTCGTCATCTACTTACGTTTTTCTTCTTCTTGTTCGTCGTACTTGCCGTCATCTTAATTTATTTCGATGACGTTGACGCTGTTGCTTTCATCTTCCTGACATTTGTTACAATTTTTCTTCTCATTATTCTCCTACTTTTCCTTCTTCTTTTACTTTTCCTTAAACTCGTACATAATAAAGAAGCTGATTACCAAAGACGACAAGGGTTTTACCGAAAATGAACGAAAAAAAATTGACCACGAAAGCTTTTTTGACCACATTTTGTCACGTTAACAGAGGAGAAATATGGCCGGCCTCACTTTTTGTCGAAATTGTTTCGATTTTTTGGTTCAAAGTGCACGAGTGTGAAGTGTTTGAAATGGGTGGAATTGCTGATGATGAGGACGAAACGAAGATGAAGACGACGCCGGTGATGATGACGAAAATAGCAATGGCGGGGGCGTTGGCAATAACTAAACGATGACTATATAACGATGGCAACGACGATGAAAGCCTCACGGGTGTGTTGAACAGATGTCAAATACTTAAGTGCTGCAATTGTGTTTGACACATGAAATTGACCGATAATTTGAAGGTGAAGAAGAATGGAGAAAGAAACTTGAAAAATGTCGAGTAAAGGTGACATAGTTTTTTTGGAATATTGAAAATTAAAAATGTAATCCTGAAAAGAAGCCTTGAGTAAACATTTACCTCTTGAAATTGATAACACTTGAAATTGATAACTACAATCGATTTATTAAGGGCTGATGCGAAATGTATGCGAAATGCGAAATGATGCGAAAATGTCAGTTGTCTAGTGGCTTTTGATGATAAGCATATATTTCTGAAAGGTTTGTAACAAAGCAAAAGTCGTTAAAAAGTGTTGGACGGTAAGTGGGTTTTCATGTGATATGCAGGGTACTTTCTATTATATTTACATTTATACTTCTTCCCTGATCCGAATCAACATTCGGAACCTAATTTGATTCTTTTTATAATACGCCTTAGACTTTATATTTTCACCATAGTTCCCTCACATCGCCATTATCTGAAACAGTGATAGTCGTAATCATCTTAATCTTTCGCAATTACAGAATTTCAAAGAAAAAGTTTTATATTTTAATCCTAAAGATGCGCCGCAATAGTTACGCGACAATTATTTATGAGACTCTTTCCTTCGGAACGTATGTTTTCCTGCATTCTCTTTCATATGAAATGGAGCAGTTATTATGTTTTTGCTAGTTTAGAGAAGTCAGCGAATATAAATCACCTTGTTATTGTGTCGGTTTCGTTTAAGTGTAATATATATATATATATGCGTGTGTTTGTGCGTGAGTGTTTGTGTGTAGCTGTATGCGTTAATGCAACCAACTTAAACGAACTCTTAATTAGTTTCAGCCATGGGAAATCGGGCAGGAAAAGCATAGAAAAGTACGCTGAGAACCGAGGAGGAGTATAGAGCAATAGTCAGTAGTAGCATAAAGTACATTTCTTCTTTTGTATTATTTACATCACACTATCTTCTGCTACTCGTCCTTTTCCCTTTTACTCCTCTTTTCCAGTACCCCTCTTTCTCATCATTACAACCTGTAACTATACATTAGCTGTAATACTGTCATTAAATGCTAGATGTAAATACGTTTGAAAACTTCCTTACTACTTTTTCGAGCAGAAAAAGAAGATTCAAAGGATAGAAAACAAAAAGGCACAAATAGAAACGCGCACTTTCGCAATATTCGAGGCTTACACTAGTACGTACACTACACACGTAATATCAATGTATAGTCTCAGCCTAATAACTAGTGGGCGACTAGTGGCACTACTACATCTTAGTAGCTAACTTTTTTTAGAGTGGATATTTGAAAATGCAATTTTAATTT
Source organism: Physocephala rufipes (assembly GCA_963966595.1). NCBI lineage: Eukaryota > Metazoa > Arthropoda > Insecta > Diptera > Conopidae > Physocephala > Physocephala rufipes. Next base: position 35,985,381 of record OZ016502.1, on the reverse strand, counting down.
CTATTTTTTTTATTTAATTTAATAGATTTAATATCTCTAAACCGGCAAACTAAGCCATAATAGATGGGGCGGCCCATGTATAATTTTGCGAGTATACTTTCACTTTAGACGATAAATTCGAATACAACGGTTTAGGTTTACACTAATTTTACAAGCCGGCATAAATTAACATTTAATATTTCCTAGATTAGTCAGATCAAAGATAGCTAGATCCTTTCGTATAGTCTTTCATACGAAGTAAGATATCCAAATGCAACATAAGAAGGTTTTAGTCATGACGAAGTCTTGATTATATCTTAAACTGATAGAACTTTTCTTCTTTAAATGATTAGGCGTATAAGATCGTATTATGTAAATGCTCTTTTTAATTACCACCAACCCGAATACCTTACTATATGTCCTCTATAGCTATACGATCTTTCAAGAGGGTTGCATATTTCTGGCTATACATTTTATTTTATATTCCGGAAAATATTCCCTGGAGAAGATCTCCTATCGACTACTAATAGTGAATACTAATGAAAGAGATCAGAATTTGGTGGAAAGCATGGCAAGAGCGGGCGTTATTCAGAGCAAAAATATCAGGTCCAAGATACGATTATGATCACAAAACGCAATTTTTCGACCACACAATTTTTCAGTTTTATTCTGCAATCATAGTATTTTCATTTTCTTTTCGATTAAAGCTTTACATGTTGACAACGCCATTCAAAACAGCTGCTGTGCTGCGTCGACAACCACAAGCAACGTGAACACAAGGCAATTATTTCGGCCTTAATCAGAAAATTGTATCTCAAGATGACTACTTCTACCTGATGAGGTCGAAAGGACATCTTTTTCGTGTGATATTAAGCTTTCTTTGTAATTCCATTCAATTCAAATAGGTTGTTGTTGTTGTACTTTTGTTGTCGTTACTGCTGCTGGCATTGGATGTTGCTGACTACGTAAATGGTTAAGAGAAATGTCAAGATAATGTAAATTAATAAGTCTTGCCAGTAGCACTAAATTGATGAACCGATTAACCGGCGTTTCCATAACAAACCACCACATCCTCCTGGCGATAATAGGATTCTCTACGCTATTTTCGTTTCGACAAAGAGAAGTGGGGGTCGTGCCACACTTTTATGTTCAGATCCCCTAGAAATTCAAAGAGCCCGAGGGATAAGTATAGGGAATTACTTCCAATTTGTTTCTCCATCCAATTCTTTTGGCTGTCGTCTCCTTCTATTTTTTTCTGCAACTACATTCCTAGGAAAAAGATTTTTTGTAGCATTTCAATTTGACAAAATAAAATGTTGACAATAATGAAGGTACTGTAGAGTCGTTGTGGAATAATTTACTTAGGATAGTTCTCTTCTTGAAAAAGGAGGGGGCGGGAGTGCGAAGGAGGGAAAAATAATGGTACAAGGTGGGTTGGGTGGCATGACCTGCTATTAGTAGTATCTTAATTTAGACATTATTCCACCGAAATTACTCCACCGAATGTCTTTAGGGACATTCTCACTGATCCCAACAATTCTTCATCAATTTGCTCAGTCAAATTGGAGGGAAAACCACCCTCTCTACTTTCTGCACGTTTCTTTCCAAGTTCTCCAATGAAGAAAAGTCAAAAGCCAAGCGGTGATGGTTTTAATTTTTATGAAAATTAAAATCATCTACGAACCGTGGCAACTGAAAAACCTCGAGATAAAGATATTGTAAAGAGCAAAATAAAAAAAATTAATCCGAATGAAATGGTAGATGAAATTACAAAGAGATCTCCACTTTTTTTCGAATATTAAAGTAATCTAAAAAAACGTTACCGTTATTTTTAAATTCTATTTTCTTATTTTGATACGGAGAGATTTTTTCTTAGCTTTTTTCAACGGTGCATTTTTTCGCCAACGTTGGCGGAAAATCGTTCCAACCTTGATTGTTGTCCTGGCGATAATAGGATTAAATTTCTTATGTTTGGAAATAGATATCAATTTTTGTAGAGCTAGATTCGAGTAGATTCTCACCCACACGCCATCAACCACCATGCTTAAGGTTTGTTCTTATTTCAGGGAATCTTTTAAAAATAATCCTTATTGACATAATAATACTTTATATCGTTGATGCTTTTTAATGAAGAGAATCACATTTATAGAATTTGATTTCGTTCATCGGATTAGGAGACCCTTCTATTCGGCTTTCGAAACTTTTTATAGGTGAAATTTTTTAGTTCAATAATTTTGATGGAGTTTAATTCGTACTCAAGTTCTCATCACGGTGGGTGAACCTCTTTTACCCTTAAAAGTGTTCCAGTCGGGGCCAAAACAAAAAATTGTATTGTTTTTATGGTCTTTTTCATCCTTACTGATTACTAATCTCATTTCCTGAATTACGTCCTTTTTTACGTCATCTTGAATTCATCCTCTAGTCCTTTAAACACTGATTTCTTATTAAAATTGTGTTTAATTTTGAAAGATCTCTCCCCTTCGGGATTGTAATTGTGATTGAAGGGAACCTCTTTAAATTGTGTCATCTTATGTGTCTCATTCCATGGGTATTATTGCGTATCTTGATTTCGTAAGTGCTGAGGTAAGCAGTTTGTTTAATGTTGTTTTTTTCTTCTACGAACCTCATTTCCATTTTGCTTCCCTTATCCTTGATTGTATTTATTATTACGTAGCGCACTGATTGCACTATCATCTCAGCCAGCACCACACGTGCTCACACCCACCACGACGTCATAACATCAATGATTCCTTTGATATTTTTCCAATTTATCTATAACTGTTATTTTATTCCACGTTCTTACCCATAACGAGTATTATTTTACGAACGGTGCCTCATTGCCGACTCACCGAGCCATCTAACAGTTTCCATCCACCTAAGATTTGTCGTAAACATTAATGAATGAAATGGGTGGGAGAGAACAAACGTTCTTCACTTCATTAAAATTGATCTGGATTTGATTTCCATTTCCATTAATCTCGGTCTAAAGAGCTTTCGTTGTTTTGTTGTTAGCATGGTGTGATTGTTACCATTGTTACCATCAATAAATTGGTACCACTTTATTCTAGGCGTAAACTGGGACTGATGAATTCTATTCAGAAATAATGAGCGAAATATTTTCATAAAAGAAAATTGAAAGCAAAAAATAGTACCCATTGGTTTTGTTTCTGGATTTATGAGCTTTCCAATCCGCTCGAAAGTTTTGCGTTGGGAAGAAGATCTCAGAGTTTGCTAAATTTAGAACAAATTGAAGTAATTTAGTGCGAGTTAAGCCTCTTAATATCTTGATTTCTTTATCATTACGATGATTACAAATAATAACTTCCACCGATTCCAAGAAGATAAGAAGATAAGAGAGTATAAGAGACTCTCATTAAGAGGAAAAGTGTAAAGATGGAATTACTGGTAATTTTATTTCTTAGTTTTCTTATTATACCCTACAGACGAATTTCACATTGCTTTTTGTCCTTCGAGGAAAGAGTGAAGGAACCTACTTGGGCTTATTGTTTTTTTTCGGCGTAATTTTTTGTCTTCAATTTCTTTTTTCTTTTCTTTAAAGAAAAATTTCTTTAATACGAGTTTCGTTGATTATTGAGTCATCGGAATAAATTCAATTGAGAATATGCAGCATCCATATCTCTTCCATTCTTACTTTTTGGCCCTCCATCTTTCACAATCTCACGCTCCATTTATTTGATCATCAATTTTTGTAGTCATCAATTTTTCCTAGTCATCAGAATCTTGCTTGCAATCAGAAATTCCTAGAATTCCTTAGCTCCGCCGAAGCTCATACTATTTGCATTATTTGCTCCTATGGTAACCATCTCTTTGGTCGTCTTTTGAATCTTCATACCAGCAATTGTTCACCGTCAAAGTCTTGACATAATTAAATGGAAGGCAACGAGTCACGAAATTGACGGCAAAAATTCAATTTTATTTGCAATTTCGCTCGATCTGTTCCTTTACACCACCTCTTTCTGAAATGATTGAATGAAGTTCTCGTATATTGTCTACACCCACGTCAACCTTTCCGAAATAGTAGAAATATTCTCAAGGGTTAGGGTTGAAGGTTTGTATGCAATAGAAAGATTAGGAAAGAGGTTGGGAGTAGGATATGGTTACTATCCAACCGTGCCTTTTGAATTATTGTATGTATATAATTTCTAGAAGAAATTATAGAAACACTCTAGAGAAGTATGAAGGAGGTGATAAGGAGACAAGCGGTAGGGAGAAAGAGAGAGAAGCACATTTAAAGATTTTCGGAAATAAATTGAAACACATTCTGCATGAAACTCTTTAATTCGATTACTGCTTTTCTCTCTTAAGTTATGCGATTATAATTTACAATTAATTTTTCTGAATGACTAATATCATTAAATGATTATCTGAAATGCATTAGTCATTATTCCCGCTGATTAAACCCAACAAATTTGAAGTTTATTGGACAACAAATTTTGGTTTAATGGCTTATAATTTTACGAAATATTTAAATATATAATGTCTCGTGCATTTTTAATGATTACAATCTCGTGGTTTTTAATGATTACAATTTTTAAAAATACATTTAAAAAAATACCGCAATATTATCGTTTTTATAACGTTTCATTACTTCACTTCATTAAATGAAAATTATCAAAGTATCAAAAATACATTATTATTCCTTCCGCTCCGTCATTAAATTCAAATTGTTTTGATTTAAGGAGAGACGCAGAAAGTAATTCCGTTAATATCTATGGGATGCACAATAACGCGCATGACACTTGCGGCGTTATACTTCAGGCAGTTTAGCAAGTTCAAAGATGAAGATGAAAAAATGGAGGAGAAAACAAAAGGAAGGTACTCCGCCTTCCTTGATGCGTGATTGGATTAATTGATAGAACGGCACTCCTGTTGCTCGAATTTATTAAGTTGCAATCAACTTTAATTGTTTCATCAACAAAGATACGATCTTTCCTTCTATTTTACACCTCTCGGCTTCTCTCAAGACCGATTGAGAGATAGAGAAGTGAGATTCCTATATTTCAGGGGTTGCATTTAGATCACCGATATTGCTCGCGGGTTTTATTATATCGAGTTAACCGCATGACATGGCACGGCATGCCATCACTTCATTCAGCGCTTATTGTTCGTTGCTATTCGTTGAAATCCATCAATAGTCTACCGAAATGGGCTTTTGATGGCTTCCGGGAATCAGATGCAAATAAGTATCAGTGAAGAAGCACTTACTTACTTATTCAGGCATTCCTTAATATGCCATTACCTCGGGCATCTCAAGCAGTTGCCGAGTAACTTTGTTGTAAAGCGAAAACGGCAAGTGCTGTTGTTGGTTTTGATGACAGCGTAGTACGCTGAGCTGAGTGTATTATGAATATGCCTGCCCTCTACCGTGGCATTCCTGGAGACAGCATTAGAGAAGGATAATGGATATCTTTATGTAGATTCCTTTAAACAACGGTCGATGGGCGAGAAAATTGGATAGGGTGAAATGAGACCGAGAGAGGGGGAAGGGCCATCTGTCAACATTGTGCTTTTCCAGATAACTTCATTTGAAAGCCATTATAAAATGACCCGAGGTTACTTTCATTTACCGAAATAGATGACGGCTGCTGCGATTCTGGTGGTTGAGGCGATGCTGATGATGAAGTTGTTGTTATGGGGCAAGAAAGTGCGAAGGTTGGGTCGAGAAGGGGTTAGAAAAAGAAAGGGAGGGAAAGGGAAATACAAACTTGATTAAAGAGGAAACATAAATCGAATTAATTTCTTATAATTTCTTTGAAAATTTGTTTTTAATCAACCAAATTGTTTGTTTGTAATTCCATAATTTTTGAGGCGTTTCCGGTATGAAATTATAAATTATTTTAACAGGAAATTCGACAAGGACGTTTTGTAATATATTTTAAAACTTTTAAAAATACGTGTGACTACATTCTTGGAGCAAGAAATAAAACATTAGGGTTTGCTTTTGATTCCTAAAAGGCGTTTGGATCTTTCAAATTAGGTCTGATATCCTGAAGGGCGTCCTAGACACCTTAAAGGATGTTTCATTCCCTCGACGGGAATTTAAGGCCTTTTCGGGGCTAATTTGAGCTCTTTTAGATGTTTGAAAATACGATGGAGATGTTTTGGGTCCGGCCAAGATGTCATTATGCACCGTCAGTGGTTTTCTACCTATCCCCGAGAAAAATGTATGGCTCCTTAAAGACATTATCGGCCTAGCGAACAGTATTCTGGGCAGCTTAAGGATATCTCAGGACTCTTTAAAGTGATTATCTTTTTCGTTGAAGGTATCCACCAAAATAATTGTCTAAAATATTTCTGTAAAAGTTGTTTAGATAACTCCAAAGGCACCTTAAGGCCATCGAAATATATTTCGGACCAAATAGTACAAAAACAGTCTCCACAAACAGTACAATAATATAGTTGGCCACGGGAAAGAGCCTCGTATTCTTCATTACAGTAATAATTTATTCGAAATCAAAAATATTTTTAAGAGTTTCAAGCGAAAATTTTAGAGGGTCTTTTGTTTTGCATTAGCAAGAACTTTGCGAAAACATCTAACATTTAGCACTTAAGCAAATTAAAATTATAATTTATTGTTATTAGAAAATTATTATCAAGATTTTAAAATTTTTGAATTTTGCAACAAGCACAATACAATAACCCACACTACAACAAAAACGATGATAATAATTATTAATAAAATAATTGCTCGTAATACCGCACAAATTTTCGATTGGGTTTCAACGCGTGCGGTCAACATTCGGGTGGTGACAAGTGTCAGCATTTTTTTTGTTGTTGATTCTTCTGCTCCTTTACTTTAATTTGTATACTTTAATTAAATGGATAGGAAATATTAAAATTTCAGTAAATTTCGATTACACTCGACGACGAGAAAGAATGCAATTTTCGAATTCATTTTTATGGAATGATCGACGGTGACTTTAGGTCCCCTTCCACCTCTGTATGGTATTTGTTTTCAAATCTAAACAAGCTTTTGAAGTATAATTTAAGAGACAATTTTATGTTTTTCTGTCTAACAAACCTTCGTAACATCGCAATTGATCATCAATTGATTTTTTTTCAAAATTTTAAGAAATTAAATAATTTATCGAGGACTAATTTTTTCGGCCGGACCGAAGTTAGCGTTCTTACTCTACTTACTTGCTTACCTTTTTTTGAAGCGGACGTGCGGGTGTATTTTGTGGCTTTCGTCATACTGCTATCATTAAAATAATATTTACTAAAAGTATTAATTAATTTTATTTATTTATGAATTCATTTAAATTGGGCCTTTTAAGCACGGACGATTATTTTATAGATTTTACTTATTTTTTGCCTCATGCTCTTGCTTTCCCTTTTTTTTGTTTTTTTTTTGGAGTGCTATCCCAATTTAATTAAATCGAATTTATAAAGAACTTGTGGCTTTTTCGGGCTTTTTTATGTATACGCATTATTCGACTTTTTGTTGTTGTTTTTCGGATTTTGTTGCTTTTGTTAGTTTTGCTTTTGTTATTGCTATTCATGTTACTCGATAACGGTTAGAACGGTTAGGCGGTAGTGCCTCTGCTCTTCTGCCGCTATTGCTGCAGGATCCAACCGTTGTCGGGGTAGTTGTTGATGTTGTTTGCAGAGTGCTGCTGGGTTTTTTGTGTCGCTTTTCAATGAATTTTTCATGCCCGCATCTCATTAAATATTACTGCCATTAAATGAAATAAAACCATTTTCAATTATAACAACACTAACAGCAACAGCAACAACAACGACAAACCAGGAAAGTGACAAGAATGGAGAGACATCATTAAAATTAGTTATGTTTTTTAAACTTTAATTAATTTTGTTGATTGAAAGTTTGCTGAAGCAGCACCAACAACATCAGCGGTAGCAGCAGCAGCGAGAGGAGCCATGAAATAGAGGCTATAGCGTTGCAATAGCGCAGCACCTCAACCCAAATTTACATTCAAAAAGTTTTGGTTCGTTAACGTTGTGGTTGTTGTTATGGTTGTTTATAATGATGTTGTCGGTATCGGTTATTTACTTTTATTGCCGGTAACATTAGGGTGATAAACTGAAAGTGCCCGAAACATTTTGGACTTGCATAATATTCTGTAAAATACACCCATAAAAGATGGCCCGTTTAGAAAGGATGGCATGGCATGTCATAAATATTGCGCTGTTTATTTTGCTTTACTTAATTGCATTATCACCTGTTGTTGTTGCTGCCTTTATTCTTCTGATTCTTGTGTTTAATTGTTATCAGTCTCTGTGTGCACTTATTTATTAGAAAAAATATCTTCTTTTTATATCCTTTATGCACTTTATAAACTTTTTTCTCTTCAAAGAAAGATACAGAAAAGGAGTAGCCTCCAAACAGTTCAAGGTTTGTTCACGTGATTTATTTGAATTAATCTATAATTATACATTACGGTTGTGAGATATAATGCTTTGGCTAGGCCGACATTCAATTAAATTTCTTTAAATTTTTTATCTCTCAATAATCGTTAAGCTGGAACTATTTACAAAAATGATATTTTTGATATCTTCGAAAAGTCACAAATAGATCAAATTAATCTCCCGCTAATGGAGATCTCACCGTTTATTTATGTTCTTAGTAAATTGGTAGGAAACAGTGTTACCAACACAATTGTGGGAACAATAAATGGGCGCGCACACACATGAACATGAAAGCATGAACAATGAAAGGAATGATATAATTTAAATTAGTTCGAAATTAATCTTGCTTTAAAGCGGAAATCGAATTTATCGTTCTCAGGACTCATATTTGTGCGATTTTGATAAAAAAGGCCCCAAATGATATGCTTCTTTCTTTCTAACTCTCTCTCTCTAGGATATTTTAACCTGCCTTTCCTTCTTCTTATTCTTTTTAATGTGTTGCTTCCAAAGTCTTTCGTATTTCTGCTTTTATTAAATTTATTGATAATTTTGGCTACTTTTACTCTACAGAGTAAGTTGTAGCCATTGTTGTTTTTGTTATTACTATTTCCAAAGTGAGACCGCTATTGTTTTTCTGGTAATTACTTTCGCGGTTTTCAATTTCGCGTGTCCGAATCTGAATACAATTTAATGAGTTTTTGCGTGCATCCGGAAAAAGTATTATTCGCGGTCGCTGTTTACGACTTTACCGTTACTACAGGTAGTTGTTGTTGTTGTTGTTAACGTGCTTACACACTAGGCTGACGGCTTGCCACTAGGAGCACGCTGCTCATCAGTTGAAGGACGATGAGAAGAAGGTGGAGAGCGCAGCATAAATAATTTCTGGCCATCATTAACCAATTAAGAAATTAATGTGAAAATGTAATTAAATTAATTAATTACCCAGCAAGAGCAAGAGAAATAGCTGCAGCTGTAATAATGACTTCAGTGACACCAACAATTGCAGAAGCATCATTGGCAATATATAACACAACAACTACTACAACAACAAAATAATAGTAGCAACTATAACAACTATAACAAGCAACGATAATTATTGAAATCAACAATAATCGTAGTAAAAGCAGCTAGAGCACCGCAGCGAAAAAAATTGAAGCAATGAAAATACGTCAAGTTGGCAATTTCTGCAAAAAGTAATAAACCATAACTCAAAATTATGGCTGCGGAATAAGAAGAGGACAACGATTGAATGGACAACAATAAAAATGATAATAATACCAACAATAACAACAACAGTAACAACAACAATACCAACAACAATAAACGACAGTAATTAAATTTGTTGTCTTACTCTCATTCGAGGACTCAACTCATCAGCTTCGGTTATATCGACCGACTTTAGGTTATATCGCTTGTCAGTCTTCTCATCATGTGCTGTTGTCGTTTTTAAAAGAAAAAAAAGAATGTGCAAAAATTTAAATTACGATTATTAATGCATGATAACGTTATGAAATTTATAGTATCTTCTTATTTGTTTATTCATTTATTTTTGTTTTATTTTTATCGTGTAAATGACCTCAACGTACTGATTTTGTTCGTTGCTCGTATTTGTTGATAATAACAATATGTCGATGTATTTGTACAATTTTGAAGAGCTGAAGCACGAAAATTATGATCATTATATATTCAATCCAACTCGATCCTGTCAGTGTATAATAATAACGTCGCTATTATTCTGTACACATACGTCGCTGTTATCCTGATCCTGGTTTGTTGAACGTGTCAGTCATTTACCCGAAAATCCACGAAAGTTCAAATCAGAAATTCAATTACACGAAATGCGAAATTTTTTGTTAACACAAAAAGGGAAAGGCAGAGCGGAATTAATGAACATAATACGGCAAATTAAATTATGGTCATTTAGTAACTAAAATTATTAAAAATTTATAAGAAAAAATTAAATAATTGTAACAAATATAATAACGAAAAATTTCGGATTTCTTTTATAAGTGTTAAAATATATAAAATATTCGTGAATGATTTTTATTATTAAATATTCGTTCATTCTTTCAGTCTTCGTATTCATTATGAAATATTATGAAATATTCGCAACAGTTTTTCATAATAACTTATTGAAATATAATAAAATAATGAATAGTATTTAACTATTTCTTAAAAATCCTATCAGTTTTGGAGATATTTTACAAATTTTCCTAAAGATTGCGTTAAGAAAACTTTTCCCAACTGTTAAAATTTATAAAAATTCTCGTACGTTGTTCTGATTACTGTTTTGATTTTTATAACTCTTCTCCCAAAGGGAGCGAATAAGTCTAAAATTCTCAATTTTTTTGTCCAAAAAGTCCTTAATAAATTATGAAGATATTGATGCTCGGCTTTGCTTTGAGCTTTTATATTATTTAGTGAGAGAAGTCATTATTGAAACAATAATTCCCATTAAAACAGATTTTAAACTCGCAACATTTTAAAAAATGGTTATAAACGTGATATCTTATATAGCTAGAAGAGAACAGATTTTACATGCCAGGTTTCTTTGCCTTCGCTATCTACATCAATCGTTGCAAAGAAGATTTATTTCGTTATGGAGTTGTTTCAATTTTTTTATTTAATAATAGGTTTTTATGTAATAATAGTTTTTATTTACAACTTTTAATTGGGATTAAGGAGTTGAATTTCTGAGAATGCTGATGAATATATATTGATAGAAAAGCTAATGAACTGTGAATTTCTTTGCAGTTTTAGAAATGTGTGCTCGATATTTATTTTATAAAAAACTCAGTAAACTTAAATCAAATTGCACTAAAATGATTTAAAGTCGTACGAGATTTCCAATTAATTTAAAAAAATGGAAATAAACACCCATGAGGTCTGAGGTTTTGATTTATGCTTTTGAAACTTTGTTATCTTTGAATTTTTTCGATATAATTCTTGTGTTATTTTTGTTATGGCTACAAAGGTTAATTTTATTATTGTTATAATTATTATTTTTTATTGTTATTTTTTATTGCTTTTGTTACTGCTTCTGCGGTAAATGTTATCTACAATGAATTTTTTTTTACTTTTCTAGTTGTATAAAATATGGTTAATGTTTTTTTTTGTAACTGTTGTGTCATAAATAATGATTACATCACAGGGGAGCGTGTATGAAAATATGACTGTTGGTAAATTATCGGAGGCATAAATTTTTTCTCTCCAATTTTCATTTAATTTTATAAATGTTTTTATGGATTATTTTGATATTATTTGTAGGTTAAATAAAATGCCTTGAGGGCGAAAAAATATGTTGTCAAAATGAGTGAATGAATGGATGTGTTAAGCGATGTTGCGATGTGGAAAAATCATTATTGTAAGTGTTATAAAAACCTTAAAAAATTATTCAGTTGAAAAGTTTGCCCTAAATACGTACGCTTTTGTTGCTGCCACTACTACTGTCACTCTAAACTGTCACCATTTAGAATAACTATGTCCCACAAAGAACACTGAAACGAATGTACACTTCATACCCAACACCGATATAAGCCCAGTAGGAATTTTCTGTGTTTACTTATCGATAATGATCTTAATGATAATTAAATGCATAATGCCACGGTGTTAGGAGTATCTTGTTATTTTAAAACTAAACGAATTTTATTTCAAAAAATTGAGTTAGCTTTAATAAGTTTGTGTTTAATCTTTTTGTTTTTAAACCATTCTAGAAATTTTTTTTAAAAAAATATTTTCTTCCCCACGAGAAATCCATGGCAAATTTTTTGAGTCAATTTCAAAATGAATAATTCGATAAAAGTCATTCGTTTTCTGTGTTAAAATAATAAACAAAAAATTATTTTTAATAAATATCCCTTAATAATCTGTTAAAGGACTATACATTCAAAAAAGTCAATCTTAATTAAGAGTTATAAATTCTTCCGTATTCGAAATTTTGTATTTTCTACACCAGCTATTTATGCTTATAATCAGATAGCTTGGGGATGTTCTATTTGAAAACTTTTCATTCAAAACTTTCTATTTGGAATTTGAATTTTAAATCGTCAAACTTTGCAAAATTGTATAAACTTATAATTTGTCAGTTTTTTTACGTAAAATTTACACGTTTTCAGACCAAGAATTTCGAGAATTCCACAAATCAAAATTGTTGCTCATCTCAATTCGTGTTTCATTAAAATAAGCATAAAGTTTGAAAACTTTTGTAAGATTAAACCAAACTTTTCTTGATGGGAGAGCAAGGAGAACCTTATCCACAATTACTAACTCGTAACTAATTTGTGTGTGTTTTTCTTGAGTGTATGCGTAAATTTTTATTCGCACATCTTCATTTAAAATGCAAAACATCAGGTGCAATCGGTTTGCGGGGGGAATGCATCCTAAAGGGAGGATACGAAAATGAAGAAAACTTGTCCGAACTTTACATGACGTTCACCGGACAGATGACGGTTTATCTTACTGCTGATGGTGTGGTTTTTCAGGAAATGTTGCGACGGGTGTTGCTTGAGCGAGACTCTTTTCGAGTGAAATTTTTTAAATCAAATCTTCTATCTTTAATAAATATTTATGAGAAGGAAAAATGAGAAGATTGTGGGCGTCTGTGTATCGGTCATAGATGAGTGTGTGTGTCTATTCCCTTGCGAGGCACGAATAACTGACAACAGCGACATTAAAAATGACTTAATCGAAGAAGAAGAAGAAGACGAAGGCACGAGGACGCTGATGGATCTGCAGCTTATATACGTTAACACATAAATGTGTGTACTTGTTTGTGTAGTAAGAATTCTCGCACTTATGTAACATGTTTTTTAAAGTTTTTTCAGCATAAATTATTTGCATATCTAGGGATTTGCGTGATGACGCGTCGACAATGCACCGACAGCCAACTTGAATTTGCAACACTTTCTTGAGATAATAGGAAAAAAATTATTAATTCCTCAAAACACTTGCAGGTAAAGACCTGCTACTAAACTTACGCACAAACTCCATCCACACTCATCCCTACCACACTTCATTATTTATTCCATCCACCTGAATAGAAAGTAATAAAAATTACAAGCGCGCATAATCTGGCGCGCACTTACCTCTTGGGTGAAGCTATTCGATAAAGCATGCAGCGCACTCTATTTCTCTTCTAAGCACAACTTAATTCAAGAGTATTTGGATTTCTGCAGAGTGTGTCTGAAAATAAAAACGTTTTTAAATGGAAAGTCAGGGATCAGGACCACACATCTGTTGTCACTGTGTTACGACACAAGGGAGCATTCAATTGAGAGAGACTGAAGGGATGGGGTTTGTCTACAGCCTTTTGACTCTGTTATTAATTTGACGATTAATTTACACTTTTGTTTAAAAATGCCGCAAAATGTTTTCCGTTATGGTACTCCTCTTATGGGTCACCTTCGTCAAGCCCCTCGTTAACACGACGCCTCTGAAAAGAATTTAACAAAATCCGTATTCATGTGTCGGTAGGTAAATAATTCACTCGATCGAAGGAAAATATTTTTACTTGAGCAAAAAGATAATTTGTTTTCGGTAGGTATCTTATTTTTTTCTACTATTTATTTTCCACAGGACCTTAAAAATGCATCAGGAGACTCTTGGTTTCACAATGTGCGAAAAATTTGTATTTCATAGAAACCATATGAGTCTAAAAACCTCGTAGCCTCAGAGCAGCTTATTCACAATATATATGAAAGAGAAAAACTGAGAAAAAAGTGACGAAAGAAAGAGAAGAAAAGTGAAAAGGGAATTTTAACATACGAAATGAAGCGTTCTTAAGAAAATAATCCTTCTTACGAATGATAAAATATTCATAGAATGGGAATTGAAATGGAAATGGGTAAAGAAGCAGCAGAAAAAATCACTAAGTAAAATGTTATATATTATATATCAATAGATAAAATATTCTACTGTTTACTGAGTTTGATCTTTCACGCGTTCTCTCCATCTTCCATTCCAGAAGACACTTTATTTTCAATTTCTTCAATTTTTTTTCTACTTTCGACGATGAATTCTTTCTGGTCTTCTTTGTTGTGAGTCCTATCTCCGTCTCATCAACTTACTCCATCTTTCTTCTTTCCTGCATTTTTGCCTTTTCCTTTCTTCCCTCCCCGACATTCAACCGCAGTTACTTTTGCTGAAAGAACTAAAATCATTCGCCAAAAGTAATAAATTTCAGTTACCAAACAAAGAACTTGGTTAATTTAATTATAAGAATAAATACGAATACAGGATATACACGACTCACCACCTCACACATCATTCTCCCCTATCCCTGCCTCCAACTGCACCAACGTGATCTTCAGATGAGATTGAGAGCATATGAGAAGGCAGAAAAGAATAAGTGGGGTAGCCCATGCTCCAAAACAGAAGCTATTCTGGGTAATGTATTTATCACAAAGGTTCGTTGTTTCGTTAATTTTGTATTATTTTGTTGTTTATTGCTACTACTTTTTTCTTCTTCTTCTGCCTCCTGACGTATTGCTTCTTCTGATTTTCCCACTTCCTTTCCTCCTGTTCCTTTCTTTATCATTTAAGGGATCCCTTTTTTGGCTCACACTCGTAAATTATTTGCGCGTAAGACCGAAACTCAATTGAACACGATTGAATTTATATTGTATCGTTTGTTTTTGTGTTATTTTTTTTTTCATCGGCGCTGCTGTTGGTGATGCTGTTGTTCCTTGCGTTGTTGCTGTTGCGACGTTTGTGCATTGTGTTTTTTGGGTCGATTGATGTGTTTCGAATGAACCAAATGTACCGAATGCCGTGCTACGTCCCGTACTTTTGAAATAAAAACATAGAAAATAATGTATAAATATTCAACTCGATAGACAATGCATTTTCTTTGGTTATGTAAATAGAAATAAATAAAAGAATTACAACAAAACAACAAAATTAACAACCAAAAAGAGTCCATATGACTATGTAGAGCATAATAACTCAGGCAATATTAAAGAAACAAAAAACAACAATCAAGTTATCGGTTTTAGTATCAAAAACATTTGCAGTTCGAATCACAATAACAACAACAACAACAACAGGAGCAATAACAACGACAGCGACGGCAAGAGTAAAATAATAACAATTTCTTCCTTCAATTGATAAATTTTTCTAAGTGGTTTTTACTTTTGCAGCTACTTTTGTTGCCGTTTTTTTTTGTTATTGTCGTTTCTACTGCTGTTGCTTACGATCGACACATCATTGTCATGAAAATTGATACCGATATCGATACCACCACCAAAGCAGTCACATGTTTCCATTCTATTGGATAATTTTTATTTCACTTTTTTTGTTTTTTTATATCTGTCGGAGAACCACTGGAGGATGTACCACGCTAGGAAAGCTGTGCGTAGGTGAAAAGATATGATCGCGATTTTTCTGTATCAAATGCATAAAATTCCGCGTGACAAAAGCGCCAACGACAAAATCAAGATAATTTTAACATACGTTTGATGGTTTTAAGGTTATTAATTTTTTACTTGATGGTTTTAATTTTGGTAGTCTTCTTCATTGAAAATTTGGTGGTTTTGGGATTGTTGTGCTTGCATATTATTTCTTTGAAGGTTTGATTTAGTTGAGGTAGATTCGCGGATTTATTTTAAAGATTTTGAATTTTTAGATACTGCCTGTGAAATCGTATTGCTTGGAAAAGTTCTGCTTATGTTTCCGGGGTTTCTTTCTAGAATTTTTTGAACTGTGTTATGCTCAAAAATTTATTATCTCATCAATGCAAATTTCCTAAAGGGATAGTGTGTTCATGGTGTGTTATACCAATTCTTTCTCTCGAAAATTTAAACATTCTGTTAGCAATTTCTTTTGTCTTCGTCTGGTGTTGCAAAGTCTTGTTATTTTCTTTTAATATTTACTCTCGCATTATATTCTGTTCTTGAATTTGTAATGTTATCCTTGGTGTTAATGTGTGTAGTGTGTGTATTCTGTACTGCACTTGCACTCTTGGTATTCTTATTAGTCTCATTGTTTTTTTTGGTAATCGCGTGGTTGCGAGAATGTATTTATTTTTTTTTCGTATTGCCTCAATTCAGTTCATTTCAGTCATGCTATTGTGTGCGGTTGTTGCTGTTGTTGTTGTAGTTGTTCTTGTTGTTGTTAGCGTCGCTTACTACTGTTTCTGTGGTTCATGAATTCCGTTCATTTGCACACGAAACGTTCGAATAAACACAATTTGTAGAGTGTGACAATAAATTGAGAAGAAAATTGAATTTGTGAGGGCGTGTTTTTCTCCTCTTTTCATAGAGTTTTTCTATGAAGCTCTTGATTCTTTTCATTTTGTATCTTATAACTGCTTTTGTTTTTAAATGTCGAATTGTAGACGTTTCTGGTATTGTTTAAGGAGGAAGAGGGTTTTATATCGAAACTAATTTTAATTGTTCATGACTCCATATCAATATTCAGGTATAGTTTCGTGGTATTTGTTTGGTTTTTCAAAATCATTATACAATTGTTGCCTTTTTTTCTTAATTTTCTCTTTCCTCCACCACCCCATGTGTCCATAAAAAATTCTTAATTACTGATTTATAAGAAATTATGAAGGATATTATAGCTGGTTCATATCGTTTCTAATGAATTAACTTCTCCTACGTTACTGCACTTCCATACAATTTTTTTAACAGTCACCCCAACCCATTCCTACCCTTCAAATTCGCCAGGAAATCCCGCAAATCCTTCTATAGTTTTTAATCTTGTTTTCATATTTTATATTTGTAATGGGTCGAGATTATCGTCCTTTTCTTCTTCTTGCTCTTCTTCTTCTTCGCTTCTTTTCCATGTGCCTTTTCTTATTCTCCTTAACTGTAAAAATGTCTAAAATGGAATAAGGATAACTTTCATGATTAAGATTGGGATCGAGTTATTACATTTGTCCACTTCCTAACGACAGATTAAATATTTTTTAATTGTAGATTAGTTGGAAGAGCCACTAATGGGCCTTACAATCAACCTTTATCTCGAACTTAACCCAACTTAACTTTTCCAAGGACTTAATTTCGTCAAAAGTAATGCCAACCAGTTTTAATAGCACGATTAAAAAAACAGTCAAAAGGAAAAATAAAAAGCGGGCACGAATAACGGTTGTGAAAGCAAAGAAAATGGGCGGAGAGAAGGAAAGCGTGACGATAAAAATTTGTTGGGGATTTGGAAAATATCTGGAGACTGTGTGCGCTCACTAACAGCTTCATCAACTAAACGATATTGCATATTTGCACATTTTCTTTCATTCCATTTCATTCCATTCTCCTCCTTCTACCACATCTCTCTTCTTCTTACGCACTCTTTCTTTCTCTCGCTCTCTCTCCATCTCACTCGAACGTAAACAAGACCAACCTCACTCTATCACGTTTCTAAAAAAATGGTGGCAATAACAATTAAAAGAATTGGAATCACTGCATCCTTTTACAGAAATATGCATTTCGTTTTGTGAAAATTGCACTCACTCGGTTTTTAGTTTTAAGGTCTGCAAAAACAAAAGCCAAGGATAACAAAAGTTTGTGAGAGAACAAAGAGAGAAAGAAGAAATAGGATCGCAGACATGAAATTGCGATGGGGTAAATGAGTTCTGGTCTTCTGCGCATTCACCCCCCTTTCACCACTTCTAATCCGCATCTCTCTGCTTCTGCTGTTTTTGCATTCCATTTTAATGTCCATTAAGTTTAATGACGTTATAAAAGCGATTCCAAGCATTGGGTGAAAGTCAAAAAGGACGAAAAGGACTAAAGTAAAAACAAACAATGAGGGTAAAGCAAAAAGCAAGAGTGAATGAAACGAGAGGACAGAAAGAATTCTATAATTCTTTGTTTGAGAAGAAAAAAAACCAGATCCAGTATGCAAACATAGTCAGTCATGCATACATATGCAAACAAACACTCACATACACACACAAACGCATATGTAAAAATGCATTAAATAAACAATTCACCAAATCCACGCTTTCCGAATAAAAACAATTGAAGCTTTTATAAATTCGAACAAAAACATATGCTAGAAATGCCATTAAAAGCAACCATCGAGTGACGAACAATGACGCAGAGGGCGAAGAAGAAGAAGTGAGAGTAAAAGGAGCACAAGAGAAAGAAAAAGAAGAGTAACTTTTTTATGTAATACGTTTTGGGAATCCAATTTTAATTATAACCAAATTTTAATCGCCCCTTCAACACCACGCAAAGTCGAACTGTCACTGAATATCACTACTTTGGCAAGCAAACAACAACAACAACAATAACAGAGCCTTGCCGCGAACGTCTCTTCGTGTGAATCATTTACCTCGGAATTTTCATCTCAAAACGAATTACTGAAATTGTCCATCCGAGCCTGTAGAAGATGATTATGTGCGAAGTAAAAAGGTAGACTAGAGTGGAAGGCCCGCTATCGTAGTGACTGTCTTGCCCTAACTCGTGTTGGGTTCATACAATTTTGTTGTTTTCTTCTCGTGTTGGAGAGGAAGAAGTGACGACACGTGTTTAAAGCTTTTTTATTATTACAAAAAGTTACGAATTGCTTGAATTACAAAACCGTAAAATAATTAAAACCTTCTTGTTGGGTAAACTGATACGGTTGAGACATTGTTGGGGGCATACCAGACCGGCTAGGCGCGGTTGAGGATGGTGTTGAGTTGGAATCTTCTGCGGCAACTGCAACCTTTTGGATTGTTGGTGTTCTATTATGACATTAACGGGGTAAGACTTGACGGACTGAAGAGAGGATTAAAGTAGTCAGAGTTGAGAGAAAGGGCAAGGGAAAAAAGAGTGATAAACGAGGGAGTGGGTTATGCATAAAATACTTCTAAGCCGGTAGTCATGATTATGGAAAATAACTAACAATTGGTGAAAATATTGAGCTCATATTCAATATTTGAATAATAATTACAACAACAATATGAATAGCCTTAACAAGGTCATTTTAGCATTGTCATTATTATTTATGAGAGACCTTCGAATATCTGAAACTTTTACAAGACCTTTTGACATTTAGGGGATATAGAGAATATTTATTGTCTGTGTCTATTTGTTTATTTATGGATGGATGTAGTGTGAAACATATATCATTTGAGAAATTTGAATAAAATTTTCTTCGAGCAGTTCGAAAGGAACTTTCCAAATTAAGAATTTTGGATTAGATTGTTTTTAATTTAGTCTAATTTAGATAGATATTATAGAAATTTAGATAGATATTAGATAGATAAATTGATTTAGATAGAGATTAGATTTCAATTCATCAGAGGCTAAATAGATGAGTTTCGGCAAGGTAGAAAACCATTAGTTTGCGTTCTTTTTGAAAATTGGATTAATTTTCTATGACTGCCACGGTTTTGACAGGAAATTCGCCATAATTCTTGCAACTCCCGAAGAAGGTAAGGAATAGACTGAATCGGCACAAGTACGATAGTTATAAATAATTCTAAACTTTGTTCCTTTATGAAGTTGATGGATATAAAAATATTAACTGTGCCCAGGGGTCGTGGCAGTAATAACTAATGAAAATGCTTAAGGATGCTTTTGAATCGAATTCCTTTTAAAGTTTTATGCGCGTATTGAAAACTCAGCGCACAGTACATAAAGCTCTGAAAGATCTTCGGAATAGATTCAAGTTGACTAATCTGATTTTGGAGCGATACGTTGAGAGATTATTTAAACAAGCGAACATGTTCATTTTTTCTTAATTTTATGTCGCCAATTACTCACGAATGAAATTGATCGCGAATTTAATTCATATACTTATCTGTCACCTCTGCCACTTCCAACAAAATATTTGCGTTAAATCAAGTAACTTTTTATAATTGTCATAATTATAACGGCTTAAATAATGCACTCCTTAATTTCAAAATATTTCCTTTCTCCGAAATCTCTTCAAAATTATTCATCGAAATCCACAACGAGTTTTGCATTACTAATTCGGAATTGAATAACTCTGGATCGTTGAATCGTTTCATACTCCTCGTGAGTTGTCCTTAAGTCACTCAACGAAATGAATGAATATTCATGCAAAGAAGTTAACTCATCATCATCATCATCTTCTTCTTCATCTCTAGAAGAGGATAAGCCTTAAAAAGCAGGCCACAGAAGCAATCAGTAAGAGAGAGAGAGAGAGGGAGATATTGCGAAGTCGGTTAGAGGAAGTGAGTGAGGAATAGAGAAAGAGAGGAAGAGAAAGTATGCATGTGTATGTTTGCGGTTAGTTGAAAATGGAAATGAAGCAAAAGGAAAAAGGTGTGTCGTGGGTGTGGGGCCCATGCATAACATTCTTAAAAATCGTCTAAAATGCAAATGAGTAGCAAACAATTCGAACGAACAGGTTGAAGCATTCTGAACACTCACTATAAGTCATAATCACACACTAAGCCACCCCATTTGTACGCCACCCATCGCTTCCCTTCACGCTTTTAGCTACGAGTCGTATTAACAAAGTTCATTAAGCGCTTCGAGCGTTAGTTATAAACTGTTCGAAAACTGTTTCGTTCGGAAAACTTTTCAAATCTCTATCAAATTAGCTGCAAAGTGTGATGATCGCGTAGTGGGAAGGGGAGTAATGCACTAAGAAAGTTAGTTGGGCAATAATAACAACAACAAAAACGACAACAACAACAGCTACTAAGAAAAACCACGATCTATGGCGTCCATATGTGTGCAGACTGAAATATGATGTCATGTGGTGAGTAAGAGATGCATGAGGAAATTGTATGTGCCGGTGGATCGGTCAGGCAAACAGAATGCCATGTGACGGTATCAAACTCTATAACAAATAGGAAACTATAACCAAATAAATTTACGAGATTTCCATTATCAGACTTTGCAAGCGTGGACAAAGGACACACAAGTTTTTGTTGTCGAAAGTTAGGCGGGGTGAGTGAGACGAGGCGCAGAAATATCATCAATCCTTTAGGTTTTGCCGTGGTCTTTCAGACTTTTTTCGCCTCTATCCTCCATTTCTTTGCAATCTCTTTCGTTTTAATTCGATCACCTTTACCATTTTTCAGAAGCGTGACTGATGTTTTTGTAATTTAAGAATGTGATTAACATTGTGATTAGCATCAAAATTTTAACTCATCAAATCTGACTTAAACTCCCATGCTTTCTGTCTCCCTCCTATAATTAATCTCTCATATTCAAAGGGTGAAAGATATATTAAGTTTCTTCCTTCGTCTGTAATACCGTAAAGAACGGGCGTGAAGGGTATGGAAATGTATGTATATTTTGTCTCAGAATCATCTTCTAAGTCCTTAGCTCTTTTCTTAGCGCATAGGGTGTTATTCTAAGGGGAACTACATTTGTACTTTTCCATACTTGCTACGTTTCCGGTAATGCGTTACAAACGGAAGAAGTAGGAGAATATACCCTATACCTTCGGGTGTGGGGTAGGGTGTGACAAAAGAAACAGACGATGATGCAGTCGAATAATAAAGTGAAATAAATTATAGAATAAGAGCCTAATTATCATCAACGGCAACAAAATCAACGAAAACGAACACAGTAGTCGATAATGGTAACAATCTATCCGTAACTCAACAATCATTAAATTGTCTTCCTCAATGGAATTGCTGACAGCGGGCTATTTTCTCTGGCGCTTCTTCCTGATCTGTCTTTCCTATTTTGTTCTTCTTTTTTCGTTCTTGCTTCTTATTTGTTTCTCGCAAATAACTATCAGCGAATGTTTATGGCTCTGTTTGTTTACTAGTAGTTTGATTGAATGATGTTGTTAATTTTATTGATAATGTTGGGTTTGTTGTTTTTACTTGCTTTGCCACTATTCCACTTTTGGTTCGCTTCTGCGTTTATGCCGTTGTGCCTGAACCGACTGAATCGACTTTACTTTCATTGATTTTTTCCGATTTCGTTTGTTTATTTTGTGCTCGATAAGAAGTTTTGATTTGAAACTAATTCGTAAAGCAAATGTAACAAACGGCACGAAATTAATTGAACAATCTTGAGATTATGGAGGGAACACAACAGTTGTGAAAAACCCCCAGGGTCGCCCAAGGCGTTAAGGGAATAAGTTTTATTTCGTGGAGGATGTAATGAGTGAAGGTTTTTATTATTGTTCGACTATTTTAGTTCACTAGTGGTTCACTTGTCCCCTCCCCTTCACCTATTCCCTCCCTTAACGTAATCCTCCGTTATCCTAAAAAAGTTTTACTTTTAAATGCTGAAAGTATATGATTTTTTTAAAAAATAATTTTCGATTTTTAAAAATAGTTTTGATTTTCTTTAAAAAACAATCATTTTCGCAAAATTGAACATTTGTCCCCAACTTGATCATTTTTTGATGTTTTGAACATTATTCCCTTCTATCACCATGCCACTCTTGCTACCTCCTTCATTTTCATCTCTTCATCAGCCGTCACAGTTCTGTTGCTCACCTTTTGAACGATTCAGAAGATGCTAAAGTATTCGTCAAGTGTTAAACTATTGAAGCTTTCAAAACGATTCTCCCCGCACGCCACTCATCACTATTCACGCGGTGAAAGATGGGTGTAAGAGAGATGACAGAATATTGATAGGTATGGGAGGGGTTGAAAATATATGCTTCAAATGATAAATGAATCGAATAAATTGTGCTTTTAAAAGGTAGCATTTCTAACAGTGGCAGTGATGACTATAGTTGGAACGATGACGATGATGATAGTGACGATAATTATGCATTTTTATGAATGATGGCAATGAGTTTGAGGCGAAGGAGCTGACGAAGTGAATCATCTCTTATGACGGTATCGATGTGGCAGCTTTATCGACTCTATAATTACTGTTTTTTCTTTCATCCCCTTTTATTTCGCACATGCTTTTCATTCTGATTTCGATGAGATTTTGATTCGACATCGTGAACTCTGACTTTCCACTTTTGACTTTTAGTCAGTCAACCTCGAACGTATTCGTTACGATGTTCAATATTTGTATTCATCGTACTGAAAAGGATACGTATGTAAGCATACGAATGTATGTATGCTATGTAGGCGAGTGTGTGTACGTGTATGTTTGTATGTGTTAAGTGTGCGTAAATTGCAATTTGATCTCAATTTATTTCTGGATTGACAGCTGTTGACGTTTATTAAACTTCGATTGAATTTACGAGCGGCTTTCGAGATTTGATTTCCTTTCTATGTTTCCTTGCTCTTTTCTTTCGTTTTTTTTTGTTGTTTTTCATTCTGTTTTACAGCTATTGTTGTTTGTTTTCGTTGATTTTTATTAATTTATATTTATTACGATGCTGTCGCCAATAATAAGATCGGAAAATATATTTCAACCCGAAGTGGAAAGATCCAAATTATAAATGAAGCACATTGAGGTGGTAGTTGGGACTGGGGAGGGACACAAAAGAGGAATTGTAAAAGTTTGCTGCGAGTGATACTCTTTTAATGTTAATTCCCCCTCGGTCTGATTCCTGATTATAAATTAGATTAGCAATTATAATTAAAACTACAATAATAATGATAGTAGTTGGATTGTACACAAAGTAACAATAACAATACTAAAAAAAAATAAAAAAATAAAAATAAAAATAAACCCAGAAAAATCAAATAAAAAAATTTCCGACCCAACTGATTGGGAAATTATAGCTCAAAATCGGATTCATTTTACGACTTCGTAATGGGATAATCGCTATGAAATGCAGTTTTTATTATGGCTGCATAATTTAACAATAAACGATGTTGGCAACGGCGGCTGGCAGGATTCGTATTAGTTGTTTCGTAATGAAAATCAAAAGGCGAGTTGTCCGGTTAAGCAAGATGCATTGCTACGAATACGAAAAATGAAGAAGAACAAAATTTAATAGAGTCAAACGGAATAAGGATAATATTAAGGATAGAAGGCGGGGAAGAGAGAAAAGAGAGAAGGAGGAAGCTGTCGTCAATGGAAAGCTTTAAAACTAAACATCAAAGCGTAAAATAGTATAAGCCTAGAAGAAGATTACACACGTAAGTAATCAACGATATGCGATATATAGTAAACAACGAACGATATACGAAAATAAGGAGAATGCAAAAAATAAAATTACTGTCAAATTTGGATAAAGAGAATGTGAAAAGAGTTCACTAATAAAAATCTATGCATGGATGGAGTTGATTATTCTTCTTAATGATTTAGAAAAATCACCCCGACTCTGCGCCCCTCCCTCCCTATCTGCTTTTCCTTCTCACTTCTTATAAGGTTCGTGGTCTAAAAGGGATTAAATGTGAAGAAATAATTTTATGAAAAAATGGAGATTATAATTCGAGGTGGAGATTGATCCCACTACATCTAGTCATGCGAGATTTTCGAGCTGTCTCTGATCTCACCTTTCATATTCATTTCATTTTCGTGAAGAGGTCCTAACATCTCCTGCAAACACTCATTAATTACTGAGCGATTTGTGTGCTTTACAACCTGTTCCATCCAGCTAATCATCAATCACGAACCGATCTCCATTTATATAATTTGAATCCATCATCGATAATCTTGAAAAAATAAATTTTCAAAAATCGGAAGAAAGCAATATTTTCGAATTGTAAAAGTAAAAACCGACGAAAATTTGCTGCTGAATTATAATGTATATGAATTATGTATCATCTAATCCACCTTCAAATCGAATAATAATCTTCGAATAATAATCTTATAAATGAGAAGCAAAGACTTAATCAAACGACAATAGACGAAGATCACTAATCGCTGACATTTCTACATTTATCAATTTGAAGCTTTGTGGTTGTTGTTAACGTTGCTGTTGTTGTTTCTAGAATACGTGGTGTTATGTGCTTTGCAACAAAATGTGTTCTATAAACAACAATAACAACAACATCATGTACTATACCCACGAAACATCGTGTTGCTTTTGTTGTTGTTGTTATCGTGGTTGTTGTTTTCACTGCCATCGCAACTGCTACTGATGTTGACGCTGCTGCTGCTTTTGCCGTAAAATAATCGCCAACGATAACTTTCGAAAAATGAACGATGAGTATTTTTTATAATTTGAGCTTTTCCTTACAGTCTTTTTGATTTTTCATAAAGCTTGATTTACAAGAGTTAGTAATAGTAGTAGAACTGTTCTACTTCCGTCACCGTCCTGAGTTACGATTTATGAGAGTGACAGTTACAGATGTTGTTTTCAATAGCAATGACTATTAGTAGTAGTAGCTAGTGTTGTTGTTGTTGTTGCTTACGTGTGACAACTACTGCGTATAACGTAAACTTAAACAAGAAAACTTTTATCGCAGGAGTAGAAAATGTACAGTTTTCGCAGAGTCTGGATTGTATATCTTCCAACATGTCTTCCACCCCACCCTCATCCTCGGAACAGAAGTTGTTTAATGGTGGACAACGACAAAGTTATGCTGCATTTTGTTCTATTCAGTCTCGCTTATATTTATGATATTCTCCTTAAGTTTGCGAGATATCGTTTTGGTGGTAAGTTTCATTAGTTTTTGCTACAACGAGTCGTAGTAAAGGGAGCAGAAAAGGGGATCGTATTTTAAATAGATAGAAGAATTGATAACTCGGGACATAATTCCTAAACGAAGTCGAAATTGAACGCCAAATTATTCAAATGATTTTTGGAATCGCACTAATCCACACTTCTACTGAGGCGAACGATAAACGAGCAGAGGTTAATTTTCATCATCCTCTACAGTTCGGTACTGTTTGTGTTATCGGGAGGGACGTCACATCTGTTGAAAAATATGTAAAATTTTTAAAGTTTTATTAAACAAATTGCATTTTTTGGTGCCGGATAGTTTGGAAGGGTAGCTATTTTTAATGAGTCAAAACAAGAAGATAAATAACAACAACGGCGTATATACTACTGATTCAACCATCGAATCCAGTATCAGGGTTTATTGGCTTTCGAAACTGACGAACGTTTCCAATGGCGTCCATTGCTGTTGTTGTTATTTTTTTAATACTCTACCGTTGATTATTTCCTTAATTTTTTGCATTAGTTGAATCAATCATAATACTGTTTCTATGTTTTCAATCAATCTAAGTTCTAGTCAAAAACTGAGGATATTTTCTATAGAAACCATTAAAAATAGCAGTAGTTCGTGATTTGCCAGAGGAGTTAAAATTCAATGGGTAGCAATAAAAAGAACGGGAGCAGCAATAACAATTATAGTATAAACAGTGAACTCTTATAACAACAAATTTTACAAAAATGTAACAGAATTTAATAAAAACGCAACAAAAAAAAAGAAATCTAATTTCGTTAAGGCGCAAAGCCTCTCTTTTTGAATCTCTTCTCTCCTCTTTTGCTACTTTCGCCCTCTCCCCTCTCCCTCTATTAAAACGCTCCGGGCCTTTCTTTTACTCGGATTATTTTCACCTGAAAATACCGGTAAATCATGGTGGTTATTTGGTTGCATGGTTTGGTTAGGCAAGGGCAGGGGGCGGGTATGAGTATAGAAACACCACGAAGAAGGGCACAGGGCGTTGCAATTGAATTGCGGACTTCGAACGAATTTATTGGTCGCTTGATTTTTTGCAGTTTCGTTTGTTTGCTTTTTCTTTTGTTTTTGTCGAGATAAACTCGAACTTTCTCCTTTTTTCTGACCTCCTCTTCCACTCAATACCTTCCCTAATGAATTAAATTCGTTGGTCGTAGTATATATCCTTTATCGCGTATGCACGTGTGTGTGTCTGTGCTAGCTTCCGTGTCGCTTTTGTGAATTTATTTAAAACTATGCAGCGACAAGGACCATCGGATTTGCTTGTGCTGATTGCATTCCATCGATAGTTTCAACGATAGCACAGTTATCGGGCTTTTCAATTAGGATTTATTTGTATGTGTGCGTGTGAATGTGTGGTGCCCTATTGGGGGAATTAAGAACTCATGCACATACACAAATATCTAAATCAAATACGGCTTTGGTTGATTGGAAAAAGGTTCGAAGAGAAACTTTTTGATTGATATTGACGTTTTTCTTGGTAAGAAGGAAAGGAAGACAAAATGGAAGAGATTTTTTCGATGTTAATTTTCAACTCCTCGGCGGCGGTTTGCTCTTAAAGCGAAAGTTATTCGTAGGACATTAAAAAAGAACAGTAAAAGTTTATAAAAACAATTAAATTATTTCATAAAGGAAATCATCTTTATATTAAACTCAATGAATCACGGAGATATTCATTGCTGCTCATGACGTCATATGATGTGTCACGATGCATTACGATGGCAACGTAAGCTTTTATTACGAATGCAAATCATCAGGTTTGAACGGAAAAGCAAAACAAAAAATAACAACAAAAACAACAGTCCAACATTAGCAGTAATCATCACATTGAAATGGATTATTTCGTGTCATCCGATCTTCATTTTCATTTTCAATGGATCCAGTTTACTCACGTGTAATCTGCCTACTCGGTTATACGAACCGTTCACATATATACGTCTAACCCTACACATATAGGTTAAAAATTTCGTGATGCGTTGACAATCATTGCCGAATTAATGCGTCGTGACGGTATCCGCACAATGGCCGCGCACCAAACAATATCACAAAACATGCAACTCTAGCGAAAAACGGATGCACGTTTGTTGTTTTTCCTCCTCAATCGTTAGTATTGCATTAGTAAAGTGCAATGCGCTGGGTCGTGCTGTTTTTCATTTCGCTGCGTGTCATACCGGATTTGTGTTAATTTTGAGTTTGAGAAGGAAAAACATTGCTTGTCACCTGTTGCCATTACTGCCGCTAATACAACGATTGCACGAATAATCGCTGTGACGTCATGAAAAGTTTTGTTATCGTTTTGTTTATAAAGAGTTGATTGTTTGTTTGGGCGACGAATGGAGAGACAGAGTACAGAGTAAACAAGACTGAATTTGACGAGTTGCCGGTGGACTGCACTCTATTCTCGTTCATTATAAAATCTGGTTACAGATTTCTGTAAGCATAACAATTCGTTCATGGGTGGAGAGCGCACGTGTGTGTGCTTGTGTGTTTGGTGAAATATTAATTACATATGCAAAGCGAATGATGCTATGCGGCTCGTTGCGGTAAGGTAAACCATTCATTTGTTCGTTGATATTTGCTCTTACGATTTGGTACGCGTTAGTCATAATAATGATCACGGAAAAAACGCCTTTGTATTCTCATGGATGCAATCAGGTATTGTCGCAGGCACGTGCTTAGTGATGGCAAAAGGCATCATCACCCAAATTATTGGTTTGCAAAGAGTTTAATAATTTTGAGATTTCGATGTTTTGAAATAAAAGACCGTTCGAATGTCACATCGTAGCGAAATTTTATGCTTATCATAAGCAACTTTTTATAAACTTTATAGAGTGTCTTTGTAGAATGAGTCTCTATAGAGTATGATTTGTTTTGTAAAAAATATTTAGCAGAATTTTTCATTGTCCCATCACGTTTGGGGAGTGTGTGGTTGGTATTTGGTCTTTTTATGAATATATAAATTATTTTGTCTTTTTTGTCAATAAGTGTTTCTTAATAGTTTGAAATTTTATTAATTTTTTTATATGCAAATTATTACATTATTCTTCATTATTTTATTATGTTTTTCTTTTTTATGTTAATTTTTCCTTTGCCTTAATCTTTTAAAAGGAAATCACATTTATTTTTATTTCTTTGTAATCTTTGATTATTCTTTGATCTTGTAATTTTTGGGTTTTATTATTTTTTATAAACATCTGTTTTTAATATTTTATTTTCTTTTTCATAATTTTTAAAACTGTACTTTCTCTTTTTTAAAATTTAATTAATTGATTTTGCTTTTATTACTGATATTATTTTCTACATTTTCTTTGATTCGTACTGCAACGTTTTAGTTATTTAAATTGTTATTATATTTTTAATTATTCTTCTCTTTCTATTTTGCTATTTTTTTTTTGTTATTTTACTAGTATAACTTTTTTCAATACATTGAGCTTGTTTGTACTTGCTTTCAGTTTTTATTACTTCTCCTATATTTTTCTTGTATACATATCTTTTATAAATTCTTATGACGTTCTGTATAAAGGCTCGATTTATTTTCTTTTTTTTCCTTGCAAATGCATTTTTAAAATACTCGCATTGTTCGTAAGAATAATACGAGAATTCCTTTGAATATTTTTCTAAGATTTTATGGCATTTTCTGGGTTGGAAAATTTTTTAAAGTATTTTGGGCTTTTGTTTTGCTTTGAAAAATCCACATCGAAATAGATTACATGCATTTATTATTTTCGTTCTACCTGATGTTGTTGTAGAAACAAGAGCATTTATACTCTCATTGATCATACAGTGAATTCCATTTATTCTCCATTGGCAATGCATTCTCTCCCTCAACTCACTCCCTCACTTAAAAATCAAACAAAAAAAAAATGTTCAGCACAATTCTTTGGGCTCTCTAACATCCTTTTGTTATGTTTTTAGAAGTATATATAATGGCGGTAGATATTTTATATTTCAGGATATAAAGAATATATTTTACTTTCGTATAACAATTATCTCAAAAGAAATAAATGTAATTTTTTATGAAAAAACAAGTGCTTTTTTTCAACAATTTCAAGAAGATGTTTATAGAATTTCTTTTATTATTATCTTCTAGTTATTCGTGAGTTATCTCGATAAGGTAACGACCCTTTTTTATAAGTAAGTAATTATCATCCAAAATGTAATCATCATCTACAGCAATATCAACATCATCGTTTCCTCAAAAGGCATTTATTGCAGCTCATAGGGACGAAATGTTTTTTCGGTGTGTGTGTTCAGAGTGTGTGGTAATAGTCCGGTGATACTCCGGTGACCCAATGATGTTGAACCAACAGCAATTATGTTAAACCAAAACTCGAAATTGATTCATTTATTAAAAATTGTATCATGTTAACGAATCTTAGTCTATTCACTAATATTTGTAAATATACGTATATGTTCATTAATTCCTCTTCCTCCTGGTTTTCTGGTGAATAGCCTTAGAATAAAAGAAGTTTTGGATAGTTTGGACGTTTTTAACTATTTGTTTTTTTATTCATATTTATAACGAAATGATACACCGGAAGTTTCGGAGCATGCTGAAGAGATCTTTAGATGTGTTTTACATAACTGAGTTCTTTCAAAACTTTTGAGACCCTTTCTTTCCTTCTTTCCTTACTTTTCTTTTCATTATTCGTTGCGTAAAAACCGCAACTATAATTATCGGAATTTTTTCAATGAAACCGACGAAATTCTAAAATCAACTAAATTAATTTGTAAATTTCCTTGGTTGCCAACATTTTGTCATTATGGCGTGAGAGTACGTTCGTGGCTTTGAATATATTTTATCCACCATCATTACCATCACAATTATTTATATCACGAAACAACCAATTTCACCACAAGTAACTTTCACTAAAACATAAGTCCGCAATATTTTACGACCTCAAAATCTACCTTCACAAAAGCCACCACACAACGATTTTCTCAACTGGCTAACAAACGGTTGCTTCCATTTCCTTACTTCCCACATACATTCTTCCTTCTGCTCATTCTCGTTCTTTCCCCTCTCTTCCTCTGGGGCACCCTAGCCCAAAGCAATTCACGCGATTAATTTGATATTGTGAACATGCAGATATAAAGCTGTAAAGTCAGACACACTCATACTGTCAAAGCTGCCTGCTCTGTGACCAACCCACGATTTTCTGCCCATAGGACGGCATGAAGCCCTGAAAAACAGCCCACAGGCTGGGCTTGATTATCGATGGCTTAGTTAACGTTGACTTTGACGTTTCATTTCAATTATTGTCCACGCTTCTTAACTGAGAAATCAGGAGAGTTGATGAAAATATAATGACTAAAGGGGGCGTATGGGATAAAACTGAAAGCTAATAAAGACTAACTGATCACAAAGGGTTGAAGTGTAAGTTTTTAAATGAAGAGTAATTGAAGGAAATCGAAAGCATTGAGATCCAATTATTTTCGTCGTGATAGAAATTGTGTCTCAACACGATCCTGCTGTTGTTGATGGATTTGTAAATATTGTCCACCGTCTTGAAAAACTGAAACATTTTAAGTCGCCATTAAATTATTTATTTAAAAACTTTGCTTTGTATTTGCAGATATATTTTGATATTGTTTATTCGTAACGTTCATTTATGCAGTGTTCTATATCTTCAATATTTTCAATGAAATTTTAACAATTTTGTCAGACGAATTAATTAACTATTACAATTATCATTGTAATTCTATGGATAATGAAGACTTAACGGTAATAATTTACCGACTAATTGTAACGAAAGGAAAAACCATTTAAAATTTTCTTTTTTAATTTCCTTTATTAGAGACAGAATGAAGCTGAAAAGAGACTATTAAATTATTCTTTTGATTATTCCCCACTCCTTCTATTCCCTCCCCATACTGTTCGTTATCATTACCTTACCAATATAATACGAGACCACCTTGAATTACTTCGAAAGTGAAAAACCGCTTAAGCCCAAGGGCGAAGGCAATAAAAACGATGAAGACGTAGAAGACGTTGAAAACATGGACAAAATTTGAAATTTGTTCCAACAACGACGTCGGGGTATTAACCACCAAACCTGCAAAAGTTTTGACAAATAGTTGTCGCACTAATATTTCGCTACTTTTTGGGTGTTTTAATTAAAAATTATGAAGTCTTGGGTGCATTGTTTCTCTTCTAACTTTTAGAAAATATACGACGATAGAATAAGGTAAAAAAGAGATGAGGCGTTGATGTTATTTTCTTCATTTGTGTTCACTCGTAAGTTTCACCAAGAATGTGGCTCGTAATTTGATGGAAAGTAAAGTAACTTACATGAACATGTTCTTACGCAACTAAAGCAAATGTTAGAAAAACATTAAATATGTAGAGGTTTATCATGTGTACAAATGGCATGTGTGAGCGTTTGCATACGTGTGGCCTTGTTCCGTTCAAGAAGCAACATATTGTACAAATAGGCGACGTAAAATTAAACCAGATGAAAATAAAATTTAATAACATTTTACTTTCGCAATATTACTCCATTACCCCATTCTAACCATTCTTGCACGTGTTTTCCTTAGACTTTATCGTCATCCAAGTGATAATCATCACGATCTAAACCGTCATAATCACCTTCATCGCTTTCATTTCGACTTTCATTTCTTTTGGGGAAAATTGTATGCGCGCCATAATCACCGACTACAGACATATTTTCTTTATGCAGGAATACAAATTGCTTTAAACGAGTTAGTTCTTAATTACATTAGAAATTGTAATGATATGGAGAGATCATAATGGTTGGCAATTTGAGCTAACGATTCTAACAAAATATGTCAGATAAAAGTCGTTAAACATCGTGGTAAGGAGTTTGATATAGTATCAGGTTGGCCTTAAATAAAGTTAATGGTTCTACTTTCAGATCCTTTCCTTATTTAGATCTTATTTTTAGATAATTCATAGCTCTGAATTATTACAAGTAGCTCTGGATCATTCTACATGACTTTATAGGGTGGGTAGTTTCAAGTCAATAAAGAGTGACCGTTGTCGTTTTGGATGGTTCTACATTGTTATATAGGGATTAATACTACTCTCGATATTGCTGTGGTTTTCCGGGTGAATTTATATCTAGAGAACGAAAATTTCATTAAAGTTAGTGCACTGGTTTGTCTCTAAACCGAACTCAATAAGGGATGATGAAAATTCGATCTGAATACCATTAAGCTACTGATGTTGACCGTTCTACATCATCCACATGTCAATCGTCTCACTCATTGCTTACGTTTTCTATGGACTTTGTATTGACAAAGTATATCAGGATTATGAGGATCAAGAAAATATATCAGGATCATCTTCAGGACCAACACAAGTGGTTATAACGGACCCTATATTGATAATGGCTCTCAGAGATAATTCTGTATCATTGATCAATATTCCCTATAAATATATATGGAATCTCTTTATCGGGCCCAAGATATCTCTAGTTTGTTCTTGATGGTCTTAGGTGACTCGCATCGCAGCGTTCTGTTATTCTATATCGGTCTGCATGTTTACGGTCTATTCGAAGCTTTTCTCAAGGTTCTATACCACTGTAGATGGCCCACGATAACCATTACATTACTTTTGCTTTCAGGCGATAATAGAAGGATCTTGATCTAAAGAAATGAATTCTCGGAATGATCTGTCTATCTTGATCCTCCAATCTATTCGACTTAATTAGAGATTCACGTTTCTCAATGTTAACAGTCACCCTGAGGATATATATCTCTTTCTTCGCCATTGGCCCTCTTCGTTCTGCCTCCTCATTTACACGATCTAACTCCTCATTCCTTATTCATTGCTTAAAACACTGCGTAGACTCAATCAAAACTTCAAACACTATCCCAGATTTCGAAAGCCCGAAATGAATTTAGGGCTTAATATTTGGCCGCGCTATTTCCACTTCGTAATTATTTACATTAACTTGATTCTCTCTTTCACAGTTTATTTTTGCAGTTTTCGAGGAAATCCATTTTCCGTCTTCCCGTCAAATTGCGACGTACTGTATAAATGTATGAGGCTCCAGTCAAAATGGTCCAAAGCGTCTTCTTCTACTTCTGCCCTTCTCGAAAGAATCTACTATTTCTTCATCTCTTTTCACACAAAGTGATTTTATTACTCACTCTCTCTTTCTTTATCTCTTTCTCTCTCTGCCACTCCTTCGTGATTGTTATTGTCCTCGTCGTTAATATCATTACTGATGCTCATACTGCTGCCGATTCTCTTTCTTCTTATTCAGTATTTGCTGCTTTGATAATATAAGTGATTTTTGTTGTTGTTATTTGATTGTCAGCAAAATTCTTGTTATTGTCGTTGTGTCCTGCGCACTGACGGTTTGTAAATCTTTTTTATTTCAGTTTGTGATTTTATGCCCCGCACCCTACGGATGTACCCTACAATACTACAGTAGTACAAACCTTTATTCCCTTGTGTCGCAGAAGTATAGACTTATAAGTATATTCTTGTTAGAATCACCTCCTGAGTTGAGTAACCATGTACATCAGACCCGTCTGTCTGTCTGTCTGGATATGGAAATCATGCTAATGCCCGAAAGGAAGGAGATATCATTATATGCTTGAAAATAGGAAACTGGAATTCTTCGCCAAAATTTTTTGGGTAAAATCGAATGGAAGACACGCCCTCTTTCCGTGGTATATTTGAATTGTAAACCTTTTGACAATTTTCAATTGAATTTTGTCAGCCTTCAAGGGATGTTTTTGTTAAAAAAAGGTAAACTCGAACTCCAGCCCGAACTCCTCACCTACTCTTTAAAATTTGAATGTATATATCTGTGATAATTGCTCAATACTTCAGCATGTCGAGGGAATATAAAGATATGATAAGATTGCAGTCACCGTTTTAGATAGAATCGTGCTCCCAAAAATAGTCTTACTCTGTCCACTGGTTATCGGATTAAAGCCATAAATTTATATTAGGAGAGTAGGGTATACGAGCTATGTCCAGGCCGAAGTTAACATTTTTACTTGCTATTATTGCTCTGCATGATTCTAACATTTTTCATGCCCGAATGAGACAATCTCGGCCGGCTTTCACAACGACAAACTCGGTCCTATTGAAACGGTACTGCCCATGTTTTCTCCTCTCCCGCCTCATCGTCTCCGTCGTCCAATATTCCACTACATTGCGTTATTTTGACCAAGGTTGGCTTTTGATTCCATGCCAATTGCTCACAAGTGTCAACAATTTTATGGATGATGCTATTTTTATTTCTCTTTTTCATCATTTCTGTTCCTCTAACAACATGTCGAAGGGCAAGCGTTTCTGTAATAAAAATGTCACAAAGCAGCAATAAAATAATTTAACAGATTTTTGTACAAATTCGAATTTATTGACGTTGTTGTGCTACCGGAGGTAGGTGGTGGTGGTGGTTATGGTGGAAATGCTACTACTGCTGCTGCAGCTACTGCTTTTTCTTTGTTGATGCATTTAATTTAGTGACTAGTTTAGTAGTTTCCGGTAATAATCCCCTTTGGAATTTAATGGAATGGCAAGCAATGATAAATAATTCTTCTGAGATTGGTCAGTATTATTTATTTATATATTTCTTCATTGCTCGGCAATGCTGATAAAATTGAAGAATAAAAGATTTATACGGGTTTATATTATATTAGTTATTACATTAGAATAAGTCTAATTTATATCATTATAAATATCTCGAAGAAAATTGGCGCACATGTGGGAAATTTATTTTGAAAATGTTGTCTAAATTTAATTTGCGCAAAGAAAGATTAATGATTCACACAGACTCAACCTATAATTTAATACGCTTGTAATATTTATAAAATAAAATTTTCTTATTTCTAAAAATTTCTCAAAGTCAAAGAATTATAAACACGTGCAAATATCGATTAAGATGAGCTTAGGACGGTTTGAAATTAACAGTTTTATAACGTGACGCTACAGCATTTGAAGAATTCAGAAAGGAGTAGAATAAATATTTCTCTTTCATTTCTACTTCTTCATTGTTTTCTCAATCATCAATCATCAACACAATCAGTCAAAATAATGACCATTATCATTAACGTAATGTATTTAACAGGCTTCATTTACAATATTTTAATTAAGTTTTAATCACTCTTCGATTGATTGCGTAGAGTTTCTAATATCTAGTTATTATTATTTTGCTGTAACATATTGGAAATTATCCTCTTAAGGTTATTCAATACGTTCTTAGGATTCATTCGAAATTGACATTTCTGCCAAGTTTTGATTGATGGTTCGACTTTGACTTTCATTATCTTTCGACTATTTATTTATCGTTGTGTGTTTGAGAAGTTAATGCCTTTCAAAAATATCATCATCGTCATCATAAACAATATTGTCAACTTATTGTATACATAAGGATTGATAAGAATGATTGAATGAACTCCTTACGAGTATATTAATAAATGCATAAAACAAATTATCTGTGGAAACATTGAAAATATTATGTCTTTAGAAATATTGGATGAACCAATAAGATGCCTTGGGATATGCCGTCATGTATCGTCATGCCTCGAGCTATGATCATTGCAGGGAAAAACTGTATAACTGATGTTGACGGTAATGCTCATGTAATTAAAATTAGTTTTGGAAATTTTAGTTTGTGATTAACTCCTTCACTAACTGTTTGGAGAAAGCATGAAAGAGAGTAGTGCGAGTTATGGAAGAGCAGTTGACAAATTTAGTTTGAATTTGAAAGGTTTTAATGACAAAATTAATTAATTTGGAATTTAGTTGTTTGTATTCTTCTCGCATACAAAGGACAGTAATAAAATTTACGATTTAATTTCGTTTATGGACCGAACATGTCAGGCTTAAATTAAGAAAAGAAACAATAATTACCACGATATGCTGTGAGCAGTTAATCCTCCCAATTCGATAGAAACTGAGTGAAAGAGTGACAAAGAGGGGGGCAGGGGAAGTGAGATGGATACCATATAAACACTTTGTGGAATACTAATGGCGATAGTATTACATGGGCACCCAAATAATCATATGATCATGAAAAAGGCACCCTATTTAAGCCTGTTACCTATCTCCAATATTAATAACATCTGGAATGAATGGTTTTGTATATAATCTATTTTATTCATTATATAATTCAATTAGTTTAATCGGTTTTGTTAGAGATTTGCATATCTTGCATTTCAAATGATGCTTTACGTGATAATATTCTCCCTGTACTTTTGGTCGTTGTCTTCTCTGAGGATCTCTGTGAGGACGAACGTATGCTGACAGATGGTGTAGCACTACTGATGGGTTTCTCATTATTCCAGATGCTGAAGACAAATTTTATTTCTCTTACAAAGGCCTCCTTAAAGGACATCTAAAAGATAAAATTAAAAACGCATATGAGTTTGATAATAATTTAGTCTGTTTAGGTTGAGCCATCATAACTGAAAGTCTGTCTATTGGCGGCGCGGTTACAATTTCGAAAAATTATATGTTGCCTTGAAAAAATCATTATTCACCTTTTCATCCACCGCTATTCGATGCGTATTCACTAGGAACTCGGTTATACCCAACATATACGCGAGGAACACGCCCGCATAAAGAGTATAAAATATCCCACGGACTTCTTCGAAATTTAGATCAGGAGTTCCCTCAGCATTGGCCTTCACATGACAGGAGACATTATGATTCTTCCACCATTTATTTTTAAGTTTGAAAAGTTTTCCCTTTTCACTCAATCGCAAAATGGCAACGCTAAAGTCCCTGCGATACTCAGCACCTAACAAGCAGCAGAACTGAGCTCGAAACTACCTGGAAACTACTACCCCACCTCACTTACCGAATGGTACGGCAATAGCATAATGTTTCTCACCGAACTTCTCTCCTACCGCACGCAAATCACAATTGCGTTCAGTGTTATATTCAAGGCTAGTTGTCTCCATGAGAAACATATAGTTACCGAAGTTACGACGCACCCTTTCAACGCCGGCATTATTGTCCTTAGTATAGGCGGAGGGATCATCATTATTCATAAGATTGAAAGCCAAACGATATACAGTCTCATTCGATTCAGAGAAAAAATTATAAGTACTACCACCCTCGATAGTGCCAAATTTTACTTTCGTCTGACTGGCAAGATCTTTTAGATCCGTAATGGTACCTTCCATTTTCGAGTTTGTTAAGAACGCAGCCAGATTGGCAGTATACGAGTTAGCAATAATTATAGCAAAAATCCATAGACTGGCGACAAAAGTACGCAGAGGTGAACCGCTGAAGGATAAAAACGTATAGAAAAGATAACGTATAAAGAGAATAAAATAAAACAGATGATTTGAAAGAAAAACCTGGGCAATATGTCAGAACCCGCTGTCGTTATAGAAGCCATCGATAAATAGAAAGCATTCGAGAGATTCCATTTATTCTCCAATACATCAGGATCTTTGTTGCATGGATGTGGATTCTCCCATTCAGAAACTGATATTCTGGAAGTTGGCGTAAGGATTAATTAAATCTAAAAATGAAGCCGAGGGTCCAATTTGTTTTCAAAAACCTTGACAAAATCACCACCAAAAATGACATAAGAAAGATGGCAATAGCTACCGTAAACCAAACCATAGCCCCAAAACAGTCTAGAAACGCAAATACTTCCTTCGGTTCGTATGGACTTTTATAGGCCAAGATGCTAATACCCAGTTGCATAAACGGTACCGTAAAATCTACAACAGTTTTTCGTGCTTGGGTTATTGTCAGATCGCAAATACCCAAATGAGCATCCTAAAATAAAGGCGAGGAACAACCTCTTAAAGCAACACGGAAGATATAGCCAGAGGATAAGCTTACATTGTTGGTCAGTTCTCCAATAATGCCATCCCATTGTTTTGTGTATTTATTATATTTGCCGTAGGCATTATCGGGCACTGGTAGAAACACGTATTCGATGCCTCCCATTTGCTCGGATATCAATTTGATAAGGTCGACAGCATAGCCTTCGTAGCGATCATTTCCTGTAATATTCTGAGCAACAGCCTCGGGTCTAGTGGATGGGAGAATTTGAAAGATGCAATGGTTAGATAATTAATCGCTTAAATGTTGATGTTGAAATGATTTACTTTTCCATAAAATATGGCTCTCCGATGCGTGTGGCTACGCGGTAAACCATCTTCTTGGTAACATTGGCTGCTGTATGGTGTAGTGTTATTTGCCCTTTGGGATCCCATGAAGCGATTGGATAATTGTCGAGAGGTTCAAATATTTCTATTTTAAAACTGACACGTTCTCCATTCTCGTCAAATTGCAAATCTTTAGAACGAAGTCGGGTAGTATTGATTATGTTAGGGCTCTGTGGTGTTAAAAAATCTTTAGTTTTTTTGAGAAGATATTGAATAATTTGCTCGACTCCATACCGATTTTATCATTTGGACTAATTGATGTCCAATAGGCCATTGCTTAGGATTACCATAAGCACTGAAATCACATTTAGCGACTGGCTTATGGAAGTATTCCCTGAATTTATACGGTGACATAATTTCGCTTATATTTCTTATAGTCAGAGCAAAAACTTGCAAAGCATCATGGATCATATCTGGTATGAGGGTACCCGCTGACCCATCCGACCAACTCGATTCCGAGCCATCAAAATTATTCAGAATTCTGCCTCTCTGGCAGTCAGTCTGCAATTCGAAGGTAATGAAAAATAAATTTATTGAAATCATTATTGTATTGTTTCGATACCGGTAAATCGGGATTTAGTTCTAATCGCGCTGCAGTAATGTTAACCGCAAAAGTGACATTATCGCGCAGGACTTCAAGATTGCTACAATGCGTCTCCAAATTCGTTAGAAATAAATGCTAATTCATTTAATACGAAGTAAAAAGAAAGAAAAAAGAAAGAAAAAATCATTAAATCTGAAAAGTGTACTTGGTCGATCATGAAATCTTTGGGAATACGCTTATACGATTTCTTACATTAAACTGTCCTGTTAAATCAAAAGGTATGGATGCGTTCATGAGCTCCACCAACAAATCCGGCGGGGCATCCAATACAACTCTACGCTCTCCCTTGATACTTTTCCACAAGATCCGATAGTCATCTTGCCGGCGATATTTACGTACACGTACCACATCGTTGTGTAGATCCTTTAATTGTAACAGATCCTGTAGACGCGTCGGCGCTTGATCTGAAAGAGAAAGAAAGGGCGAGAGATAGAGGGAAAGAGGAAAATTGGGAGAGAATGAGAGACAGAGAGCGAGAAAGGGAGAGTGAAAGGGTGAGGGGAGCGGGAATTGGGCGAATTTAATAAAATAAAGGTAAATAATGGGCTTTTCTTTCCCCTGCTGCTTACAGTCATCAGCATCGTAAACGATCGTAAATTTTTTCCAACCATAGCTTTGTATTATGTCTGCATATGCCTTGGACAGGACTAAGAGTGAAGGATATACATTTAGAGTCATATGGTAATTGGGGCGACCGACTGAGGGCGACCACTCATTATCGTCGATGACAGCATCAAATTGGAAATGTAGTATGCCTGTGCTATTGCAAATAAGTGCCACTATATCTGCAATACGAATGAATGATAAAATATTTTCCAGCGCGGGTGTTACCTCGCCAATACAGATAGTGCGATGATAATGCGAGAGTGAGATTGTTAGCTGTGAAAGCGAAGAAGCAGAAATCAATATTATAGTATAGTAGTACAGTATAGTATAGTAGTCTCAAAATTCGCGTAAATTGAGAGTGTGAGATCAGTTGCGATGGAAATGCTGACGGAAATGCATTCTATTTTTTGAAAACATACGAAAAACACAAAGAAAGAGCTGATCATGGAGCGTTCGAGTCATCCTCTCATAAATAGCTAAATACTCGAAGCGAGTAATCTTTTTTTGGTGTCATTCTCTTTTGCTGATTCATTCGTTTTTCCATCGTCTACAATTCGTACATACCGCTTTGTGCCTTTGAACTTGGTCCAAAAATAGCCACGACACCTTCGTCGATTAGATCGCAGGCTACGGAAATATTTCGAGAGTTCTTTTAAAAATCGGCCAAACTTATAAGAATCTTGAGGACTTATGAACGCGTTAATTTAGCCACCAAAATACCTTCACTTTGTTGGGCAATACTATCATCTTTTTCATCTAGCCGTCTTATAAAAGGAACTAACACGAAATTGTCGGTGATCGATTCATTATTGATCCGCGAAATTAGGTCCACAAAAACTCTCTCAAGGGTATATTCATTTTCAAAAAAAATCGCACCTGGAAGGAATTGGACTTTTAGGTTAATGATTTTGTTTTGTTTGTCACGGGAGAACTTTTTTTATACGAACCAATATTAATTTGTTGCTTTTGATAAGACTCATATGCAGACAAAACACACGGGAAAGTCACGATATATATAAAAATTGTCTTTATTTCCATCACCTTAGTGGTGTCTTAAAAAATTTAGAAAAAATATAGTGATTTTATTGCAATATCTTACCGGTTTCAAAATTTCGATCGAAGAAAAAAAAACAATGCCATCGAATGCCACTGAATGACTGAAGTGTAAAAAAATGCCATCGAGTTTCGTGTATACATATTACTCCCTCCACCCGCCATAGCATTAATTCATAATAGTCCCAACAATATCCACTTTCTTCTCTTAATCTTCTTTAGAACTCATTTGCTGAAAGTGATCGAGAGACGAGAGTCTGCATTCATTGTTGTTGCCGAATAGTACGCTCTCCTGAGAGGCGTCATGATTACGCCCACCATCTGCCCAATTTTTAATATTTGGCCACTAGCGAAGTTGGAATATTTTTCTCGCGCTGGAGAAAGTTGTGAAAATGGTATGGAACGATCGCCCTTTGCAAACATTCTTAACATGATAATGATGAAGTAGCAAAAATATATCATAGTCATCAGCATCACTGCGGTCATTGTAATATATAGAATTATATTGAAATATAATTGGAAGATCAATAAAAATTGAGATCTTCTTCAAATTAAAAAAAGGAAAATTGTTAACGAAAACTATGCCTATTTTTGTCATTATAGAGCTAAACGTGAAGCAAAAGCGAAAGTTGTACAAGTAGTAGTTGCAACAGAATTCTCTAAATCGTTACGAAATGGGTCACTCACTAATGGGGCTCACGTAATGAAGGCTGGCTGGGGAAAATGGTGTGGTCGTGAAGATGTGAGAAAGGGTACGCGTAAAATACGCGTAAAAATGATTGTCATGAAGAAAATTAGTGATAAATGGTATTCTGAAATGAAATGAATATATTTTGTGGGAAATGTTTTTATATGATGGAAATGATGATGTTAACGGCTTAATGATGATTTTGATGGGTGGATAAATTGAATTGTCCCTACCGCTAAGGATTACTCATGAGAGTAATTAAGGAAGAAGATGATCAATAACTTGATTTTTAAACATAATTACATTTTAAGATTTTTACGGATAACAACATTTGTTAATTTGTTGATAAACAGTTGTTGTATTAGAGTATTCTCGCTTACGACAACACGCTTTTTCCGAAAAAGCTAGTAGATTTACGATTGCTTTAAAAAACTATTTTGAAGTAAAAAGTATTTTCATAGCATGCGAGTTTTTATGCAAAAATGAATGACCAATAGAAATGACTACATTTTCTTACATAAGTTTTTTATGGTTTTTTATCAAAATAAAGTAAGAATTGAATCTTCTCTGTCAATCGCACCAAAATGTTATAACCGGAAACATAAGCAACAACAACGACTGAGAGAACAACGGCACCAATAGTAATAACTTTTGTAATAGTCGTCTTAGTACACAAAAGACGCCAAAATATATAGCCCAATGATGAATTTTACTGCAACGTCGAAATGAAAACAATGTAACAAAAGCCAATCAATTCTAATTAGATTTCATGAGTCATGTGTAATGAATAATGTGTATTTCTCTCAATTCCTCTAAGCCTTTATTTCCCAAATTTATTTCCAAAATTGGTGCATCCCCAGTAGTATGGGGGAGAGTACTTGGAGACGGTGGTGACGAGCACGGATAATGGGGACAATGGATTAAGCTTAATAAATGTTGAAAACTACGAGTGAAACACTTTATTAAAGCCGCTATAGGAATGGAATAATTTTTGGAAACGGAACCAAAATTCGTTTCGAACACTAATCCCGTTTACGTTTTTAAATAAAAAAACGTTGATATTTTTCGGTTTTCCCCTAGGGCGAATCGAATGAAATATTTTGAATGATTTTTGTCGTCATTGTTAGGTTTGGTTTGTGACAAAACCATTTTCGGGGATGTGTCCTTTAGTGCCCTTAGCCCAATAAAACCAATAAATTACTTCTTGTTTCATTTATAAATGATTAATAACAATTAGTTCCTTAACATCCGGTTAGATAAGAGATTAATTAAATAAAATTGACCAATTTCCGATTTCATTTAATAATTTATGCCGTTACAATATTGTCATATAAGGGAAGGGGGGAAGGGTGGTAAATAGTGATAAACTAAAGTGATAATTTGTACTTTCTGTGATAATGTTTACGTCATGGTGCCTAAAATTCAAATGTTTTATCCAAATAATTTTTCTATTAGAGCTGGGTAGAACATTGTTTTAATTAATATAATCGGATTAGCTCGATGTTCCGATGCCATTTGTGTGCATTATTCCTCTATTTTACAAACTTTTTGCAACATAATTTTTTAAATGACTGTGAGAGTTTCACAAAAAGCTTTTTTATTCAATATTATATGAATTTTAATGGATGCGTAAGTTGCGATAATTCGTTATCTACTGGAGTTAGCTTGAAATGAGAAAACCAAATGCATTTAATTAGAATTTTGTTGCTTCTTGCAAAA
This sequence comes from Physocephala rufipes, assembly GCA_963966595.1. Taxonomy (NCBI): domain Eukaryota; kingdom Metazoa; phylum Arthropoda; class Insecta; order Diptera; family Conopidae; genus Physocephala; species Physocephala rufipes. The sequence goes on along the minus strand of OZ016502.1, from coordinate 35,941,803 downwards.
ACTCAATTCATAATTAAGGCAAATATATTGACCTCAATTTTTGCGTAAAATATTATGGCTGTGGGGGTTAAAATTGCAGTTATACAAGAAATATTTCACCACAAAGAAAGATTTAAATAAAAACTACAATTATTAAAAAATAATTTAAGAAATTTGAAGCACTAATTCTTGAGTATTTTTAGATTTTCAAAATTTAGGTCATGATAAATTAAAATAAGTTTCAGAAACAAATAAAATATAAATAATAAAGTTTTAAAATTGCAAAAATTAAAGTACTTTTTATTTAATCAAAATGAACAAAATCTGAAAATTTTCAAATAACTAACTAAAGAGAGTTTCAAATTAAGAAAGTTATATGTCTAACAAATTATTTTATATAGAAAATTAGAAATATTATTGGTTGAAAAGTTTGAAATTTTTTGAGTTTAGCAGATTATAAAATTTTCAAATATACAAAATTAGTATTAATTTGAATTTAATTTTCGCATGAAAATAATAAAAAATATTTGACCAAACAGGGAATTTAAAAACTTTTAAAATGTTTTTTTTAAATTAATAGAAACTGGAACGTTTTTAAACTTCGCAAAATAGAAAGATTTTTTAAATTAAAAATTTATCGCAATGAGCTATTTATTTTTAAACCAAACTTAAAAAATCGAAAGCTTTTAAGGTTTCAAAAGATTATGAAAACTACAAAAATTATCATTAAATAATCAGATAAATTTAAAACAAAACATTTTTTAAATATTTAAATTTTTTACGTTTCATAAATTGTATTTTTTTTTTGGAAATTTTAAGCAATAAGATTAAAAAAGCTGGCAAGAAAATTCAGATATTGAAAATTTGAGCAAGTTTTAATTATTAAAATAAACACGAAAATAGTAAGCCTTCTCTACGAGGATTTATATTCTTATGTTTATAACTCCATTACGTCTCTGAAAAATAGGTTAAAGTTTTTTAAAAAATTTCATTTCCATTTTTATATAATTCCTATGTATTGCGTTATTGTAACTAAAAACAAACAACCTAATGAGAAATATCAAGCACGCACACAATTCAATCAGCAAAACAACAAATGAATTGATTGATACAGTTGTCAGTTGTTGTGTTACAGCGTACTTAAAGACTATCATCTTGACTTCATGAAGTAACTCGTTCAGTACTTTCTGCACTTATTCTATTTTCGTCGACGTTTATTTCTTTTTCAACTTACCCCACTCTTGCATTTCAAAATGTTATTTAGTAACATCCCTTTTCGTCGCTGTTGCTGCAGCTGTTGATGTTGATTATTATGCTGTCATCGGATAGACGTCAACAATCAGCCATCACACTCACTTCATCAAACACGTCCACGAAGTCCGCCCTCGAGCTTATTGTTTTAATTAAAATTTATGTAGAATCGATCAAAAATTCGACTCGGCCAAAGCAGTGGAGCTCCCGTCTGGCACGTGTCACTGAGGGCATATTAAAATTGAAGACGGTCAGTAGAAGTCGAGAAGCAAGGAAAATAAAAAAAAAAAAAAAAAACAAACAAGAAGTGATGGGTGTCAAATTAAAATTTTAATTATGCTAGCTAGCTACCAGGGATGCAGATGACATGGTGATGATAATCATGATAATAATATTGTGCGAAGTTTTAATCAAAATAGCAATGGCTCCAAAATGGCGTGATATTTTAGATACAATGTCGTTTATATTAATAAGAAACTGGGGTCCAGTTTTGTCATCTGACCCTAAAAATTTTTTATGTATAAGACGACAACGACCAGAATGATAGCAACGTCTATATAACCTCAATAACCAACCGCACGAATACCAAATAATCGGCAAATAATCGAACGTTTAAACAATTGAAAATTATTTGAAAGGGGGGTTAAATTTTTTATTATCAAGTGCCAGTTCAATTTTCTTTTCTTCCAGTTACAGGAAAAACCGTTAAAACATTGAATACTGTGGAAGGAGACGCCGCGACGGAGCTGAAAGATTGAATGATTGAAAAATTGAAAAGGAATTGATGTTGAGGAAATGAAAATGGTTCACTGAAGCGAATTTTAGATTATTCAAATATTTGCTCTCTTTCACATTTTTATTCTTTCATCAAACTTTTGTAAAGCATTCTAATTAAAAAAAACAGCCCGAAGAGGCTTGAGGAAACGAACAGAAAATTATTTCTTAATGAGATCAAATGAATGAAGTCTAATGCGGTTTCATGATAATTAAGTTTTGTTTAGAAAATATTTTTTTTGGAAAATCTTTAAGAAAAAATTATATGACAAGATTAGATGGCTTTCTCAGGAAGAAAACTGTCGCTTTTGATTTATTTTCTATGATTAATAAATGTTCGTTTGTTTTCTAAATAATTTTGCTTTTGTTTCGAAATTTAATATTATCAGATTTTTTCTGTTGTTCAGTAGTTTTATATTCATCGTTCTGTTGGAGCGCACATTTCTTTTTTCGCAATTAAAAATGTTTTTTTATTGTTTTTGGTTTACCACTTTTTCTTATATTTTAGATTTTTTATTTTACCATTTTTTGTTCCTTTTTGTTTTTTTTTTCTTTTGTTTTCCGTTGCTTTGTAAAAATGACACAGTTCCGTTTTATTAGGTTTCCTTTCTATGTTTTTAGTTTCGTATATTTCATTTCTGATAGTTGGTCGCTTCTTTATTTTTTGTTTCGTTAGTGCTTCAAGCGTTTCAATGGTTGCCGCTTGCGATATAAACTTCCGCATAGTAAAGTGCTTCATTTCCGGTACAGTACAATTTCTTGGCAAAATAACAAAACTCATCACTACCCGGTTGGTGTAAAACCAAATTTAAATCATCATTATCATACTGCCGCTTTTATTGCTGATACACATTCAAACATTCACACACGCATATGCCATCGTTTTGGAATAGGTTTCTCTTGGTTAGGGTAACGGTTCTAGTCGGTCATGGTTGTTGATTACGATGCAAATGTGATTTGGCGAGCCATGGAAAAATGGTATTGCAGTAAAGACCACTTTTTCCGTTGCCAGTGCGTACTATCGAGCAAAGAATTGTATGAAGAACTATAGATTAAGAGAGAGAGGATAAGAGGGAGAGAAAACGAGTGCGAGAGAGAATTATGGAGTGAAGTGATGAGAAATATGAACACTCAAAAGTTTTGGTGTTGGTAATGAAGGAAAGAAATTTGCAGAGGAGATAAAAAAGATTAAGTAATTTTTTTTCAAATGTTCCCTGCTCGTTTTAGTTCCTGAATAAACTGATTAAAATTCGTTTGTTTTCGTTCGTTATTGTATTCTATATCTTCGTTTACTCCTATCAACGAATGATTATCTTTAGGATTTCATTAATGTGTGCATTAAAATAATATTTCAAACGAGATTTCTCTGCACACAAAATTTAGGCTACTGCTGTTTACTTGTTGTTGTTTATTTGCTGGAGAATTTGCGAGCTCTGATATATCACTGCCTGAATTTTTAATTATTTTTAAAAATTTGATCCTTCATTGATTTATTAATCTCTTCAATGTTTCAGTCATTCCTTTCTCTTTTGGACCTAATGACAGATGAATGTAAAATAAAGTCAACTTTTACTTTATCGTTTCACAACACGAACCTTTTCAGATGTTGATGCATATTATTTACTGTTAATTATTTGTTTGCATACAAAATAATGCACTTATGTACTTTTACAATCCCTGTAGGAAAAAGCATATTGACCTTTTCCTCGTATAAATCTTCCAAGTGTATGGAACTAAGCATTGAAGGATGGTACATTTCCGAAACCGGTTTGTTCCCGAACCAAACTTGACTAATGATAATAGAAAATCGACCAATATTCCAAAATATTGGACACTGCCAACGGCGCCGTTGATATCCTTGAGGCTGAGCTTGTGTGCGTTTGTGTAAATACCAAAGCTATGCGCGCAAGAATCTAACAACGTAATATAGAACGGACTCTAGCCTTTTATGATAAAGTCAAACTTTACGTGCAACACCGTCGATTGCATAAGTTTTTAATTAATTGCTGTCAATATTTGAAAAATTTTTTATAATATAAATAAATGAGCGAAAAGTTGAGATGAATGGAGCAACCCTGACAACAACAGCGATAAATACATGCACAAGAAACACGGAGTTGAAGTAGCTAGAGGAACGTAAATTGAAATAAAAGTTCAAAAAATGTATAAAAGCAAGACAGTTTTTAAAATTTTTTAAGCCACAAAGTGTAACGATATTAGTTAGAATTTTATAAACTAATCGTGCTATAAAATTCAAAACGTGAGATGCAAGAAGCGATAGGAATTTTTACGTAATAAACTATTTTGAAATGCTTTTGCAAAAAAGTGGAATCTGAAAGGTGTTTTGAACGGCAGAGGAAATTGTGCCTGGCTTTATTTTAATGAAATACTTCGGCACTTGGTATTCTTTTCCATATACGTAATGCTTTATTTCTTTCTTTACCACTCCATCCCCCACTACCTCTCTCTGGCTGTTTATGTATAGAGCTAGAGGGATTTCTTTGTCTGCAACTCGTCTGTGTGATTTGTGAATATAGAATTGTTGGGACTATTATGGAAACAGCCACGGAATCTTGTTACTTTGGAACAATAAATAATTGAAAAAAATCGAATTGCTTTCAAAAACGAAATAAAAAAAAATATAAATATAACTATTTGTATTCGTACATTTTTCCATTTTATAATGCTCCTAACTTTATTAGGAAGAAGAGCACATACAAGAAGAGCACATGCAGCACAAAAGCAACAACAGCAATCAATTGAATTTACGATGTTGTAAAATTATGTCAAGAGTCTAAGAGAATTTAATATCGTTATTTCATTCACTTTGTTGTCGCGGATGCTTCCCGACCACCATTGCCATTTACAATTTCTCAGAATTGAATGTAGTGAATGTCATTGTTGTCTCGTAACGTCCCAAAAGACTATCGCCGGCTTTGCCGCAATACTACAACAATAATATTGCACTACTAATACAACTACACTAGTAATACCACTACAATAAAGCAATAACCACCACCGCAATTTTTCTGTTGCGACATCATATATTTTTTCAGTCGTTCATTCCCTTCGCAAGGCACTTTGGAAAAATAGATTTTCGTGTAGTGTAGTGCGATCAAACTTGAGGCGAATAATGAGGTTTCGCTAAAGGATTTGATTTAACCATCGCGACGTTCAAATACATCAAAATTAAGGAATGCTGAGCGTTGGATCATTGTCTGGTTTCTGTTTTGTATTTATATAAAAGGATTGACATTACAATTAGGCATCTGTTTTAACTCAAACATTTGTCGATAGAATTCAGCAGTCAATTTTCTGCGATATCCGGTTATTTATTTCAATAATATCGATGTTAACTTTAGGTACAATTACTGAAATAACTTATAAATCATTTCCAAGATTTCTACTCTAATCCAAGCCTACAAAAAATCAAAACGGTGTCAATTCGCCTCTTTAAAATGCTTGATCTAAAACGATATCGTTTCCCATGGTTAACCGCATTTTTGCATGATTATTCGGTACACGATATACATCCTTAGTAGTATCCCTTGAACCTGCATACCTTTTGTCATTTTACTTATTTTATTTCTTCCCGAAATATAATTTCAATTACTTTAACTTGAAGTCAAAGAAAAGTCACGACATTTTACCACAAATTGATTTGTCGCGTGTTTGCTGAGACCGACTACAACCGACTCGATTGTACATAAAACTGTAACCTCTAACATGGAGATTGTGTAAATAATAATGATGATGACGATGATGATGATGATGTTGCCCGTTGTTGTCGTTGTGGGTGACAGTCGACTTTGTTGTGTGAGCATTTGTCAATTGAACGAGCTACAACAAAGAAGGGCTTTTATATGGGACGACATTGTTTGTCAAAGGAATACTTTTCCCCTTATTATTCTCTATTTTATTATTATTATGACTTTTTTTTAAATTTATTTGTTTTGTTATTACTGTCTGTTGTTTATTTGTTTACAGTTATGTCATTTTGATTTGATTTTCTCGTAAAATTAATTGAATTAATTTTCCATTGCCATGAAAATGTTCTCATGAACGTGCATATATATTTCCTTTTCTTTATTCTTTCTTCCTCCGTTTGTCCACAACATATATTTTCAGACTAACTTATTGTTGTTGTGATTTCTATTCATATTACCCAATTAATCGATTACGCCGATTATTTAAGTTTTGATGCCGTTTGTCGTCAACAAGCTGCAGTCATATAAACACGCAATAGTGCGCGCGACAGGCGACATATCCTTATACGGAATATCGTACATCTGTTGTTTATGTTCGTTCTCTCTATTACAGACTTATTTATTGGCACTTGTGTAAACCCAGCTAGTATTTATTGAACTGAATTGCAGCTTCTTCTATGGCTTCTGTATTTTAGCGATATATGAAGCCAATTAGTAGAGCTGCTCAAGCAAAAACCAGAGCAAATATTAAATTTCTACGTTACCTCAGGGGTCCGGCCTCATCAACATCTCATCTCCTACCCAACGTCGCACCCGTCCCCGTCCCCGTCCCTCCGGGGATCATGTTCAACATCCTTTGATTGCAATTCACTGCATTTCACGAAGTGAGCTCAGATGTCGCTTGCGTCGCATTGCTGCTACTCATGAATGGCAATTATTACGCTCCAGCGAAGTCGCAGGTAGAGAAGGAAAATTTAATGTGCATTGAAAATTAATTGGCGTGAATGCAGTAAAAGAAATTAGTAATGACGAAAAGCTCTCTTTCTCTCTTTCTCTCTGTACCTCCCCTCGACCACTACTCTTTCTCTTCGCAACAGCTTGAATACCATCAGAGTAAGCTATAACGATCAGTAAAGCGACACTGTCCCCAGAGACTGTGACAAATAAAAAAAAGCAGGGGGGAGGGAAATTGAAAGGGGTGTTTATTAGCCCCGCATTACAAAACGAACGACAGCAGAATGCAAAATACGGCACATAGTATTTGAGGACAACGCAAGACTTTCGGATCAGTCTCACTGCTCAATTTATACGATTTTAAATTCGGTCACGTTAACATTAATTAAGCGACTACTGTGTGCGCTGGGGCGTGTAACTGGCTCTCAAAAATTAACAAACGTAGCTACTAATTAAGAGAGTACTCGGGTGTGTACCACCCAATTCTGCTAAATGTTGTATGCTCGTTCTTAAAAATTGTGTACGTTGTTGGTTGATGATGGAAAGGTTATTGATCCAGTGCCTGTGCATTATCCATAGGACTGTTTCTTCTTTTAATTGCTCGAAGGGATTGGGTTTTTTTAACTCGGGATTAAGTAAAATAATTGAACGTGATTAAAATTGAATAAAAATAAATTAAAATTATAGAAAAATTTTAGTATTGTTTCTCAAGATAATATGAAACAATAAATGAAAAGCGAATTACAAAAACAGGTTATACCTTTCTCAAAAAAGCAACTTAAAACGAAACATGTAAGAACGGGCCTGACTGTATTTTATATGGCCTACACTCGTTAAACACCTAGTACATATTGATTTTAGTATTACGTTTCGTTTTTCTTTTTGGTTAATTATGATCGACTAAGTCATCTCCTATCCAACTTTTCTCAAAATATTCACACGTAGTATAGTGATCGATTAGCACCAATTTTTGGTGACTTTGTGATATTCAACACTACCATCTGGGTTACAAAATTTCAGCATTTGACATCAATGACAAGTCCAATGAAATTTTATTGTCATTTCATTCAAGAAGAACCCACTATCTTTTCGTCAATTAAAAGAGTTCTAGAAACCATTTCTGACATATTGACAGTGTCTGTAAAAATTCGAATACATAAACGAAAATTCGGAAAATTTTATTGATTTTTGCCCTAAAGCAGATTGTTCCGCTGACAATAATAACGGCAATAAGTCACGTGCAGACAGAAGGAATTTATCAGAGATAAAGATGAATCAATTTTTGTAAATGAAAATTCCGTTGGAGGAATGAATCACTTTCGAGAAAAACAAAAGTGTCAAATAATAAGCATAATTTGAGCTTAATGTCATTGAACTTAACCTCTTGTTAGAATACGAAAGAGACTGAGAGGAATATGAAAGCAAATAAGAAAGAATAAACAGAGGGGTGGTGGGTGGACCAATTTAATAAACCTAACGAATGTTTCCAAAGCTAAAAATGTGATTAGGGATAAATGAAGAGGGACGAGAAAGAAGCTCCTTTACCGACATCGTAACGAGAATAACGGAGAAGGTAAGAATTAAATCGAATGATTCCGGTTGCCACACGACACAAATGATTTGTGGGCAAAATGGATTCACGCATACAATTTTGGGATATATATTTAGCATATTTTGAGACTAGTTTAACAAAAACCGCCAGAGAACAACAAAAAATTACTCCTTACATCAAATCCTCCAACACCAATAAAAACATCCCTACCTCCTACGCATCGACATCATCAAATTTCATTCATCAATTTGTCGCTTTGGGCAATAAATTTAATTTTTATTATATCATATAATTTATTAGTATTTCGTTCGTAAATTGCTAAAGGAATAAAATTTAGCAGATACAGATTATAGCGATAAAATAGAAAGAGATACAGAGATACACAGAGAGAAACAGAAATAGAGAGAGGATGAGCTGCATGGGAAAATAGATAAGGAGCGAAATAATAAATTTAATATTTTATGTTTGACAAATTTTGCCATCGATTATTGAATCATTTAATCTACGAAATGTGGAAGGATGCAACAATGTTACTCGTATAAATGTTATACCTATAAAAGGCGAGATATATGTATGAGATAAATTAAACCTTGATTATATTCGCGACAAAATTATCGGGAGTTTTAGAGACATAGATTAAATATTATCGGTCAAAGATAGAATCACCCTAAAAAGAATTTTGTGAAATGTACGTGAAAGACATATTTCGCTACAAGTCACTGTCAAAGGGGGACCATGAAGGAATGAAAGGGTATTCTATGAACTAATTCCATGAACGAAAAAAATTTGACTTAATTGACTTCATTAAAATACACTTAGAGTGCTTTTAACCAAAGAGTTTTTCAGTGACTTACGCGGTGACATGCGAATCCTTTGTCTTGTCTTAATTTAATTAGTAATTAATTCCCATATTAAGTTGCCTAAAAAATCCCCAAAAGTGAGTTTTCTAATTAAAGTTTATTTAAGTTTTTCTGCGATCCGTGAATTGTTGGGGCAATCGATTTTGAATTTAAAATCGCTTTTAGTCTGCGTTCATTCTAGTAGTGTCTCCACAATTAAATTGATTATATTATTTTATTATAAAATTAATTGTCTTACCAACGTATTTCTTACAATTTATAATTTCGTATAATTGAAGAGGGCTAATTAAAGCCACCCTCAAATTCGAATTAAGAAGGGTAAAATAAGAAACTAAAAAAGTCCTTCCGTAGAATAAAACTAAAATTAAAGTTAAAAACAAGGCTGTTGCTGCAATAACGAAAACCACTAGGGCAACGATAAACCCAACAACTGCAAAACTACAACAGCAACAACATCGCTTTTATGATAAATTTTATTCTGAGGTCATAACGGAATCCAGAAAAATTCCTGACAATTCCACTTTGGTCAGGAGCCCTCCAAAGAATTCAAAAAAAAAAAAAAAAAAAAAAAAAGAATGGAAGCCAAGAAATTGTATTAAATGAAAATTAATTAAACCCGAAAACCACAGAATTTCTCATTGCCGGCTCCCCGTTCTTTGCCGCGCGTAAGAAAGGAAAAATATAACGAAATAATTTTCGAGAAGTATAAAAACAAAAGTGGATTTATTTGAGGACTTTACTTCATGGAAAAGAAACAAAACAGCAACAATATTAAAAAACGTACGAAATGAAATGTACAATAATCAAAAAAAAAAAATTCAAGTTTTGTTGAAAAAGTAATTCCCAGAAGTAATTATGGCCACAACACCATTTTCCGGTATGGATTCCATCAGGACAACCTTTACAGAAGGTACAATTCAGATTCGGTCGGTGTCGGTCTGTTTTTGGGTGTATGCGTGTATGTGTGTGTATGGGTGTATGTGTGTATGGGTGGATGTGTATGTGTGTATGCATATGTATGTGTGTGGGTGTGTGTGTGAGTATGCTACTCATAAAAGCATGGTAAACAAACACAAGCAGTACGAACTCAAACAAAAACCCCGAAAACAAAAATAAAACAAAGAACTCTATTTAATTTTTTTAATAAATGAAATGTTGCCGATGGTCGCACCGGTCATACGAAACGCACTTAGGTTTTGACTACGCGCGTCGCATAAGTTGGGCGAGTTCAGTTTGTCCTGCTGTTTTGAAGTAAAGTGAAAAGCGTATACCGTAATCTGCTAAAAATGCGGATTGACCCATGGGTCCAAGGGCATGCGGAGGGAGAGAGAAAGACTAATTCTCAAGTACCAAAATATTTTTCGCCAGGGAAGCGTAAAGGTGTAAAAAAAGTGAACAAACCATAAAATGACTTTTCTGGAAAAGGAAATGTACGCAATATTCGTAACCGCAAAAGGTGTATTAACGTCACTCTCCTGCCTTTCTCTCTTCACCTAAAATTTAATAATAGTGTTCCCAAAACGCGACGATGATGAAGAAAAAATTTCCTCGCACTCTTCGAAATATCGAAGAGAAGGATGGAAAATTAGTTTTCATAAAACTGAATTACCTTCTGGTGAAGACAAACAAGAAGAGAAGGGAGAAAAAAAGAGTAACAGATAGAAAGAAAGAAAAAAGGAAGCTATTGTCGATGGCTAATTGTTAACGAACGTTGGTGCGTCGTTCCATCATATTCCTCAAACAGTATTTCGTTTACGATGAAAAGTAATAACTCTACAGGTATTTAAAACGAAATCGTATTCTTTACGACATTCTGAATTATATCATAAATTTATTATTTTAAAACTTAGCCTCGTTGGCGAAGTTTGTTGCTCAGCCAACGAAGTAGATGGCATCCACCAATACAGGAGATTCTTTTATTGCTTTGCCCTTTTGCTCTTTTTCTTTCCTCTGCGGTCTGCTTCCACATACTTAAGTTCGCATAAATTCTAAATGACTGACATTAAAATCTCCGAGTCCTTAATACGCTATTTAACAAATCATCCTTCCGCCCACGATCATTCTTCTACGTACTCGTGTCTACCCCGCGGAGTTTCCTTACATACACAAACACATGCCAACACACGCACGCACACACAATGAGTCGTTTACGTATCATCAATTATGGCATACCTAACTAACCATAACAACGTCCATACCGCGTCTGTCGCGACTTTCGTCTGCCGCCATTATGTCGCAGGACGTCAACAGCATCAACGTCATCATCGACGGGCGTTACCGTATCATAAAAACCCGACTTTTATAATCTTTCTGATGTTGAAACGAATGATGAGAATTTTGCGGTTGAGACTAAGTCCGATTAAGTGTGGAGGTGGATGTTGTAGAACAGTGATTCCCAAAGTGTGCACAGCGGGAGCTTATATAGAGTCTTAAGCAAAATATATTAGGAACATCTGATGTAGAATGATGTCAGAGTTGTTCGTTCAGAATTGAATGATATTACTCATATATTGCGATTATATATGTCCGATTCATATATGTCCGATTTGCGTACTACATTTACGAGCCAGAGATTATACAAGTCTCTACCAAGATATTCATTATTTTGCTGAACACAACGGCGACCTCTTAAGTTGATGACGTAAAAAGACCGGCCCCGACCACGAGATAAATTGGATGACGGGAAATTTGAATGATTAAATTTTTGAAATTTGCAAATAGTTCTTTATTTATTGACCAAAAAATTTGAACAATTACATCATTCTGATTTTTCAATTTAACTAATGTCAGTAAATTAATTTCATGCATATAATTCCACATTTTTATGTAAGATAAATTACAATGTAGAGCAAACAAGTGCAGATAAAAGATAGTTGCCTTTTCCATTAAACTTGATTTAAAAATTATCGAAATTTTCACGCAAATCTTAGGCTTTCTTTGCTTTATTGACACCGATATTAATAATTTTTTTAATAAAATTTGACTAGATTGAAATGATTTATTTGAACTAGTTTATTGATTGACAAGATTTCAACTATAAATTGATTCTTCTGATTGAATTAATGATTAATTTTTTATTTAATTAATGGCAATAAATTACAATGTTTTCATAAAAATGAACCCTTTTGACTTAATTGGTGCGGTTGATGTCAATAAATTATAAAAATTGACTCTTGATATTATCGATGTTAATGAAATTAGTTTTTTCTTTGAGTGGTATCAGCAAATGAATCAATATTTCAAAAAATTTCATTATAAATCGATCCTTTTGGCTCGACTCATTTAAGAATCGTTGATAAATTTTGATTGATATCAAGAAAAGATCAGATTTTTTTAGGAGAAACATACTTCTGATTTGATTGAAAAATATACCAAATTTTAACAGAACTTGATGCTTTTGCAATAGCTGGTATCAGTAAATTACAAAACCTTCATAAAAACTTATCAATTTGATTTGATTTATATGTATAAAATAGAGTCGTTTTAAAAAGCGCATGTTCATCTTCATATATGATTTTTCTCATATTTTTTTAAAATTGGTAATCTCTTCAAAGTTTTTAATTCCTCGCCATAGTTGAATTGTTTGAACTATGACACTGTTCTTCGAACCAAGTTTGAGTCGCTGCAAATGGATATAATTTCATTTATACACATGGCTCAGAAATCCATTAATTTATCTCGCCTTCACTCCCCCGTTTGTCTTCCCAAACATATTCTGATAGAATTCAGTTCCCGGCAAAAATTTCAATCTCAGAATTTCAAATTATAGAGTAGTAGTTTCTTCCACTTTCTCTCTCTCTTCCCCCGTCTATCTCTCATTCCCCGTCACAACCATTCCGCCTCAAATACGGCGACTCTAACTTCGGCTATTTCCTTCAGACCTATTTAACACTTGACTTAACAATTTATCAAATTCAATTTCAATTTAATCCTTTCAACGCCTCTCCACGTGTTGGGCTAGCACTTCATGATCGACCTTATCACGGGAATGTGTCGTGGTTAACGATGCCTTTATTCTTGGTCGCTGGATCGGGGGGTAGTTTGGCTACGTTTATCGTTAGACGTGTTGACTGCTGGACGTTGAACATTAATCATTGAACGCTGAGTGCAGAAGCACGAGTGTAGAAAAACTGATAAGGATTTTACTTTGATATTTTTTCCTTTTAACTAATATAATTCCACTAAATAATCTTCTTCTATTTCAACCAAAATATCAATTTCGTCTGGTAAATTATTAATCTTAGCATTATTTAATTCCAATTCAGTTTATTTTATTCAGTCATTTAATCATTCTCTCATATAATTCTTTTATTTACGTTCAATAATTATTTCGTATTGACGGTGAAATTACCATCACGTCAGTGCTTTAGGCAATCTCGATGGCGTAATAAGTTCCAATGGATATATTTATCACCATAATATATATTCAAGTAGGGGATTAAGGAAAAAATCATTGAGAATGATTCTGTAAAATAATTTTGTCTCCTTTCGCCCTCCTTTCTTATTTTCTTATTTCTTTCCTTTCTTATTTTATTCTACCAGATTGAATTAAAAGCTAACACGATAAGATTTATTTATATACACCACCATTTCTCAAGAGTATTTCACCGATTTCAGTCAGTTCTACATAACGCTATTGTTCTGAACTTGGCACATCAGTGCTATTGAAGGTACTACTCATACTAGTTGATTATTAACACAATGTGAATACCCATTCATTACTTTTTCCTCCTTTTTTCCCTTGGAAAAGAAGAACAGAAAGGCAGAGGGTAGGAGTAAGAGCTCTATTTTTTTAAACAGCCCCCAGAGCCCTTTAAAGGGTCCTCCATTTGACCTCAAAAGTTTTCCCGAATTCCTATACTCTTTACACCTCATAGGAGTTAAGGACCTAATGACTAAGATAGGTTCTCGGTACTTTGGGCGACTGATCTGGGTTCAATATCAATGGCACAAATAATATAGCACGCTGTGTCGATTGTATCAAACCTTCCACTCATCAAAATTCGACGAAAGATTTCTGGCAATACCACGATTACTGGCTGCTTCGTCCACCATCTTTCCGTCCTCAGCCATCAAATTGTGTATAAAAGAGCGGGGTAGAAGAGAAAGTATTCAGTAGCGATGTCCGCACATGAATTGAAAGTTAAATTAATGGAGTGGGTGATAATGTAAAAAACGTGTAAATTAGAGAATTATTCGGCAATTAAATTCGAAAATGGTTTGTATGATTGTCGGGGAGTAAATTTTGGAATCATGCATTATGGATTTTCATTCTTATTTTAGGGATGAGTTAAAAATTTCTTATCTTCTGGTGCAGTCACGGGAATAATCAATGCGTTTCTAAAAGAAAGGGGGAACAAGAAGCAGAAGAAGAAGAACAACCAATGCTTCTTTTATAATCTAAACTCGCAATTCAAAAAATTATGAATTCTTTGTTAATTTCATAAGATATATAAAAAAATCAAACAAGTTGTCTTGATAATAATTTCTATGCATTTAAGAAGACGTAAGAAGGAAACTAATAGCGGTATCGAGATAAGGAAAATGGTCTTTACTTAATCGTAGAAAAGAAACGATTTTTTCCATTTTTCCTAAAATTGAAGAATGATAAAACTGAATTTTACTGGTTCGAGTTTACACGATGATTGTTAGTAGATTAAAAAATAAAAGAAATGAAATAATAAATATAATTATAAAAGCCAAGCAAGCATTTCTTTGTGAAACGGCAAACAGATCCAAAATTAGGTCTAAATTGATATAAGTTTATGATAGCGCAGTAAAATTATTAATGATGATGATGATGCTGACAAATGAAATTATAATTACCTTTATATTTGCTTCATCTTCTTTTGATAATTTTTTATTCTTTACCAAATAAAAATGATCACTCTTTGTGGATTACAGGGGAAGAAGAGAACGAGAAAATATTATGGCTACAATTTTATTACTATTGAGATGGGAGGTTTCTGAAGGCGATATAGATGAAACTGACAACTCACTAGTTGCATTTGTCACGCATCTACTATTGAGAAACTGATTATGGCAGTAGCAGGTTTTGATGATAATGGAAATAGGGGTAGTAATTGAACGATTATATGACCAGAGAATGAAACTTAAGATTGTACACGATCTAATTAAATCGTCTATATCAGATTAGTATTTCGGGGTTTTAATGGCTAAAAGAAGAATTGAGGTGATATTTCATTGACTCATGATTTCTTATAAACAGTAATCGGTGGCTCTGACATTAATGATAGAGTTAGCCAAGCCACTTTTGTACGTCAAATACTCAAACAATAAAAAATTATTCGAGTCCATTTTGGAGCAGATCTTGAAAAAATGATCGGCAGTGTCAAACATTTTATTCAGATAATATCTTATCTAGTCAACAGTTATTCGGGTCAATCGGAACAAAAGGTCAATCTTCTCCGGAACTCCCTTTGTAATCTTCTTCTTCAACCATCACCCTTCTTCAACTTCTTCATTAACTATGGCTAACTTCATTAACTTCTTCATTACTAAGCTTTTGGAAATTATTCTTTTGTTGACTCTGGGTTTTTCTGGGTTAAATCAAAAAAAGTAAAAAAAAAACAAAACAAACAGGAACGAAAAACTATGACAACTAGATAAGATTGCGGTCAAGAGAATACAGTTTATTAATGTATTTTAGTCTAAAATTTAGTATTTCAATGTTTAGTGTTGTCATAATTTTGTTTCACCTATTTATTCAGTCCTTTTCCTCTTCTTCTTTATTCATGTTTCGATGAGCAAATTGTTTATGCACTTAGTTAAGCTTTGGCAATCTGCCTGATTGTAGATCTTGTTGACACCAGTCTGCTCATTTTCCATAAAAAACTCCTTTGAAGGGTATCCTTGATTTTTTATATTAAACCAGAGATCAAATAAAATATCACTTCAATGATGCGCCATGTCAAACATAATTGTCGAGAGTGTGTGGGGGTGTCCGTATTTGTGAGTGGATATCATAATGCACTTTTTATCATTAAAGCCATGAAACTTTTTGGATATGCGACATCATTATCATCGCCCAATGTTTCTTTGTGTGTTTGTGTGTGTGCACGTATTTGTTCGCTTGTGTGACTAACGCAAAAACATAAACCAAAGCAGCCAACAGTGGATCGGAATGAGAAAAGTACAATAGAAGGTAGAGACCAGAGTTGAAAGGAAGCAATACAATAGCTTTTACCATTTAATGAAACGCTTGAAAACTACAATGTGTATATTCTCTTATTATAAGCATATTTGTGTAAATTTGCATGTGTTTGTATATAAATGTGATACATTATTGTTGTTGTTTCTAGCGGTGTTGTAATTGTTGGGTGTGCTGCGATACCCTGCAGCGACAAAAGTAGACAGGATAAAATGCTGTGCAATACGATAGCTCTTAGACTCCTAGAGGCGGCACAACTGAAAATGGCGGTTAATGGAAAATCGTGATTTCAACTTCCGGCTTTTAGTACTCTTCCCGCTGATTCTGTCATTATTGTTACTCGGTAAAGTCTTGACACATGACATTGACATCATGCATTTGCTTAAATTTAAAAGCTGCCAACTATAAACGGAAAATGTCTAATTTAAAAAAAAAATGAGCAAATGCTATTATATTACAGAGCTACTAGTCACCTTCAATAATTTTCTCGTTTTCTCATTTTTATTTAATTTCTAATAAATAAAATCCCCGTAGCATTTTTGTCACACCAGAGAATATTGAAAAGTAAGAATGTCATTTAAATGTCATCAACGTCAATATGCTCTTCCTTAAACGCCCTAATTACATAAGTTATTGACCCTAGACAATTGAGATTAATTGCCATGAAATTCTTAAACGAGTTGAACTGGTAAAGTATTATCTTTTTAAAAAATCAGTTGAAGTTATAGAAACTAGCTTTCCTCAGTCGAAATTCCTTTATTCAAGGACTAAGAAAGTGCGTTTGAAAAGTTTTGTTGTTCCCTACACCCGAAGAAGAGATATATTCACTTAGTTCTACCGTTAGTAACTCTTTAAAGGAGGTGTGACAGATACAGAATGATTGAATGAATTGAACTGAACTCTCTTCAAATTTCTATTCGATACCAAACGTTTATTTTTCGATTTTTCGAAGTAATCATAACATGTCTGTCACGAGAATAAGATGGCAGCCAGGTTTTCCTGGGGGTTGCTTAATTTTAGTTCCTGTCAGGGAGACAGGAATGGATGGATGGAATGGAAATCATAATTATGTGTAACACTTTATGATGCCTTGAATCGTAATCAGTATCAAAAACAAATTATTGATTATTTTTTAAGGCCATCAAAGCGATGACAACGATGATGATGATGATGATGTATTTCTATAATTTGTTGTATTCTCTATAATATGTTTGCATTTATTTGTGAAATTATAGAAGGAATAAGTTTTGAGAACTCTTGAAATATTTCAATTTCGAGAATTGGAAACATTAATGGGATAAAGAATAAGTAAGACTAAGTTACCCTTTGCAAGTTTGATCGATGTCTGGTTTGTACCAGAAAATAACTTCTTGTTGCAAGGATTAAATCAAAGGGAAGGCAGGCAGAAAGAAGCAAAAGAAGAAAGATAACGATGTCAATTTCTTATTTTTTTAATCTACGACAATCACCTTTAGGTAGATGCCGCAGGAGAATACGGAACATTGTTGGATGATTGATGGGCGTAAATGAGTGACTTTGATGCCCTTTCGGTTGTTTATGAAGAGACGTCAACACCTCTAAACGTCAAAAGGAAAAATAGATAAAACCAAATCAAAAATTCACTCCTACACAATCCAGTAAATTATTTGTTAATGTTGCTGCTGCTGGCAATGTTTTGTGCTTACCAATGTGTACGAATGTGTGTGTGTGCGTGTGTTGGAGTGTGGATTGTGTATTTATTTTTTCGTTACTGTAAAAAGTTACAAGTTCGAAACAACGAGAATACGGAGATTGTTTTGCGATTTAAAGTTTTTGCTTATTTCGTTTATGAGGTGAAAAGTGCTTTTAAACACGAACATGAATACATTTACACCCATTCAAACATATACATGCGCATGCATAAGTAAAACCACAAGGACCACTTCCACTCCTAGAAATCTCTGATCAGTTTTTTAACTCGTTCAGATTTTTATCAGACAACAATAAAAAAAAAATTAACTACTTCTGAAAATGTGAACGTTTCACTTTGTATTATCTTTAGAGTAGGCTTATGTGTAAACTAAAAAACAATTAAAGTTTCTACAATCGATGAGTGGAATTCTGACCCTGTGGGGGATCTGGGAGTAGTAGAACTGGTAGCAGTAACGCGAGTAACCTGAACGAAACAAGTTAGTCACGCAATTTAAAAAATTCAAATAGAAAATTGAAACAACAAAATATGTAAAATTAATTCTGGTAAATCCAGAAGTTTACCGAGTCCTTGAAGCACTCGTATCCAATCACCACAGTATCCCCACAATATGTCTATAGTTTGGGTGATTAACTACTTGGGATACAGTAGTTTCATGATAAAATTTGATTGGATAAATGGCCAGAAAGCTTCAGATCTTAAATTAGTTCGATTATGATTGGCTGCCAGAGTCAAGATTTGACATGAAAGTTCTTTAAAATTCAACGAGTTCTTGGGGGAGGGAAGGTATAATAATTGATCTGGACCATGATTCCACCGAAGCTTTTACAAATGCCGGTACTGGTGACATAACCGATGTATTATAGGCATAGAATTAATCAATATCAAAAATTTTTTATTAAAATTTTGACGTGCCCGTTGAAAACCCTTTTTGCAAATTGTCTCTTATACTATTATTATGTTTCCTTATTGCTTTTGTTATTTGTTTTAGTGGGTTTGTCAATAAAAATAATTTTACTGATTTAAAAATTTACGCTCAAAAAACGGTGGCGACTTTGTGGTAAAAACGAATAACTTAATGCGTTTCTAGGACATTCCGTACATTTGTTTCTAACGGTACCGAAATATAGTGTATTTTAATCGATAGTGCACCGTTTTCATGTTGCGTGTCGTTCGTACTAAATATCGTGCTGGTAAATGTATTCATTAACTTAATTGTTGCCAGCCGTAACCGCGTAAACGTAATTCGGTGATTTTGTGTTTGCATTAAATGAGCAAAATTCTAAATATAGCAACAACAACTACTACAACGAAACAATAGTGGCGAAAGTAATGAGGCGTTTATAACAAAAGCAATGGGGCAGCAACAAAATTGAAGGAGACAGAAGTGGAAGCCAGAAATAGCAACAACAGCAACAGTAAAAATTGTAAGTGGAGTTTTTCTAATCTCGGTTCAGGAAATGATTATGAGACAGAATATTTATGCCTGCTACAACTCCTTTAGTGCGATACAAATGGAGGAACAAACAGATATAATTTAGCCCTTTGCATGTAGGGCAAATCATCATTACAAAATGGAACAAAGTAATATCTGGGTAAGCCCGGTGTGGTCAAAATATTAAAAGTGGGAAAAGGAAGGACTGATTGAACTTACTAAAGAAAGTTGAATGTTGCAGTCACGAAGCTGTGCTGACAAAAGAATAAGGATCCCCTCGGTAAAGTCTGATGTCGATCGATGAACATTTTAGTTTAGGTTTACTTTAATTTGCCTTTGAAAACCGGCGTTCTTGAAACCCGAACTGAACTGTCCTCGAGCCCTATCCATCTGCATCACAACCATCAATACCATTATTGCTCGCGATCTTCTTCGGTAAGAATTGAATCATGTTAATTACAGTTGGCGTGGAGGAGACAGGACCAAAGGAACAAAAAGCGAAGTTACGATACTTGGGGAGCAGGTGACGCTGCGGAAATGTGCCCCTGTTAGTTGCGCCAGCCCTGGCATTTCATTAAATAGTATTTATGCGATAACAATTTGTTGACTAAAATGGCTACGTTGAGTGCTTAAAATGCATGCGTCGAATTTAATTAAATAATTGGTGTAGCTGAAGTCTACAGTCCTGACGTTTTTCTCCTTTTCCCCCTCTATATTTTGCGAGGTCTTGCTTTTTAGTCTCGCTTCATTGTTTTTTAAGCTTCCAAGGCTAGAATAATGATGATTAGAAGAGATTGCAATGGCCGTGATTATTATCGTCATAACCATCATCGTAAATAGTATAAATAACTCTCGGCCTCAGAAAAATGGAAAATTCTCGTCTCAGAATAAAAGATCCTCCTCCTTCCTCACTGAACCAAACAAACAATGAGGTTTGCTGGTAATCATCGTGATCGTCGTCATTATCACAACAGTTGAATAAAAACACTTTCTGATATATTTAGTATTTTTGTTTCGACAGCATTTCGTCAAGAAATCTAACGTTTCTTGACGAAATGCTGTCGGAACAAAAATACTAAATATATCAGAAAGTGTTTTTATTCAACTGTTGTGATAATGATGACGATCACGATGATTACCAGCAAACCTCATTGTTTGTTTGGTTCAGTGAGGAAGAAGGAGGAGAAATGAATTCAACAAAATTATTAACAAAAGATTAAGAAAACATGTCCTTTGGGAGCATTAAGTCACACCCAACATCCGGCGATTATTGCGCCAGGGAAATACAAATAGAAGAATACTAAAAAGAAAAAAAACAAAATGAATGAATTGCGTGTTCGGCGCAATTGATTGCAAGGACTCGTAATATAAAACGTAATATATTTGATTGGTGAAACAAAACGCAGTAAGCTGAGCCACCTTTCAAATGCCGAAAAGTCAGAGATAGAAGGAAAAGCTATGGGGAAAAGTTGGAAACATTTAGCTTTTAATGTTTTTTTTTTCAACTTTCTCTCGTACGCATGGGAGAGCTTGCAGTGACGATAAGGACCACTCGGCAAACTAAATCTATAATACAAATTCTCCCACCTGTCCTCCCTGCTCTTCCTCTCGATCGTCTTACTCCTGCCTCTAATACTCGTAACCAACTTTGTACAATATTTCTAAAACTGTCCTGCCAACCGACCACTCGCTATCTATTTCAATTACGAAAGTGCTCGCGCCGTTTGGTTATGTTTGCTTTTTACTTGATTGTCATGGAGTTAAGGGACATCATTTTATACTTACAAATTTTCCTTTCATGGTAATTATTAAAACTTGTTTCCCTTTTTGTTGTTGTTACTTTTGATGATGGTAGGAATGATGATAACAATAATGGCGATGGCAATGGTTATCGTAATGGCGATAAAGTGATGACAATGGTGACTATGTCAATGGGACATACGTGGTATTAGCAATAAATTTATTGGAAATTTCCGTTTAGACTTCATCGGTTATTACACTATTGAATTAATTGAATTGGCTTATAGAAAAAACCTTGATTTGAAAATGAAAATTGCTTTCACGATTTCTTCAGATAAAAACTGTGATAAAAACTAGCAATCTTCAAATTCCTAGTCTAGTTTTTTTGTCTATTTGTATAATAAAATTCTTGTTCTGTTTGTTTTGCTTGAATTACGTTGGTAGGCGTAATTGAATTAAAATGACTTTATTTCGTTTTCGTTGTTAATTTTATGAAAATTTACAACTTTCTAAGTTTCGAACTTCTACTAATTTGTTTCAAATGTAGAGAGATGAAGACGAGTGATGAATAGATGAATGAACAGAAGAAGAACGATGGCAAGTGGTTATATGTCTCGTAAATCCAAAAAGGAAATCGACAAGTGGTCATAATTTGTGTGCCGTGTGATGGTGCCAAACGCTAAAGGACACTTACTGTTTTTCACTCTATGAATGATTCGCATTTACAACTCAGTTTCTGCTAATGCATTGAATGGAGTGGCATCGCACCGTTGCAAGGACCATGCACGCACACGCGTCTAGTGTTGCCAGCCCCACACATAGATGCGATTATAGCCCTAGCCAGTAGTCGTTGCCACAACTGTTGTTATGACGTTACTCAGTTATCAATTCGTTTGTATTTTCGCTTCCGGTTGAATCCGATTCTTTTCCTTGCAAAACTGAAACTGAGTCAAAATTAAAAGGTTTCCAGAATTTAAATTTAAATCTATACGTACGCAAGATAAACCGATTAAATAGGTTAGGGAGTGAGGTGGGGATGAGAGATTGTTAAGATCAGGCCAGGCGATTGCTTGGAGTCCATTTACTTATCGAACATCAATTCATTATACAGTCTGAACGAATTGGAAGGATGAAAGTGTTCATTCTCGCAATGGCTCAACTCAACAAAAAAGCTGTGCATTGATTATGATGATGATGATGAAAATGCAAACATTCGAAAATGCAAACAATCATACTTTTATTAAATGAATTGGAAACGGATTTTTGGAGCGGTTTCATTAATTACTTCAAATCATTCGATATCTTTTATTAAAAATTCTACCAATTTTACTTCATTGCGGAGAGTGGTCGAGAATGCTAAAATTGAATGAAGGAAAATTGTTCGGAATCATATAAGAAGATTGACTATATGTGCACCGTCTTATATATAGAATTTTAAAATAGGTCAAAAACTTTTTTCTAGCTTTAATCATTCATAAGCATTTAATTTTCATTTTCATACCCCTCACTGGAAGAGAAGAGGGTATATTTTTCAAGAATGTGCTCTTAATTCATACTAGCCTTGTGTTCTCCTTATGTCTGTAGAGATTATTAGAAGGGAAGAATAGGGCAGATATCGTCTTACCCTGTGACAACATAGCTTTGGATAGTCTCTATACTCTTTGATATTGAAAACCAGCAAAAATAAAAATAAAAACTATTGCCATGCCCGCTTCTTTAGGTTAATATAGGCCTATCTGTGTTTTTTAATGAATGAAATCTGCCTATCTCTATCGAAATATAATTCCGAATGCTTTACAGCCTTTGCTAAAGTTTGTAAACATTTTATTCATAAATTAAAATATTGAGTAATTAGAAAAAGAACCATTGGAGCTTGACTTGAACTATTTGGCGATTTTATTATTTAGTAAATTTATTCCTCTTCCCTTTATTCCCATTCAAGTACTGTAATCTCTTTCTTTTTCAAGAATCGCGAGTGTGGTTAGTTTGTATCAAAATATTGATAAATTTTACATTTTATAAGTTATTATTATTATTATAATTAATATAATTATTATAGTTATTATTAATGTTATTGTTTTTACTATTATTATTACGTTTAATGCTTTCGTTTAACTGCCAGATCATGTTTGCATTTAGTCACATCCCAGTCTAGTCTGAAATCCACTACCGATTACATAGGATTCAATTGGAAGTAACACATGTTAAAGTTTGTCTAAGAAAAGTTTGTCAAAGAAAAGTTTGTCCCAAAAACTTATTGCTTCTTAATGGAAGTAACAAAATCGGTTTGGAAAGAAAAGCTTTTGGAATGTTTTAATTAAATTTGGAGTAGCAAAGGGGAGGGATCCCAAAACGGATTACGGATGATTAATGAAGGAGATTAAGGATGACGATGGGGGCTTAGGTGGGAGTGAAATGAAAAAGTATGATGAAACGGATAGATAAAAGGATGGAGAAACGATTTAGATGAATTAAAATGGTTGCCGTCAGTAAAGAACGAAATGCCCTTTGTAAAACACGCTATGATATTTCTTCAATCAACTTTACGAATGCATTTTATAATTTTTTAATTTTTTTCTATTAAAATTAACTTTAAATATGATTTGATTGTTGTCACTCGTTGAATTAGAAGTAGCCCCGTTGTATAGTTGCCTGTCTTGTTTAGTTCAACCTTTTGCAAAGTGTGTGCGTTCGAATTAAAACAATTACCTTTTATCAAAATATAAAATTATTTGAAAATATTTATATAAAAATATAAAATGTTTTATAAATATCTTTTTACAGATTTAATTTTTTCCTTTAGATTTCCTTTAAATCGTGCAAGCTCAATTGTTTTCAATTAGAGCGGGCATAAATTGCCGTCTCATAAATACTACGTTCGGTACTAATAATTTTGTAAGGGCTATTTTGCAACAACAAATTTGCTTTGGCCAGCACTTGCAGTTTTTGTAACGGTGTCGACAATTCAAACAGTAATCCATCGTCAACGAAACGAGCCTGTAAAACATTTTGTGACAATTGCGGTAAATGCAATTTATTGGTAATGATCAGGCGTATTGTGTCGACAGCATTTGAGTTTTGTGGTGGCGGTTTACGCTTGTCACCGACTAGCAATAGATGCGTACCAATATTACCAACATCCAAAGCCGCCCGCAATTGAGCTTGAATAAATTGCGATTCAGTCATAATTGATTGAAATGCTTCTGATGAAATGCAGAGGGAATGATTTTGTTGTTGTTCCTGTTGTTGTTGATGAAGCATTGCTGGCGGGACATTTTGTTGAAATGGGTAATTGGCGATGACGCCGGATTTATGTGTTTTTGTATTATCCGCAATATAGATTCCCGCACCCTTATTTGGAGCCAATGTTCTCTCGTCTTCTTGGCTTTCTTCTTTTGATTCCGTTTCGCTAGCATCAATTAGCGGATCTCGGGAGATATTTAGTGGAACAATATCAAATTGTTTGTCTAAATGAAATAAAATTGATACGATTACTTTACGATTTTTATTGAACGAATGTATGATTGAACGATTGAACAAACTTACTTTGAATGGTATAATTGAAACGCACATTTTTCAATATCATTGACCCGCCGGTGCCAGGAGTTTTATATTCCAGCAACCCTTCAATTACATCATTTATCCTTAAATGTAAAGGATTTACGTTGCGAAAATGTCGCTGCGTTAAGTTTCTGACGCTGTTACCGGTGCCGCCTGTTTGCAACATGAAATCAATATTTTCGGTATCTTGTCGTCGCATCAATCCCGCTTGATTGTGATAAATTTTAGCTTTTATTGCACGCGGTTCGAAGTTGCGCATTGGTGGTATCACAAATTTTAAATACCAAGGAAGATCCACTTCGATCAGCATAGTTGCAGCAGTATTACGGCTTTTGGTTGATAACACTGGCGCTTGTACCGCAATGAAAATTATCAGAAATGATAGAACGATTTGTATCATTTTTGCGTTGTTGTTGTAGCAAGAATCACCAAAATTTAACGTTACTTATTAAACGTGTTTATTCACTCAAGCTTTCCATCGAAATAATAAAGATTGCGTCGAATGATCGAACAGGAACTAATGAATTCTCATTTAGTTTTGCTTTGTATTAATGATGTCTGAAAAGCTTTGGAATTTCAATTCTTATCAGATTATTTTTCAAAGTTGACGTTTCGATAATCAGTGAAACGTGCAATTAAATCTGTGTTGCTGCATCGGAACACTCATAATGACGTCATGCTAGCTTTTTATTTTAATAAAATTACTCTCAAAAGAGAAATAAAAAGTGCAAAAAATCAAACAAACTAAACGTGGCCGTAGACCGACGAGTTTCCCAACCGATCGACGACTGGAGTCGTCGACTTTATTGATATGATTTTTTTGTGCAATCGGATTCTGTCTTACGTCATAAATGTAAGATAGCGTAGATTAAGAAGCTTGAAGAACTAGCAGGGACTTTTCATTGATTTGTGTTTAAGATAATTAAGAGAATCATTAGATTTTTTAATATTTAAATGATTACTATTTTTGCGAATTAAAGCAACTAGCATCAAAAACATAAACAAAAAAATCATAAATTGAAACTTTGGGTGAAAACTTTTACTAAAATAAATCCGATAGAATGACATTCGTCAGAATATTTATAGTAGACAGCGGGAGAGAGATACAGAGAGAGAGAACTTGAAGGTCTTCATTGAGTTTTGCATTATATTCTTTCGTACACGTTACTTCTTTTTTTCCTTGTAATTTTATATTCGTGGAACTCCTTTCTGAAGCCACTGAAGGGATTCATTTACTTATTTCGTTTGTAGTGCGTTATTGGTTGCGCCCGAGGTATAAAAAAAAGTATAATTATTTTCACTAAAACCACCTCGTGAATCGATTTAGCCATGCCCGTCCGACCGCCTGCCTGCCTGTTTGTGCGTCTGTCTATCTCTCTACCTGCGCGAGTATTCTCTGTCACTTTAGGCTGCTTTATGAAATAAAATTGTAAATCTTGTAACAACTTGTAACTTGCAGCTTGTAAAACAATATGCAATCCCTATCGAAATTTTGAATATGACGTTTTCTTACCGATATATTTGTACTATTAGACATTATAAACCCACAAACATGTGTCTAACGCGCCTACTATTCCATATTTACTACAAAATGTGTGAACAGTTTTGATAAGGCTGCGATGAATATGATTTAACCAAGATAAGGAATATATAATATTAAAAGGAGCATGCTCCGCCCATTGGTTATTGGATTTGAATTATAAATTTTGTTGTTTGTCTTCTGCTCACTCTTTGGTAGAAGGAAATAGATGAATTTGTTTGGTTGTTTAGTCGCGCTCCCTGTCTGCCCCCTTTTCCATGCGTCTGTTTGACCTGTTGGTTTCAATCTCGCTGCCGACACCTCCTCTACGGCACTGACATGATACTCTTACTTTGTTTGGCTCGACTTCCAATCATGAGAACTCATACAAATTGCTACCCAAAGGTTCAATCGATTTCCGACTACAATTCGTTATAACTTTCGAGAGCAATTCACGAAGCTACCGAGGAAGATGAAGGGAGAATCAATGAAGGAGTGGATGGTCGAACGAAAGGAAGATAGGAAGTAGGGAGAGGTCTCCTTCACAATTGATTCAGTTTTTGATAGAGATCAATATTTACTCCACGAATTGACGCAACGGTATTAGTTTGATATTAAGTAGAAGACAGTCAAAAAATTTGTGATTTGCTTTTATTATTTTTCGGTTTTTCGATATTGGCTAGTTAAAAATTTGAAAAAACCATCAATAAACAATGAAACGAATGCCATAAACCATTGGCGCTACAAAGAAACAAAAACAACAACAGCGGCCTTTTAGTTAAGTTCTGTCTATGCAAACTAGTTTCGAATTGATTGTAGAATATTTTCTGATAGTTTTTATTTTTTTGCGCTACTTTTACATACTTATGAATTAATTCCTCCAGTTGCCCCCGTACTGGCCTCTTTCTTGCCGTATTTCCTTGTTTTTTTTTAATTTTTATTTTCAAAATGGTTAGGCGGTTATGGCGGTTGTTGTAAAAAATGGAGAATTGAGAATTTTTTCATACGCTGCTTTTTCTTCTTCTTCTTTCGGTACTTCATCAGTTTCGAGCATGCAAATCGACCATCGTTCAAAACTCGTTGCAAACGAAGGTGATTGAAGTGCAGATAATTTATTTTGAAAATGTTTTAAATTCTACTTCCGCTTCCATTGTTCAAGCGTAACGGAATGCAACGGAGTGGAACGGAAGTCGAATTGGTAGCAAGGAGATAAATTTATTTCAAGCGGAATCCTTTCTCAAGGATATTTTGGTTTGACAGAGTAGGGGCGTGATAGATAGAGATAGATTTCCTGACTGTATACATATATTTTTGTATTCGCAGGCGCCCCCTTTTCGATTTCTTCGCAAAAGCGTGCTTAAAATTTTCACAATGTTTGCGGTTCAAAAAAATTCTAAAAGAGTTATTAATTTTAATGTATCGCGCACTCTGCAGGACAACAAAAAAATTATGGTTTACTCTGAATTCAAATCACGGGGTGAAATATTCTTCGCTCGAAGCCGTTTGCTTCATTGTTGCTGTTGCTCCTTTTATTTATTTTTGTAGAAGGAGCAATTTGTTGTTTGTTATATGTGTTGTTGCTTGTGAATAGTATTAATCACGTTGAGAATTGCTTTCTTCATTGCGTCAAAATTTTCCAGGTTTATTTCGTTTACAAAGTTTTTTGTAAAGCTGATTTTAAGGAAAAAATATACAAATTCAAATATTATCCCTAAGCATTTCTAAGCTAATTCTAATAAAAACCAGTTGTTATTAATAATTAATATGAATCACCTAATCATAACAAAAATAATACAAATTAGCGAATTGTACAGAAAGCATAAAGTCTACCAATTAATAGCGGTGTCATCGGTATAAAAAATTATTCATTAAAGCCAAAGGCATATTAAATAATATTCTTCCAATTGCCCAAGTTGTGTTCCCTTCAAGCCTCTCTTCTAGAGTCGGCTTCCGTTCTTCTTTTTAGTTCATCCTTAAAAAAACTGAAATGTATAAAATTTCTTCTGGAGAGTTGAAAGAAAGACGAAAACTTATGAAAGGAAGTGAGGACATTTATAGTCTGCCTTCCTTTGTTTGGGAACTAATTAATTTTAGCACTTTAGGGGATCG
The DNA here is from genome assembly GCA_963966595.1 of Physocephala rufipes. Classification (NCBI taxonomy): domain Eukaryota; kingdom Metazoa; phylum Arthropoda; class Insecta; order Diptera; family Conopidae; genus Physocephala; species Physocephala rufipes. The sequence goes on along the minus strand of OZ016502.1, from coordinate 35,913,501 downwards.
TCGTCTCTCGGAAATGAAAAATAAATAAATCTTGATTTTGAAATTATGGCTTTCCTTTCTTTACATTTCTGTGATCTTCTTCGACATTCCTATTTTTTTTAATTCATGCTGGGAGAATTAATTGTTCATGTTTTCTTTCATTTATTTATCATTCTTTCTTTCTATTCTCTTTATTGCCTCCTTCTGCAACTGTCATGATTGCTTAGCTTTTGGCGAAAAATTGAATATCTTTGGTATGTTTTTGCAATGGAAAATATTAAAACCGAAACCGTTGTAATAAATGGGAAAGAGCTCAACTTATTTTCATAATATATTGCAATAGATATCTTGACTCACTGATAATTAGAATCAGGCTATACATTTTTATTACGGGTGTAGAATATATAAGCTTCGACTGTTAGCACTCTTATGATGCACTCTTACGATGTTAGCACTCTTACTTGTTCATTATGCTACTTTCTAGATTATATTCTAGAATATATTTTTATACATTTGTTTCTGGAAAAAATTAAAAGATACGTCAATAAAGGCGTGAAAGATTTGAAAGAAAGAAAGAAACTTTTTTGGGATCTTATTGTCTCTTGTTGTTGTTGTTATTATTATGATAGAGATAAGTTCCTTTGAGTATGTTTAGAAAGAGTGGAGCAAATAATGAGAAGTGAAAAAACATTCGTACGATTAGTAAATTCTGTTTGTAGGGTGGCGCTCTGAAGTTGAATATTTGCCAAATGTTGAGTGAATCGAATCATCGAGTGTTGCATCATCTGTATCTGCATTTTATCCTTCGGGGGAAACCATCAAACGACTGAGTTATCGAATAATCGGTTTTCGAAGAGATGCTTGTTATGGCTTTCGATGATTTTTACCCTCCTCTTGCCACGTTTCTACCTTCCTCATCCCTTTCATCCTTCTCCATTATTTTGTAATATTTTCTCTTGCTCTTCTTAATTTTCTTCATCCTGAGAATATTGAAGATTTATATCTATCTGCGGTTCGCATAACAATGGAAAAACATTTGTTACAGCCACGCCATCTCCCGGCGTCAAGGAGATGGTCGTCTACGATGCTAGTGGCTGCAAAAAAGAAAATAAAGAAAGTAGGAAAATCTACTAAAAATATTATCTACCAAATATTAAGACGAAATTGCTGAAAAATGCACAGCAATAAATTGCGTTGAAAAGTTGCCAACTGCCGTAACTACAAAAGAAATACATAAACACGCAATCGTTCACCAATGGAAAATGAAGCGTTTATCTCTCATTCGATCGCTCGTCCTAGTTCTTTCTCTCTCTTTCTATTTTTTGGGCAATCCGCCCGAAGGTATGCAGTAAAATGAATCGCGGATACCGCAATTGATTCTTCCAACTAACCAGCCAACCAACAAGCGCAGTCGAATCGACTAATATACTCGTGCATACGTATGTGTTCATTCGGTTTACTTCGGATTACTGCGGATAAAATCGTTTATTTGCAGTCAATTTGATCGACAGAGAAGCCTGAAAGATTACTTACGGGCAAATTATGGCATTCGTCCTCATAATGAAATCTGCCATGTTTCCTAGTCGCAACAGAAAGTTTTATTATGCATCAAAAAAAATTTTTTTTTAAAAAATTTTGTTTAAATTCTTTGCGGGTATTTATTCTTTAGAGAGAAATGAAAATAGGGGGAAATAGTTCACCATTGCAGTAGCCTCCTCTCAGACCCTACGGAAATAGTTTTCCTGGTTTGGTGAGACATATGCTGAGATTTGTACATACAATTCAATACTATATTTTACATACGCTATAGTACGCGCACTTAGTCTTATACAATTTGCCGTTTTTGTTTTATGAACCTCACTCCAATAAAAATGTTGACCTCGCTTGACACATTGGCGTTCCGAGATCGCAGACGAATTCGAGAGTGCGACCAGTTATAATTCAAAATTGTTTTGTATGCGTTGAAAAACTTAAAATGATTCAAATGATGGCGTTTTTCTCTTTTTCAGCTCTAATAGAGCCCTACTACTGACAGCCTCTCACTGTTCCTTCTTATTCAGTACATGTTGGTTCATTTAGCAAAACAGATTCCCATTCGTCACCCAACGTTTACACACCCTACAGAAAATTTCGTAAACCTGGATCATTTTACAAAAATTGAAATTTGTCAAGGAAATAACTGAAAATTTTTTCTATAAACAAAAAACAAAAAAGCCTAACAAATAATTTAACAAATCATTTGTGAAAAATGACCTTAACCGCAATAACGTTGTTAATACTTTGCGGTTGTTGCGCATTCAACTATTTTAATATGGATCCTTTGTGGTTTTGTTTTAATGCCGTACACACGAAGCGCAAAGGGTTAAGTTCCCTCATTGGTAATACATTTATTGAATCGTGGGTGTTATGGAAGAGTACATAAATTCGGACTCAGAATCATCCCCTAAGTCCAATCGCATTATAATCCAAATTTCATGATGATTATGTCAATTTTGCTAGTTATATAAATTATGAATAATTTAAAATAATAATTTAAAAGAATAATTTAAAATAAATCGTCGACTAACAAATGTTTACAAGAAATTGTTTAAACGAAATTGTACTTACAATTGTACATACAATTGTATATGCAAGAGGATGAAATTGTTTAAAATTTTTCAAATTATGTAGATTTTTGTATAAAGAAATTATTGAAAATGTCTTCTAAAAAGGAATTTGTCAATTACACCATCCTTCTCCTTTCCTTCCCTTCTTGAGAAAAAAACGATGCTTTCAGCCTTTTAAGAGATATTTATGATGAAAAATATGATAAATAATTTCTCCATTTTTTATAACGAAAAGTTGCTCCTTTTGAAAACGAAAAGTTGCTCCTTTCGGCCGTAGCGGCGAAGTGTCAACTAACTAATTTTAAAAGCTTTTTCAACTCGAACTTCTCAAGAGTTTTGATGAAATTTTTGAGTAGCGGAAATGCATTTCCTTAGTAAGTTTCTTCCTTTTCTTCCTTGCTCTTGATTTTATTAATTTGGTTTGGAGGATGTTAACGGCAATGATAATGACTATGCTGATTCAGTTGGATAAGTTAGTAAATAGTAATAATTATTATAATTTCTACATTTAAAATCAATTAAAGAAAAACACTCAATTGATCAAATGATCAAGGAATATCTTATAAAGTTTTAAAGTTATTTTTAACGTCCCATATTTTTTTTCAAGTAAATATAAAATTGTATTGGAATATATGTTTGTTCTATGAGAAATTAATTCCATAATGAACCAATTATCACAAGGACAAGATAAAGTAAATATTTGAGTTTTTTTATAATAATAATATTTTCTAATTTTTCTTGTTGAAAATAGAAATCGAATTCCAAAGCGCTCGCGTGCTTGAAATAACAAGGAAGCTGATAAAATATTTGCAAAACAACAGACTGAATAGAATTTACATGAAAAGCGTGAATGAAATATACTCGCGGCTACGAAAGGAATAATCGTGATATCAATCAATAATATTTTTTTGATTAAATGCTGTTAAATTGAAAGAGTTTCCTATGTTTTGAATCAAATGAATCAAAATAATACATGTTCACACTAATGTAGAGACAAAAACAAAATGTTTCTATTTAAATATGTCGAGAGAAAACAAAACAGGCATGCACTTTTATGAATTGTTGAATGCTGTTTCATTCATTAAGTTCTTTCCACCAAGAAAGAACGAATTCCGCAAATAGAAATGCTTCTTTTTTTAACTCAAACCCCTCATTGTTTAACAAGGTCTTCTTCATTAAGTCTTCCAAACAAAGCCAATAAAATCGCCGTAGAAAAATCCATCCATTATAGTCGTGGTACTTCCAACTGCGTTATTTAAAATATGTATTGCGCGATGATGATGATCGTAGAGGTGTAGTGGTGTGTTGGTGGTATGTTGGTGTTCAACCACGGCGTATAACCACGAGTTACATGCGTTTGATGATGTTTTGTGGCTTACTTTGTGTCTTCCTCTTCTGTGCCAATTTAGTTTCGGGTCATTTTCGTGTCATTGACGCCACATGTCAACTTTATCATCCTGTCGTTTATGATATTTGATAATCATCATCAATTCGCTTTCAATCAAATACTTTATACATGACTGGTTAGAGTTTGGCCACATGTAAGAATCCCGTTTGATATTTGATGTCAAATTATTGAAATACGTGAATTGGTAAAGATTATGGAGCAAGTAAAGGACTTTCATAAATTCAGTCAATTTATATTGTCAATACTATTTTAGATAACGGTTGCCAGATTGACAATTTATTGTCTATTTATTGGTATATATATATATATATATATATATATATATATATATATATATATATATATATATATATATATATATATATATATATATATATATATATATATATATATATATATATATATATATATATATATATATATATATATATATATATATATATATATATATATATATATATATATATATATATATATATATATATATATATATATATATATATATATATATATATATATATATATATATATATATATATATATATATATATATATATATATATATATATATATATATATATATATATATATATATATATATATATATATATATATATATATATATATATATATATATATATATATATATATATATATATATATATATATATATATATATATATATATATATATATATATATATATATATATATATATATATATATATATATATATATATATATATATATATATATATATATATATATATATATATATATATATATATATATATATATATATATATATATATATATATATATATATATATATATATATATATATATATATATATATATATATATATATATATATATATATATATATATATATATATATATATATATATATATATATATATATATATATATATATATATATATATATATATATATATATATATATATATATATATATATATATATATATATATATATATATATATATATATATATATATATATATATATATATATATATATATATATATATATATATATATATATATATATATATATATATATATATATATATATATATATATATATATATATATATATATATATATATATATATATATATATATATATATATATATATATATATATATATATATATATATATATATATATATATATATATATATATATATATATATATATATATATATATATATATATATATATATATATATATATATATATATATATATATATATATATATATATATATATATATATATATATATATATATATATATATATATATATATATATATATATATATATATATATATATATATATATATATATATATATATATTAATTCTCATCCCTTTCCAACTATTGGAGATAAGCACAATTTCCTTTCTTTTAATTTATATAAATTGTTAACATAGTGCCCTTTCTGCGATATCCTTGACTACAAATAAAAAGCAATTTTGTTCAATTATAATAAATTACAACTACACAAGACAAGATAAATTGAAACAAGAATTTATTTATTAAATAGAAAAATTAAGTTTGGTTTGCGCAGAATTGAAAAATTAGGTTCGTGCAAAATTTCCTAAATCATTCCTTGATATTAACCATCCATCAACGCCTCTGCAATATCTCTTTCTCACTTCAATAAACTGAACGAAATTGTGCAAAAGAAACACAACATTCTGAAGAAAAGCTAAAATATATTTTGGCTTACATTCCTTATTTCTTCATTCCATTCTGCCTTCCTACCTTCTTCCTCCCTGGACGAGATATAAGTGGCCGTTGGAGCGCTATTGCTATGCATTCTTTGCTTTGAATAATATATTGCTTAATTGGAAATAATTGAGAATTTCCTATTTGTGTTTATCTTTTTTATTCTTATTTGTTCTTATTCCTTTTGTTTATATTTTTTTCCAATTCGATTTTATTGTACGAACCAAGAGACGGCCTTACATGAGCAATCAATTGTGCTGTGATGTGTTGGCAGCGTTTTCTTAAGTAGTTAAAAAAGTTAAACAATTAGAAATAAATTAGAATAATTAGAAGCCGGAAAGTAATGCTTGAAATGCATGACAGGTAGAATATTCAACAAGATGAAAACTCGGCTAGAGATTAAGAATAACCTGAAGAAATCGGTAACACAGATGATAATAATTAAATTAAATCAAGTAAGACCGCTAAATCTGGCCTGGTCGGAGCTGATATACTCCTTAATATTGCGCTTGTGCTTGCCTTCCAGACGCAAGATTGTTGAACACTTTTTACGGACATTGCAGGACCATATTCAGCACAATACGCTTGCCGGAGTGATTTGCACAAGGAGAGGTTTTAAGGGGGACTGCGATTGGAGAGCCAGATTTATGAGAACCAGGCTTTTGGGTACTATCAAATTGTTATGCTCCAGTTGGAAAACTCGATCAAGGAAAACATTTTAAATTAAATAAGGGAAGTAAAATGATGTAATAGATTAGGTAATATTGTATTTAAAGGAATTTATTATAAAATATATAAAAAATTACTAAAGCATTTCTTAGTGAATTTTAATAAATATTAGATGATTATTGATTACACGGCGCAACAGAAAATGAAAAATTTTACCCTCCAGAAACGAAAGTTCAATTTTCTATAGGAAAATTGTCCGCTGATTCCGAAAATGTTATTAGTTTTCTAGTTGCGGCTTTAGTTTTCGAGATATCAACAAAAAACGTTTTTTTGGTATTTCGAAAACATAGATTTATATAATTAACTGTGGCTTCCTAATTTTCTAACAAAAATTTTAAGACTACGTTTGTTAAAATCAGCTAAGGAATGCCAATTCTATCGCAAAAAGAAATCAGAAAAAAATTTATTTTTTTCGATTTTTTGAAAAAATATTGAAACCATCAATCCAAATAAGTTATAAAACGTATCCCTCCAAAAATGAAAACTCAAGTTTCTAAAGTGAAATTTAATTCTGTTTTTTGCTATCTTATCTTATTTTTAAGCTATCGCCATTTATCCAAAAAAACATTTTTTTTTAATCAAACTGAATATAACGGATATAATGAGAGTAATCAACCGCAACTCCTTTATTTCTAATTTTACAGGAAAAATTCTAGGTATGCAATGACAGGTAATCCTTTAATAAAGATTTCAAGACTTATTTTGAAAAAATCGGTTGTAAACTGCTACCTCGGGAATTGAATTTTTGTCAATTTTTTATGTTTATATTGACTTTTATTCCGTTGAAAAACTTTTTTCAAATGAGATAATATTTTTTTGTTTTATATATGTAATAATTTTATTAAAAACATTTTTGACCGTAATGTGTTATAAATAAATAATATATACACTTATTTTTAGAAAAACTAAAAATATGAAATTGTTCATATAATACTTTTTTTTATAATTATATAAATCTAAGTTTTCGAAATACCAAAAAAACTTTTTTTTGTTGATATCTCGATATCTCGAAAACTAAAGCCGCAACTAGAAAACTAACAACATCTTCGGAATCAGCGGACAATTTTCCTATAGAAAATCACTATCTGGTTTTTGGAGGAAAATCTTGTTGCGCCGTGTAATTGTTGTGAAAGTATGCTATCATAAATATATTAATAATTCACTTTCTCAAATATTTCCTTGTTATATCGATAAAATTTACATTTTAGTATCTTCTTTATTACTTATTGAGTGTTATTAGTATTGTTAAGCCCTTTATTAAGACCCGTAGTATAAAGTGAGCATTACAAAATTCTACCTTAAATGATATCATTATCGTCATCATAATTATCGTCATCGTAATATGAAACATAAAAAATAATTAATATTTGTATTACTTTATCGAGCGAAAGCACGCGAATTTCAGGCATAATTTGAATTGATATCGTCAAAGAATTGAAATAAATGTTTCTGTTTTGTTTAATGGTTTTTGAGGAATAGTAGGAAATTATTGCTTGTAGGCGCTGTAGCAACAACCAATTAACGAATATTTAGATGTCAGCATGTCGAATACATTATTTGCTCCATATTGTTCGCCTGGTCTCCTGCTTTTGTTGTTTGTTGGTTGAACGTTTGGCACCTGTCGTTTTTGCTTGGCTCGCTGGAATGATTATGTTCAGTCAGCGAAAACGCTGGAGCACGCGAACTGCTTGTTCACTGTTAAAAGCATGATGAAGCGGTTGCCTTATTGGAATAAAGAGGGGGAGGGGTACGAGGTCGCAATAGCAACCTGTGAATAGGAAATAATTACCTTTTTCGGGAAATCTTTCAGTAATGTAAGAAAGAATTACAAAAGACATGAATTACAATAAATTTCTTTCGTTTCGCTAATTATTTTCGCTCGCCCAAAAATTAGACTCTGCTAGTGTCATGGCTTTCAATCCATCTAATGATTTGTTGCCAATTCCCCTTAGTTGCTTTACTTGTTTTTTGTATTTCATATCAATGATTATTATTGGTATAACTAAAAGTTATTGTGATAGCAATTTACACATCTAATTTCCTCTGCAAATGCTTTTATGAGGATGCCTATTTCTTAAGGGCTTACTCAAAAATACGTTAAGGAATAATTATTTTGACTTCAACGCCACTTCAACAGATTACTGAAACACGCAATAGCTTACAGAACAACGTAAACAGAAAAGCATGGCACGAATAAATAACGAGAGGAAGAACAGAAAAGGCAGAACAACAGAAAGGTATTGGTACAAATTCCAATTGCATCAAATTGATTACACACGATCGCAAACTCATCGAAAGTTGAACCGTGGAAGTGCGGACAGATGGATACCTGGGAGAATGGATGGAAGAATAAAAGATATTGTAGAATGTTAAGAAAAACATGTTTGTTCATTTTATACAAGAAAAAAAACACAATAAACTTGCAAAAGTTTTGAAGCGTGGAAGTGGCGAAAAGCAATGATAATGAAAAGGAAATGTGACTAAGTAGACAATTAAGAAGAGTGGATAACGGTGATAATTAGTAGTAGTGAGTAGCTTTTATTAAAGCTTGATGATAGTAATTCAGGAAAAATTTTTTAAAGTTTACCGTCGCGATCGAGATCATTACAGTAAATACGAAAACGAAATGCTTGAATTAAAAGCAAGAAGTCGGGCTAGGACGGATATAGAGCCGTTCTATATTTTATAATAAAGCGACCACATTCTCCCTCTATCCAATTTTCCTTTTTAACTCTTTTTCAGCTTTTGTTATATTTGTAAACAGCTTTTAATATTTCTTAGTAGTTTTGTTTTTTCTATATTCTTTGAAACCATTTAATGGCAATCATCCTGCTCTCTTTTGCTCCACTCCTACTCTTCCCTTCGGCTTTCTTTTGTCGAATGAAAAACTTCTAAGACAGTTTGCCACACATATTGAAAATGTGAAATCGTCACAACTCAAAAATTGTTTTCAATCGTTCATTTTTATTAGAGAGGTTAGATGGCGGAAAATCCCCCGGCTCTAAAAGCTTCAGTTGCTCTCTGAAAAACAGAAGATAAGAAAAGCGTACGAAAGGATGGACTTGATGAATTTATGCCCAATAGCTGCTGGGAGTAGATCAGTCATACTCACAACGAACATCCCGAAAAAAGGGACACGTAAAGCACTTTGAACACTGAAATTGTTCCTCTTCCATTTATTTATTTATTTATTATGCTCCTTAAGATGCTTCAACCAATTTGGATACCGCTACTACCGCATTACTTTAGGACTATCTAAACAATTTCCCATCTTTTCGACATTCAAACCCAATGCTTTCCCTAACCGCTCTCTCATTTATTGTTTTAGTTGTTTCTTTTTGACTTCTCCTTAGCTTCTTTTTTACATTACTTTTTGCGTTTCATCATCAGGACTTTATTATCGGTTTTACCTGAAGCCTTAACTATTTCATAGACAGTAATGCAAGTAAATTCATTAATTACGCCATAAATACATTTCTATGATTTATCTGAAATCTTCTTCAACTCAGCGTCTGCCAGGGAGGAAGAATGTGTTGTAAAAGAAGAGAAATTAAATGAAAAATTCCATCAGCAAATTCGTCAAGTAATTTAAAAGCAGAATTTATATTAAGGGACCAATAAACAAAAGCAAATCAGAATGTAGAAGAAGATGGCTGAGATCGTCGCAGTTAGAAAATGGCAAACATACGAAAGTCATTCGATATTGTCCTTAGTCTTTATATAAACAAAAATTGTTTTTTCTTGCCTACCCTCACTCCACCCATCTCTCTCTTCATTTTATTACAATAATAATAAGAATCCTCTTCAAAACAACACCACCGTCAACAACAACAAGAGAAATAGCATTAACAATAAAAAATTATCACCAAGAAAATGGAAAATTGTTTTGAAATCGAAAGGCATCAATTTAAAAGCTTAAGTTGATTGCGGGCGCAACCGTCACGAACACGAACACGAGTATCAACTCGAATTTCGTCAACGGCGGCAATGGCAATATGAAAAAACGTTTGCCTTTTGTCACAATTTTAGCCCAAAATCGTTCCATCCCAGTCTTTTCTATTTCGTTTAATGAGATGAAATGGAGACCATTATTTGAAGGATAAAAAAGGATCTGCATAGCAATGATTGATCTATTTGTTTGGGGGGGGGGGGAAGCGGGCAAGAGTGTATATTTAAAATAATGACGAAAAAGATACTCTTTTTCTATCTTTGTTTTTCCTCTTCCTGTTCTTTCTAAAACAACTAAGAAGAAATCAACTGTTTATGAAAGAAAATCTCAAGAAAAGTTCCCAAGGAGTGAGTGGGTTAGAGGTGGACAGAAGGAAAACTCGTTGTGGCGCAAAAGGATCAAATTATCAAAACAGGCCATTAAATGTAATCATAATAACATCAAGTTGGATGAAAGGGATTGCGAGAAAATTGATTTCTATTCGCTAGCAGAATCATTGAAAATATTCGGAATGAAAATATATGAGGTGATTTTTTAAAAGTCTGTGTGGGAGATATATCAATATTATGAATCAATTTTGTTTTCAATATTCAAAAAAGGTATCTGAATTAAAATTAAATATACTTTGCTTTATTTGAATTCTTTTCCACACCAATTTTCCTTTCAATATTGCGCCACGATATCTTTTATAACTTTAAATATTTTTCAATAATAATACACTATATTTGTTATTGATTATTGTTGTTCTTCTTTTGAAATGTCAAGCGAGAGGAGGATAAAAAGAGGAAATATCAACTCACTTTGGTTTCAATTAATTTTGAATAATATCGTTATTTGAATAAAGGTCAGTGTGATTTCAACTATATATGCTCCAAGGTTTGTCGTAACAACAGGAGTGTTGCAGACATTTAAATTTATTATCCATTCAGACCGTTAGTTATTTTATGATACTTTTAAAATCTATCATCGCCATACCGGAAGAGAATGCCAGTTACTGGTCGCACCCTATTGTCGGGTTCTGACCTTTTCTGAGAAATCAATTTTATTTTGGTGCTTTACTTCTATTTGAAATTCTAACTGATTGGTCTTCAATAGAATATTGAAAGAATTGATGGAGAAGCTAATGATGAAATATTGCAGGAAAATAACCCACAAAATATCGATTGGGGTAGAATATTGGATAAAAGGTTGTTATTAATTTTATATGGAAATGTTAATGATAAAGTATTAAAAATATGATTGACATAAAATATTGATGGAAAAACTGAACATACTTATTTAAAATATCATTTTAAATATTTCTGTAGAAATTACTGAGTTTACTTCTGGTAAATTTACCAAAAGAGTTGCCCCGATTCCTCAATCTTCCTCTATCCTCCGTTCACATTGTTAACGAAAATTATGAAAAATTTTGATAAAAAATCTCAAAAAAGTCTCAAAAAAGGTTTTATTGTGGTAAAATTTATTAATGCTTCAATAGTCTTTAATTGTTACAATTAAGTTCTCAATTTTTTTTAAAATAGTTTAGATTATTTGTTAAGATTTTTCTTTGGGTCATGCAAATTTTTATTATTTTCACTTTTAACCTAATTTGAGATATATACTATAATGTTCTGATATTTTTATATATATACTATAATATATTAAATGTATACAAAAAAGATCGAAATTCTTCTTTCAAGTTATCCATTTCCGCTTTATGTCCTTGGCATTAAGTGATCCTGCTACATCTGTCGAATCAGTAGCTTCACTTTATATCAGGATTTTATTCAAGAAGACAAAAACAACAACAGCGACAACAACATATACCTTTTCTGTGGCCAAGAGAGTTAATTTTATACTATTCATGAAGTCGAAAAGTCCGAGTATTCTTCACGTCGCTTTCGACTTTCCTTTTTGGTTTGGGATGTTCATTTTTGGGATGTTTTTTTTTGTTTTTAAACTTAATTAACGAGCCTTTAATACGTTGCTACAAAAAACGCACACAGATACACGCACTCTTTCATATTCTTCTACGAATAGCTTCTGCCATCTACGACAACACATTCTCACGGGAAAATATATTCGCTGGGATAGAAAACGAAGGAGAAAAAGAAGCATGAAAAACAAAGAGACCAACACAAATTTATAACGAATTTTTTGGCAATTATTTTAGCATTTATTATTTCCGTTTATATTTCCGTCTTTATTCCTATCCTCATTCCATTAATTTTTTGCTTAGTTTTTTCCTTAAACTTTATCGGATGTACTTATCGCAGCTGAAGCTATCTTTGTTCCGACAAAATTTTCTGTCATGCATATATGCTTGTGTGTGCAAAAGCGTATGTATGTATGGGCATTTCTGCTTGTGCATTTGTATGCGAACGCATGTGTGTTTGGTTGTAAAGATAAACTTATTGCCTTTGATAAATATCTCGGCGTCTAATGAATTATGTAAATTTTATGTTAAATATTTTTCGTTTATATTGTCGTTGGCAATAACAAAAAAGCTATCATTATCAATAATAGTAATAAGATAGAAGGACGGCTGCTGAGATATGTTTGCAGCTATTATTGCTTTTGCTCCCACAGGGCTGCTTCGGCCTTCGTTCTAGTTTTAGATTAAACCTCGCTAAAGCTACATCCACTTTCTGCTATCAAAGCATTTCATGCTATTTTCACTCGAAAGTAAGCGATTCGAAGTCATTCATTATATGTTTTCTGTAAGAACATAATTGTATTCGTCAAAATGTATGGCTATCGAGTAGCAGTTTTCAAGGAAGAATTAGCCATACATATGAATGTTTATTTAATAAAAATATTTTATCGATTTAAAAAGTTGATTCTTTCCATACTGAATTATACAAAGAGTTGAAAATATAGTATAAAATATTGCATTAAAATAAGTCATTTTTAATACTGAGTTCAAACTTTATTTTATAATGTTTATTTTTTATATTACGAGCCGTGATATTTTCAGTACGGTGTCCACAATTAATTTGGAAATAATTGGAAATATCCTTACCAAATTTAGGAATTTAGAGCTTTTATACTCCGGGGGCTAATTTTTTTTAAACGGAATTCGGTTGATTGAAAAACTATTTAGAAAGCTGTTGCCAATTTTTAAACTTTCAGTAAAAAAATCCAATACGCGCATTAAATATTTGAATAGAATATACTTTTCCGACCAAAAAGTTTAATGACTTATAAAAGCATATCAAGTTGTGCGTTATTATCCATAAAAGATGGAAAGTAATTGCGGGATATGAAAGATAGTAAACTAATTATATTTATCCTCAACGTTAGCCTCATTTCCATTTTGACACTTCTTTTGACGAAAATAATGCGAAAAGTTCTTAAGAAAACTAAAGAATTTGCGTCAAAAAAATTTTAATGCAAAACGTGATTTTCTTCACACACGCGCGCTTTAGTTTGAAAGTTATTCCTAGAGAGGCAACAAATTAAAATATGATTTCCTTGAGCTCGTCTTGTTTTCTCATTTAGTTTTCCTTTTTGCAATTTATTTCCTGAAATAAAATTTATAATTAAGAATTTGAGATAAAATTTATAATTAAGACTAGAAATAATTTTGCAAAATATTTGCTTATGACGTTATCATCTTCTATTTCTTCTTTAATACTTTTTCGTCGCAATCCTTTCGCGTTATTGTCTTTGACACTCATTTTGACAGACTAAAAGATGCAAGAAAAACCGAACAAAAAAAGGACACCCTAACTGCTGTCACGACAATGTTGAAAGCCGCTTTGTTGACAAATACAAAAAATTGCAAGAGCAATATCGCTACTAGTTACAACATTGTACGTTGCATCAAGAAAGGACATTCAAATAAAAGTAGAAAGGCGAAACCGACGTTAATTCGTTTGAAACGAAAGATCATTTTTCACCAACAAAGAAAGAAATGTCAACAAACAACAACAACGATCAATCAATAACAACAACAACACTATCAACATTATTGTAAACACCAAACATAGAAAGCTAAAAAAATTGAATAACTTAAAAAAATACACATAGTTTTCAAGCACTTTCCTCTTTTGTATCAACTTTTTTGTAAGCTTCCTTCTCCTTCCTTTGTTTTCCTTTTCTGTTTTTCTGGGAAAAAACAATAGATTGAATTGATTAACAAATGAGAAAGAGGGAGGGAGATAGAGAAAGAGCGATATAGGGTGTTAAAGGGGCGGGGAGGGAGAAGACATAAGAAAAAGAAACATTACGAGGAACAGGAAAGAGACGATGAAAAATGCAAGGAAGAATAGAAACAGAACAGATAGAAGGGGGAATCAGAAGATGAAGAATAAGGAAAATTAAAAAAGCTGATAAGAACAAAATATACAAAAATAATTCAAGAAGGAAGTTAAAGCCAAAGAAAGATTAGTATTTTAGATTTTTATTAACTTTATGAAGAATGTTTTCCTTAGAATTCATGTAAAACACAACCAAATATCTTTTAAAATCATTTCTAACAAAATTTTAAGTTTTACTACCACAAAAATTTTATTTTTTATTACCACTAAATTAAAAGATATTCATGTGTTGATTAAAACTAATCTTAATTACTTGTAAAATATGCGAAAAATAAAGGGATAAATTATGATATAAAATAATTCCGTTATCGATAATGTATGGAACCAATTTTTCAATACAATCTCCAAGGACCGATGCTTTAAATTCTAACCTAAAAAGACAAAAATGTTCCGTAATGAATTATACGTCTAATTAAACGCGCCCGAACGAGTATGTCAGAATGGTATTGAATTGAGTCGTTAGGCGGTAGCGACGATGGTAATTATCGTTCATACGAATGGTATGAATCAATTTAATATTCACCGCCTCTAGCAATGGAAAATTTATTTTTCCTATAGATAGGATATCAGAAGAGCCACCCCCGACCACGTGCAATGAAGACACCACGCCAGTGAATCAGTTGATTCCAACGCTTCGAGGCTATTTCCGCATCAACACCTCTGCAATGCAGAATGTATCAAAACAATAACAACAACAACAACTGCCTAAATAATCAAAGCAATAACAACAACAAGGATAACAAGAACACCTAAAACAAAATACAAAACGAAACATTAATACATTCACAATTTATGATTCTCTGGTCGATCGGCTGGTCAGTCAGAACTTGTGCGAGTTGACCGAGCGGAAAATTGTGAAAATTTGTGGAAAACTCAAAACAACATACAATAGAATATCATGATAACGAAAACAACAAGAACAACCGCAAAAGCAAAAACCTAGAGCAATATAAGCTCGCCCCTAACAAACAGTCATCGCCTACCATCAACAAAAACAACAACAACAACTAGAATAACAACGACATCAAGTAGCAAATAACCAAATTCAGCTCAACAGAAAATTACCATTAAAAATAGCAACCAACAACGAAGATGGAACGATTTGAAGCAACGACGATAGAAAGAGCAAAAGCGTATGGTGAGGTTAAAAGGAATACGCGATAATACGGGTGTGCCTCTCTTGCCGCCGATGATTTGCTGTAACAAATAAAACAATTTCAAATACGGAAGTTATAGTTAAATAAATAAATGTGGCAGAACATCATTTTTCATTCAGCGAATAAGCGTTAGGATGAGCGTGTGTTTGTGACTTAACCAACAAGACATTCTAATATTTTGATGGGCTGTAGCATTTAATTTCTTAATTTATAAAATATCTCTTTCAACTTCATGGTATTCAAAGCGATTCTCTTTGTTCTAGAGAATAAATTTGAGAATTTTTCGAATGCATTTAATTTCTTACTGGGTTGCGGAATACTTTCTGCCAGTGTGTTGCGTAAATATGTATTGGCGGAGAATGTTGTAGATTTGTGTCACTATGTTTGTATATGTATGTATGTGTGTGTATGTATGTGTGTGCAATTTTGGGTATGCAAATTTCGTAAGATGACAAAATGACAACTTTTAGTTTCTAACTTGAAAATTTGCCGACGGAATAGAAAGATCTAATGCTATGCACTGATTATTATTGTTAATCGTGCTTTCTTTCTTCTTCTTATTTTACATAAACTTATTTTTGGTTTCCTCAAAATTTCAAACTTAAAGACTTTTTGAGTTCGTTATTTTCAAACTTAGTAAATATTCTGGTTTTGCTTGTTCTTTCTTTCTTATTTCCTGTCATTATTTTAGTGCTAGAATATAAACACAATTTAATTTTTATCAATTTTTGAAGCAATTTTTTTAAACAATCCTTCAATATTTATTCTACAACAAATTTTAGTACAGTTAGGAAAGTTAACATTCATAGCTATTTATTCTTTTTGTTGTTTGTTGTTTCCTAAGACTGGAATCATGTTTTTTGTTCAAAAAATTTCAACATTTTCCCTTTTAGATTATTTGTAAAAATAGCTTTAACGACTAATCTGAATTCTTTTCTTGGGTTCGATTTATTGCTTTTTAACTAATTCTTATCATTATCCTCATAAGAGAATTCCATCAACCCTTATGAACTGTCCCAAAAAGGATGACAATATTAATCGAGGGAAGAAAATTTAGTATATATCGCACCTATTTATCTGATGCCTTTTTTATGTATACTTAATACCAGCGCCGCCAACTCCACCCCATCCCATCACGCCAACCCAATTTCGATGTCATACAATTTGCGTGCCACGACGTGCAACGAACGTTATCTTGAGCGCTATCGAAGTGTTTTATTATTATTATTATCATTTATATCAGTTTGATTTTACATTAAATTGAATGACTTTTAGTTGAAGTCATTGGCAATCATTGGAGAGTGTGCGCGTGTTTGTTTGGTTGTTAATTTGTTTGTGAGTGTGTCTGTGAGTGTATAAAATAATACTAAAAACATCAAAATTGGTGCCGTTACTGATTGTAATCCATACTTTACCAAACAATTGCCCTTAGTCCTTACCCATCAGTCGTTAGGGTCGATATTGCTTGTGTTTGTGGGCTTGTCTGTCACGCATGCACGTGCGAAGCAAGAGTAATGTGTCGTCAGATCGAAATTCAATAACGATAAAATGGCAACAAAAAATGTTTTCATCAGAATAGGCCATATAATTGCAATTTAACACGAGCAATCTGACCTCCAGTCCCCCCAATCCTCCTTCCCGACTGTGATACGATTCTCTCAGGTTCGTTTGCTTAATAGAAGCAACAGTCGTCGTAAGGGAAAAATACTGAAATAAAACAATTCTAATTAAATAAATAGATTTCGAGGCACGAACAGAAACATATAAAACAAGAAGAAGAGGGCAATAGGATAAAAACGACTAAAATTGTTTGCATTTACGTGTATGTGTTGAAGGCGTGCTCAGTGGCAATAACACGATGTATTTAGCAAAAAAGATCATCCCAAAATAATCGTAAGTCTTTCAAAGTCATATACATTCAGAGAGAATTCGCAAGGGAAACAAGTGGTTTCACGTTGTGTCAGGTGTGGTTGTAGAGAAAGGAGAAAATTAGAGGTTAGAGGTGAAGCTTTGCGTGGATTCTACTATATTGTATTTAGTGTTGTTTATTTGTGTTAATAATGAAATGATAAAAACTGGCTCCAGTAGCCGTTTGAGAGTTTTTAGGAACTAAAAGAAAATATTGATATAATAAAATATTATAATGAATTATGAAAGGCAAACCGAAAAAAGGAAAGGAAACATCTGTTTAAATTCCGTCAGTTTCAGAAGGAACTATATCAGAATTAAATTTTGAATTGAATTAACATAATGGAATATTTTTTCAACTGCATTGAACTTAAACTCCCACCGAAATCATATTTATTGCTTTCTTTCTCCGATGGTACTAAAAAACTCCTGTAATTAATCGTAGTTAATTATTAAAAAGTAATAAAAAGTTATTTTACTCGCCAGGAAATTGTGCGGGCGTAATACACCAAATTGATTAAACCCGCTTTTTTGTGGTTAAAGTTGTAAATATGAAGATATTCTCAATATTTTTTTGATTATTTTTTGAGCTCCCCTTTTCCTTAAAACAATTTTAATATTTAATTTTCGATTTTTTTAAAAGATTTAATTTTTGTATGTTAGAAATTGGAGGAATGCCACTCACCGCATTTTTGCGCTTTCTCATATTCACCACTTTTGTGCTCTTTATCATTTGTTATTGGATTGATTTTGGTTGGATTTGATTTCCTTAAAATTAATTTAGTCGTATAAATTTTGGGTCACTCTTTATTCTACAATTATTCTCACTATTGGTGGTGTAGCAGTTCCACCTATTTAATACTTTTCAATATTGTTTTTAAAAGGAAAATTTCATCTGCCATATTTGAACTTAAAGACTGTACGGTAAAACGGTAGACATTAAAATCCTCAACGGCATAGGCAACACCATCATCAACAGCGGTGACATCTTTGGTGAAATAATGACCACAAGGGTACGATAAAGTCATGAATAGGCCTCTACAAACACAAAAATAACAACAAAGATTTTTCAAGAAGAAAAATCTGAACAATAACATAATAATAATAATAATAAAAAAGAGCAATAACAACATTAATTACCTTTGACGTACATGTAATTTAATTACTGTTTACGCAGTACCGTTTCATTATTCCGTGGGGAAAAACAGAAAGAGAGACAAAATAAGAGAGAGATGTGTCCAATTTCATGAGAATAACTCCTTTCCAGACATGCAAAGAGACGCACCTGTTCTCAGTTCAAGAGATAATTCCGAGACCTTATAGATATTATATACGGCACTATACTCCTCTATACACAAATCCGCTAAAGACGTAGGAACTATGTTAATATAATACTATAATAATACAATCTAACACTTTGATGCAGGGTATGTTTTGGTTTATATTTTATGACGAAAATTAGGAGCGAAAGCCTTTTATGAGACTTCAAAGTGGCTCACTTTTATAACTTCTACGAAGTATAATTATTATTATTCTTTTCTCTTTTTCACACAATTATTTGGTACCTATTTTATCTCGGGGGAGTAATCTACATTACCTTAATGTTTCATTAACTGCGTTCTTTTGCGAACCACTACAATTTTTGCCTTCTATATGTCAGTAAATTTTTTCCGTTTGTTGGTAGGATGGCAGATGTTGTACAAGGCAATATGGCACATTCCCTCATGCGGGCAATATTCACATAATTTGTTTACTTCAGTTATTTCGTGGAAAAAACTTAAATTAAATTTATTGCCCTCTTGTGGCCGGAAATAAAATTGCGAACGTGTTCTTATGCAAAATGTACACCCGTTTTATGTGTCTGTACTTATGATGGTTTACTGTCTCCTTTTCGCTAGGTAGTATGAAGTTCAAAACTACTATTTTATTACAGCTGAAAAATCATCAATACTTTGATATGGCAGGAATCAAAGCTAAGATTTCCTTTAATCTACCCAAGAACCTGAGAAACATATTTAGATCATAATGACGTCCATAAAAAAAAGAAAAGTTTTTGCCTATATCAAGCTTTTGAAATTAAAAAAAATCCAATGAAAAACTATCCTTTTAAAAGGTTTATAAAAACATAAGCACCCATAAATTCTGCACGACGGTGATGGCAATTTTATGAAGACTCCCTTGAAGTTTTGAACCAAGAAATAGCTTTAGAAAAATCTTCCCAAAAAACCATAAGTCAACCCATATGCTCTTCAAAAAATATTAATGCTATTCATATTGAGAATATATGAGAAAAATATTTTATGGAATATATAAAGATGAATTTCACTCCGCTAAGTTCAATGGATGCTAAGGAAGTATGGGGTTGCTATGTCTATTATTGAGCGTTTAGTAATATAATTTTACACTACTTTCCTTTGTTCAAAATATTTGAAGTGTCTATCATCCATTCTTATAGACTTGGCTTACTTCAGGACTGATGTTCCTTTGTACCCCCATGTTTCTTTCCCCTCCCTCTGGGGAAATAATAATTTCCTAAATGTGCAGAGTCACTGTTTTTAATGTTAATAAAGTAAAATTGGGTCACATTCTTTTCGAATTCCTCAAAGAAATGTGTTTTATATCCTACAGACAAAGGAGTGTTATATTCTATATCCATAGCGTTAGGGTATATTAAGTTCGTTCCATCGTGTGTGTAGTCAACGTAAGAATTTGGAGACCAAATTTTATCTTCAAACTTAGCCACAAATACGAAATTAGTTTACAAAGAATGAGTCGTACCATGCCACCTTTTTTTAAAGAAAAATCGTGTGAAAATCTAATTATTAGATCTAAATTAGTCAAGTAAAGGAGAGTGTAATATTAAAGCATACTTCTACCACCCACTGGGTGGTATTAGGATCAAACTATTAATTTTTAGCATAAGTGTAGGGTATATAAGCTTCAGTGAGACTAAAGTTAGCGTTCCTACGTGCGCATTTTAAATGAAAGGCAAAGTTGGAAGGCAGGCAAACGGGCTATACTCATTTTCCAACAATGCGTCCCTAATTATCCTTGTGTGAATCTCTACTAACAAGGAAAATGACAAGTGCATTAATTAGCAGCACCATCAGGACCAGCACAAGCATCTGCAATATCAGTAGCTTCTGTAATTTGGAACTGTAACTGTCAGTGTGAGTTGTAGAAAACATTGCTAACATTGGCAACAAACAATACTCTTTGACAACGGTCTGACAGGATGAACGGGATAGAAAGGGGCTTTGAGGAGTCACAGTGGGCTGGTTCTTTCATTATAATTGTAATTAGAGATAAAGATAAAGATAAAAACATAACTATTCAGACGCAAAAAGAATGTTGGTTACAAGAATTCCGCTCAATCTGGGACATAAAACATATTCATTTCGTTTAAAGGAGGCTGATTCTCATTTAATCTATTCCGTTTTCATGAAAGCTTTCATTCTTTTACTGTTTTATTTTTTTACGCTATGTCTTAGCGTACGTGCTCCTTTGCCTCTTTCTGATGAGTTGAAATTTATGCGCTTTGAGGAGTCTCCATGACACGTTTGCTTTAATTTATTCTTGCATTAGTTTTTTTCATTTGACTTTTTGCTTTTTGCTTTTAATTTTGCTTGTAAACATTTATAGTGTCATTGAGTATAAAACGAACATTTAAATGTCACATTATTTGCTTTAATACTACCAGCTGCACGCACACCAAGAGACTTAGATACCAAAATGAGCCACTAGACCCATGCCGACAGACTGACCGACAATGATGGTCACGTACGAATTTTAATGAATTGGGACAGCAGAATCATTAAAATCAGACCGCACGAGTTGTAGAGAAAAATTATTAAAATGTATAAAGACAGAAATGAGTTAGCCCGGAAGGAACAGACAGCTGGGAAAACAGAGAAACAAAACAAAAACCCAGTCTACTGCGATCGGATATGGCAGACCAACCATGCTACCCCGTCAGACCCAAAAACTTGAGTGGCCGATATAGGTAGGTTGAAGGAAGATAAAAAGATATAGATGTAAAACATTTGTGTAGTAGCGGACTGTTTGGCACATTTTATAAAACTAACTGTTTTACTGTCTAACTGCAGTATGTGCATGTGAATGTGTATGTATTTTTAATTTTTTTATTTTTCTGTGTTTTTCTAAGTGTTTATGTTATTTATGCTTTTGGTTTAATTCGCTGGATGTACTGGATGGATACTCGTTGGATGTACTCGCAGGATGTCTATGCAAATTTTATGGCAATCCGTGAAAATTGTAACGGTGTGTGTGTTTTTTGTCGTATTTACTCCAGACATTGGTATTTCCTCAGATATTTTGCTATTCCCGAACTTTTTTATTATATCGGTCTCTATCGTTTGTCCGTGGTCGTTTTAATCGTTCTAGCCACACAGCCCTTCCACCAACCAATGTTGAACAATTCACTAACAGCGTTGCAAAAGTATGCGTTTATCAATTCAGTCATAGTCGTCGTAATCGCAAGTGCATTCGGGGCGGAAATAATTACACAGTCCCTCCATCCCATCTCGCAGTCGCTACTTGTCATCTCCATTATCATCGCCATCACATTCACAGCCCCAAAGATATTATAAGAACAAACATTTGATTGCGCAGTAATGGTCGGTGTTGACAACAAAAAGGCTTCAAGATTTGTGACAGCATCAACATCAGTCTCGTTATCATGACGTATAGGGGAAGGAAGAGAGACAAAGGGAAGAACAATGAGAAATATATTCATTTAAGCGAAGCAGAAGTGTAAAATATCTTATGAGTAGTATAAAACAAGAACGGTTTTGCATGCACACACATAGATAAGAATGTACCTATTTACAAACAAGTGAAGGTATAAATCCGAATACACGGCGCAAGCGAGTAAATAGACAAACACATTTGCAATCCACAACTCACGTCTTCTGAAAAACTAACACTAACAACACTAGCAGAAAGGCATACATAGAAGAATTTTATTACTTGAAAATAATAAGATTTCCGTGTAAAAGCATTCGTCCTATCAGACATTTATTAATAAAATATATGAACAATACACATTTCTTGTGGAAGAATCTTATTGCTTTTATGTAGAAAATCTTATAGATTGGAAAAAGTTTTTTCTTATTTTTGGATTTGGTTATTCAATAATTTAATTAAGAATCAAGATGAATCAAATCAAGAAGTCCGTTTATGTATGAGTACGAAAAACACTTATTCTTTTACTTTTTTAATCAAAATAAATTCTAATTAAATATATTTCCAAGGACTTTTTTATTAAAACCAATAAGGTATTTTACTAAATTACATTGACTTTGTCATGGTCGAGCATAAAGAAAATAAAACACCAATCAAAACAAAATTAGTCTTGGTAGTAATAGCTAAAAATGAGATGAAAATATCACTAATGAAGACATATTGTTTTTTCCCACCCACCCAAAGCGATTTAGAAAGTTACGCACGAACCAAGAACGTATTTACATCCTGGAATTTAAGTGAGCCCAGCTGTAAATTAATAGATTCATACAATATAAATTTCATTTCTGAATTTGGAAGAAATTAAATAAACAAAACTCAAGACATGACACAAGACACCATCTTTTCAAATTTGAAATTTCGTATTTTATTTCGTATTATGTTGCACAATAAAATGCAAAATACTACGGGTTAGTAAAATATATCACGTATTAATATATCATGTAATAATGTAATATAAATAACTGTGACCTTGAACTCTTAAACCAACAAAATAAAGTAGAAACCTTTTATGACCTTTCGTTTTGGTGAGGTTAAATGAAAAACCTAATAAGATATTCTTACCGTGTGTGTGCTTTAATAAGATTTTCTTTACCGATAAATAACAATATTTTATTGAATTTATTGATTGTCATTTCGTAACGTAATAGCATTTTCTGATTGAATATTTCTTTTATTAAAACTACTTTTTAAATGTCAATACGACTCTCTCTCTCTGTATTTTCTTAATACGAGTTTCTCCTGGATGGAAAATTTAGAGAAATCTTCTAGCTCTTCTTCTGTTTTATTTGTTATTTTTGTCTCTGAGCAGTCGCATCAAATACGAAATCTTTATCAACAGCAGGAGTAACAGCGATGTTAACGGAAAAATATATGTCATCGTCGTGGTCGCTATCGGTGTCATCATTGTTGCATGCTCTGAATTAATGTCATCACTTTGACAGTCCAACACTTAAGCCTTTACACATGCTCACACGCATTGGCAGTACACTGACACAGATACGAATATGCTTACAATCGTTTGGTTGGTTGGGCGCTGAGCGTAATCCTTCTGAGTAATCCTTCTGCAATCAGAAAACTTAAATTGTATTTTCGCTGCAATGATCGCTCCTTAGGAGAGAACATTTCTGACAGAAGAACTATCTACTTTAAAATTTAAAGGATTCTCTCTTTTAGGATTCTTACTATAATTTGTCATTTCTCTGTAATAGATATGGGCAGAAAGTATTCTATATATTTACTTACTTTCTATAAAGAGAATCTATTAAGTAATTTTTCAATATTTTTCCTGAGAATTTATAATTAATTTTATAAATTGTTTTTCGGCCTATTACACCCCTCTTTAGTTTTTCTGGACTTGGTAACCTTTTTCCAAAAAACGTTTTTAAATTTTAATTTTAATAATTTTTTCCATATATTTATGAAGCCTTGAAGCCTTATGAAGTCTTGAAGCCAGATTTTGAAAACTTTTACCTGTATTAAAAATCATCTTTTATTCTTACATTTTGTTTATTATTTTCGGTTTCCTTCATTCGCTATAAAAACCATAACAACAACTCGAATAAATATATTTCAATGGTATAAATCACGGTTAGACCAAATTAAATCTAGCGTCATGATTTTATTTCGTAAACGTTTATATATTGCGGTGTCATGCAGTTTCAATTTCTTTTGCGCTTTACGTTTTTCGCATTTTGTATTTACTCAAAGCAAATAAATGTTCATTCGTTCGAAAAATAACTGCTATAACAATAGCAAAAGCAAATATTGATATCTTTTCGGTTTTTCATATAGCGCATCAGTCGTAACAAGAAACATTAATAAATATGTCACGAAAAGAAACCTAGAAGCAGAAAATTTTGCTCGCATCAAACGGCGAATGAGACGGCAAAGTAAAAAATATGGTTAAATAGATAGATATAGAACGAAAATCGACAAACAAATAGATGCCTACATAAACTAATATACGTGTATATTTATACAATAAGACCAAAGTGGCCTTGGTCGCGTTGGTATTGAATAAAAATAGACACAAAGAAAAATTAATAAAAGGAAGTAAATTAAACAATGTTCTCGAGCCATAAAAAC
This sequence comes from Physocephala rufipes, assembly GCA_963966595.1. NCBI lineage: Eukaryota > Metazoa > Arthropoda > Insecta > Diptera > Conopidae > Physocephala > Physocephala rufipes. Next base: position 35,888,358 of record OZ016502.1, on the reverse strand, counting down.
TTAAAAAACCCGACAACATATAACAAACGTAACAACCCGATAACAAATAAAATAAGAGACTAAAAAAAGTAGCAACGATTACGACAACAACTACAATAATAAATGCAGTATGATAAACTAATAAATCATTTAGTGACGGCCACAAAAATGACGAAGCATCAGAGAAATAAACACACACACGCGGGCAGGCACGTACGCACGCATATACACTCACAGAAGCAACTGCAAAATGTTAAGGAATGGCGTCTTAAATACGTCGTATTGCGTACGCGTAGATCTTCCACAGTCGAAAAAGTACTCTCTATGATAATTTTCGTATATCCTAAAGGATGTCTTTCTTAAAGTTTTGGAGAAAATTAATAATGTTTTAGCCTAGGAACTCTTTAGTCGAAAATGTGTTTAATAAATAGATCTTTATATTTTATACGGAGTAACTTTCATACCAATTACTCGAAAAAGGAACGATATTGACGTAATTTTTTGTTTGCATACGTTAGAAGAACACCTTAATAATACTGTTAGTATTTTAGGAAAGTCGTTCATGTCCTAGAAAGGTATCTTTGTACAAAGTTTCTGGATATCTGAATCCACGTGATGTCATAGTTTCCTACGTGGAACTATGGTGTGTGTGTGTTTATATATATGTCTGCGAGTATGAATGTGTGTGCCCTTATGCGTGAGTGAGTTCATTGTAAATAATTATTATTTACCTTCGTTAACAAACGATTTTGCTGGCTTAGTATCTTTCCTATAACTTCAAAATTCTTTGTAACATCATGATTTCTGACACAAATCTTTCATTATTGGAATATCAAGGGCTCTCTGCCAACAAACCTATTCGGTTAAACAAATAGGAAAAACAATAAAATGGGAGAATAAATGCAAACGTCACCAATCCAATGCGGACTTGTGTTCAACAAAACTGCATTTCTGTGACTATTCCTTTAATTAAAAACGAACATGGTATAGCTTCCCACCGGGGGAAGAAAAAAGTAACCAAAACAGAAAGGCAGGGCAGAAAGGCAGTCAGTAATCTAATCTTTGAAACTGTTATTATTGCTCGCAAGAAAAACATATTCTGCAAAAAAAAATAAAAATTGAAGTAAAAAACCTAGCAATATTAACCAAGGACCTAAGGATATTTGGATTTTACAGTGTATCAAAACACTCTGGTTTTATTTTAAAGAGTACAAAAATGCATGCTGCCTTTGGGCTTTTAAACGTACTTGTATGCGTACATGAGCCTTCTGTGATAAAAATCGGCACTCACCCAATTTATTCCTTCCTATTTTTGTTGGTAGAGGCGCATATAGAATCGTAATTGTCGCTGTTGTCGCGCGAAATGAGAAGCGGTATTATTTTTTCTCTCTCCCGCTCTCTTTCGGTTTTTTCTCTGCGGGTTCATCACTCAAATGTCGGAAGTATAGCCATCGAATTTTACGAAATTATTGCCGTTTAGTTTTTCCTCAACACTATAATTCTAGAATCATTTCAGTCAACCAAAGCGATGTTGACCAACTTCAGGCATTTTTCCACTCTATTTCGTACTTTCAGATTTTTCATCATTTCATCGTCCTTCGTTGCGCTGAAGTAATTATAATGGCTCGTTCATGTCATTGCCAGCCTTTTGTTTTGCCTTTTCAAATTGCCCTTCATCCATTTCCTTTTTAAGAATTCATTCGCAACGGTCCATAAAGATGACATTATTTTCTGGCAATTTGTTTGTTGCGATTAATGGTTGTTGCGATGATGGCGATGGCGATGATGAAGGTGATGAAGTGAGAGAGGGAAGACAGAGAAAATCGATAGATGGAGGAGAAGCATGAATAAGAAGGAGTATATCATGCCCAGGGAAAATATGAAGCCATCAAACACTGATCTATTTGACTTTTTTTTGCAGTGGAAATTGAGAAAATTAAATCTGTAAAAAAATGAAACTGTATAGATTACTTCTCAGTTAGCAAACAGATAACAACTGATTTTTTATAAATAAAAAATCTGCCCATTTCAATTTTTTTGTTTGCTTGCGGACGCTAAAAATAATTGATTTTAGACATAGAAATCAATTTACACGAATCCCATAAAAATATCACTAAAATTCTTTTATACAAACTTTTTGAAACACCAAAAAATTGTTCAAATATTTTAGAAATATTAGAAAGTTCATAAATGTAGAGAATAATAAATACAAAAATTAATACAAAAATAAAACTTAAAACTAATACAAAAAACCAATACAAAAATACCTAAAAAAGTTTTACATAAAATATTTTGATGAACATTTTTTTAACATTTTTCCCCTTAAACCAAAAAAGAGACGATTCCAGGGGGAAATTTTTTGTGTTTAAGTGATATAACAACGGCGACGAGTGGTGCGAGGTATTGCGTCATCCAGTCACGCACATCCACTCTGGTGAGTCAAACCAAATAAAATCGCGATTGGGTTTTTAAAATGCAGTTGATAATTTTTAATCAATTCCAAAAATTTCTCGCTTATAAGTTTAATAATGTGAACGAGTTTATTTTGTGCCAATGTTTCAATTTTACCAAACCACAAAAACCGCTCAAGATTACGTTCGCCTTCAAATATAAAATTATTATATTATTTTATATTTAGAAATTTGTGCTATAATTCATTAAGTTTGTAATGGCCATGTTGTTGCTTTAAGTATTACAACATCCAGAACACGCGCTATTTCTATGAGTTTCGCATATTCATACCCTTTACAGGTATGCTTACCATAATTCGAAAGTTTTTTGAAAAAAAATTGACTTTAATTCCTGCTTTTTTTATAAATTATTTTTACTTATCTTTTTTGTTTTTGTTTTTCTTCTTTTTCTACTTCCCAATTATTTTCCCTATTGTTAGAACTTTTAATTACAAACCTCATCCGTCAATGAAAATCTAATTTTTGCTCGGTTCATTATGGTTTTGTTAATGGCTGAAAAGAAAGAAAAGGAAGGAAAAATATAAGTTGAAGATTACTTTGGATGATTTCAACACTATTATCCTTTCAACATTCGAATATCCCCGTAGTGATTGTCCATTTAGCTATTTTTCTTCCTCCACTCCTTCTTACTGTCTTCCCCGTCTTCCATTTCTTCCACCCCTCCTTCCATTCCCGTCTTCTCTGAATCATAATTTTTAAAAAATCTAGAAAGGAAACTTAATTCTCCTTCTGACCATTTTTTGCTGCGTCCAGTAACAATTAACTGTAGGCAATAAAACCATCGATGTGTTCAGTCTTCAACGTTCGGGCAGGAATGGGACAAGTCTAGAGAAAAAAATCACAACAAATCACTACATTTTTTTAAATGAGCTCATTCATTTCAAATTTTTTCTTCTACAGGATCTTCACTCATGGATTCTTTCTCAATGCGTGCACGGTGAGATGGAGAGAGGGAAAGAGTATGTTTGTGTTTTTGGCATAATTAGTTTTATTAAAAACTAAACTTTGCCGCTGGTGAGGATGAGAAAGGAAATGCAACAGAGGCAGAATAACTATACGGTTATCCATAAGATATTGTGAAACAATTTGATTTCCCGATGAGAATATTATATTTGTGCTACTTCTTCTTCTCCTCTTCTATCCAACACTCCATTTTTCTCTCATTTTCTTCCTGCCTTTTCCTTTCCAGCACTACCTTCCCATCGATATCATCGCCATTCAAGCATTCACGAAATATTTTTAAGGAAAATATTAACAACCTTTTTCCATTCCAAATTCCAAGGAACAGTTTTTTCCCAGACCTCTGCCATTCTTCTGATCACTAACCATCCCTTCACTGGAGCCCTGTGCCCTCGGCCATTATATCTTCTGGAATTATTTGCATGTACTTAAATTAGATGAGAGTGAAAAATAAATAAGTGTAGTAATCCGTTGGGGCATATCATTATCATAAGATTACTTTATTTACCACCACCTCATTCTCTACCGCTACTGCTGTTGGAAACTTAATGCGTGCTGATTCCGCTTGCGATGATTGAGAACGACGACGGCGACGAGGATGACACATGCCGTTACGGCTGAAGGAGATTTTGATGAATTCAATTTGCAACTTTAATGTGTTTATTTTGCTTTTTCTGGGGGTGATTAAAGGGATATTAATGCTGATCTTCTCTTCTCCTCGTATGCGTTGCCTTTATCAACTTATGCCTTTTTAAATCAGCGACATATTGCGAAAGGAAAAAGGAAGATATATAAAAATAACACTTGCTTGTTTGTTTGTGCACGAGTGAGAGGTTTGTTGGGGTGTTTGCGTTTTCTTGTGTGTGACTTTCGAGTTTAAACACATCGAGATCAAAGAGAATTTTCAATTTGCGCTACTTGAAGAACATTCGATTACTGTGTTTGGAAGAACCATCTATAACTGGCGGTCGTTTGACTCTGGAAGCCAAAGGGAATAATAAAATTAGGGGTGGGGGTGGGTAGGAGATCAAATAAAGCTAAAGGAAATTGATAATTTTAATTGAGATTTTTTGTATCGTCCGTAAATAGAAAGTATAATATTTAAACATACAAATATTCCCACACACACGCACGCATATACAAATACATATATCCGGGCACAAATCTGCCTGAGACACACACATAAACACACACGTACATACCACATCCGCAATTTATGCAATCATACGAAAAGAAAATATTAATAGAATCGCAATCTTGAAAATGTTGAGAAAAAGGCAAATAGAATTTTAATGTATAAAATACGTTTTTGCATAAAATATCATTAATATTCGAGCAAAATGCGTTCTAGAACACGCTCTTCTTTTTTAGAAATTGAAGAAAAAACTACCAGATTGTGCGATGACAAATGGTATTGATTTCGTTACCAAACTTATATTTTAAAAATACATTTTTATCTGTCGTTTGTAATTTCGTACGAACGACAAAGTTACGAGAACGACAAAGCGGATTAAAATCGCTTGATATTTTGGAATTTATCAGCAAATCGCCAGTAAATCATTAATGCATTTGAAAATAACTGACGTCGTCATTTAGAATGATAAACTTTCTACCGCTGAGTTCTCTGGGGAACCTTTAATGAACTAGAAAAAAATGCGACCAGGTATCTTGAGGATTTGAGATTAAAATTCACAATGGTGAAATTCTCATCGATGCGCGACCTACGTTCACGAAGGACATAATTTTTAAGACTGAGAGAATAGGATTCGATGTTACGGTGTTGGTGCGTAGGTTCCATTGAACCGGCTTCGGATTGCTGGGAGCTTTTCATTGAATATTCTTTTAATAACTCGGTTCCTTAAACGAGCTGAAGGATTACTGAAGGATTTTGGAACTACATACTTGATGCGGAAATGTAAAAAATGGCAACAAAATATCGCTGAATTTGGTAAAGAGAACGGTTTTGTAAATTGTGTATGTGTGAATTTGCTGCGTGTTCAAAAGGGAGGAGGGGTGGGAGTATTGTTAAGTACATTTTCACTTATTATTTCAAGAAGGTATAGATAGAGAGAAAGAGAGGGAGAGAAAAGGACAGAGAAAGAGAGAGGCAGGGCGATATAGGGAATCAGCTATATTATCAATTTGGTTAATGATTATGGTCTCCCTGCCATTTTCTCTGAGACGACATGGGAAAAGTAAGTGAAAGTGTGTTTGTAAGTGTGTATATATATGTGTTCATGTGTGTCTATACCGCACACAGAATTCACATGGAAGCAGAACGAACACTAACTCACATTATCATTCAACGATTTCAAAATACAGAATGATGCCATTATTGAGGATGCACAATTTTTGAGGATGCCATTATTGAGGATGCTATTATTGACAGTAGTATTTTTTTAAAAAACAACCAACAATAAGATGCACTGAAGTGAATGAATTCCGTCATTAGCGTTAACATTAGAAGCAATAGTTACAACAACATCATCATCAACTAACTACAATAAAAATAGAGGAAGCCATTATAAGCAAGAATATTATACGTAAAAGAACAAAAAAGCGAGCAAACGAGCCAACGAATATGTGAGTGGATGAACGAACGAATGATTGAACGAATGAAGAAATGAAAATTATGAACAAAATTTATCATAATTTTCGGTCTCTCCATCCTACTCGGTTTACACTCGAGATGACATTTACATTCACATGCATCGATTGATAACCGAGAGTTTGTTTGACTAGCTTGGTTGGATGGATGGTATATGATCATGATTCATAACATATCAAACGTAGAGATAGATAGAAGTGGGGTGGGGGGAGGGGCGAGGCTGTAGAAAAAGATGTAGGCATTTTACATTGCAAGTGACTACCACTCACGTGATAAGTTTTCTCTCGTTGACACTGACGAATCGTTATGGAAGTCAAGTGAATTCTGCTACTGCAGTTGCTGAGCGTCATCGATGATGTTATCGTTGCAATGACAGATAATTATTGCTGTTGAACAAACGTATGAGCGAATGAGCAAATGTAGTAGTGGATCTGCATAGAAAGATTTTGATATTTGTTATGCCATTAGTTCATTCAGTCAATCGCAGTTTGATATTACGATGATTTGCTAAAGACATCAATTGGATTTTGAGTGCTAGGGTTTTGTTTTTGGTGTTCTTCGCTCATTTGTTCATTTTTCTCTTTTCTTTTTTCGATAAAATGCGATTTATCTTTGCGAATATTTAAAAATTATTAAAAGGTTTTATTATTTAAAATGTTTAAAAAGGATTATTTAAACAGGTTTCTGCTTTTTGAAATGGATTTATTTATTTATTTAATATTTCCACTTAGATTTTCAAGGAAAACATAAATGCGTTGGACGACAGTTACGGGTTTCATCTCGAATGTGTAAAATGAGGACGTGATAAAAGATGGTACCAAGTAGACGAAAAAAAAATACGAAACAAAAAGAGGAAATAGAGGATGAAGAAGGGGTAGAGAAAAAATTACGAAAAAATGTAAAAACAATTCTAATTTTCCATTTAAAACTTTCCCCATTTTGCATTTTTTGGACCATTAACATCAACAAGTTTTCCTTGTATATTTGCCGCAACTATTTTAGCCTTCTTGGATCTTAATTCCAACATTTTTCTATCCCTAACGCTTCCTAAACTATCTTCTTTTCTCTATTCATTTGAATATTTTCCTAATACTGAAGTCTCCTAAAGTATATTGAGGAGATCCTTTTAAGGGATACCATCGTGTCGCACCAAATAAAAATCGTGCTAAGCTTTTTCGTTTCATGCCCTACTTTTTCAATACTTTCTTATCTTTTTTCGTTGTGCTCTCCTTTCGCGGTCAATTACCAGTTAAGAGTTAATCAGCTGCAAATTTTCTGGCAAATTGTTCGAGTTTTCGCACGAAGTTAATTAAGAAATACGAGGAAGTAACCACTTTTTATTACTTTTCTTCTCTTCTTACTTTTCTTCTTTTTTTTCTTCTTATTTTTTGCGTGCTACTTAGTTTCTTCTCGATTTCTATTTCGTCCTTTTGATATTTCTGATTCGATCTCTGCGAAGACTCCTTCGAGCGCCTTTTGGGTAGACGAAGGGACGGAGCAATACTCTGGGTTTTGTAACGTGACCGTATTCTTAATTTGCTAAGGAAAAATTAGTTGCTGGGATATTCCTTGAAGAGATGAAGAATGATAAAATGAACGGTCGGATTAAAACGAAGTTACTAGAGCTACCAGAAATTCTTAAGAATTAACAAATTCATTAGTGAAAACATATTGTAACATTGTATTGTCATTCTTTTTCGTAAATAATTCTCTTGTATTCTCTTAAGTGTTACGGTTTTTTCTCTATTATACGTTCTTTCTCCCTTTCTCTCAACTTGTCCATTCTCTTGTTCTTTAATTACGTAACACAACCTTGCATTAATCTCGAACGTTTTGTTTCTTCGCGTTCTGTCTTCATTAATGCGAATAAACTGTTCTAGCTTGTTTATATAAAAATATAAACCTGGGTTTGGTTTTTGGCACATCGATCAGCTGGTCGATTGCTCACATACAATAAGCCATGTATGCTCAGTCAATGTGTGCAACTTTTTAAATAATTACAAATCATGCACACACAATTACAAAAAGAAAAAATATATACACACACAAACAAAAGAAACAAAAGTCACTCTCAATATAAATTCAATTTAATTGTTTATGACGAATTCATAACAAAGTCAATTCGTGACAGAACAAACCCGGGTTGATGATCAGGTTTTGCTCCAAATCCGAAACCTAAGTAAAGTCGTTTTATGTGCAAAAGCTATTCCATTGAGAGCGTAAATAAACCAAATGGAACAGGTCGGAAAGGTAATTAAACGAATGAAATTTCAATGTTAATTTGAAGTTTGTGGGACAATTTTAGTGTCTTAAAGAGAAACATTTGATTTTAGAAACACAGAAAATTCCTCAAGATTTCGGTCGCGACTATATTTCAGATTGGCAGACGCTCTTAAGGAAATTGAGAAATAATAAGATGTCGGTTCTGCATTTGTCTTTGTCTTTGAAAAACTGCAAAATTTTGTCCGTTTTTAATCTACACACATGCACCCATATTTTCTGACGATCTTTTATGAAAGATCTGAATCTGAATCTGAATGAATACGAATTTTTTTAGTATTCACAGGTTCATAATAGTTCTCAGGTCATAATTGATCATTATTTTGTGTTAAATAGTTTGCTCTTAAGAGCCTGAAGGTCCAGTGAGTCGTATTCGTAACTTATGCGTATAACGTTTACCTTAACGAGCTGTTTTTCTTGCCGTGTTTGATGGTGGTGGAGGCGATATTAGTGATTATGGATGTTAGCATTTGTGTCAGAAATTCATTTCCTTTAAGCTGTTGGTTTTCTCTGCATTTGCCTCTGTCCATATTTTACTTCTTCTCTGTTTTTCTGTCTAACTCTCTTCCTTGCAAACGAACTGTCCTAAGGGAGAGTGATGAAAACTGATGAATTTGGCTTGGTTTTGTTTAATCTTTTGGTAAATATTGGGTATATTTTAATGACATTAATTAAATTAGATTTTGTTTCTCTCTCTTTCTCTCTCATACCTACACATATTATTTATCGATTTTTCTCTTTCGTTATTATTCTTGAGATAATGTCCATTACAAATTCTTTGATCGATCACACGTGCTGCCAAGGCTTATATTTCAGTTATATCAAATTCAATTATATTAATTTATTTATGTAATTAGTAGTAGTAATGGTATTATGTGAAGCCAAAAGATACGAAACCACAAGTCACAACGTCTTTAGAGATATTCGAATAATTTTCATTTGAAAATTGTTTAAAGAAGTTCACATCACATTTCATTGTAGGTTATAAACACTTAATTATAATTTAAAAGGAAATGTTTAAATATTTTTAAAGAGTTCATTACTAAGTAGGTCTCTTCCTAAAGCAGTTTGTGCACGAAAGAAACTAGACACGCATATTAAAAGTGTCTAAAACGGGGGGAGACGCATCTCTAAATGGGTCGAGGGAGTTTATGGAGTATATACAACGAAACGGGGGGGGGGGGGGGGGGAGACGCATCTCTAAATGGGTCGAGGGAGTTTATGGAGTATATACAACGAATATTTCTGAAACAGAAATTTAAAATTAAAAAACAGATTATAAATATTTTGAACCATATTAAATTAATCAAATTATATTTGTAGTAAAGTGAGCTATTTCCATCCCTCTCTACTCTTTACTCTTACTCTTATTTATTTATGAATCACCTTCAGTTATCTATAACGAGCGGTTATTCATATAATAACCAAAAGCATATTACTTATCGAAAAATGGATAAAGGAAAAGTTGGATAAAAAATGTTCAATGGATAAAGGAAAATTATTTCGTATTAACCGGTAGAGTATTTTCTAAAGAACATTTTCTAAAATTGGCTAAAAAAATAAAATACCATACATTTTTCTGTGAAAATTGTTATTATAAGGTAATGAATGGAAGTACATTATGACGATCGAAACAAGTATAAATATTGAAGAGCTTAAATATAAGTAACTGCCAATAAGCCTCACCATAATTTATGCAACCCTTTTTTTGAAGTAGGAGCTTTTAGGCCAGTCAAACATTTTTCATCAGTATCTATGATAGCATGAGATAGTATCTTAAATGATGAATAATAAACAATAAATCCTATGTAAACCTTCTTTATTCAATATTTCCATAGAAATCTTCTTGAAAATGTTTCAGCACAGAAGTTGCCTTGCCGAATTTTTGTTGTAATGGCAAAATGATCCTTGAAAGCTTAATAAGAATATATAATATTGTATATATAATTTTCCTTCTGCATCGAAAGTGTGTTTAATTTAAATTTGTACTACGAGAAGAGTTTCTTAATCCAAGAACTTTTTTGATCTAAATGTTTAAAAGGAGTCCTTTTTTTGAAGGGAAATGTATTATTAGAATTAATTCTTACTTTGATCTGAATGAATTATTGTGGACCTGATTGAGAAGCAATCTATACCTCATTGACTATGACACACACTCGTATCTGTATATACACGCATACATCTGCTCAGCATATGCTCAAGCACACGTAGACTTTTATTATATGGCTAACTACTAGCCGTATACTTTTTCAAGGATTCCTAATAATTTCACGAGGACAGATCTTTTCTCTTGTCTGCTACAAAACGAAATGCTTGCTTTCAATTTTACTTTTTATATATTTAATATGTTTTCTAAATCCGTGACTGGAGTGGTTTTATTATCTGTATAATTTTAATTCATCGTCAATAATTGATTTTATTATTTTTTCTCTTCTATTTATATTAATATTTCCGTAAGAATAAATTTCTCTAAGAATAATAAAATGGTTTTTAAGGTTTTTTGAACACTTTTCACGTTTTAGTCAACTTGACGATGATGTTCGCACAAGAAGGAAGAATATTTTCGTTCCGTTGTTTTTTTTTTTTTGTAAATTTTTAATAAAATTGTTGAATGTAATAAAATTTATAAATATATAATAATGATGTATGTGTACTAACCTGTGTGTGAAATATACTCCTATCGCTGCCAATGAGGCTGAAATCTAATCTATTTTGCATAATTCGAAAAGTTGGTTCATTGGTTGATTGGCTCTTGCTTCTCGGAGGTACGTTTTTGCGACAGTATCTATCACTAACGGGGTTACTACTACTACTACTCTGTCTACTTACACAACCGTCACCCCATCAGAGTTAAAATATTACATTATCTTGGACGATATTTTGGAAAAAATAATTCTATTGTAATGCATTACGTTATTCGTCATTACAGCTTACAACCACAAAAACATTATTTTACGTGTTTTGATTTTCTGTGTGAAAGAGACCTAAGATTGTGGTACTGCTAGTTATGAAATTAAATAAATTTCGACGTAACCTATACCAAAAACAGCAAACAATCAGACATTTCTTCCTTCTTTATTTCTTGGTTGATGGCAGTCCCGTAGGCGGCGAGCCCTCAGGAAGCCATTACTTTCGTGTGAGTAGGGAACTTGAAAGTTTTCCGCTTTACAACTTAAAACTTTTTACTCCCTTAGACACACTTACAGACTCTCTCATACGCATACTCAAACTCTCATTAAGATTTACACACACACTTATACACACGCTTTTCCGGTCTCTTTATGGATCTCGTCGTATTACGCTTCGTACGTGTTTAATTGCTTATGGCATGTTCGGAACGGTTTTTTAGGCCGAGTTTCCTTAGTTTCCTGAGCTCTTGAATACCAGCGTGCGTTTGTACGTATATGTGTCTATGCATGTGTCTGGTCCTGCATTTGTAGACACTTATTTGGTTTTATATGCTGTTGTTGTTGTTTTCAAGAAAAACTTCATTTCTACGGACCGATGCCTCTGATGAAATGGATGAAGGGATAGGTAAAACTGATTCCGTATGAAAAACCAAACGCAGATATAGGAAACTAACCCACAAACATCTATGTGTTCTTTAAGTATTGTAGTTATGAAGGTGCTCAAATTGTAACGGCATAGGCTTGACAAAGGCAACTTGAAGAAAGTTAAATTAACGTAGAAGAAAAGAAAAAGAACAATAAAATATTATTACGCCGAAAAAAATCGCAAATAGATTAAACGTATTTTTGTTTCTTTGGATTAATAATTGCTAACTTCATTACATGTTGAGCTACTTCAGTTCATAAGACAAACTTTATAAACAAACCAGCATACTTTAGTCAAGACAGTGTGGAAAGAGTATGTTGTTTTGCCCCTTTGTCTGCAACCTAAAACATATGAAATGAGAAAATAATGTAAGGAACTTTCTTTGCAAAAAGGCCATAGTTATCAAAATAATATTAAAAGCCGCGTGTGTTTTCATGAGTAAGAGCTATTAATTTAAATTAGCTTATAAAAATATTAATGGAAAATGGGTAATGGGATAATGGAAGAAATTACAATAGCCTTCATTTGAATTGCTCCTGTCGAGGAGATACTTGGGTGTGGTCATCTAAAATAAAATTTACGGTTTCAAAAAAAATTTACGGAGACCTCAAAAAGTTTCTCTCGTGTTCGTATCACTCCCATACCAGCGCTGTATCACTGGTAATAGAAGGCTTTCTTTAATTAATGTAGAATGTGTATTCTTTCATTTCTTGTTTAACTTAAGGGCCCCAAAATCCAATATTAATAGACATTTCTATAGGAATTCATTTCAATTGAAACCATCATCACTATCAACAATTTTGTGTTGTTGCTAAATGCAGGTATATCATTTGCGTAGTTTATAGTCACAATTAAGTTGGCTTTTATTATAAATTCAGCAAGCTCTGCCCCCTCTCTCAATCTCCCGATCTCTCTCTCTCTCACTCTCATCAATCCATTCCTTTCAGCCTCTTAAAATTTATAAACGTAGTAAAAACCAGTGGCCATTACTATGCCACTGGTTCTAATCCTGGTTCTATCTCTGTTGGAATTTATCTGTTTTTGTGGCATTCGAATACCTTCAACCAAATCAACCTCACCCCCTCTTTCAAACATAATCACAAAAATATCAGCTTCTCTCTTTTCAGAAAGGATTTGAGTACACTTTTTATGGAAGTTTTTACGAAAGCTGTAGATAAAACAACTAAATGAACTCATTAATTTGTTGCTTCGCAAAATAAATGCTAAAATCCACTCTACCCAAAACAAAAAAAAACTGGAAATTGGTGAAAAGAAGATGGATCTGCAGTAGGTCCTATAAAATCTGTTGGTTTTTCTAGTCCTGTATAATAAAGTAAAGGCATCAGTAAAGAGGTGGAGATAGATAAGGGGATACCTACCCCAGACATAGAAAACACCACTTCTGATTCTTTTTTCTTTTGGAATTTGTAGAAACTTGGGCGAGAACAAGACCAACCGCAAGTTATTATATGGCAAGTATAAGCCATTTTAGTACATTTGCAGTAAAAAGTGGTGAATGGTCAGCCGGTGTAGATTTTTAGAAGGGACTCGCAGGGACAATGTGACAAATTTGGGTGGACTCAGAAGATTACCCGTGAATAGCATAAAAAATGTAATGAATACTAAAAAATTCTCTTTTGATTCGTTCATTAAAAAGGTTTTATGGATTGTTTGGAGAGAAATATGGATGTTGTTAAAAAGTGAGGCAACGCGGTCGAATATTCTACAGCTTTAATTAAAAAATGCTAAATAGTTATAAAATTGTTTTGATATTCAAGACTGCGCATCCATGAGAAAATTTATAAAAGCCATTTCGCCTTTTATCCCCACGGCCTCCCTCCCAATGTCCAATAACAAAACTTAATCAATATATTAATGAATAATAAAACAGTTAATAATTTTTATTTAAAATTCGAGGATTTCACACCAAAGTACTTTTTCCTTCATTTGAATATTTTTATCTTATCATGAAATTTGTATTTTATATTTCAACGGAATCGTTTCTTCACAAATGGTTAAATCTTGAAAAAATGAGGGAACATTTCCCTTTTATCTTTCTGTTCAATAAAATTCTTTTTTCTTGATTTCCTTTCTCTTATTCTTTTCTTTCTTTCAGTAAACTTCAACTGAATTCATTCAACTTGTCCGCAATAGATTTTGCTATATATTCTTATATTAATGAAGAATTAATGCTAACAGAGAACACACACACTCATATTATTATATTATATATGAGTAGTGATAAATTATCCATAGTTATCTTTGAAATTGATTTTATAATTTCATTGTTTTAGCAATCGATACAAAAACAGGATTCATTTACTCGCGGTCAATTTTTCCTACTGGGTTGATAGGAAGAACCATTCGTGCGATTTGTAACAAATCGCAAGCAGTCTAAAGCTAATTAAAAACGTTTCCGATACACGAATGAAATAAATTCTCTACTTACGCTGAAAAGTGTTAAGTTCCCGCCTTGTTATCAATCTTTTTACACACATCCGCGGATAGACTTCAATAAATCTGAACAGTCACGTACACACACACACATACACACACATGCAGACGCAAACATAAAAAGACAGACATATGTCTTGGACGAGAAGAAAGTCTCCGGCCAACTGAAGGAACGAACATGTATCGCGTATAGCGTACAACGGCACGCGGCCAGAACGGAAGCACTAAAGTGAATCCATGAATTTGGTCCCGCCATCGTGCTTCATAAATTCTCTAGCACATGTACACACCAACCCACGAGAGTAATGAATTAGAAGGAAACGGCGTAGGATGAGATTAAATGTTAGATGAGACGAAGTGTGGTATGAAACGAGAGAAAACAAAACGAGGTGTTGATTGCGATCGAGTGCAGTGCATGCAATGAAAGTCAGCGAAGTACCGACACTGCGATGATATCTGTGAGAGTATGTGTGTATGGTGGGTGTGCGTTTGTGTGTGTATGTGTGCTTGTTTCTCTTTAAAAGATAAGCCGCCAAGTGTTAACAGCACTGAGTTCGTTCCTGTATTTAAGACCTTATGACAAAACCGGAAGAGGAAGGAAATCAGCGGCAACAGAAGAAAAAGATGTAGAAAAACAAAAAGCTATAAAAAGGGATGAATCCTGACGAACCAACGCCTAGGCGAAGACAAGCGCAATTCCCTAAGATTCCCTAATTTATAAGCGCACACACACATATATATACGCACACAGAAAGATAGAGTGAGAGAAGGGGACAGAGAAAGTGTAGGATAGAAAGGGAGAGATGTGGCGAGGAATGTAAGAAATAGGAAAGTTAATGTCATGAGATCATGAATCATTGATTATCGCGAGATTTATAACAACAAAATACAGCAACAACTACAACAACAACAAAATATCGCGTACGAAGTAAACACCTACAATATGGCCAACCGACCAATCGGCCGACAAATCGACTGACCGATGGACAAATCGACAAACGTTAGTCTGGACAATAAACGGCGCCTTTGTTTAATGTTTTCTTTAGTTCATTTGCACCGCAATACCGTTACTTTGTAATCTTCTTAAAGTAATTTTGTTTCCTTACTTTTTTCCGTTTTCTTTCATTTCACTATATCTTATTACCAAATTTTGCACGCTCTCGACTGTTGCAGTGAGATTTAAATGAGCTTCGACCAGGCTTCTTCTATTCGTACCCGGCGTTTATGATTCTGCTTACATTCTTCACTAATTCTATTCCTTTTTCGTCGATTGTAGAGGTTCGCTCTTTATTATTCTAAAGAAGTTTCTTTCTCACCACGTTCGCATAGTGGATAAGAAAATTTGTTTGCCATCTGATGAAAATTTGTAAATATCAAAGACTACGCTTTTTGCTTTGGGATCGGGAAGGGGGAAGAAGAAGTTTTCAAAATGGTGAAAAGAAATGGATGAATGTGAGTGGAATGAAGAGAAAAATACAATGAAAAATAATAATGAAAAGAACCGTAATGACGACGGCATGATGGCTTCGGTGAAAGTTACGCAAGACCGGCCGGAGCAATGTGTGAAGCCGTGCGGGATTCTCGTGTACGTGTTACAACTTTTGATTACTGAACCCCAAAGGATTGAATCCATGTTTGCTCAACGAATTTAATTCAGTGTCCTTCTGCTTCTTCATTTTTCATTCCCTTACCGCCGTCATTTCTTCACCGCATTTTAGCTTCGGACGCACGGATACTGTTTCTATTTCTCTGGAAAATGTTTATTTTTCTGTGTCAAATGGATTCTTTGATGATAATTGAAATTAAGATAATTGAAATTTCTGAAATAGATCTAAAGTAAAGCTTAGACTGAAGGAAGAGTTTGTGGAAGTTTGAAATGAACTCCTGAAAATTTTATTTTTTCCAAGACATTTGTTTAGTGTTAAAAAGTATTTTGTAATAAATTTTTTTGGAAATTTGAATATTTTTTTATTTCGGTATTTTTATTAATCACGAACTCCTTATTATTTAGCGGCATATCATGAAGTAAAATACAATGACGAGGTTTTGTCGAAAAGCTTTCAATTTGCGGTTAAAGTTTTCTTAAAACGAATTATTTCGCATAATCTAATTAAATGCTTTCACTAAAATTTTTTACCATAATAATATAAAAATTCTTTAAACATAAATTTATTTGGAAATTTGGAAAAATGCTCGTCAGACCGATGTTATTCTGTACCGAATATTATATATCGCGTTTATATTTCACAGTGTACGCACGTGTGGGTGTGTGGTCTGCATTTGTTAGTGTACTCGTATTTGGTGTAAGTCGTAAATCATTGATAGGCAATTTTTGTTGGAAAACTTGTTGGAAATTTGGTAAGCCTTGAGCCAATTATGATTTATTTCACAGCTTTGGAGAGGGCAAGGTATTTGTGCTAGATTAATTTTACGAAACTGTTGCATACTATTAGGCTGGATTATAATAATGATGCTAACGATTAATGGGGTGAAGATGGTGAGAAGGCGTAATAATTGTGCAGGAGATTATGTTCATGAGTTAAAGCGTGATTGAAATTGAACTAATACTAATTAAATAATTGCTTGCTTGGGCACTGCCCAATACTTTATAATTTTAATAATCTTTGTTCTAATAAAATTGCGCCAAAAGCTTAATTTTGAATTATTTCCTCATTAAGATAAACAAAAGAATTAGTAAAACATTAATAGCATCCATATAGAACAATGATAAGGATATCTCAAGGAGAAGTGAAATTGATTAATCTCCATAATTCATAAGAGCGTTGACTTAAAAAATAAAAAGCAAGCAATTTCGAAATGCCATTTCAAACGACGGCAACGCGCTATGACGCCATAATATGGCGGCGTTAAAATTAAATTCAATTTTCCGGTGTTTGTTTGATAGGCAGCTTCTAGTTGCTAAAGACCGCTATGCATCAATTCATCTACTCATTTTTTTCAAATTCCAAAAGATAGGACGATAGATTCGGTCCATATCGTTGGAACCCTCGCTTGCCAACATGCCAGATTATGATGGCCAAAACCGGGCAGAAACCCTTGACGTTAAAAAGCAAAGCGACGAAAATAATTTAATGTATTCATTTTAATTGAGGTAGGTATTTGTGTTGGTAAATGTACTTTCTTCTTATCCTTCTTCTTACTTCCTTTTTCTTTATTATCCTCGCGCTTTCTGGCAAAATGTGCGGTTGTTTTTCATTACGGGAATGAATCACTGGCGTTTAATGTTTCGCTGTCACTCGGGTTTCTGTTGTTGTTGTTGTAACTGTCATTAGTTTTGTTGCTTTTGTTGTTGCTTTTGCTGAAAGACATATCTTCCAAAAATGATGACTGAATGAAATGAAAGCAACCAACGCGAGGTAAATATAACTCCATTGCGAGGCGACAAAGGAAATGTCAGCCATGCAAGGAAATGACGCGCTTTCACACCGTATTTCATCACTGTATTTTTAGTTACTGCTTTTCCTTCGTTTTGACAAAGGGAAAGGGGGTTGATGGTGTAATGTGGCAAGAGTATAATATGCATCAGGATATTGAGAAAATTAAGAAACATTTAATGTGAAAAGCTTCTTCTGGTCGGTGGAATATTAATACAAACTCTTTTTATTTTTTAATTTATAAAAGAATTAATTTATTTTTAATTTATAAAAGAAATTCCATTTATTGCAAACGCAGAAAAAGAATATAACGAAGAAAAATAAATGATTAAGAAGAAAAATAAGTGATTAAGAAGAGTCATAACAAAGCATGCATACCACTATTAAGTTTAGTTTCAAAATTGAACCGGAATTTCATTATCCTGATTGCCTTTAATACGACCTTAAATACCGATATTTTATTGATAATTTTTTAACTTGGGCCTTTCCAGGACTATTTTGGGATACTGCACGATATTTGCGATTAATTATTATTGATATATAATTATTAATTGATTTACAACTATGGAATAACTCGATGGTTTTTATTCGATAGTTCCCAACACTAGTCTTCACTCATTCAGTCATTCAACGAACAACTCATTTCAACTCAACTCACTCTCACTCGTCGAACGAACGAATGAATGAACGAACGAACGAGTGAATGAACTAAGGAACAAGCGTGTGGGTAAAAGACGAACAACCGATCGGAACCCACAAACGAACGAACGAAAGAATGAATGAACAGACTGCGAAAATAACCGAATGAACGAAAAGAGAAAGGAGAACAAAAAGAGATGGGATACTCGCACCCTACAATAACAATTTTTGGGATACACAAAATGGTACATATTTCTCAAAAAATATGTAATCAAGCCAACGGCAAATGGACTTGCGTTTTGATCAAAGGGTCATTCCAACTGAATTTATTTTATTATTATAAACGAGAAAAGAAATTTCGAATGAGTTTTCTGGTATAAAATGAGTCTCGGGTAAAAGTATTTTGCTGCAACAAATTTAATGGTGCCTTAATGTTAAAAGTTAATTATACAAATCTATACATTTCTGTAAAAGGAAATATAAATATATTTAAAATATATAGCGGCCCACTAATATGGTTAAAATAGTCATAGGCTTTTAATAATACCGTTATTGTATACTCTTGGTGAAAATTGCATAGAAATCTAAGGTGAACAAAATGTTTTTGACGCACTCGATGTAGTCTGCTGTGTCGTATCGAGCCACTCAATGTTAGTGACATTGTACTCGTTGGCAAAAACATAACAAACAAAAACGACAACGCTCGACTTCACACACATTATGTACGTGAATTTAATGCACCTTCAAAAAAACGACTATTATAACGAATTTTTAATTTACAGCAACGAATGTTCTCTTTTTTTCTCTGCTATTTACACCACGCAACAAGAAGACTTCCGATACATTTCAACCCAAAAAAGGAAATGCAACCCGTGCATCGGAAGCGTCATATGTGTTGGCGATGACAGTGTAGAGTGAAAACAAGAAGGCTGGAGCGTGAGAGAGATAAAAATGTCGAGAAGGAATTGAAGAAAGAAGAGCGGCGAGAAATTGTTGTTGTAGTTGTTTTTATTTGTTGGTGTCGTGACGTGCAACGAATATTGGCAGTGTGCGCTAATATCGAGCGGAAGTTGCGAATACTGTTATTCGTTATCCGTCACTGCGGTTGGGTTATTTTTGCTGCAGAAGCAATAGTTTTATAGCACCTAAAGGCTTTTGGAAATATTGTCGCCTCGTTTCACGCAGATCTTTATGAAAGTTTCAAACATAAAAATATTCTTTTTGTTTGTTGTTCCTGCTCTACGCTACTTAGGGTATACTGGTCTCAGAATTAGTCAGTTTCCCAACCGGTGTGGATCTATTCCATATCTCCTCTATCGCTCCATTCTATATTTTCCTCTCTTTCCCCTTGCTACGTTTCTACCTAACCTAACGAACCAGCGCACGATCTTCCTACTGTTTAAACAAAGGGGTAACAGAAACTATTTTCTTGTCTTGACCAGTAGTTTTCAAGGGAATAACGAGGAGAAACGGTTTCATTCGGCCGGTTTTTCAATTGGTTTGAGGCGTTACGCTGCGGCTTATAAAGCGCATTAATTGTTTGAAGTGATTTTAAGTGCTTTTCCCGTTGCCGCCTCGAGGCCACTATCGTTTGTGATGGTGACCATTCATCCTTTTCTCCCTTCCGCAAACCATTTTCGTGGAACTGTTTCAGTTTGCGGTAGGTGGAGTTCGGAAATAGTAGTAATCATATTTGCTGATTGAGAACAAATTTTTCATGTTTGCATATTTTTGGCCACATTTTACTTCTGTTGATTTCCTTTGCTTTTATTTTTATTTCTTTTTTTAATTATACATCCTTTTGGGTCATGCTGGTGAAAAAGTTTTCGTTGGGGGCTACGGTAGCAACAATATTAGTACTAATAATCGCATGAAAAAATAAATAAGTTTCAAATCTTAAGTATTTCAACGAAAATTTATGGAATTTTCGATACTTTTTAGTGAGTATCGGTAGCATCATTTCATACCAGAAGGTGAAGATATTGATGAAGTTTATGAGGAAAAACAACGAAATGGAAATTTTTTAATAAAACGTCGTGGAATGTTTCGAAATGCCTGAGAGCTCGTAATTGATTTAAATTAATTTTCTCAAAATTCTCAAGAATTTCTCCAAAAAAGAATATACTCAAACCTTTCCTTTCTACTTCCTATAATTCCGCTTCTTCGTTGACTTCTATGAATGACGCAATCCACCCTAAACATAGAATTATATTGCTGTTTACCATGCTGTTCTTTCGTGCACCTAAGTGTGTGTGTCATGTATGCTAGCGTTCTCATGTTATTGAAACTTTAATCAATTATGGATTGTTTAAATTCCAGAGTCTTCAATAACATATTAATTGCAAATATTTGCAACTTTAAGTATTTTAATTAGCATTCCTTAGCTTCCACTTCTCTCCCATTTTTCGACGGAATATTGCCAACTGTCTCTTTTCGCCTATCCATCGCCTGTCCCGTCAATTCATCCCAGTCATTAATTTTTGATGTTTAATATAATCCATATGTGCCGTATAGCTTTGTGTGTGTATTTGTTGCATGTATAAATTTCTCACTATTTAACAACTATTTGCGCAATGAAAATGCATCACGAAGAAAAGATAATTTAATAAATTTTGTTACGCGACCTTAAAGAGTTCCAGTGAAAAAAGAGGATGGAAAAAAGAATGGAAAATTTAAAATCAGCAACGCGGTATGGTATTTTTTTGAATGACATAGCCATTTATTCATTGCTTTTAATATATTTTAAACGTGATGTTTTTATTAAAAAAAGAAATATTTTTAATCTGTGCGTTTTTATTTTGCGGTTCGTTATTGAGGGTTTTTTAAAGTGAAACTTGTTTTTGTTATTTAATAAAAATACTTTTGTGGTCATATACAATTTTTAAAACGCCGTCAATGCGTTGTCTGTTGCAGCACTCACTGCCGCTGTTTAAACAGAAGTTGTTTAAGGATAATACTTGTATGATAATATTAAGTTTTTTTAGAAAATATTCTTTTGTTTTGTCGGTGGAAAGTAACATTTGTTAATTTTCTGCCTTTTCTAATTTTTGGAGAAATCACAATTTCTTTATTTATTTTGTGGCGCAAGTATCTCTATTGCTAAATGATGTTTGACATTAAAAATGTACGTAATCGTATAAGAACGAAGCCCATTTCTGATACATAGTACGAATATATCCAATCGTGTGGTACACTTTCAACATTTGTAGACGGAATTAGGTGATAAAACTGCATCCTCGAACGCTTTCACCGATATTAAATTGTTTTGAGGGAAATGGCAGTGGTACGCTCTTCAGGACCATAATTATAATAAAGACCGCGATGTAGGAGTACAAGTGTCCAAAAAAATTTTGAGTAGTCAGACGTAGCGATCTTACTTGTTTTCTTCTTCTTTTTATTTTGTAAATATTTATATATTTGTATTGATTTTTTATGTTCTGAATTGAATTTCCATACTCAATGAATTCACACACTGAGTTGAATTGCATACAGTATAAATAGAATTTGTTATCTTTGACCCGACACACTGAGTTCAATTTTTACTACTTTTACTAAATTTTATCACACAATTTCAATTTTTAGCCCGTTTGTTGAATACTTTATTTTTGAATACTCATTTGAAGCGAATTTTGATGCAATCAAATCACTTTCTTATTTTGTTGGTGGAATTTCTATCCACTGAATTGATTTTTTCCCCGACATGTTAAAATTATTAGCTCTCGAGTTGAATTTTCCAACGCCCGAGTTAAATTTTCAATCTTTCAATTCAGAATTAAGCGATGAAAATGTCATTATTACATCATTATTATCATCTTGCATATAAATTATGTACGTACATCTTCGCAAAAGACATTAAAATGCCTTCGAATGGATGAAAAAGCAAATGAATAAACGTATACACAATTTTGAAATGTGCGTAATAATTCTGCAACATTTGCCTCGAAGGGTTTTGAAGGATTTATCAAAAAATTCTACAGTTCTAAATGAAGGACTTGTATGAAACAACTTTCAATTAAACATTCAGTTTAATTGAATGAATTTCTCTCAGATAATTTCTCACAAAATACTTTTGATTAAATTTGAAAATTATATTTGCCCACAGAAATATTTCAATTTCAGTGCTCGAATTGAATCAATCAGTCTTTCAATGAATGCAGGTGCATGAAAGCAGAGAACTAGAGAAACAAAGAGAACGAACAAATTCTGTACAAGATTTATTGAAATTTCAATATTTTTTATATTTGTTTATATGAAAATATGTGTAAAACTTTTTAATGAAAAATGAAAAATTGCTTGCTTTAACGATGTTGTTGTTGTTGTTAACGATGATGACGTTCTTGTTCTTTCCCTTCGTTTACTAAATGAAATCATTCAAAAGAAGTTGAGAGATAGAAATGTTTGGATACGTCCATACATGTTTCGAAATGTATGTCTCCCTGTGTATGTGCGGATGTGTTTTTCTCTGCTGCGCCCTTATGTATGTGCTTGCCTTTAAAGTTACTTTAACAAAAAGCATGTAAAGTGTAAATGGTAGTGTTACTTTTACCGTCGCCAATTTTGTTGTTGTTTTGGAGAAGCTTATCAATCCTTTCCATTTGAACGCACAGCAAGCGCAAAAATAAAGAGAAAGAATGATAAACGTGACAGTATTTCTTTTTTTCGTGCTTAAAAAATTTCGTTATAAAGTAGAAAAGTCCAAAACAACTTGCAATGGAAAAAAATATACAATAGAGAATGATGCTTCATTTGTACCGCCTTCATCGAGACCCGGGCATGGCATATACGTGTTTGATTATCTTTTTCACATTTACACGCTCCCATCCTCTCTCCCCTCTATCTTTCCCTTTGCCTTTTCCCCTCTCCCTATATGTTCATGTCTCCATAGAATTTAATTTAAGTCTCACTTCTTGGCAAATGAGCATTGTGTGTTCAGTTAATTGAATTCAATTCGAGTTGATTAGCCATCGCTTCATTTCACGTATGATTTTTTTAAATCCTGCACCTGAAAAGATGTTCGTCTGTTCGTCTACATATCTGCTGGCCTATGGAAGTCGTGATCTCAACTCAACCCAAAGAGATATCGACATGTAATTTGACACGAATTACATATGCCATTATAAGCTGTTCGTAATCGACGATACAAATTGAGAATTTCCTTATGTTCGTAACTAAATTTTAAAGTTTAAATTATGATTCTGAAAAAAGCGTTTCCGTTGGATATATATTCTTGAGGTAGGCGTAG
The DNA here is from genome assembly GCA_963966595.1 of Physocephala rufipes. Taxonomy (NCBI): domain Eukaryota; kingdom Metazoa; phylum Arthropoda; class Insecta; order Diptera; family Conopidae; genus Physocephala; species Physocephala rufipes. The sequence goes on along the minus strand of OZ016502.1, from coordinate 35,864,775 downwards.
CCGCCTGCCATGAAAAGATGCGGTTACGGCAGGAAGGATAGAGGTATTTCCACGAAATTTGGGAAGAATATTTTCTGACTTCCTATGGTGTTCTTACTAAAAATGAGCTAGTGCGTTGTCTGCTCTTTAGAGTGAATAAAACAGCTGCGTACCTCAGATTGTAGAGAGAAATAAAAGATATGATTTTACATTCGAGCTCATAATTTAAACCAAAATTGTACTCCCAAACGTTGGACTGGTATTTTGGAATTATACCAAAAATGTATTTTACGCGTGTATAACCTTGGGTGTATGACCTTCATCCAGGTTAAACTTAATTGTTTTCTTTTCATTTTTATTTTACATTTTCTTATATCCTTCATTATTAACTCACTGACAATCACAACAAAAATTAAGTGAATTCAACAGAGACATGCTATTTTTGACATATTTTCTCAGAAGATTTCCATTGATTAGCTTCCGCAAAGCTTTGTGAAAGACATCACATTCATAGTCATGAGTTTAGAGCTCCGCAATGTCAAAATGTTATAAATAATCATTCACGTTTATAAGCAGGAGATGTTTACTAGGTATTCGGCGAAATCGAGAATTTAAAAAAGTCGAATTTTATATTATATTTTTGTGTCACCTCATTTAACAGTTGTTTGTTTATATATTAATAGACACGTCGAACGAAAGGTTTAATATCCGAGTATGAGGAACACGTGGATGTTTCTGATTCGGACTGATCTTTTCGGACTGATTTTTATCTCGGAGTCGAAACCGACGTCTAATGGAAACTGTGTGTCAAGCTGATGACAAAGCAGCCATCACATTCAGGCTTTTTCTACACACATCAATATCAAAATAGTCGAAGTTTAGTTCTACGTGAATATTATTTAAATCAATAATTCTCTCCTATTTTTTCCTAGCTCCTTGACACTTTCGCATTCTCCGCCTTCCTGCTTTTTTCTTTTTTCCCGCTGTTTACTCGTTGTGCCGCATTGCGTTGCAGTGCGTTACCTTGCTTTGTACTGCGTTGCGTTATTTTTTCATTCTGGACTGCGCTTAATATAAAACGTCACATAAGTCTTCCAACTCTATACACAATTTGGTACCGGATCCAATGTTTCGTTGCTGCGTAGGGAATTGTCATAATATACGTAAGATTTATGCAACAAGTTTTCGAGTTATGAAATAAAAGAACAACAATAAGTAGAGGTAGAATAAGGAAAATATATTTGAGGTTATGATGTATAACGAACGAACGAACTTAATAAACGAACGAATTAAAAAGGTAGATGAAAAAAGAATCTGTAAATAGTTTCTAAAATTTCTTCATTTTATTTTTCTCCTTTTGAGGTTTTTATGGTTTATGACGATATCGCTGTCAACGTAATTTCATCTGGTTTTGGTGTCTTCCCATTGGGTTTTAGTTTTCGTTGGTGATTGAGTCTACAGAGAAAAGGCATACAATTTCTTGAAACTATTCGACGTATGAAATGATGATAATAAGCTTGCATTTAACTCACAAGCATGAAATACATTTATATTTTCATGTTTTTATCTATGGAAACACTTTTATTAAGAACTTAAGAAATGACGATTAAAATGTATTTCCCTTCTAAATACTTATAAGTGCATATTTATCCATCCAATTGATAAGTTTCCAATTTTTTATTTTTAAATTCAAAAGAACGTTTGCATATTTCAATACTTTTCCGAAGATTTAAGAGATTTTTTATCAGAACCGGAATGTATTTTTATAAAATTCGAATAAAATATCGTTCGCAGTTTGCATTCGGTTTTAAGAGACTTCCTTCAGGATCTTCTTTCTTCTGTTCTTATTCCATCCAAATTGAAGCATCGACAGTATCGTGCGGGAATTCGCATTTGTGGTAATAATTGGCGTTTTGGTTGTCATATTTACCGCTTAGCACATTGCGGCAAATCATATTCATGTCGAGTGAAAATAAATTGAATCAAGTAAAATTACTTCAACGTTAAGAATGCCAACAGTGAACAATTGCGCACATACACACACATATACAATCGGTGACTTGCTATCGTCTTCGGAAATCTCGTATAAAATATTAATTTAGAAATATGAACGGATTTGATTATTTTGTGTTGTGTGGCAACGCTTACCATAACAGCAATAATCTGAGTCTTGTTGGCTTGTGATGAAGAAAAAGACATATGATGATGAGGAAAAAGGACTTAATAAAATCTAAATAATTTCAAGACATTTTTATAAGTCTCTGGGATAGTTAAAGAGAGTTAACAAGATTATTTTTCAATTTTATAAAAATTGCAATGATTTACTTCAGAAATATGAAAAATAATTGATTCTTTGATTCGATGTAATGTCGATGCAATGTAACAAAATTATAGAAAGTAGGTTTCTATGGATGAGGTTATAGAATGAAGAAGGACGGAATCATTTAAAACTGGAATAAACTCAAGAAATATTAGCAAGTGCATATCCTGTTTACACATACCCACAGACACAAACATACTCACGTATGTCGACAATGCCTGATCTATTCCTCTATTGTTCCAAACTTCACTGTTTCTTAGTCCTCCAACTTTTTGTTCCCTTTTAAGTGAAAATTTGGTTTCATCGCATCATGCATATTATTTTCATACACTATTATCGTAATTTATGGGTCCCTGGAATGGAACGAAGTTGGATAAAAATGATGCTGATAAAAATATGAGGTTGGTTTACGAGAGAGATTTCAAAATAGACGGGGTAATTATTGAATCTCGTACGAACTTTCATCACTTCGAACTAGCTGAGGAAAAACGTCTGATTACTGAATTTTTAAATTACTTTCACTCAAGTTTTCAAGTTCACTCTTACGGTCTCTGCGTTTTGGAAGAATAATAAGAGAATAAAATGAATAAAAAGAGCGATGTGTTCGAACGTCAATTCAAGAACTGCCACGCAAATCTCGTGAAATATTTGAATAGACCAAAAGGTAGATGAAGAAGAAGAAATATAGGAAAAGAAGATGACGAATGATAAAACATCAAAAGGTAAAATAACGTGATTGAAAAACGCTGACAGCAACAAAAGATATATAGACAGAAGGGATAAAGGAATCAAACTACTACAAAGGAAGTTGAAGAAAAAAAAGACAAACACTTTAAAATTGAAAAAAACAGTAACGGACTCATACACATGTATAAAATACCACTGTAGGAAAATATGATACATGCACACACACTTACACACACATATATATCCACGCGCATCCGTTTTAAATCCCTTCTGAAAGGAAGTTCGAACAGTGAAAGGGCTGCCGAATTCAACTGCTTCAATTTTATTTGATTTCGAAAGCAAAAACGCATCAGCCGGAAGTTGTGTGGTATTGTTGTGTGAATGGATGAATGAACATACAGTCAGAGACTACAAGCCAGGGTTTTCCGGATTTGTCGCCTCCACAACTGGAATCACAAATTTGTGACATTGTGTTTTCTTTGGCAGTATCTCCCTCGCTTTTCCGTCTCTATTCTTATCTTTCCTTCTTCTTCATAATATTATCCATATATTTTTCTGTCTGCGTTTGTTCCTGCTATCTCGCTCCAATGACTTTAGTGAGTCAGACAGTTTAAAATCTTACCAAAGTTTGATCTGACTATGTAAACCATAAAACAACAAAAGTCATGCGATTGATTATCCTTAGCCTCTCCTATTACAACGTACTTATACACTTATACACTTGCACAACACACCCACACTTGTACGTGCATAGAGGACTCCTTTCTGGTATTTATCGTACAATATGTTTCCGGTAATGCTTCAACATCTGCCACCTACCGAAGGACATTGTTTGCTATCCTCTGCATCTTTTTCAATTCGTTGATGCTTTTTGCTGTCATTGTTATAACACGTTAGTGTTGGTGTAGTAGTCTTAACAAATTTTAAAAGTGAGGTCCTCTTTGGGAAATAAATTGTCTTTTATACCACAGAAATCAATTTTGTTGAACCACATTGAGATTCTTCATCTCATTCGCCCTGTAGTCCCCAAGCCTCACAATTTCAGCCAAAAATTTGAAGTCCACTGAAGAAGAAGAATAAATGTCATTTTCATATTAATTTGCATAAAAATTATAAAAAGTTTATGATTTTAAAAAACAATTATTAAGAAGGAAAAAATCTACTCTGTTTCAATTTAAATGAAATAATTTTTGGTTTTTCTTTTTCTGATTGGATTCGATGCGCAAACTGGCCAAAGTTTTTTTTAGTTAAATTTTTAGAGTGTGCAATGGAGAGTCTCAGACGATAATATAAAACCAACACCAGGCTTCATTTGATTAAATTTCTCTTCATCTTCAACTGTAATTTTCATGGATTTGTAATTTTACAAGAATACTTACAAAATTGTCTTCCCTTTTATTCTGGCCAAATATCAATAAATTTGTAAAGAATTCATTCTCACTCTTTCCCACTCTTTCTCACTCTTTCCCTCTCTCATACACACGAATGGGTACACAGCACATTGTCAGATACTCGAAGTGTACGATTCAGCGTAATTTCTTCTAATTAACTTTTGCCATTGTGACAAATGATCAGTCTGCGTTTAACTGAATTCATTCCCATTTTAATTAGTAGTAACTGTAAATGACATTTGTTTCATTTTTCAATAGTACACCCGCAGGAACGCACTATAGGAGGCATGTTAGGTACCGAAAAGTATATGTGTCCTTACTCAAAATCACCTCACAATTTGCTTTAGCGATGTTTGTGTCTGCGTTTCTGTATGTGCAGCCGAGTGAGGCTGTAAAGCCCAAAGTTCACAAATTGTAGTAAGTTTTTTCTGTAGAAATTTGAGATGATTAGCGTTCGAATACAAGATCGATATTTTAAACAGTTCTCCTTCCATATCATACGTTCTTGAGATAACAGACAGATGGACTGGTTATGTGCCTGCTAAAGCCATTCTAATGACAAGAATGAGTTTAGTGTTACGCACCAGAGCAGATGTGTTTAATGTATGTGTATATATGCGTGTTTTTGCGTGTGTATCTGTGTGTCTTTGTGTGAGTGCGAGTGCATGCGTGCGCGTGTGGGTCGATGCACGGGTGTAAAAACTCTCTCCACTCTCTAACACACACTATTTGATTTTGCAGTTTGTGGTCTTCTACTGCAATAATTTTTAGGTTTTCTCTCTGCTGCTTGAAAATTGCTTGCGGTCTCGTTGATATCCTGCAGATAACAAAGGCTTTCCAATTAAATTTAATTATTTTGTCAACGTCATGTAATCATTGCATATACATAGATTACAACACGTTGACCATATCAAATAGTCATTGCTGTTGTTGTTGGTTATTGTTGATTGTAAACTGATGAACTAAAAATCAGGAGCTGATTCATACTGTTCAAAATACTGGCATAATAGACACAGATAAATGATACGAGTATCATTGGGATTATGTTGAAGAATTTAATGCATTTGCATCAAGATAAAGTCGAAATTCAATTAAATTCTATTAAAGTATCTATGACGAAAATAATCAGAAGAGCTTTATTAAGTCAACTTTTAATGATTACTTTTAGGACTTTTTCCGTGGTCTGGCAAGAAATACAAAATGTGACCAACGTGGTTGTTCAGCATTAACGTGCAAATGAAACAAATGAATTTTAGGAGGTGTTTGTGAAATGTGAATTCAAATGTGACTACAAGGATCGTTTGAGAATGACGAATGTCGGATGAGGGCACGATAGTTTCGTATTATAATGCGACTACACAGTTGAGAATTTATCACGATCTGACATTGCAACGGCAGTCAGGATTTCGATTTCATGGTGAGTAAAAAATGGTTTAATTCAATTCTCTTAGAGTTATCATTCCCCGCACTTATCAATTTTGCATTCAATTTTGATTTAAAACGCGTTCAATTAAAAAGCAAATGAAAATTATTTACTTTCTCCGATCTATTTAATTCTTTTAGTGATTTCGATCACTTCTTTAATCGCTATTCTTCATCTTTAATAACGTCATAACATAATTAGCAAAAACTCAGCGAAAAAAAAACAAGCAGAGTATTGTCGGTAGTACCCGCATCGTCTAAAGGGAACGGGGCCGCGGTGCGTGATTTCGAAGCGAAAATTCACCATTTAAGAATTACCACCCTTGCCCATTTTCCTTACCCGTTTAAAAATCAAAACTTAATATTTATGAGAATTAAGATGATATTAAATGACCCTTAGACACGCACCGTCAGCGCAGCAGGTGCTGACAGCTTCGGCTCTTTCACGACTAATTTATACGACACCTTATTTGTACGGACCATGAAAGTGAAAGGAAGCAATTTCATTTATTTAAATTACGGTATTAACGATATGATGGTTGGGATTATGAAACGAACGTGAAAAGAGATATCTTTATTAAAACGCTGGTAGGTGTCAATAAATTAGTAGGAGTTAATTTTTATAACAATATACAGTCTATAGAATTGTATTTAGAGTTTTTCATTCAAGAAATGGAATAATTTATATATTATAACTCTGGGTTGGATAATAATTATTTGAGCATGCACACAAGAGGATGTTTTTGTTGCAACACAACTCAAGCAGTCGTAACTTTTCTAACATTTAAAATGTAAATAATATTTTCTCAAGGAAATATAGAGAAGTAGCTTTCCTATAAACGATATATAATTTGTTCATTTCCGTTTCGTAAATAATTAATACCTAGATAGAGTCTTAAAAACGTTAGCGTTATTGATTTTCAGACAAAAGCGCACAGTGGTTGGCTTATCATACAATTTTAATAAATATTTATGAATAAGGAAAGTTTTTTCACGACCATCAAACGCACGATACAATGTTTAAAAAATAATTTAAAAAAATCTCAAGGGTCAAACTGAAGCTTCTTAACGAATCTGTCGACAGAGCCGCATAATAGTTGACTTTTCTAGTTGGTTTGTACTTGTTATGAGTCTAACGTGGACTCTAGCTAACTTCATCTTTAGAAGACAGGCGGATGTTCTGTCTTCACTGTAGTCTAAAGCCCGTTATTCCTTATCCTCTTTCTGTGCAGGAGAATTCGAAGCAGCGGAGGCTATCACCTACAGCGGCATGCGCTACAGAACAACAATAATAGACTTCTTTTGGCTTAAATTGAACCATATGGTTGTGGACGACATATGATTCTAGCAGGACTGCGCTACGTGGCACACGGGCACGTAGCGCGGAACACGTAACACAGAAGTGACATGAATTGGACGCTAAGATCATGCGATTTAACCCGGATAGAATTATTTTGTGGGGTTTCGTGAAATCGAAGGTGTATACCAATAAACCGTAAGCAACCGGTGCCTTTAAAGGTAATATAATTCAGGTCATCGCTCAAATTCAACCGAGTCTATGCGGGAGAGTCATTGAAAATTTCCCCACTCGGATCCGTGCCACCGTGAGAAGTCCCAGCAAACATTTGAAAGATGTTAGATTTAAAACATAGTCTTTGAATGAAATTTAAAATTCACTGATACCTCGCACACAGCTTCTTTTATTCAATCTAAACATTGACCCACCACAATTGAAGATACCTTTGATTTCATATAAGAACAGTTTTGAACTGCGTACTAGCCCTTGTCGTTTGGTTTGGTTTGGTTTGTTTTGTTGTACCATCCGTCTTAGTTGACAACTTCGACTAACTTTCACTTTAAATTAAAGCGTTTCTAACAACCATTTCCATTTTTTTACTTTAGTGAATTATTAATACGGAAGGGAAGTCGATAGAAATGGGAGGGAGTCGATTGAGGAAAATAAGAAAGAATAAGTTTAAAAAGTAGAAACTTGCTCCCAGAAAAGTCAAGATTAAAAAAAGCTTTAAAATAAAAGTAAAAGTAATCTGTTTGTGTTGGATAAAAACTTTTCGACAAACTTTTTATTTTCTTCAATTTATTTTTACGCATGGGCACCTCAAACACGTAGGATAACGTTTAAGGGCGGAATAATCGGAAGGCGAATTGTTTTAGCGCTGCCAATGGACAAGAACGTTTACGGTGGACACATTTTTTCCCTTCTTATTCCTTTTCTTTGCTTATGCTTAACTTGCTCTTGTTTCGGTCTATCTCTCTACTCTAAACATCAATAAGAATAGGAAGAAGTGAACGGAGATAAGTTAGTAATTTAGGAGGGCAAGATCAGCAATACCGCTGGACCAAGTTTCGGCATCCCTCTGGGTTTCTTGCTGTCACTGGCCAAATTTTATTTGACGGGTAAGTCAAACTCATTGCTGCAAATAGTTTTCAAGCAAACGGCTGGAAAACACTGAAGGAGCGGTAAGGAGAAGTTGAATTGGTTTAATTATTGATGTGTTAGTGTATTTGTTAGTTAATTTAACTTTGATTGTTCGTTTTTATTTTCGATTTTGTAGACGATTGGAGTGAAAATATGGTAGTGCGATGATTTTATCTTAAAAATTAGAGAAATGTTTCTCTGAAAAATTTTAACTCAATCGGTGAGAGGGATGAATATAAATGTAAAGAAGAAGATATAAATGAGGGTAGAATTTTTTAAGAAAATAATAGAATTCAAAAGAATGAAGATATTATAAAGAAAATAGAATCGAAAAGTAAAATAGAACGTTTAATAAACTGATTTCGAGTGAATTCTTAAATGATTTATCAATTTCGATAACAAATTTTAAAGCGTATAATTCATGTATTAATGAAGAAGAATCATTCACTTAGGGTCTATACTTGCAGACTATAATTTCTTGCAGACTATAATTGCAGAATATAATTTTCATAGGTATGAATAAATGTATCGTAATGAAATCGTAGTGAAATCGTATTTGCAATTGATGTTTCCTGGATAAAAAAAATTCAGTGATAAAATGATACTTCAAGGATTTATTTCAGAGAATATTACCAAAAAGAAAGACTTGTAGAAAATTCAAATGATCTTCAAGTGAGCGTCTGAAGAAGAAAATACAACCAAAATACTTGTAGAAAAGACTTATATTTCTCCTGTTTTACTTCTATATTTTTCTTTGAGCTTCTCTCTGGTTTGGAATAAACAAAAGATTTGCAAATCTTATCTTTTCTCCTTTTCGTACTTTTTTCTAACATTACTCTGAGAAACATTGCCATCGCAAAAGTAATCCGCAACCACTTACTATATCATCATGAGAGAAAAAATATCTTGGAGTTACGGAATTATATTTTTGGAAAAGTTTGTTTGCTATTTAATTCAATTTTTTCTTTGGAAATCGTGAGAAAAATTGTTGTCAATTTGAAAATAAAAACTTTTATGATTGATGCCTATTTAATGATTTCCTTAATAGGAATTTTTCTTTTTGGATCGCTTTCTTTAACCTCTCTCTCTCTCTCTCTCTTGCTGTCAGTTCCATTTCCAGAGCTGTATGTCGCGAATAAAAGAGCTCCTACGAAATGGCACGATATAATTTCAGAAATATTATTATGTTTTACGCTCTTCTTATTGTTCTTATTTCCTTGGTTTTAGAAGTGTTAAGTAAACAATTAATACGTTAAATTTAATAATGCGCAATAGAAGATCTACTTAATTCCAAAAGCAATCACGTTTCAACTAGTGAAAGATACTTTGAACCTCTTTATGCATAGGAATCACTCATTTTTATGCAAAGGGATTCATAAGCAAAGTCACCTACCATAATATGCTAGAATGTGGCAGGCTCGGCTTTAAGTCTGCAACTTTTGAACGTGCAAGTGTTTGCTCAATAGAATGATTGTAAGGATTTCATAGAATACTGCTAGAATTTTCATTTATTTAATGAATTTATTTAATTGACTTTAAAGGTTTTTAGTGGTTTCTCAATAATTTGTAACATTATCGATAAAGTAATATATTTTTAAACAATTCTGTGACTCAATTTTTCACTTAAAGGAAAAATGTATTTTTTCCGCTATTTTCTTAAAGTTATCCAAAACTAAACATCAGTGATTTAATGAAACTCGCACATAATGTTTTCTAGAATACAGAATTGTGCGTGATTAAGTGACCGATGTCAATGAATGAATTACGACAATGACGGCTTTATAAAATAGCACTACTAAAATGTACATACATGTATATATTATAACTACGCAATTCTTTTAAAAATCCATTCATTATATCTTGTCATGTCATTTGCAACATTAGTTTGAATCAAAACATTTTTTTAGCTTTTGGGCATAGTTCGGTTTGTTTAGAGATCCATTGATGAAAAATACTAGAAATGTATTTGTGTGAAGTATTATATAGATGAAGTATTATATAGATTTATTTCAATTTTTGTGCTCATCACGTTCTGAAGTCTTCATAATTTTTTTCGAACTGAAGACTATTGTAAGAATTACATTAAACAAATAGCATGGGAATCCCCTTTAAAAATTCCGACAGCTAAGAATTCAATATGAATTTAATAAAAATCTCATTTCCAACTAAGTGAAAAATATCAAATGTGTTAAGATTGCATAATAATTTGGAATTCAGGGCTGTAAAAATCATAATCACGGGAGTGAGATGTAGAGAGGAAAAAGATGAAGATAAAGTTTCTTCTTCAAAATTGCACAGTTTATAAAAAATACTGTGGAATCGTAGCGTCGTTGCTGATTTTATTATTTGACGATGATGAGGTTAGGGCATCAATATCGATGAGAGTCCTTGCTTGTCAATAACAACATTCACCACATATCCGCTTAGATCTTCCTTGAATGACTCTCTTCAACACATAACCCACACAACCACCCACCCAACCACACGTAAACTTAATCATAATTCATAGTCACCCCCAGATATTGTAAAGGCTACAAAAACCGATGACCGAAATGCACTTGAGCGAAAGGACTGATATTCTATAATGCATGTTTGGCATTTTTTCATTGTCTTTTTTACAACATCAACATTAACTGTGACAGTCCGGATAGGATCATTGGGTTGTTACATATGTATTTGTTGTGATGATTGTGAAGTTTTGAAGTGCCAATCCTTGTCCAGTTAGAGCAAAGTGGCAATAATAAACCGAAGTCTTAAGAAATTTATGAGAACGCAGAACACTATCAGAAAATCATCTAGAAAGACCCTACAATATGGTACGACTTCCAACTTTCGACTTTCGACTTTAATTGGCCATTTGGGAATCTAACTTCCTGACTGTCGATTTGACCATATTTCCAGAAACGGCACATATTGATGAGAGTAATTGACGAGAGATGGTCGGAACGGTTTTGGTTACGTTGGGCCATGATATTAATTGCTCTTTTACTGCGATAAATTTCAAGGATTGATTAATGTCAGAAGCTTTTCGATAGAGTCTTATATCTAAAGTATAAGGCGGCTTTTTAAAGGTTCCAAGCTTATCAATTGATTGATTAACGATCAACTAGAAAAGTCTGTTGAAAAGCACAAAAGTGTTATTTAATTTTTGTTAAAAATGTTAGTGCTCAACGCCACTGGAAATACGTATCGTTCGCTTCACTACTTCTTCTTTAGAATGAGTTATAAATAGTTACTGTGTTAGTTCTTTGGTTTCTCTCCGATGATTTGTCGATGATATTGTCGCCCTTTCGCTCCTGTTCCATACATCTTCCCAGATTCTTCGCCTTTTAATATACTCCATCATCTGCGTCACTACGTTATGATCGTATCCAAATGGACCCACCCATTCGAACGGAGTTGGAGTTATCGAACCGGCACGTTTTGAGAAGCATTTAATTCTCCATTAGCAAAATTGATTGAAAAAGGATTAGCAAAGCATTCACGTCATCACAAGTACGATAGTTTGCTGCAGATGGCTGTTGATGATGGATGAGAAGAAAAAAGTGAATTGATCCCAAGGCGACGTATGAAGGAGAAGTGAAACTGAACTCTTCTGCTATTGGCAAATCATCAATAATTAAAACATCGGAGGCATTAAGGACACTGAAAAGATTTTCAAACTTAAAGAAATTCAATTTATTCTAATTCGAGTTGAAACATTGGCTGTGTCGTGTGTGGTGGTGTATATATATTCTGCTGGCTTTCCATGGCGGTCAATCTTTCTGTCTGTCTTTCTTTTATTATCTCACCCCATTTTTCTTCCCTCCTTCCCTTATTGATGGATATTAAAGTGGTTTATAATCAAAGAGGGTTCCTTATTTTATAGCGTGGTAGTGGTTTAGGTTAGAAAAACACGAATGCGGCCTAATAAAATAATACTTGGACTAAACAATTGTCAGTGCACATGTCGGTTCAGCAGACGGTTCAGGAAGATATTGTCGAGGCCATGCTTCTTACGCTAGAAGACCTATCACCACACTTTATCTTTCTTTCTCGCTCTCTACAGGTCTGTACATCTGTTTGCCCATCGGCCTGCCTGGGATTGTACAGCAGTTAAGTGATTTATCTATTCGCATCGTCCACGTCGCTTCTTCCACCTAAACATGCAAACAAACTCACAGGTATCTTTACGACTCACACATCCTAAATGCATAAAATCCGACAACGAATTGCTCTAAAAAAAAGGAATTGCATGTGGGAAAGGTATCCTGCAAAATCCTTGTCATGGTAATATTAGTAGCAACTACGTGCCATTTCCTGAATTCAGGCCCATTCAGAATTATTTTTATTTTTTCTTCTATTTTTTTATTACATTTTAATACCGCAAAATGTCTTTCAACGAACTGCTCTTGAGAATCTTTTTTCTTCGGGAATTTTATCTGCTCAAGTATTGACCAAACAAAAGCAAAAGGGAATGGAAAGATAAGGAATAGACAATGTCTGGTGATAACACCCCATTCGATTCAAATAATGTATGGTATGCAAAAGTACATAAGCACCACTGGACGATTATGCGAAAAGTATTTGAATTGTGGTGGGTGATAGAAATGGATGATGAAGGACGTAAGGAAGTACAAAGAAAAGAAACAGAAAAGTGGTGGTCAGGAGTCTCAGTTTTCATTGTTGTCCACTGAATATGGCCAAGTTTTTATAAAACCTTTTTATTGAGTCCGATGAAGGCACATGCGATATTCTCGGATTATGCCCTTGATGACCTTTCGTCAACCCTCTCATGACCAATATGACCATGATGAGTTAAGCAGTGTAATAAGGGCTCTCTAGAGATTTTAGTTCAAACTGAAGTACTTTTTAATAAAAAAACTAGGTATTTCTAATGGATATAAAATAAAATATATAGGAAATATAGGAAATTTTTGAAAATAATTTCATTAAAATGCTGCTAAAGTATAATTTTTATTTTACTCTTTTTTTCTGAATTTTTCTTTTGACTCATTACAAATGTAATTACCTCCTTCCGCAATTATTATAGATGTAATTTATCTATATAAAATCGATATAATCTATGGACATAAGAAGCGAAATTCACGTAAGCGAAAAAAAACTCGATCACACAAATAAATCGATTTTAATGACACAAAAGTCAGCCACCAAAAATTGTCTTTTAAGTCATAAAACCCTCTAAAAATGACAATAAATAATATTAAGTCCCACGAAAATCACTATTTCGATAATAGTGAAAAAAACTCTGCCCGCTATAGAATATTGAGGCATTGTATCGCAATAAGGCACTACGATATCGATGATGCTGACCTAAACCATAATTCAATGTTTCTTATCACAAAATATTAGGAAGAATATGGGAAACAAACGAGCCATCGAGAGCCCCATAATAAACGCAAAAAAATGATGAAATAGGTACCTTTACTCCCTCTCTCCTTTTCTATTCTTCTTCTTCTCCTTATTTACCCCCTCTTACTCTCACGGGTTTTGTTGACAAATACGTATTGGCTGTGTCAATCACCCAAAATGTCTAAAATTGCATGATCTGGCAAATCTTAACAAAATTGCAATAATAAATAGCATGAAAGTAGATAATTTAAAAAAGGGAGAACTAACTCATACAACTACTTATAGTGGTCACTGATTGTGGTTCGCCCGCCAAATAAAGACTTTGATAATATAGAAAAATGTCGTTCCCTTCGCCTTTTCCTCTGCAAAAGTGTATTTAGTTATTTATTTATCGATCTTCAAATCCCCTTGAGCTCTTAATATCTTTCTACTTTTCGTGGTTTGTCTCACTGTTTTCTTTATTTATGTTTTTATTTGTTCGTCAATAACTAATAGCAAAAATACTGCGAATGCATACAAATTTTCTTCCAAAAATAGTATAAGTTTTTATGAGAAATAATGTGCGCAATGACGCAAAGCGCAGAAAAGCGTTGGATATCTTCCAACGCGTGGTTGATTGGAGTTGGTTTGAAATTATTTTTGGAAGCAAATTTATATACATTCGTAGCGTTTTATTAGTTATTGACAAAATGATGGAACAAATAAATACATAAATTAAGGAAACAGATAAACAATCCAGGAAAAGTAAAAAGATATTAAATGATCGAAAACCAAACAACTTTAGAAAAATTGTAGACAATTTATGTGAAAGCACATAATTTGTATTTTACTGGCACGTATAACGTATTATTGTGCCAAAATATGCGTTTTTCTACCCTCACACATATTCCATTGGTGTTGCTCATTTGATTCTGAATCATTGTCCTTTAAATGTTCCTTTTTTATTTGGTCCTCTATCACAAATATCGTGATATATTTGTAGGAGTAGTCGTGTTCCCTGCCGATAAGAGCGGCAGGAGAAATGATTGAATGAAGACGGCTACAATTATTTACCAAAGTCCGTGCCCCATAAATTCTCACAGTGCTGACAGTTTTAGTTTGATTAAATTTCTGTGCTATTTCCCAAACAAAATAAAAACAGAAGTAAAGAGCGCTACATTGAAAAACCTGATATACTTGTACGAGTAAGTCAACATTGATCTTTAGCTGTCCGCAGGACTTGCTGACCATGCGCACCTCTTGTGAAATTCATGCCAACTCAACTGACTACCATCGAAAGGGAGCGAGGAAAGAATGATTAAATAATAATCTGTAAAATGTTTTGTATAGGATGAGGAGAAAGAACCAAAAGGGACACTTGGTAAACGGTGCAAATTAATTAATCAAAGTGTACAAAGCGTATCGTCACGGCGAACGGTCTAAAAAGGATTACAAGTGCAAATGAAATTTACAAAAGCAACTTTTAAAATATTATCCTGAGTAGAGCCAACAATCAATTTAATCGATTATATTCCGATAAGCTGGCAGAAATGGACTTGTTGGTCCATGTGAATAAGGTGAAACCATGTGAATAAGGTGGAGGCACTGAGAAGAAATGCTCGAACTAAAGAAAAGTTGGAGGCTTAAAGAAATACAAAAGTTAAAGGGATCAGCTTGATAGTCTTAAATGAGGGGAAATATCAGCCGAATATATGTCGATTGGAACGGAATAGAGAAAGAGAGGGAGAGAGAGAGAGAGAGAGAGAGAGAGAAAAGGATTAAAAGTGGAATATTTGTTAACACGGCGCAACAAGATTTTCCTCCAAAAACCAGAGAGTGATTTTCTATAGGAAAATTTTCTGCTGATTCCGAAAATGTTGTTAGTTTTCTAGTTGTTTAGTTTTCTAGATATCAACAAAAAACCGTCTTTTTGGTATTTCGAAAACTTAGATTTATATAATTAAGTGTAGCTTCCTAATTTTTCATTTCTTTAGTAAAAACCGACCACGGAAGTAAAGGTAATTTTCTAAAAAAAATTTAAGACTACGTTTGTTAAAATCAGCTAAGGAATGCCAATTCTATCGCAAAAAGAAGTCAGAAAAAAATTAATTTTTTCGATTTTTTGAAAAAATATTGAAATCATCAATCTAAATAAGTTATAAAACGTATCCCTCCAAAAATGAAAACTCAAGTTTCTAAAGTGAAATTTTATGCGGTTTTCTAAAATGCTATTAGTTTTTTCCTATCTCATATCATTTTTAAGCTATCTTTAATAAAGATTTCAAGACTTAATTTGAAAAAATCGGTTGTAAACTGTTACCTCGGGAATTGAATTTTTGTCAATTTTTTATGTTTATATTGACTTAGACAAGATGTCTGCCGGCTTTAAGTTGATTACATTAATAAAAGATAACCGAATATAAAGGAGATAATGAAGGGATGGGAGAAGAAGATGAATTCTATGATTTCTATGATTTCTATGATTTCAATGATTTCTATGATTTCTATTATTTCTATGATATCTATGATTTGAAATCATAGAAATCATAGAAATCATTAAAATCATTAAGAAATCATAGAAATTATAGGTAGATCATAGAATCATAGAAATCATAGAAATCAATAGAAATCATAGAAATCATAAAAATCATAGAAATCATAGAAATCATAGAAATCATTGAAATCATAGAAATCATAGAAATCATAGAAATCATAGAAATCATAGAAATCATAGGAATCATAGAAATCATAGAAATCATAGAAATCATAGAAATCATAGAAATCATAGAAATCATAGAAATCATAGAAATCATAGAAATCATAGAAATCATAGAAATCATAGAAATCATAGAAATCATAGAAATCATAGCAATCATAGAAATCATAGAAATCATTGAAATCATAGAAATCATAGAAATAATTGAAATCATTGAAATCATAGAAATCAATAGAAATCATTGAAATCATAGAAATCATAGAAATCATAGAATTCATCTTCTTCTCCCATCCCTTCATTATCTCCTTTATATTCGGTTATCTTTTATTAATGTAATCAACTTAAAGCCGGCAGACATCTTGTCTAAGTCAATATAAACATAAAAAATTGACAAAAATTCAATTCCCGAGGTAACAGTTTACAACCGATTTTTTCAAATTAAGTCTTGAAATCTTTATTAAAGGATTACCTGTCATTGCATACCTATAATTTTTCCTGTTAAATTAGAAATAAAGGAGCTGCGGTTGATTACTCTCATTATATCCGTTATATTCAGTATGATAAAAAAATGTTTTTTTTTTGATAAATGGCGATAGCTTAAAAATGATATGAGATAAGAAAAAACTAATAGCATTTTAGAAAACGCATAAAATTTCACTTTAGAAACTTGAGTTTTCATTTTTGGAGGGATACGTTTTATAACTTATTTGGATTGATGATTTCAATATTTTTTCAAAAAATCGAAAAAAATTAATTTTTTTCTGACTTCTTTTTGCGATAGAATTGGCATTCCTTAGCTGATTTTAACAAAAGTAGTCTTAAAATTTTTGTTAGAAAATTACCTTTACTTCCATTGCCGGTTTTTATTAAAAAAATTAAAATTAGGAAGCCACAGTCAATTATATAAACCTAAGTTTTCGAAATACCAAAAAAACGGTTTTTTGTTGATATCTCGAAAACTATAGAAAAAAACTATAGAAAAAAAATTTTCCTATAGAAAATTGAACTTTCGTTTCTGGAGGGTAAAATTTTTCATTTTCTGTTGCGCCGTGTAATCAGTCCACCAGAGTACATTTTCCACTCATGTCTTCTTTACATGTCAATATGTCGCAGCATCTCGATGATGCATGCGGTTATTCTACCAAACGTACCATAAGTGTTTTTAAATCATTATGATAACCTCAAAATGGAACGAGATGAGAAGATTGGGAAGTAAACGCCACAAAAGCGTCATATTTACTGTCTATTATGAAATTTAAACCATTAACACGTTGCCAGAAACGCCATCCCCACGATATGACGAAATATGATAGACTGACTGAAAACGGGATCTCTTCAACCCACAGGAACATACCATGTGCCATCAGGCAATGTCGCCTACACTTTATCTGCTACTTATTTGCCCATATCCTGCCCGTTACGATAGCCAGGCAGGTTAACCAAAGCTACCGAGAGCATCAGCAAATTTCTCCTTCTCTTCGCGGCCGCTTCTATAACTGTCACCCATGTATCCATCTCTATATCCTGTTGCTGGGTTATTAACATGTTTTGCTGACTTTTGTTGCAATCGCTGTTTTTGTTCTCGTTGTTGATGTTACTTGTCAGTCACACATTTAGCATTTTTCATTTTATGTCCGCTCTCATTGTGGTGTCGTGCGCATGGACGATCTTAAATGTAGCTTTAGAAATGACAAACTGATATGCAAGGATTGACATTTATAGCGATCAAATTTCAGCTACCAGGAAGGATTTTCGAGAGATGAATTCATACCGCACAGTTTTATCTTACAGACCAATAGTATCATCCAATAATTTTGCATTTCCATTAGCGAAAATTTTGGCAAATTGCATGGCAAATGGCATGGTATGGTCGTTAAATATTGAACTGATAAATAAAATTTCGAAAATAATATTAAATCAAATTCGGAAGAAAAAAATGTGTTCTGAATGGAGTGCTTATATCTCATTCCCACGCCTCCGGATACCGTATAGATTTCTTCTGAAAACAATTCTTTTGATAAGAAAAATTGCCATAATTTTTTTATGAGTATAGAAGGACAGTAATAACTTGTCTTGATAACAGTGACAGCGATTTAAAGAAGTGTTTTATAGAAGTTTGGAAAAAAAAACAAACTAGTTTTATTTAAAATTTCCTGCAATAAATGACAAAATTCTGAGAAAATATTATACGACATTTAAACTTATTGACTGTGAAGTTAGAATCCTGCGAATTCAGCTCCATAACTGTTTGAAAGCCCTGTTCTTGTTACGCGGCGTAAATATCACCCACCCCCCAAATTAGTAATTGGCTTTTTATATAAATTAGAAAAATGTGCCACAAAACTTGAACAGCACATTATTTCAACTGATTCGAAATGGTACATGATATATTGAATTTATGTGGTACATTTTTCTAATTTCTATAAAAAAATCAATTACTAATTTGGGGATTCACCCTTGTACTTTGATTACTGCATTAATGCATAATATCAGAATTGGGTTGATGCACGTGCTTTCTCTTTAGCTTCACCAGCTGTGATATTTTTGACGTATCACAAGATACAGAGCTTTAAAACTGTTGTGCAGTTGAATTCGCCAAATGCTGAATTCGCAGGATGCCAATTTTACACTGTCCGGCGATTATCATATGGTTCGCCTTGATTCCTAGTGGGCTATAAATTACTCGGAATGTCGGTCCCTACTATTGTCTTATTTTTTAGTCATTCTGTTGGCCTGAATGCTCGTCATTGTGATTTCGTACAGTCATTGTCATACGTCCTTTTGTAACACTGTATTTTTGTAGCATGCACAAGGGACGTATCCTGTTTCCCCCTGCACTCTTCCCTAGATGACTTCTGTTCATTTCAAAATGAATGTTTCAGTCACACCGCAGGACAATGCAATTTCATATTCCTCTTTTTTTTTCAAAACCTCTCTGCTTTTCTGTCTTACATCCTTATGACCATTACTGACTGACCATTACTGACTCAATTCGATTGTTTCTAATTTAGTAACGATTTTTTTGCTCTAACTGATTTTATGACGCGTCTTGTTAACATCGATTGACGTAAGGTTTCCAGCAACGTGAGTGCTTTTTAAAACGGAATACGGAAAAAATTTAATTTATGACTATCCAACGAATGAATGAATGAAAGATTGTATGAATGGTTACTTGCATGCAAGGGAGGAACGTGATGAATGCTTTATTGCTAAATGTGATTTAATTAGTACGGGCATGTTTTAAACGTCAACACGTCAGGGAATTGGTCAAACTATCAATCCTTCAGTCCGCGCCACTGCAAACTTCAAAAACAGATGCAATTCTTACAATCGTGAAATCACGAAATCGTTAGTAGTGTATGTTTTTTATTTAGCGAATTCTTTCTGCACTTTTTCGTCGGCCTTTAAACATTTTGATAATACCATGTTTTCGTAACTCATAAACCAAATTAAGCCGTTACTTACAATTTGCACGCGTGCATGGCACGATAGGGTAACAAGTCACAATTTAATTGGATTCACGCTGGCACCATAAATATTAGTTAACCCCAAAGTAACGACGCGTCAGCGTTCTGCTGCCATTGAAATTTCAAAAGTATTAGGACCCTCAACATGTTAGGCCCCCAACTAGTGGGTAGGCACGGCCAATATGTTCTTCTCTATGCGCATTATACTCATCTAGTTTTCTATTGTTGCGCCTAACTATTTAATTGTGAGAGCCTTTTATTTATTTATAAGTGTGCTAAGTCGATACAATTATAATATTATTTTCATAGCTTTCAGAGCTTCCCGGATTTTTGCAAGTATGTATTTGGAAATCAAATCTATGCATAAATCCAGATCCAATGGTCAATATAGAGAAGAAAAGGGAGAGAGAGAGAAAGAGATAGAGAGAGAGCAGGAGTGATAAAGCAAAATAATAAAGCAATAATAAAAACAAAATAGTGTTTATTACAAATTTGCATTTGCCGCAATTTTCACTTAAACTAAATTTGAAATTCATCGTATTGCCCGATGCGCGTTAGTGGATGATTGCGAGGGGGAGTGGCCACTGAGACTTTTAGAGTTAAGAGGTTTTCAGTGTATTTTATTATTGCATAATTAAAAGGAGTATGTAAGTAAAGAAGAATTAATTGAAAGTTTAATTTCAAATTCGGAGGAAGTTTTAATTCTCTTCAATTTTTCTCCGGAGGATTGCGGAGGCAAAGCGGGAGATTTTCAGTTCCTTTAATGTTTGTTAGAGCTTTCTTCCTTGGTTTAATGTTCCTTCAAAGACAAAGAGACAAGCATTTAGATGGAAAATTTTCATCAATATCGAGTATCGTATTTGTATAAATTCTTAATAAACCGAGCGTCAAAGCCTTCCCAATCGAGCCTTCCTAAGTATGTTTCCTTGAATTTGAGAAGGAAAGAGTCATTCTCAGAGATCCAAACGGATCCATAGACAACTATATAAATAATTAAAAATTAAAAAAAGGCAAATGCAGAAGCGTGTTTCATGCACCGAGGACTTGTTCCATGCAACAAATTAATAAAATGAAATGAAGAGAAAACAGAACAAATACAAAAGTCAGACAAAAATTGTTATAAATTTTTAATTATTCTGTGAAATTGAACATCTTACTATGCAAAACAAGGAATTGATAGCGAGAGAGTAATATACATCAGAACCAGAATAAGAAATAACAAGAGCAATTGGAACAGAAGCAGAAGCAGCTACAGTATAATCAACATCAAAAGTGCAATAGCAGTTAGCAGGAAATCATGTCAAGCTGCAGTATGTCTTTCCCTAACAAAAAAGGACAAGTAACGTCACCGAAGGATGTCGTCACGTACAAATCAACGGTTGCTTTTGGAAATGAAAAATTAAATTACTGCAAAATAACAACAACAACAACATCAACTGAAAACAACTAGGCAGATAAAGGAATATTTTTGTTAATTTTGTCTTAATTTTGATACACGAAAGAAACTTTTGCAAAATAATTGCAAAAAAATAAAACAAAAATAAAGATCCTCACATGGTTTCTTCGGGGCACTGAAAACTATCCAAATGTTTGAGAAAGAACAATTTCCTCATACTAATGCGAATTAAAAGTATTTCACGATCCAGGATATTTTATAATTTACTTTGCGGGGTTGGGTTTCAGCGACATAGTGTCGATATCTCTTTCCGTTCGGCTGAAATCGTGACTTCCGTTAACAGACAAACAGAGAGAAGGATAGACTAGGAGAAGATAGAGAAAACGGTAGAGGGACGGGCGCGGCTAGATTGACTCAGGAGGTGATTTTGAGCACCTTTCTATATATCCCCAAGTCTCCTTTAATGCATAGGTAGATGAAGAAGGATAAGCGTACAAAAGCGCACAAAAATAATTGTTGAAGGAAATTAAGGAAGATGCAGTGAGGACAGAAAATTTCCGGCTTTCCACTGCCATACGTAGAAACAGTTAAAGCAAAGACGTCATCAGAGAATGACGTCAGAATAAAACGAATGAGTCAGACGGGTCCAATGGGATTGTTGGTTATTGCGTTCGAACGATACTATCGAAGTGATAAATAATAAAGCTTCAGGCGCGCATCGCACCACACCGCATCGAAGCACATTGACATGATTTCCAGGATCTGAATACCATTCAGAGGCAGACGTATGTTCAGCGATTCTGAGTGACAAGCCGCAACGTTTCACTGGGAATATATTTGTCTGGTGGGATACGATTGGAGAGAGTAGGGCATGTTGTAGGATGTAGGGCACATCCGGAAGGATGATGAAAGGTGGTGATGGTGCGGTAGGTAAAGAAGAAAATGAAGAAGAAAAATAATTCGAACTTCATGTAACTCGCTTATGGCAATAAAATCAACCAACAAGAAACGATACCATTCAAACTATATACTTCTAAACTATAAACTATAAATTAGGAATGCTGCTTATTTGTGAAGATTATGAACCATAAGTCTGTTTCAGATTTGGTAACAAGAAGAGACAGAAAAAAATAATGAAATTTTTTAATATTACGCCGTATATACCGTAATAGACACAAAAGCAGTAATTTAAATTATTTCAACAGATTAGTCAAATCCGGTCTGTGTCTGTATCTGTGTCTGTGTCTGTGTAATGTAATTGTAATGGAAAAAATATGAAATAAGAATCCGGGGCAGTCATCGTCTTCATGACATTCGATACTCGTGGTTTTTCGTCGAGCGCCTATTGAAAGTTTCATCTGAGTCAAGTGTAGACTCCCATTCATTCCCATGGTTGAATCCCATGCATCTCAACCTACCCAGAAAAATGATCAAAGTAGAAGGAAAAGGAGGAGAGCGAGACGGACCTACAGGGAGACGAGGTCATGCATGTTTTTGTCACATATTTTTGTTATTATTGCAGCAGTATTGTAACTAATTTGGTATTGCGACTGGTGATGCCATTCAGGTTCTGCAGGTTCTGCTGCTCTTGGTAGCTTTGTTACTGCTGTCTCTTTTGTTGTTGTTGTAACAATCGATTCATTTCGAAGTTTTAGTTTTGAGGCTGCAGTGCTGTGGTTTGAATGTCCTTTAATCGTTGTTACCCTTGCAATGGTGACTTAGTTGGATTAATTCAAAATATGGTGATGCTTTTCTTACTGCCTTTCTTATTGTTATTATTGTTTTTTATCCTGCTGATGATTGGGCAGGCTGCTGGCTGGTGTATCGTTGCTTTTATTAACGCCGCTTCTATCGCTCGTCCAATTATTATTGTTATTTATATTTTAACTGGAATTTCAATGAAGGTGAAGGATGTGAAGACGCACCAGAGATCTAAAAAATAATATCCATAGCATGAAAGCAGACGAATGTAAATTCCATATTGGTTACCACCATAACCATCACAACCTTTCACTCCGTTATTGACTTCATTTTCTTCTTCTTTTTATTGCAGTAATTTCAGTTTGTTGGTGGGTCTTTGCTTACTTTTCTCTCTTTTTTCAGAAAGTAATTAGAGTGGACTAAAATTAAAAAAATTATTATGATAATGATGGTATGAATTGGTAAAGTTTTGACTTTAGCAAATATTAAAAAGTTACGACAAGTGGAACGGTTCGGTTGGGGTTTTATGAAATGGTTGTCTAAGTGGTTTAATGGGCTCGTTTTGTGGGTTTTAAATTGCTCTTATCGTAATAGGTTCGCGAGGACCAAAATCCTTGATCAAAAAATTGAAGAAGAGGCAGTCAAAGTAAAGCGCGGATAGTTTGAAATCAACCTAAAATCATACAATTTCTATTAGGAGTAAAATGTCCTTAAAAAATCAATTTTAATGAATGCATCAGGACATGAGAAGGGGGAGAGGAGAGAGAGAACGGGAGCTGGAGGTTTCAAGACAAAGGGATAAAATCGATTTCAGTAGCGCAAATATTCGAGAGTAAGAGTTCCTCTCGGTGCCTGCTAAATTTCTTTCGTAGCCTACCAGTGACGATTCCGTCCATCCGTTGCTTTTTTTAAAGGAGGGAAACTGCACTGGCTCACTTTTATTTTGCTCGTCCGCTCGCTGCTGCTTCTTATGAAGTTATCAACTCCCTTTTGTTTATCGAAAATGTGGCAGAATGGTTATCATTCTGAAACCCTTCAACGACGAAGGAAGAAAGAAAATCAATGATGACAGCAACAATATACATCGTGGTATCCACCGATTTTCCACGCACAGGAGATGAAAAAATGGAATTTTTAACTCGATTGGATTTCTGTTTGCAAATTTTTTTACAAATGAGTCGATATTGTTTTATCACCACACATCGTCATCCGATAGTTGTCGAATTGAACTGATATGGCTATGATGGCGCTTCGATTTTGATGGTGTTCCACGATGGTGCGGGCGGGAGAATGAGAATGAGGATCGAGGATTTGCATCCCATGACCTCCTATCTATTTCAGTTTCTTTTCTTCTCTCGTGGTTGTTGGACAGGGTCTTGATTTTAAGATTTAAAAAGTTCCGTTTAATTTTTTAACAACATTTTATTAAAGTTATTTAATGGTCATCAAGTGACGCATAACAATGCCAATCACTGTCACTGATTGTACACAAATATGTCTATATAGTACTTTTTCATTCTCTTTTGGCTTCTTATTCTCATTCTGCTTTTCTGGAAAATACTCGTGGTCGTTTTCGTGGTCGTTGTTTCAAGTCAGTGCTGCACGCAGAACGATGGTTGACCACGGATAATATTTTGGATATGATGCTTCATTTTTTCTTCACATGACAAGAAACGATAATTGTTTCTTGCCTGGCGGTTGGTGAGTAGCAGAGTTGACCATGTGTGTATTGTTGTTGTATTTATCAAAGTACAGCCCTTTATTTTTTGTTTGTCGATAAAATTTGGTTTTATCTGTCACGTTCGTGAGTCAACAACAAATTGTGATCATGTTGTGAACATATTCAATAAGTTCTCCTCTAAATATGCGTTTTTTAAAACATATCTTGTACCTTTTTTGTGACTCGCACGTTGTTAAATTTTTTTAATTATCCTAAATCTCTAACGTATGTAAATCATAAACTTTGTTGCCAAACCGTTGTTGCGTAATATCTTTAGATGTATTTCGATGGCGGTGTTGGTGATTTCACAAAAAAATAATGCCAGGAATGACATATGGTTCATTAATATATGCATGGCTTTGACGGACCAAATGATTCAAATTAAAAGTGCATTATTGATTATGCATTATTCGCAATAAAACCAGACACACACATGTAAGGATAAATGTACACAAACTCGCATACCTCTGACAAACGCATACACACACGCACACGCACAAAAGAACTTAAGGATCGGTAAAGGACGACAAATTCGTTAATATAAAGATGTTTCAGTTAAAGTTATTACCAAAGAGCATGATAAAGATATGAATGAATATGAATGAACAAAAACCGGCATAGACAAAAACAGGATCATGTCCCCGTTATGGTTGCAGAGGGAGACAGAGCATGGTAGAATTTTAGGGATTTTAAAGAGTAACGTCATCAGCGATAACAACAACTAATGGGGCCAAAAAATATTTATCACAATCTGTGGTGGTTACAGTCTGTTAGACATTTTAAAGAGAAGCAATAGGGTGGTCATGAAAAATTTAGGCAAAGAGTAATAGAGAGAGGAAGAGGGAGAGAAGGGGACAGAAAAGAATTAAAATTATTTCAAAAACTCCGAACACAACAACACAAATACAATAATCAGTAAAATAATCACAAATGCAACAACCTGATCCGGTTCTGAACTGTTTGATTAAACAACGCGAACCGTCCCAAACTGCGAGCAACATCAATAAAAAATAACAAAACTTTGGTTACGTCAGGAGGGCAATTACAAAGTAACCGACGTCGACAACGATGGCTATTAAAAGAATTAAAATAAATCAACGACTACATCATCGACAACTCGAACAATAATGTTTTGATAGCGAAGAACAAAATGCAACTTTGTCGCAGAAAATCATTCAATTATCTAAATGCATTCCACACCATTTTGTGCCGATTCTGTTCAATTCCTAACGATTTTCCGCGGATTGCCTCGAAGCTAGGAACGAATGCAAAATGTTTGCGAAACGGTTCGGTCGCAAGCAGCAAAAGCCAGCAAGTATTTCTTTGAAACTAATCAAACCACATAAACATGTTCATTAATTTAGAACTTTGATGCTGTTACTTCTTCCGGCGAACCGCCAGCCCTCCCACACTTCATCGTTACGGTTTGTGCTACCTCTCGTAACTGTTCTTCTTATTATTATTGAGTCGTCAAAGTTGTGCCGATGTAACGGTGTGACAGTGTGACCAAGAGTGGCGGCGCTGGTGTAGCGAATGCAGGCCATTATATTGCACAATTGTCGCGCAATGTGACCAAATTTATGGCAAGGGAATCGTGAAAGC
Organism: Physocephala rufipes; assembly: GCA_963966595.1. Taxonomy (NCBI): domain Eukaryota; kingdom Metazoa; phylum Arthropoda; class Insecta; order Diptera; family Conopidae; genus Physocephala; species Physocephala rufipes. The sequence goes on along the minus strand of OZ016502.1, from coordinate 35,838,606 downwards.
AATAAACGAACCACGCTTAATTTATGCAATACCCATTCGTTGATTTCATCGGACTCCAACGGACGGACGGACTCATTTGCAACATGATAAAAAGAGAAATGGCGAGAGAGGGACGCAATGATGACGTGTTTCGCTCTTTTGATCGCTTCCTGGTGGTAACGGATTTAGGGCATGTTACTATTGACTCCTTTCCTTTATTTTCACGCAGCGCCGTTTGCAACAAATGATTAATGATTCCAAGAAAATCACTTTGCTTCTAGAAGGCCGCGGAAGCGGTGTGTAGGGAGGCGCCGATACAAAACTTTCTGATTTTCATAAGTTTAATGGAATTATGGCTTTCGAAAATTAACACGATTCGTGTGCGATTTGCTTTTATGTTCGTCATTTTAACATTTGTAAGTTTTGTCATATTCATTCTGTGAAAGAGTTTAAAAATAAGGTTAGGCAGTAATGTTTGTACGTACCTATATGCGCATTAACTTGTTTGTTTGCATGTGCGTGCGTGAGTGTGTGTGTGTGAGTAAATATAACTTTTTACGCCAGTATTTTTAAGGTTTTTCGCTTCGCTAATATTGTCTTATTAGTACTGCCGTAATAGAAGGTGATCGGTATCAAATTTTATAAATGACCAACGAGCGGTATATTTTCGAAGATATGGATATTATGATTGTTTTTATAAAACAGCAGCTCTCCTGCAGCAACAGTATTGTCGTTAATCGTTGAGCTAATTAATGCGCTCGAACAACAATTAAAAAACCAATTAAGACAGTTAGTTTTTGAAAGGTGTATTTTTTCCGACCACGTACCCGACGGCAAAAAAGGGAAATTCAAAAAAAGTTATTAGAAGCCATAAAGTACGGTGAATTTGCGAAGGAGTGGTATTGCCTCTATTGCTTTAGTTAGTGTGGTCACATCCAGCAGTGTTCAATGACAATTATAACAATCTATCATTCTCTTTATCTATCTCTCTCTGTGTTTTGCCTCTTTCCAACTCCTCGTGGTCTCGAAACAACATACATTGTTTTAATTACGAACGACTTAGCCTTAGGTAATTATTTATGTTAGAACTGAGCAAGTGCTCTCTATTCATATCTAATCTTCGGCTCAGTTTATGGCGCCGATTCTTCTTGTTTGCCCTGAGCCTTTTCATTAGGCCAGCTTCCAAATGGAATGTTGCCCCATAAGAGGCGGTGCTTATTGCTGAAGGATATTTTTTCTACCTCAAGGGACTATTATTTTGAGTCTTGTGGGCTTGTATTTTTCTTTCTCTCTCTCCATATATCCTTCGATCTCTCTCTTTTCTCCTCTTTTTATGTACATAATATTCTGCTTTTGTTCGCTGAATCTTTTCTTTTAACATTAAGTGGCAGTTTTGGCGCTCCGCCAGCGTAACATTGTAGTTTCAACATCCGTTTCCGGTATTGGCGCTCGGAACAGATTCTTTTATACTTTAAAGTGGCTGTCATTTTTTCTGGTTAGCTGGCTGCAAGAATAATGGTTCTATTTCGATTTGTTTTCTTGAGTCCGAGAGTCCCGAAAGTCCGGTTCCCCGCAATATGATTTCCTTGCAACATGCTTGACCCGCAAACGTGTAAATATTTAGCTCATACGACACCGTCACAGCATGTTCCGTCTGTCGTTGATGGTGGTTTCGACTTCACCAATGACTTTGGAGAGGAAAGCTACGGATAACAGTGTTATTTCAATTCAAAAATTCTTTTGCATTCGGAATTGGGAATCAGTTTGGATTATTTGGAATAAAATGCGCAGTTGTCATTTTGTCTTGTCTATATTCACCAATCCTATTACTATGAGTGACTATAGGACATGTACTTGTATTATTTATAGATCACCCCAGTATATTATAAAAACAACTATAACTGCATTATATATTGTTGTTGTCGTCATAGAATTTAGAAAGCCCGAGTATAGACACAACATGTTGACCAGCTACGGTCCTGGATTTCAACTAAATTTCGGTCTCGATCTTGGTTAGGCGATAAAATGTACTTAAATTTCGCCCTATAATCGATGACAGAAAATAATGAAATCCGAAAAGACAGATAGGTAGTCGTCGTTTAGGTGAATTGAAAAAACAGCGGAGTAAAAATTCTAAAGATTTTTCAGCGAATTTTTTCGTATTTTTCTACATCTTGCTGCTTTCGATTTTCTTTTATTCTACACGGTTTTAAAAATGATCACCACAAGGTTCTTTTGCGTGTCATTTTTAACACTCTCTCGACTGACATTACTCCACTGGGAGGCTATTAGATGTACTTGAAATCGAAATGTGGCATCCGGATTTCTTGTTTTTTTTTGCAATATTTTTTTAATTTTATTTTAGCAGGATAGAATGAAGAGAAGTGGAAAATAACTATTCCGCAATTACGCTTTATGACTTATCACGGTGAAAAGTGAAGAACATTCTGCCTCACTATCCCAGTGATTTCCAGTGACGAAGCAAACCAGGAAGAATGCGGAAAAGTGGCGCATTCTGCGCGAGTACTTTTTTCTTTTACATATTTATCTTTTCTTAAACATTCTGTCGATTTCGTTGGTTTAGCTTTTTATGGGCGGCATTCAACACGTGCACGTGCACGTTACCTGTCCATGCTTTCTTCCGATTTCAAAGGGTAATAAGATTCTATTGAGTCTCTTAATCCAATTCAATCCCAAGATACGATGAAAAGTATGTTAAACATTTTACACATTTTCAGTCCATGAAATGATTTCCGCTTACAGGATTTCGTATGGTTATACATACGCCCGACTTATAACAATCACGTGAAGATGATAGCATTGCACACATGCATTTCGTGTATGTGTGTGTGAATGCTTAGATGGGATGTTTGTCGGAAAGAACGAAATTCGAAGTCAACCATTTTAATTTGAAATTATCGTCACGTACGTTGAACAACACTGATGTTGGTGGATTGAAACCATCTCTCTGCCTATCACACTACTTCCCGGAATCTGTCTCTGTGAAATTTTACTAGATCGCATTTTTTAAATTTAATCTCATTTTTAATGCAATAATTCTCTGAAAAATATTTTGACAATGCCTTGTGGGAAATTGAGTGCAATATTTTTGATTGTCATGCGTTGTTCATCCTGAGTTGAAGAGGTAAATGCCGATGGCTGCAATCACAGCAGATGCCGTCCAGTCATTTCTATGCCTTTTATGTCATAGAAATGGCGAGGCTGGCAAAACTTAATTAAATGCATTGTGTCCGTTCGCAATTTTGACACTGCGATAAAGTAATGAAATCGTACGCGAATCGTGAAAAGGCAATTCTCATCATTGCCGCCATCGTAATTATAGGGGATCGATATTACCTTTGACTCACCTGCGAATGAATAAGTACCGATAGTGACCACACGGTGCTGCACATTAATTCCGAGCTTACCTCTTTTTCATAGTCAAGTGAATCTCGGCGGCCATTCGAAAGTTCAGCTGATATTACATGCATGTACGTAATGATATATCATCTTTCAATTCAACTCTCCATCCCGTAGTCCATCCAGTTAGTTTTTTTAGAAGTATTTGTTCTCTAGTAATTACGCAGTTGGTTTGATTGGGTTTTGCAGGTGTGTCTTTTTTGCATTGTTTCTGGTCATATTCGATTGTTTTCGCGTTGGTACACTTACTCACGATTGGTAATGTTTGGACCAGAGTGCACCAGTTCTATTTTCGGAAATAAACGTTGTAACAATTGCTACTAAATTGCAAAGGTCGCTTATGTACTATTCTGAATCTGTGAGCATGGGAACGTTGCTTTGTGCTCTGTCCTATACGGTACCATTGAAGATATTCAGAGACCGAAAATTCGTAGAACATAAATTTTGCACAGTTTCATTTTAGGCTTCTGAAAGTTTTTGACTATGTAGCAAAAATTATGACAGTTGTAATAATTTCGTTTTGGGTCTATAAGGAATTGAGCAGGTGGTGTTGGACTTAACTGGATAGAGTTGGACAGGGCGGAATACGATTGGACAGGTTTGGACAGTTTGAACAGTGTTGTTCAATATTCGCAAAGTTGGACCGTGGTGACGCGAATGCGAAGCGAGTTTGTCGGGGGTTGGACAGCTTGGACATAAGCTCCATGTTGGTACGACTATTTTTGTTCGAATTGAGCTACATTGGTTAACAATGGGAATGCGTTAGACATTAATATTCATTAGATAATTATTTAATGTACGGCTGATATGCTTAGACAAGTTTTTACAGTTATTGGCGCAAATTAATGTACGCAATCAGAAAAGTAATTAGAAAATAATTTATTATTTGTGAATTGCAAGCGGCTAAGTGCCCACTGACCACGATTGATCGGAACTATTCGTACCCTCGAATTAAACAACAACGACATCCAAGTTAAAATAAAAAAAATATATGAAAAGACATCGAGCCACATGATTATGATACTAGATCCGCAATCGTATGATACCATTGTAGTTGACCATTGTCGTCTTTTAATATTGCATTGTAGTAGTCATCTTGTGGTCTTGATATCCTTGTAGGACAGAGTGGGGACAGAAATTTAAACGTTTATATTATAAATTGCTATAAATTCGCATCAATACCAAGCACAAATATAAGCAATTATTGGTTGATGTATTGGTTATTTTGGTTGGTGTGTGCGTGCGTATGTGCTATCGTGTGTTATCGTTCGATTAGCCTCAATCAATCGTTGTCCACATTCGTCTCCACTTTGTTTAAATCATAAAAGAATTATTCATATATTACGAGATGGGGCAATGCATGGCAGAAGGAAGGAAAACGACACAAAGTGTCAAGAAATATAAAACAACGAAAAAAGTAGTAAAAAAGACAAGAATGTATTAAATAGATATTACGGGACGAGTTGGGGCTGGTGCTTAGGGATATGAATCGTTTTCAAAGTGAAAATGGAATTTTCTTCGTATCAGTTTCTGCTTTGAATTTATTTTTTATGTGTATGTCACATCCTCCTCTTTAGAACGCTTTGAGTTATTCTAAAAACTTCAATCGATGCTTTTGTTGAGACGTTGTTGCTTCTTGCTTTGCTGTTGTAGCTTTTGTATTGTTGTGTGTGTGTGTATTAGTATTTATTTGTGTAGTGCATTTTTGTTGATGCATCGGCGTTATCTCCTTCATTGTTTGTTTTATGGAGTTCATATTTTGTAAAGCTGATTCTGTTTCCGATTTTGATACGCATGGAGTGAAATAAAAAAATAAAAATTGAGAGGATCTTTTGTGGATAATGTTTATATACTTTCCAAAGAACTTGAGAGGATTTCTTCTGAAAATAATGTACCTTGTACGGAAACAATGCAGAATAAATAGAGAAGATTGGTTTTATGAAGTGCTTAATTCTTTCAGAATTGTTCATGATTTTTTAAAATTCTAAATTTTTCTAAAATTTCTATGTAAAATACAAAATCACAAACATATTTTCATTAATAAGGATTTATATTCTTGTAGATGTTTGTTATAAAAACCTGTCTTCTGGGATGTTAATTTGTTAATCTGCTAATAAACACGTATTTATCAGGCACGAATACACATGTAAGCACGTAACTGAACATACATATACATGAATATATATATTCAAACATAAAATACTTTTATTTACACGCATAATAATAACGAATATATGGATCATAAGGCCTGATTTATTAATTAAATACATTCTTATACCCTACATCTTAGGAATAGGGTATAATCACTTATTTTTTCAATTTTTAATGCTGTAAAGCAAGCAAAGTGGTAGGTATTGAGAAGTATGTGTATTCTTGTACAGAATCAACCCTCGTGTCGATTTAGCCATGTCAGCCATCTGCCTGTCTCTCTGTCTGTTTGTCTGTCTGGATCGTTATCAAACAGAACGACGTATCGACGTGAAAATTGACAAGTATATTTTTTGTTGAAATTCTTTGTTGTTTTGAATTAAAACTGGTCGAAATCGGAAACTGGGCGAAATTTTATGGCCGAAATGGCAGTGCGCAAATCATAAACCCACGACAAATGATATGCCTACTCGTATTATTTTATACCACGTCTGGACTTCTTTCAGAAAAGTTGTGTTGAAGATGAGTTTATAAATTAGTCAAGAAAAAATGTTATTTCCAGCATACCAATCAATTATAATTATGATGAGGATGGCGATATGAGTGATGCGATAAGATGAAGAGAGATATTTATTTGTTGTTACTTCAACCTAAATTTTGTCATTTCAATCACCGTCTCTAGAAGGAATTCAGGTAAAGTTTAAAAAGTACTTTGGTTGATTTTGGGGAAAATATCTACATTTTTTGCTTTTAACTGCTTCCTTTTCTATTACTCACCCACAAGCTCTCTCATTCATACCTTTTTAGCGCCCATTTATTTGTCAACCGACGTTCTCCCCTTCTGCAGGTGAGATTTATTTTTGAGTAACTCGACAATGATTTGTTGATAACGATGTTTGTCTGTTTCTATCACTTACCTGCAATATACTCACATTCATACTCACATATACTTTCGGTCTATTCCTTTTCACACCCCATTCATGCATACTGACATCACCTTGATATATTTTGCGCTCTTATTCAATTCTGCCCATATACACGTAATACCCATACATGTAATAGCTCTCCCTTATCTTTTCTTTACTCTGTATTAAAACGTCTATGAATTTACTTTTCCTCCGAGTTCCTCAAAGACGAACAACAACAACTATATTATATTCTGAAAGTTTTAGTGATTACCTGATTGTGTTTGTGCTATGGCAAGTCTTGTGAAAAATTGCTTTGTCATATTCCAATCGAGTGCGTCCTTTTCTATCCGAAGTCATAAACTTTAGAAAATTAAGGACGTTAAATATTGCGATATTAAAACTTTCGTTTCAAAATGAAGAAAACTTCGTTTCCTTCAAGAAATTTACAAAAAATTAGAGAGACCAATGTCATGATTTTTTAGTGAGTTTAATTTATCTTCTTTTTTTGTAATTTTTTATTTATTAATTTTATAATTTTTGGGAATATTTTCCAACGCGACTTTAATTTGCACGACCATTCTTGCGAGGAAATTTTATATTGATTCGTTTCTCAAATCATCGTTTAAAGGTCAAATCATCGTAGTATGTTTCCTTATACTTTTTGACATTTGCTTTTGTTCCTTTAATTTTTTAACAATTCACAATGGAAATATATTGCTCGGCATTATTTTAGCTCTCTTGCATTGGTAAAGGGTTAAAAGAATTTCTGAATTGTTCAACAATACTTCTGATGAAACTTACAACAATTTCCGGGCTTACAACTATTTCCGAATTTGTGAAAAAGATTTTCTTAAAATGAATCGTTGAGATGTTCCTTCTTACCAGATCTGTGGAGGCTTGTTTGAGCAGCGTAATTTAAGCCCATAACAGCCCAGCTCATTGTTATCACATATAGGTGAACTTCAATCAGTTAACTGCCTTTAGGATGCCTAAAGCGCCAATTCAAATAGGGAATAAATATCACTATGGAGCTTCAGCCCAATTAGTGATTAAGTCAAAAATAGCGATCTCGTTTTCTCTTCAACCCTGTAGGAAAATGTTGACGAGATTCTACTTAGCTCATTGCCTTTTTGCTTTTAATCCTTCCGAGCTCAAATCACACTCTGCGTAGGATGGTTAAGGGCAAAATGTGAAGAAATGAGAAGTCTTGATAGAGGAGGAAGCGAATGAGCGGAAAGCGGATAATGCGGAAATTGGAACCAATTTCCGCAAACTTTGGTTCTGTCACTGGCGTCGATTTCTTTAGCAGTCAGTGTTGAACGTCAAAAAGCAAAAAAAAAAAAAAAAAAAACATTCGCTTCCGCTCTTTCATTTTCATTTTCATGTAATTATGATGTAGGTAATATACACCTAAATTCTTTTTGTTGTTGATTGGTCGTCCAGTTGCATGTGTTGGGATTATATGATGGAATGTATTTCCCGGTAGTTGATTGCCGCTGATTTTGTTAAGTTGTGCGAAATTTATTTTAGCTTAACAGAAAAGAAAACCATTGTCTTCGACATTGCCCTCTTCGTTGCAGACGTCAATTTCGTGGCGTGGAAGAATATCATTCCTTCATTCTATCCGTCCTTTCCTTCCTCCCGTTATTTCTTCCTTCTCTTCTATCAACCCTCCGTCTATTATGATGGCGTTTTTGATAATGGTCTTTGTCTTCTAGATGATGGAATCAATGGGCCACGGTTACAGTCTAACGAGAAATGTAATACAAACTAAGCTGCTTATGTTATTAGTTTTGTCTTCGTTTCTTCTTTGGACAAATAGATTCCTGAAGATGGATTTTCTGAAATCACGGCACTGAAGAAGGGCTGTTGTCAAAGGAAAAAAGATTGCGATTAAAATACGGCTGTAGGATGGTTGGTTTTGTAGTATTTCTGTCTCTGAGATATTCATTCATTAAATTGTTTCGAGAAAATATTTTTACGCTCTGGCTCTTGAGAGCTGCTTAGCTATTTTCAGAAAGAAAATTACTGATAATGATCGAAATCATCTGAAAAATGGTGGGGAAGCAAACAAGATAGGTCAGCTTATGTTGATTGGGGATTTGAGATCACTTGGTCAGATTATGTAGATTTGAGTATGAATATTTTGTAACTTATGTAGCGTGGCAGACATTACGGTAGACGTTTGTTAGTTTTAGTCGCGGTAGATGTTGGCTTCACTTAGGTTCAGAATTCAAATCTGGTTGAAGTTGAGAAAGAGTCAGATTAAGGCAAGAGAAATGAAATGCTAAATAGCTTGGAGATATTAGAGCTACCAGAGATGTAGAGGTAGAATACTCGTTACTGCTCGTACCCACACCTTATATTCCACTACTTTTGTTAGCTCCAATGAGAGTCGATTTAATTAAATTTTTACCGTCGGGTTTATTTTATTTTAGCTTTTATTATTTATTAACAACTTTTACACTTTGTGTTCTATTGCATTCATTTTAACAAAAATTAACTGTATTTGTTCTGTCGTATGAAATACAACAATAACTTTGTTTCGTTTATCCGCATGATTTGTATTTATGTGGTTTTATTGGTATCGTAGCAGCTGTATTCGTATTTGTTGCTTTGCTAATCACACCATCAAAGTCTCGTTTGTGGTATGTTGTAATGTCATGCGGCGAACTGCGTGTTGGTAGCATCTTAACTAATAATTTCTTCTAGGTTAAGCTTTAACACGTCACCAACTGCATTTACTGGATTTTTTGAGTGACCGGTTCTGGATTCAATTTTTCAATTTATTTCCGTAGTGGGGTGGGGACGCGCGTCATATGGTCCCATTTATGACGTTTCAAAAAATTAAAGAAAACGGACATGGAAGGAATGGAAGCAACGCGTGAGAGAGGAATTGCTCATATTCCGGTACCATTCCTCAGCTAGCTTATTGCGTTCGGGCAGACGTGACTTTGTAGCACCAGTCACAGCTGGAGGAAATTCAGTCGTCGGGCAGAGATTCAGCAGCACGTAGGTGGTAATAAAAAGCTCATTTGTACGCGTCTGAATACTCGCTGCAAACTTTGCTGCAATTGATATGAAATGCAAATTGATTTTAGTGAAAACACCCACAGAAGTCCACAAAGCAGATTTTGGCGGTAATACATGCCGCAGTGGTAAGTTACACGGGCTTGACGTGGCCCGTGTAGCACCCGCTTGTACTTTCTCTCTCTCTAAGTCGGTGTAATTTACCTGCGAAGGAAGGCGCCAGTTTAATTTATGGAGTACACAAACACTACAATTAATTTACATTTCTGGCCAATGTGATGCCACATGATAAATGAGCTGACACGAGATCAGGCCGATTTTACAATACCAAAAATATCATTGATGCGATGATGCATGACTTCCCATGAAGAATGGGAGAGTGTGGCCGTCGGTGAACGCAGGCCGCGAAATCCAACGGAATTTCACGCGAAGACGTCACTATCTCGATCTCATTTCTGTCATCTAAACGTGTTACCTCTCGTAGGATACGTGCTGCCCCTTGACATATGCCCAGAATTATCAGTGAGACACGCAGATTCATAAATGAATAATTTGTTGGAGGCTATAGAGGATCTGATTCTCCATACATTTTGTCTTGATATTTATCCCATAGTTTCGGCGATATTAATTCGTTTATTGGGATTCATCCGAAGAAGCTTTAATATCTTTTTGATTCTGGTGCAGAACGCCCTGCGAAAAATAGAGGAAGAAGAGCAGAAAAAAAGGAAAAAGAATAAAATGAATAGATTAAGAAAACAATATTTCATCATTAATTTTTGTTCAATTTATTTTAAATTTATTAAAGAAGCGGTCTTCCTCTTAAAATCATCCGAAAGGATAATTAAATGCTTCGGATTCGCTCTGGTAGATATTAAGCGATTTCCGTTATGTCGGAAATTGTAAAGACGAGCCACCCGTAATGTAGACATGGCGCAGTGGCGACTGCTTACGATAATATAAAGTGAATACAACTTAAAAACTAAAAGAAAATGGAAAACTCGTGGTGAAAAAAATTTTTTTTTGAAAAACCTCTAAAATCTAAGCCAGAAAAAGTAGATTAAAAAAGGAATGAAAATGAACTGTGACTGACTGTGGCTTCATGCGTCTGTTAACAGGTTAGTTCATTTGTATAGACCAAAACAGAAGGGAAATAATAGAAAGAAGATGCAAAAAATAAGGTATGTCAGGACGTCGGTAGAGGCAGAAAAAGAAGAACAGAGTGCAAACGTGCGGAAAAAAATTCTAGTTGAAAAATAATATGAATGAGGAAACATTCTATAAACTGAAAACTCGGAGAACGGATTATCCGCGGAGTCTCTGGTATTCGAATTGCACAATCTGAACGGATGTAAACTTGAGTAACCTCGAATAATTGCACAGCAATCCTGAGGTGATTTACATCGTTATTCACAAGTTCACTTTTGAAGACGACGCCGTCCACCTTCGAGGTTCACTAAAGTGAAAATTTTATTATTCACAAGTTCACTTTTTGAAAAGGTGAGTCTCGAGACGTCGTCGTCTCTATTTTTATTTTGTTCTAGCGCATGCACAATACATGTGTTTCATTTACTCTTATTGAAATTTTTTTGTTACTTTTCACTCTTGTTGAAATGTTGAAAAAAAGTGATACCGACACAAATTCCACTATATTTACGCATTTTTCGTTTAAAAGAAAGCAATCTTGTTTTTCTTTCTCTTTTTATTAATTATATGAGTAAAATTGACAATATCATTAATTTGTATTTTAAGTATTGAATTATTTTAATACTAACATTATAATATGTAATTAGTAACAAATAGATGTAAATAATAAATACATTTTGAAAATATGCAATATCATAAAATATTTTGCTTTAAAAATTTCATTTTTATGAGAAGACACCTACCTAGGTGTCGTCCAATTTTTAGACGTCGTCGTCAATGATGTCGTACTTGTGAATAATCAATCTCACATCGTTCCTCAGAGCTCGACGGCGTCGTCTTTAGAAACGTAAACAAACACGTTCGTTTGGACGGCGTCGTCTTAAAAGGTGAACTTGTGAATACTAATCAAAAAATATTGCCGAAAAAACTAGTTCTTGACGACGTCGTCTCTGAAAAAGTGAACTTGTGAATAAGGGTGTTAGACTTCTTTTCTCTAGAACATCATTTATTTTTTTAAGGAATTCCTGAATATTAAAAAAATTAGTTTTTATTATCTTTCTTGAATTATTCTTCGAGGCGCATAATCTTTTCAAATAACAAAACTCTTCTGCATTCGTTCAGTGTTTCTCTCTGTCACTGCCATTCATTACCAACTATTTTCGTCGGTGCCGATCTCGAATAAAAAGGCATAGACAAAAACTGGAAAAGACGAAGTCGTGACAGGTCTGAAGCAAAGGAGAAGTAGCAGGGAGGAGAGAAAAATCAAGTATAAGCAAGGTTAAAAGGTGTTCGAGAGCATGGACGAGTGGACGGCAGAGATGTATACGTGATTCCATCACCACTTCGTCTATTTCAATTTGATTGAATCGTGAATATTGAATCTTCGTTGCAAGCGTTACAAAAAATGAATTTGAACAAACTAATACTGCTAAGTCTGTTGGACTTACGACCAGAAAAGTGGTACCTACTTGTAAGATTGTTCGTCTGCAAACAACCAGTTATTCAGTCAACCAAAACAGTCATCACTTCTTCGTCGATCGGCTGAAAATATTGTTGAATAAAGGAGGAAGAAGGAATGAACAAATCAAATAAAAAAATCTCGATTTCTGAGCGAACGACATTGACTTCAACAATATTGACAACTTCAACAAGTAGAACATTAACTACGACAACAATATCTTTATTTTCAGTATAAACGGAGATATTCTCGCATCGAACTTCTCTTCTCTAAGATTTCAGTATTTTGTAAACCGACCTCACCTTTATTGGTATTTGTTTCATTTACTGTTTTTGTTGCTCCTCCTATATGTTCTCCTCCCCTTTTTCTGAATATAGGCAGTTTTTTGGGGATGCTTTTCAGTGGAGCCACGTCTGAGTGAGTGTAGGAGCACGGTCCCTTTTGAGGGGGTAAACAAAAAATTATAGGGGAGGAGAGTCAAGAGGGTCATAAGGATACATAGGAAAAAGGAAAAAATATATAAAGGAGAAAAAAGTTTGAAGCAAGAATTAGAAAACCACTGGAAGAATCCACTGGAAGAAATCAAATCATTCAGTTCAATGCTCATCAGTTTTGTTGCGTTTGCTAACGTTTTTCTTGTTGTTTTTGTTGTTGCTGCAGCTGGTGTTACTAAATCGTGAGTTAGAGTGCTTGTAGTACGTAATATCATAAACTCGAGGCCAAGGACTCTTCTGACAGGCAAGCATTGCATTGAGTTGGTGAATGGTTGAGTCGGTGTATACGATGGAAGAAAGGAAAGTGGATTTCTCGATGATGGGAAGTACAATAAATTCCTGCAGACATCGTTTCATTTGTGTTAATTTTCATAAGAGTGACTTGAGGGGGGGGGTCATAAAGGGCGTCTTGAGGGGGTGGTTTTAAATGAAAGTGAAAGTTAATGTAATTGATTTTTGTGTTCGTAGCTATATAATCCGAAATCAATAGCTTCGGATTATTCAATGATTACTTCTTGGACCACCTGCGCACGAGAGGAAAGGAGAATGTGAATAGAAATGAGAAAGTGTATGCTTTAAGGGTTTACGCTAGTGTTAAGTTTGTTTCGATTGAAACTTCTATATAGGCTTATGGATTTAAAGGCTCAGATATCTAAGATACCGAAATATTTCCTTAGGTAAAGGATATGCGCCATATCAAGCGATGTATCGCGCAACAGGATTTTAAATCGAAGTATAGTGCCTGGAAGGGCCATTAGAATAAGAATCCTGGGCCAAAATTCGCAGTATTTTTTCATGACTTTTTGCATCAAACTCCAATTTTGGGAGATGTTCTACTCTTGGAAGAACAGCAAGAAGAGTTCTTCTTTTTCGACGTCAATTTTCTGAATTCCTTTTTTCAAACTATCTAGATACCTTTGCAACACGATATGTTTCACAATACTTTTTTTGATGACGCTTTGATTAATATTTTCAATAAATTGGATATTGTGGACTTACTCGGAGCAGGAATTAGTTTTAAAAAAGTTATTCGTTTTCACAAAATCTAACTTTATAAAAAACATTTTTCTTTCTCAAAAGAACACTCTCATTTTAAAGGATACGGAAACGCCAATGGGCTTTAACACATACTTTCTCCCACATCTATGGTCAGTTCTGAAAATTTGTTTCAATTAAAGATTGAAAAAGGAAAACAACTGGTTACGGCTATAAACCAGCATTTATGAGAAAATATTATATACGGCCTAGAAATCTTAGTCAATTTCACTCGAAAGCTTATTATGTTGAAAGCAATGTTCACAAAAAGGAAGGATGAGCTTAAAATAAATAAACAATAATAAAGAAAAATAAAGGAAAAGAAAAAAATACCCTCGGAAACATCATTGGCTGGAGGAGGAAAATATGATGTGGGAAGGTGTCCTATGTGCACATTTGGTTTTGAATGCCCTTTTTCTGATTCCTTATTTTTTCCCCATCTGTCACACACTTTTGCTGTTGGTTTCTCTTGTTAGCCTGGTATAGAAGGAAAAGAGTAAAGGAGGAAGAAAAAAGGGATGCGTCAGTATTACATAAAATTGTCAGTATCCTATAATGACAGTAAAAGTACCAAACACTTAATGCCAAAAGTCATCGACAAAATGATTCGGCCCTTTTTCTTAGTTTTTCGTTTGATTCTGAACGCTTGCCTCGTCCCTCGCTCACTCCTAGAACGGTGACATGACAGCCTTCTATGCCAGTACCTGTTAAAATTTTCATCGAAGTTACGGTCTTCTTCACGACAGGCGTGAGCAAGGTGGCAAGCAGAAAAGATTCTATTTTGTTTGGAATCGAGCCCCCTCGGTAGTTTTTTTAAATTGCCCATAATTGCTTTGCATGTTGGTCCCTTCACTGCCTCGCTTATTTTTGAGGTTTTTGATCCATTCGTGATAAAGCCACGTACGGAACAAATGCGTGGCACACAAATGTATCCTGCGTCGTTGGTTTGTTGTATTTTGACAAACAAGTGACCCATTTTGTTAGTCGGGGTTAAACGGTTTCTATTTCGATCGATAAAATATTCGATTAACATATATACGGTCCCATGGTACCTCTACCATGTAGAGGGAGCTTCTGTTGTTTTTAAGGAGGCGACGAAGTTGTGAAGAAGAGAAAGAAAGGAAACACAAAGTGGATCTACTCGCTGTTTCAAATATCGAAATTTTGTTAGCATACTTTTAATATTTTTGTATTTCCGGTGATGTTTTAGTGGCTGCTGCTTAGCATTCACTTTATTCGGTTTTGTTTTGGCGAATGTTCCATATTCTTTCTATTATTTATGTGCACTCGTTAAATTTTATTGTGATGGTAAACTGGGGAGGAGTGTAGAAGATGTTGTAGACTACGAAGTATGCTTTCATGCGGAAGCCTCAATGTGCAAAATAGTCTACTTCGGTGCCCCAAATCGTTTCAGCATAATGAGGAGCAGAAGGTGAACGAAGCGCACGTGAAGCGCGAGAACGTGTATTTTTTTACTCGCCTCTCTTCATCTCCTTTTCCTAATTCATAGGTGTCAACCTTTCCCACAACACACTTTTATACTTCGAAAAACCCTGTAATGCATATACAAGTGATTCGTGAATTCGGTAGCTATTGTTTCCACAGTTTCTATTATCTCCATTTTGTTTTTGTTGCTGTTTTTGTTTTTTTAACTGCCAACATAAGTTGGTTTCCGGTTTTCCGATTTCAGAGATTCCTTTGGCGCCAATATTCGCACTCGATTTTATTTCTCATTTTCCTCTATCCGGGAAGCCTTTTCTTATTCTCTTTCTCGTTGGTCTTCTCGGGACGAGATGCCGCCGCCAGACGAAGAACTAACGGAAATAGAAGGGCGTATGACAGATAACAGCTGGGTTAGTTAGGAGGTTTCGAAGATGTGTCGTGGACAAAATACTCGAATTTTCGGCGCGATGCATAAAACTTTTCGGATGTTGTTTTAAAGAGCATCGTACTTAAATGAAGGATCGAATGATATTAGGATTGTTAGAGTAGTTAAATATCTTGCCCTGAAATTCATTTTTATTGTCTTAAATATGTTAATTTTTCATATTTCTCAAAAATTTCTTCTAACTTTCCGATCGAAGGAAAGGGAGGGCTTAATTATCGCTGTAATCATTCACTTTCTCTCCAAAAGTTATAATTGAATATTTGTTCCAGAAGAAGCTGAGCCAAATATCATTAAACCCAGTATTAGTGTTCGATTTGGTACGTGGTAGTCATAGCAAACATTGCCAGGAAAGAAAGCAATTTTCTTATGCTGAAATTTTATCGGATCGCATGGGTCGCGCCACATTTTGTTGAAATATCACAGACTTGGTTCTGTGGCGCAAAATTAAATTCAAAAGAATGGTGATAATTGATGATTTTCACCCACAACAAATAACAAAATTAACTGCTTGCGAAAATGGTGATTACACCACAAAGTAACATCAAAACCAAATGAAATTAAGCGACTACAGTAAAAGACAGATAACATTGGCGAGGAATTAATGAGGAAGCAACAAAACGGTAATAAGCAAGCGGTAATGAGGTAACGGAAGAAGAAAGGAATGGAAGGGATCAAATTACAAGAAGCAAAATTTTGAAAAAAAAACCCGTTTACACAAAAGGAAAACCGAGTCGCTACCTCGGTGAATTGTATCGTCAGAAATAAAGGAGCGGAGTGTTATCCTGTGTTATGGCTGTGGCGGACTGGTTTTGAGCTTGCATACCGCCGGGTAATCGCCTATTTCATTAACTTAGATTTTGACCCCGCGCATAATCATTCTGCTTTATCCTCTCTTTTGCATTTGCTGTCGTCTTTAGTCTCTGCTAATTACATTTACGCTGTTTCCTCTTTTTATGATGTCACTTTATTATTTATACTTTTTCTACTATGCAAGCGTCTATTTATTTCTATCAGCGTCTATCATGCTAGCGCCTGCCGTTTGTCTAAGCAGGTGGTTTGGGAGGAAGCGCAAAGAAAAAATTGTGCGAAAGCTTTTAGTAAGCGTTTTTCCTACCTCCTTATTTTCATTTTCGTTAGTAAGCATTATATGTCCTTGCTCTAATCGTAAAATGGTGGAGCGCTGACAGAGAGGAAACGGGGGAGAAGTAAGCCTGCTGATGATGCTTCATATGGCTTTATTTTGTGTTATTGCTCTAAAGACGAATAAGTGCTTTCTTCTTCCTGGGATTTTTCTTTGTATTCTTTTCTTTATGTAAAGCAAATTTGTTTTGATGCTTCATAATTGTTCGTTGGAATTCGCTTAAAATAACGACATAGACGACGACCTTCATAAAATTTGTATCTTGCTTTTATAGTAAATCCTTATTCTCTTCTGCTTTCTCTTCCTTTTCTTCTTCCTCTTGTCCTCGCGTTATTCTGGCTGTCGTTGATAATGCTAGCGTGTATAATCGTTTGTTATTGTTGTTGTTGTTTTCGTAATGAAAACAATTGCCACTCTATTTCATCTCGTCTTTCTTTAAGTGCCATTTTGCTTCAATTTGTAAACAAAACATAATTTAAATTATTGAGTTTTCTTTGTGTGAAATTAATCCGTGCGGCCATTGAGATGTCTTAAATCTACCAGAGAGAAGCGGTTCTAATAGAGGCATTAGTGGTAGAAAAAATTTGAAAATTTTTCTTCGAATTTTTTTATTTATTTGTTTTTCTTGTGAAACGTTTGCGAAGGTGGGGGGGGGGTAGATAGGGCAATAACATCCTCTACTCTCCTATCTCTTTGAAGTGATAATTTGCATACAACCACTGTATTCCAACATTATCAAAAATCTACTTTGGAAACAATATCTGTTGGTAGAATTAAAGCTAAAGGCAAAGCAATAATTGACAGAAGGAAAGGAGGAGACGAAGAATAAGAAGAAGGGGCTTTGAAGTGCTGTGTGAATAAATAAATAAATGAGTGATTAAGTGAAAACAGCCTTTATGCACATAGATATGTTGTATATATATATATATATATATATATATATATATATAT
Organism: Physocephala rufipes; assembly: GCA_963966595.1. Lineage (NCBI taxonomy): Eukaryota > Metazoa > Arthropoda > Insecta > Diptera > Conopidae > Physocephala > Physocephala rufipes. Next base: position 35,821,010 of record OZ016502.1, on the reverse strand, counting down.
ATATATATATATATATATATATATATATATATATATATATATATATATATATATATATATATATATATATATATATATATATATATATATATATATATATATATATATATATATATATATATATATATATATATATATATATATATATATATATATATATATATATATATATATATATATATATATATATATATATATATATATATATATATATATATATATATATATATATATATATATATATATATATATATATATATATATATATATATATATATATATATATATATATATATATATATATATATATATATATATATATATATATATATATATATATATATATATATATATATATATATATATATATATATATATATATATATATATATATATATATATATATATATATATATATATATATATATATATATATATATATATATATATATATATATATATATATATATATATATATATATATATATATATATATATATATATATATATATATATATATATATATATATATATATATATATATATATATATATATATATATATATATATATATATATATATATATATATATATATATATATATATATATATATATATATATATATATATATATATATATATATATATATATATATATATATATATATATATATATATATATATATATATATATATATATATATATATATATATATATATATATATATATATATATATATATATATATATATATATATATATATATATATATATATATATATATATATATATATATATATATATATATATATATATATATATATATATATATATATATATATATATATATATATATATATATATATATATATATATATATATATATATATATATATATATATATATATATATATATATATATATATATATATATATATATATATATATATATATATATATATATATATATATATATATATATATATATATATATATATATATATATATATATATATATATATATATATATATATATATATATATATATATATATATATATATATATATATATATATATGTAGGATGGAGCACCATTATTTAAGGACTTACTAGTATACTCACCTTAAACACCTACATTAAATACTATTTATATTACTTACGTTAAATACTTATGTAGAAAATTACTTTAAACATTATTGTTTATTTCTATTTTAAAAAAGATCACTTTGTATTTTGAATTGTGAAAAAGTATTGTAGAGAAAATTATTATTCATTCAATTTTTGTACTCGGAAATAAAACATCGAAATTTGTTCTCTTCGAAATAAATTGTTAAAAATAAATCGTTTTAAAAAATCATTGTTTTATTCGTGGAATCGTTTTGGAAAATAACTACTTATTCGTGGATTCAATTAAATCCACCTCATTAGTTGGCGTCATCAAACATCAGCTCTACAATTTTGGGGGCTCAACCTAACTCCGAGAAAAAAAAATCTTTACGAAATCTTTACGATTTTATCCGATTTATTGAAACACTGTTGCAATATAATTTCGTCTAAAAAAACGGAAGAAATAGAAAGAAACTGAGCAAAATAATTTAACATTCAAGATCTTCATGAAAAATAATATTTCAAAAAACAAAATCAACAATCAAATCCTAAGAAGAACAAGAAATTCGAAGGAAGAAAATCATACGCCACGGAGACAAAGATAAATAAACAATATTTCATAAGTTGGAAGCAGCGAACGAAAAGAAAATAAAAAGGTAAGAGTGAGCATCGCAAAAAATTGGTCTCCACCAGAAAATATAAGAAAGACCTTATTTCCATTACCCTACGGTATAACTGCGGACAACAATCTAGCAAAATACGGTGGTGCATCTTTATATTCACCATGATTTTTATAAAATAAAATATTTCAAAATCGTGTTGTTTATATATCTAAGAATTTTATAAATAACATATATATAATTGGTGTATTGTAATTACATTAATACTTACATTTACATAATTGTTAACTATTTTATAATTACCAAATCACCAAACAATCACACAAAATGGACAGAACAACAATTTTGTCTCTGACAGTAGGTGAACTAAGAGCGAAACTTAAAGAACTAAATTTGGAAAATAGCGGACTTAAAAGAGATTTACAAAAGAAGCTCCTTCAACATTTCGGTCATTCCGATCAGAATGAAAACGACGAAACCGACAAAGAATCAATTCGGTCAGAATATGATGACCCTCTGTTAGACCAACGTAATATTTTCGTTGAAAAAACACATTTTACTCTTCGTGACATTGAAGATTGCATATCATCCTTTTCGGGATTGGATTCAATCGACGTTAATCAATGGATCCAAGAATTTGAAGATATTGCTACTACTGTGAACTGGAATTTATTACAAAAATTTATTTATGCTAAGCAACTTTTAAAAGGAGCTGCAAAACTATTTGTAAGAAGCCAGGCTACAATACGAACATGGGACGAACTAAAAAAAGCTCTTAGAAGCGAATTTGGACAAAGATTGTCATCCTTAGAAATCCACAAAATGTTGAGAAATCGTCGGAAGTACAGAAATGAAACTTTACGTGAGTACCTATACGTACTACTTGAAATAGGAAAACCCATTAATCTAGATGAAACTAGTCTAATTGAATACTTTGTTGAGGGAATATACGATTCGAAACCAAATAAGAATTTTATATCAATCACGTTCAATTGCAGAACTAAAAAATAACATAAAAATATATGAAAAAATTTATCCAATACACAATTCACACTGTAAATGGCCTACAAAAGCAAATTATTATGAAACGAAATTTGCAAATAAGGAAAACTTTAACAAGGACGTGCCAAACCAATATTTAAAACTCGAACCTAAAGCACATTTCAGCGAACCCTGTCAGAATAAACCCATCAGATGTTACAAATGTAATGAATTAGGACACCGATCATATGATTGCAAATATCGAGATAAAAGCTTAGAAAAAAAACATTTAACACGAAACAATAACGCCAACACAATATCTAATAATGTTAACCCAGACTTCAATAAAAGTGGTGGATTAATATTTAAAGATATGTACATATTGGGTACCAAAATTTCAGCATTAATCGACACTGGCTGCGACGTCTGTCTTATGCGTTACGACATAATGCAAAAACTTAAAAACAAAATAAAATTAAGTCAAGACAGAAAACAATTGGTAGGTATCGGTGAATACAAATTAACCACATTAGGTAGTTTTACAACCACAATTAAACTTGATGAAGTAGTTTTAGATATAACCTTTCATGTAACTAAAAGTAATGATATACGCTTTGATGCAGTAATTGGTAGCAATATTTTAAAAGATTTAGAGCTTTCAATAACAAAATATCAAGCAAAATTTTTTCGAAGCCAAAGTCCTTCCCAGAGTTTTAAAATACCGAAAAGTAATCTAGAAAAAAGCACCGGTGTAAATTCTGCACTTGAAGACGACAATATCTCCTTGATTAGAGATGAATTCGGAAACATTTTACTAGCGAACGGTTTAGATTCATCAAGTGATTTACGAGTAGACCTTTCACACCTTGATAAAATTCATTCGGATGTTATAACCTATTGCATACAAAATTATTATCCCTCAGCTAAATTTAAATCTCCAATAGAAATGAAAATTTTGTTGAATGATGAAGTACCCATTTATCATCGACCTCGAAGGCTCTCCCAATTAGATCAAAAAATCGTTGAAGAACAAATTAAAGCATGGTTATCTGAAAATATAATTCAGCCAAGCACATCAGAATTTACTTCACCAATCGTTCTGGTCGCAAAAAAAGATGGTAGTGAAAGACTTTGCTGCGACTACAGAAAACTAAATAAAAAAATTGTTAAAGATCATTTCCCAATTACTTTGATAGATGATGCACTTGAGCGATTACAGGATGCTAGAGTTTATACTACATTAGACCTTAAAAACGGATTTTTTCACGTACCCGTGGAACCAAATTCTCGAAAGTATACATCTTTCATAACACATAATGGCCAATACGAATTTCTCTATGTCCCTTTCGGAATATCAAATTCACCAGCCGTGTTTGCAAGATATATTCAATCCGTTTTGAGAGATTTAATAAACAACGGAACTATCATAGTATATGTTGATGATATAATTATACCATCCAAAAATGAAAAAGAAGGTATTGAAAAATTTAAAACTTTCCTTAAAGTTGCAAGTGAAAATGGATTGAATATAAACTGGAAAAAATGCGAATTTCTTAAAAGAAAAGTAGAATTTCTTGGCTACATTGTAGAAAATGGTACAATAAAACCATCAGAAAGGAAAATTAATGCAGTTAAATCATTCCCAGTACCAACAGATAAAAAATCCTTACAACGGTTCCTTGGTTTAACTTCTTATTTTAGAAGATTTATGCAAAATTATGCAATAATTGCAAAACCCCTCTGTGATATTTTACGAAAAGATTCTAAATTCAAACTCCAAGAACCACAATTACTTTCATTTCAACAATTAAAACAACTTCTCATAAAAGCACCCGTTCTCAAGATATATAACCCCAACGCCGCTACAGAAGTACATACAGATGCCAGTAGTTACGGTTATGGAGCCGTCATGCTCCAAAAGGACGACGAAGATCAGACATATCACCCCGTACAGTTCATGAGTAGGAAAACCAAGCCTGCAGAAGAGAAATACCATTCATACGACCTAGAAATATTAGCGATTGTAGAAGCTTTAAAGAAGTGGCGAATTTACTTATTAGGAATTAAAATTAAAATCGTGACAGATTGTAATGCGCTAACAATGACACTAAAGAAAAAGGATATTCCTCCAAGGATATCTCGCTGGGCGATGTACCTACAAGAGTTTGATTACGAAATCGAACATCGTCCAGCCACCAGAATGAAACATGTCGATGCATTAAGCAGGGTTTGTTTACTAATTGAAGATAGCTTAAAACATCGACTGAAAAGAGCACAGATGGAAGACGATTGGACAAAGGCTGTGAGGAAAATACTAGAAACAACACAGTACGAAGACTTTTACATTAAGCATGATATTTTGTATAAAGATCCCAATAAGGATTTAATTGTAATTCCGACAGGTATGGAAGAGGAAATTATTAAAATTTCCCATAGTCAAGGACACTTTTCTATTAAGAAAACTCAGGATAATTTAGAAAAATCTTTTTATATTCCACATATAACTCCAAAAGTTACCAAAGTTGTTCGAAACTGCATAGAATGCATTTTAATTGAAAGAAAGGCTGGAAAGAAAGAAGGGTTTTTGTCTCCAATAGAAAAAGAGGATAAACCACTTCAAACATATCACATTGACCACGTAGGACCTTTAGAGATCACTCATAAAAAATACAACCATATTCTTGCAGTAGTTGATGGGTTCTCTAAATTTGTATGGTTGTATCCCACCAAAACTACAAATACCCATGAAGTAATCGAAAAATTAAAAAATCAGGCAACAATATTCGGTAATCCCCGAAGAATTATTAGTGACAGGGGCACTGCATTTACCTCTAACTCTTTTAAAGAATATTGTGAATCCGAGAACATACAACACTTATTAATTACTACAGGCAACACTTATTAATTACTACAGGCGTACCTCGAGGCAACGGCCAGGTCGAACGGATTCACAAAATAGTAATACCACTACTCTCGAAATTGTGTTTAGAAAATCCTACACATTGGTATAAGCATATTAACAGAGTTCAGCAGGCCATAAATAGTACACCTCCAAGAAGCACTAAAATATCCCCATTTAAAATTCTAACCGGTTTAGATATGCGCTCTCCAATAGATAACGACTTACAGGAGATGCTAGAACAAGAAAACTTCACAGAATTTGAGAGAGAACGCGAAAATATTCGCGAATTTGCTAAAGCAAACATTAAATGTATTCAACAAGAGAACCGGAAAGCTTTTAACAGAAACAGAAAAGAAGAAATACAATACAATGTTGAAGATTTGGTAGCAATTAAGAGATCACAGTTTGGTCCAGGATTAAAAATAAAGTCAAAATTTTTAGGTCCGTATAAGATAGTTGCGAAACATAATCATGGCAGATACGAAATAGAAAAAATAGGGAACCAGGAAGGACCGAAAAGAACGACCACCGTCGCAGAATACTTAAAAAAATGGAATCACACATTCCGGACGAATGTCCGTCAGGATGGCCGAATGTAGGATGGAGCACCATTATTTAAGGACTTACTAGTATACTCACCTTAAACACCTACATTAAATACTATTTATATTACTTACGTTAAATACTTATGTAGAAAATTACTTTAAACATTATTGTTTATTTCTATTTTAAAAAAGATCACTTTGTATTTTGAATTGTGAAAAAGTATTGTAGAGAAAATTATTATTCATTCAATTTTTGTACTCGGAAATAAAACATCGAAATTTGTTCTCTTCGAAATAAATTGTTAAAAATAAATCGTTTTAAAAAATCATTGTTTTATTCGTGGAATCGTTTTGGAAAATAACTACTTATTCGTGGATTCAATTAAATCCACCTCATTAGTTGGCGTCATCAAACATCAGCTCTACATATATATATATATATATATATATATATATATATATATATATATATATATATATATATATATATATATATATATATATATATATATATATATATATATATATATATATATATATATATATATATATATATATATATATATATATATATATATATATATATATATATATATATATATATATATATATATATATATATATATATATATATATATATATATATATATATATATATATATATATATATATATATATATATATATATATATATATATATATATATATATATATATATATATATATATATATATATATATATATATATATATATATATATATATATATATATATATATATATATATATATATATATATATATATATATATATATATATATATATATATATATATATATATATATATATATATATATATATATATATATATATATATATATATATATATATATATATATATATATATATATATATATATATATATATATATATATATATATATATATATATATATATATATATATATATATATATATATATATATATATATATATATATATATATATATATATATATATATATATATATATATATATATATATATATATATATATATATATATATATATATATATATATATATATATATATATATATATATATATATATATTCACTGTGAGTAACGATATTGGCGGCTAAGTGGGTTGATGCTATAAAAGACATAACTGGTTTTAGAACCTAATCCGATAATTTCCGAAGTTTTTTTCAAGGTAAAGTTTTTTCAAGGTTTTTTGAAGGTAAATTATACTGAATCCTGAATTAATGGATATTTATCTACTTCTATCTCACTTTTATGCCCCTCTATATTCTGAAAAACCTCAACCCTTCGCTTCATTTAGTTTCGATTTAGTTATTTAAAATTTTTTCACCGTCAAAAGATTTAACAGTCTTGTAATTTTTTTATACTAAAAAAGGAATAAACTAATTGTTAATTAATTGGGAGTGTTAGATTCGGAATGTATTAAACTTGTATGTGATTCGTGTAAGACAACAATTTATTCGTTACAGCGATAAAATTCCTGAAGGGCATGAATATTGTCACGTCTGCATACATTCAATTGCTTGTTAATCATGCATAAATATACAGACGGCAGGACGATTGATATGGTTTAAACTTACGCGTATCACGTTAAATCTCGAATCAAAAAACATTGAACCTTAATCAAAAAATATTTAATTTACTTTTAACTTAGAATTTTTTTATGACTTTAAAGAAGCGCTGACGTATATCGAAAGTATTTATTTTTGAAACTCTAACAAAATCCCTTAATCCAAAGGAATATGCACCGTCTTAGTAATGCCCTCTCCTGACATTCTCAGCTTGCTTTACTTTCCTTTAACTTCTTCAACTCATTTAAATGAAAACGAAAAAGGAGATTTTGATAGATTGGCAGCAATATCATAGATACCTTTCGTCTGGTAGCCGCTCGCAGTTGAAACGAAAAATCTATTGTTCTCAATCTTAATATCTTCAGTTCATACTTTTTTCTTTCTTTTCATTTCTATCTCTCCATCTTCTTATTCGTTTCATAATTTTTTTGTACTTTTATCCAAGCCAATGTAGAAGCCTTTGGGTTGGATGTCAGGAATGGTTTTGTATCAAAAAAACTACTTTTGTAGTTTTAAAGTTTAAGTTCCTTCGGGACATTTGCGCACGAATATACTAACACACACAGACATCCAAATAAGCAGACGTTTGTAAAAAAGCCACGAGTAAACTTTTGAGGTCAATTCGATCAAATAGAATTGCTTCCTCTCCATGTTCTTTTAATTCTTCCTCCTCCTTTCGACCCTATAAAATTCGGCTCCTAGAAGCGAACACTTTTCCTTCCTTGAGGGATAATATTGTGTTCAATCAAGAGGCGGGCTTGACCCTTAGCTAAGCTGAACCCATTTTCACCACCTGTTTTTATACGTCTGATTTGTGTATCAGGAGAGTTATTTGTCTTTCAGTTAGTCTTGATTTAGTGATTTCTTTTCGTTAGTTTTCGTTCGTTTGGGTTTGATTTTCTCTTGAAATCTGAAAACTCTCGAGGCTTCTGTTTGTTTGTTCGTGAGTTCCTGAATGTACGTGTTTCTGATCAAATAAAACTGTAAAAAAAAGTTGCTGAAAAGTTCGACTGAATTGTGAAACATTTGTTTTTCCTCTTCATAATTTGTGTGAGGTCATTTTTTATATTCTAGAGAGTCTCCTTCCCGAAGGAGAATCCGTTTCTTTTCACCATTTTTCGAATAGTACCGAGTTTTTCAGTAGATTCCTTCATAAGTTTTTTATTTTTCTTCCCAAAGAAAATTCCTAAATGAATGATAGAAATTCGAGTTTTTGAAGGTTTCGTGAATTAAGTTTAATATTTCAGAATTATCAAAATCCTTGTCTCATTCCTTGCCTTGGATTATGGATTACTTCTGATTGCAAAGAAATTGCGAAAGAAAACAGATCTTAGCGATTAAAAACATTTCTGATTTTCTTTCTAAAATAAAACTAACAACCGCAATTGTAAAATGAAAATAAAGAATGATCACCTCTTGAATACCAAATTCAGGTGGTGATCATGACACAAACGTAATCGTGAATCGATACTGAATATCGATATTCATCCAGCGCCAAATACTACAACCAACAACAATAACGACAAGCAAAAAGATTCCCGAAATAACAAAACCAATATTTAAAGAGACGATGATGGTAAGAATTCGTTGGTCTGTACGCAGTACGTGCCGTTTGAAACGGCGAAAACATGATTAACTACAATAACAACAATAACAAAAACAACAACAACACCACCACCAATGACAACAGCGGCTTGTATTACGGCCAGTTTGACAGCCTCGGGCAGCTGCGGATGAAAAGTGAAAAGTGACTTTTGCACGCATTGAAATTTCAGTTAGTCGTGATGTCGAAAAACCACAATTTAATTAAATCCGAGCAGCAAACCAGAGAGTATCTTATCGTGCTTTTGACAGTCGGCGTCCATTTATCAACGTGACCGCTGAGGATGTTGAGGACGTCTGATGCTGTTGCTGCATCTAAAGGAAAGCTACAGAAACTTTTGGAGTCTTTTCTCTGAAAGCTGCAGATGTGAAAATTTAACATCGTTTACATCAGAAATATTGAAGACCACGTAGGTAATTGAAGAGAAGAGCGAGAAGAAGAAAAGAGTCAGGGAAAGTGATGGCAATGGTTCCAGCAAGGATATTTAATTAAATCAAAAAGGAAAAGTAACCACACGCACCAGGTTGAAACATCATTACCTTCGCCATCATCAGTGTCAACAAATCTTAAAACAGAGTGCCTTACGGTAGAATTAAATGGTCTTGGTAAACATGTAAAATTAATGGTCTTGGTAGAATTAAATGGTCTATGGTAAACAAGAAAATAAAGTTTTTCGGGACAAGGACTTATGCTTAAGGCCGCATGCTCTACAACGAAAAGTTTAACCAATTTGTTACACCGTTTTTGCATGTTTTTAACGGCCCATTTCTCTTACTCTCGTGTCTCTGTTATTCAACTTTTTCTACCACTCAGAGGTTCAAGTTTCAAACATTGCCATTGCATTCTATTAGAGGGGGAATAAATTATGCGGTCACAGATTTGAATAGCAATATTTAATCTAATAACAGCAACAACGATACAAGCGAAACGGTAGTCACCATCTGCCTCGAGTCTTCTAAGAAACTCTTGAGTATTTCGAGAAGGCGACTTTAGGATAAAATGGAAATCGACATGCTCTTCCATGTATGAAAGTTTACGGTTATCGGAACAGCTGTTGCTTTGGCTTTGAAGTTTTCTAAGTTCGCGGGACATTGCACCATCAACATTAGCACCATCACAGGTACAGACGCCATCGGCAACATCAACAGCAATGGCAATAACTTGCACCATACTTTAAGGGCTTGCGCACAAATTAATATAAGATTTAAAAGTTTCTCCTTCTCTCGGGTCATTCCCCGTTTAATCTTTGTCATGCCTTTCGTTTAATTTATTTTTTATTAAATTTCATTAAAAAGTGCAGGATATTAGTGCTTTAAATTAATCTCTCAATGATTTCGTCCTCAATAATGAATTTATTGGGGCTCATGAAAAATCTAGGAGGACGGAAAGTGTGTGAGAGGAAGGGAGATAGAAAAAAGGAAGATGGTATTGCATGAAATTGGGAGAAGAAATAAACAACAAATGCAATTAATTTTAAAATTTTACCTGCAGAGAAAGTTCCTTTAAGTGAATTTTATTTCCAATTAAGGTTTATCTGTAAAGGTCATTTCAAAGCAAAATCATATTTATATTAAATTCGAAAAAGGCGGAATGGAAAATATTGAAAGTAATTTTGTAACAAGAATCTTCTTCGCGTCCACCCACATTCTGTCACAATGGAATTCAAGTGCAGGATAAGAAAAAATTAGTGACGGCAGCAGTTGAATGCGGGAGTCAGAGTGGGAGCGCCATTCTCAGCACCCCTTACTCACTTTTTTACACACATTGCAACTGACAGTGTGACAAAGCGACCAAATAAGTTTTGCGAATTCTCCACATCGATGGAGAAATTACTGAATTGATTTTATTGACTGGAACTTCTGCTGGATACACAATAAAGGAAAGAAGGGTTGGTGAAGAAATATTTTGATGGGAGTGTGGAGTGTCGAGTGAAGTAAACTGCAAATAATTTGGCATGTAAGCCACCCGCGCGACTGAGATTCGCTGAGGAGGAAAAATAAATGACAACACAAAAGCGATGAAAAAACTACTAAAGGAAGTAAAAGTTTTCGAAAGCTCCTTGAGAGTAATCACGTGAATGCGAACTTCACATGAAATCTGCTGCAATTTATGTCGGGGCGGCAACAGCAAGTAAAACGGTGCTTTTCAAAAGCTTGAGATACAAAATTGTTGCTGCTCTTGTTATTGCTCTTGTTTTGGAATACAAATATATTTCGTAGCCACAGGGTTGCCATATTTCTGCTTTAAATTTTTAAAAAACATCTTTGTTGATTTTTATTTCATCATGGAGTTAGTTTCGAAAATAAAATAGAAATTCTTATGAGAACCTCTTATGAGTGGCCTAATACCGAATCTCTCTAGCATTCCAAAATTGTTTTAGTTAGAATATTTTTATTATTTTTATTCATGATGCGACGCAGTTTAGTAATACCATTGAAATTGCACATCATTGCAATAGCGCTGCAAAATCCGACACACAATTTATTTTTTTAAACTACTTTTTTAATAAATGCAACTATTTTTATTTTGCTCATAGTAATATCGTGCTAGCGAGGATAGGTGACGGTAGGTGAGTGCCATTAAGAATTTCACGCCATTCATTTTGCCGTAAAAATTTGCAGTAATGCGAAATTTTGGAAGATAATACTCAGCAACGTGGTTTTTCTTATATATATTTTCAATTTTATTATTTTGATGGCCATAAATATTCAAATTATTCATTCTTTTCATAAAAACATAACCCTCTTTTTAAATATTAAATACGAAGAATGAGTTTTTTGAATTCTCTTCTAAAAGAAAAAAAAAGTTTTAGCTTTTTCGTTCCCGAATAACTAGAGTTTTCTAAATTGCACTTTTATGTACTTTTTTTATATTTTCGTATTATTTTTACGAGCAAACACAGTCTTTTATGATCAAACTTTCAATTTACTTTACTGGCGACGGAAATAAAATGCACATAAAATTGTTACCTTGTGAAGGAAGTGAGCGCACATATATATACTCCACATGTGCTCGGAGAATAATAAGGCGACTAACTTCATTAATTTTTTGCTCTGGTTGTGCACAGGCGTTATAGGGCCATTAATTCATTTATACGTCCCACCATCAAACGCCTCCCGTTCGCCTCTAGATTCCACCCTTGCATTCGCCTCTTTCAACCGTTCGCTTCACCTTTCAATCGTACATCCGGTGGGGAGCGTGCGACTTGCATGTGTCTGCTCAATCAACGTTAACACGTTCACACGTTTCTGCTCTCAGTGTTAGGTCATTCGCAGTTGCTGCGAAGCACATTTAGTTGCACAAGAAACATATTTTTAGGCGTATAAGTGTGTGTGCAAGTGTGCATGTGTGTTTGTGTCCAAGTGTGTTTGTATGCGTGCGCGAGTGTGTGTAGTTTTGAGAGCAATATTGCTTGCTTGCCTGTCTGAAGTGACATACTGATTCTCGTTCATTTAAGACGCTAGAGATGCGTCGCTATGAATGCGCGATGTTCGTTGCCTGCAGACGCATCACTATGTGTGTATGTGTGTGCATGTGTGTGTATTTGAAATTGCTGAGAAACCGATAAATAAGTCCTAATGTGTCCTGTTTAAATGCTTATGCTGTTTAATATTCTTTCAATTTTTTTTTGTAATCTTTCCTAATTTTTTCTTCTCTATTCATCCTAGAACACATCGTATGATGATTTTGTGGTTGTGCAGATATTACTATTTCATTGTTTTTGCGGATGATACTGCTCCTTACATTTTTGTCTTTCCCTTAAAAATATTGCAAGGAATTTATTCCACATTTGGATTTTTTCGGTTCACATACTTTTCTAATACTATTTTTTTGCAAGATAAAAGCCTAAAACTAACTTTGCCTTCTTCTTTTTCTTCCCCTTATTTTTCTTATGTTTCTTTCTCTTTCTTTTTCTCCTTCTATTCAGAAGAAAAAGTCATTCCGACAATAATCTTTTTTTCGTGTGATTGCCGTTTTGGCGAAATGAATATTTCATGATGACCATTTTAGCGTTTATTAGTATTAATATTGCTATTCTTGTTATTGTTATTGTTGCTATTATTATTATTACTATCGCAACCGTTCCCTCGTTCGTTTGTTTTACTTAATTTCGATTTCAAGCATTTTATCTCTGCTTTTATTTCGTTTTTCGTTTGTTCATCCATTGCTTGAATATTCATTTATTCTACCATCAATTTGTTTCTTGATATTTGCTGAACGTGATTTTGTCACAAAATAGTTACCCTACCATTACTGTAGTCATGAAGGTGAAAGTGGTGTTTGAATTGTAGAGGTCGGCGTGATCGTGTGACGAAGCAATGCCATGGCGGGCACAATAACAAATAAATAAACACGTTAATGCTTTTACGTTGCACTGTCAATAAAATTGAACGTAACTGAAGCGAAAAAGCATTTCCACGAACCGTTGATAAAATCGTGGGAGTATGGCACATACATACACATGCATATGTGTATGTACACCTATAAACACAAGAGAACGCCGCTATCGTAAGTTATATCCCGGGATATCGATAAATGATAAAATAAGGCCTAAAATTAAGCTTCGTGTTGAAGGTTGTATCCATTGTATTATATTCACCATTACTATCATCATCATCATTATTATCAGAATCCAAAATATTGGCAAAATCATTGTCGGCCAATAGGACCAATCTGTTCAGAACGTTATTAAACCGAATAGTATGTTTTTTTACGTTTAGATTAAGAATCCATTCATGAGAATTGCTAATATTTAAGGATCTATTTTTAGTATATTATGGGATTACATACTTTTGCGATATGGAAAGATTTCCGAAATGAAATCGTGGATTAAGTCGATTGAGGTAATCATATTGAAATCCGTAAAATGTATTTCAACCTTTGAATTTCGAACGTATTTGAGAGAATTAGGCTCACGAGAATTCCTCTCCATTCCATGAGGAAGACCCATCTCCCGAACTAAAGATCGATATTTCAGAACCAACCAACCTCTAGGATTTCATATACTAAAAATCAATCATATCGTTATTTTATCGAAATATATATTTTTCTTACTAGGAAGCGTTTAATTTTGAAACAGCTACTCCGTCGACGTGGCTGCTTCAAAGACTACCTGCATCGTTTTGGGTATAAAAGTGACCTTGTTTTCAGGGTTGTGGGTGGCCGTAAGGCGAGGACGCCTGTCGCATTTTCTTTGAATATCCCGAGTATGTTCTTGTAAGGATTGAGTTGCAGAGACGAATTTATGTTTATGTTGCTTTTGTTCTTGATGTAACCTTAAAATTTTTTAAACATTATCAGATATACGATCTTAAAGAACGTAAAAAATTTATTGATGTTAATTTAGTTTTCCAAAAGGGTAGAATAAAGGTGAGTGTTGGATCGTATTTCTGTCATTGGTTTTAATATGTGGTTTGGAGACAAAGCGGTTTCAGAGATCAATTTATGCCACTGTCAATGTTATTTTCCATTGTGGTAATTTCGCAATTGTCTCGTCTATTTACTTTTTATTGTTGATCGAAGTAAGAAGAGGAGTGAACAATTTTTTTCTGGTTAGTTCGTATCACTTTACCTCTTCTTATTCTGTCTTGGGTTAACAGATTTGGTTATTACTTTTTAATTACTTTTTATATTTCTGTTTTTAATTGTACGATCCTCTTTTTTGTTTTTTATTTGTCGGTGGCAGGAGTCGGCATTTTTAGTTTTGCCCTTTCTTTCCACGTTTCTCAGTCTTCTGTGGGTTTTATTTTTTGTAAATTAGTTTAAGTTGCCCAAAAATTATGTCCGACGGAGTGTTTTTTGTTTTTTTACTATGCGACCGCTTAATGTCGTTTTTAATATTTCTATGTTTTCTAGTATGTTTAGGAGTTGTTCTTCATGCTGTACGTGTTGCATTTTCACTGTATTACTAATGTGTGTTGGGGTACATCTATTGTCATACACCGTGGTTTGCGAAATTCGATTCCGTTGCCACGATGAACGTTTGTATTTTCTCGTAGTAGTTTCATTTGCGTTCACCGCGATACTTTCTAAAATGTAAAATGTCTCTCTGCCAAAATCCAATAAAAATTAAACTCCAATTTCCTTTTTCGTATCCGCTTCCTTCACTTTTTTCGCTGTCAACTTTTTTGGCATATATATTGCTTACGACGACCCGTTTTCAGCTTGGCACAAAAAAAAGGAACAACACATATGCCATAAAAAATCTGTTTTGTCTTCCATTCCGTCTTTCCTAGTTTTTCCTTTTTTCTTTCGTTTCAATTCTACTTTGTTAACATCCTTTTGTTTGTGAGCCAATGAAAACGCGGCTCACAAACAAAAGGTAAGAATGTGACAAAACAAAAGAATGAAATTTTGTAGGAAATAAGAAAAAATTAGCAAGACAAAAATCGCGGGGATGGAAATATATTTTTGAGGAAGTTTTTCGAATTTCGAGAAAGTTTTTCTAATACGTCATTTTAAAACTTTAGGAAATATTGAGCTGAGTGTTCTCAAGGGCGTTAGTTTGGGTTCCAAGAAATTTAGGGTAATTTTACCATTTTTAAAGCCTTCAAAATCCTTTTTTGAGCACATTAACCTCATGTGCTTTTGTGTGCACACGTGTAAACGTGCGTTTCTTCTTGTGTGTGTATTGCGTGTGAAAGTGCGTGTCTATTTGTTATCGCTCATTTAACACATTCATCTACCTTTTCCTGCCCGCAAGAAATTATCGTCTAAATGAAATGAAGCAAACAAAGAAAACAAAAAAAAAAGGGAAAACTAAGCCAAATTATTGCCATTCGTGTTGCCGCGTAGTTTTCGTCGCCACTGCCTTTACCCCTTTTTAAGCCCTTTCGCACTTTTAAAAGTTCTTTGGCCTCAAGATCGCTTAATAAAATGCGTTCCATGTATGGTTTACATTAGCTTACTCTATAACCACTCCATTCCACCCATTACAGTGGTGTTCCCGTACGAAACTGTTTCTTACGAAATCCTTACATTTCCTCACGAATAGAAAAGATAATGTTCACATGTCGTTACTTCGGCATTCTTGTTGTTTTTGTAATACGTGCTCCTTTTCGTAATTTTCGAAAGAAACTGTGTTTTATATTGGAAGCGTTTCTTTTTATATATAAAAAAAATGTGGAAAACGTATAAAAGACTTGATATTATCGAAACCTAATTTAAAGCGTGAAAATAATGTGCGAATAATTTGCGAGTGGAGTCAACGCAAGTGCGCAATTGTGCAAGTGTGCTCAATGCCAGAACAATGCATGCTATTCACACATACATACGCACTCACCTATAAGCGCTCACGCGGCGGAGGTTCAGAATGATTTTTATAGTCAACGAAAGGACGAATAGGATGTCACTGAACTTTAAAGTCGTTTTGGTATCCCATCACATTTATGGTGTCAGCAGTGTGTGTACTAAATGGATATTTATATTAACGGATATGCCCACTATTCACCCCCAACCTGATTCACCATAATCTCAGGTACCCAAGATGAGTTTCGATAAAGTAAAAGAGGAAAATCAGACGAGAAAAGGGATTAAAATTCCATGATTTCCTTAACCGCCTGTGCTAGTCTCAATCCTTTTCCTTTTTTCTATTAATTATCGTTTCGTAATGGCTTCTTTTCTCTTTAGAAGATTTTGAGCTTAAGAACATTAATTCTATGGAGAGTAACTAGGATAGTTAGAATGTTGAAGAGACGAATAAAAGGGAAGGACAGGATAACGAGAGAAATGACAACAAAATTTCGCTTTGAGAGAAAACCCGACTAGGAAATTATTATATAAATCAGTAAAAACGAAAATTCCCGTGGCCTAAATTCCTAAAAGGTTTAAAGTAACTAGAGTGATTCTCTTTAACCCTCCCTTTCGCTCTCTGGCTTTCTCTAGCTTTAGCAGTGTATGGCGTATGTTGGTATTGTTGTTTTTGATGTCGATGACATTATCGTTGCCGCTATTAACGTCAACGCCTTTGTTTGTTGTTCTAACCTTTCTACGTTTCAAACTGTCTTTGCTGCCTTCACTTTATTGTGTAAATTAACCCTGATTGACACATAAACATTTGTATGAATATGTGTACGTGTATCTATGTGCCTTATGGATGTGTACATACTCGCTTTTGTAACATTACGTGACTTATAAACATAATAAATTAAGAAAGCTTAACATGAATATTCTTTACACATACAAACACAGACACATACCTACCAACCCCATACATATAACTGTTCACCCATATCAAACCTCGCAATCATTGATTGTGACAAAAAAGCAACAAAAGACAACAGAAATGATGGAATGAAAAGGTGGAAGGGTCGGTTATGATGAAAGGGGTTAGCTCAATGTAAGCGAAATGAAATTTGATATCCGGAGAAATAAAAATTTCTACAATAATTTGGTGCAAAAATTTCCTACTCCGATGCGTCAAATTTGTAAGTCAGTAAGAACGGAAACCGCTAACTTATGGGTAGAAATGGTTGAAACATTAACCATAACGCCACAACAACAATTTGAACACCAACATCAACCACCAATGGCATGGTTTTCCCGTAAAATTTCTAAGAATTCATTAAAATAATTCCTGGTAACTAATATGGTGAAAGAAACCATTAATCATTAATCGAAAATAATTTTGTAATTAATTTTTTTTAAATTAGTTCGATTCCAAAAAAAAAAATGCTATCAGATTAGTTTTCATTGGAATAAATTCTTATAAAAACTAATTATGATCTTTTAAAGAGGGAGGCATTTTCAATTTTTAGAATTTATTTTAAAATATTGAAGTTTTTAACATTTTTACGAAATTTTCTGAAATACTTTTTAAAACTGATTTAAAAACATTGAAATTTCCACGGTTGAATATTTTGAGGAATCGCATAAAAATAAGTATGTGAGAAGTAGAAATCAATAATTTGATGAAATTTGTATGTGAGTAAAAATCTGCTGTTTCTTCACCATGCTAAAGAAAGGTTACTTACATGTTCTAACTTCAATTTTATTGACTCCATGATATTACAAAATTGAACTGATCTCATTACTTCCTCATTCTTTCATTCTTGTTGATTTTGGTTGTTTTGGGCTTTTCGAATTTTTATCAGCATTTATTTATAATATTTCTTTCATTCATACTTGGCACCTTATGGATACAAGCAAACTTATGCAGACAAGTTACCAAACGTATAAACCACATACATACGTTTATGTGTTATTTCACTTCAACCAGTTTAATAAAGCAATTATTGTTAGTGTTAATGAAGCGGACAGAGGTGGGCAACTGAGCTTTTTTGCTACCGACATTGTGCCTCTCATGAATCTCGTTATTCGTACTATTTTTTATTAAGAAGTTTTGATATATTTATAGGCTTATTATAGGCATATTTTTAGGCTTATATAAAGACGATAATTGTGATAAATGTATTCAAAAGGTGTTCACTGCGAGTGCGCTGGTGTTTAATAAGGTGCAAGTGTTACCGGGTCTGTGTCAAGATATGTAACATACATATGTTGCTGCCAACAACTGTAATTTATAGGAAACGGAAATGTACTATAATTAACGCGAAATAATATCGTAAACTGAATAGTTAGCTTAAATTGTTACTCCTTGTTCAAATTTTCATTTTTAGGTTTCTTTCTAACCCTGTACCTCCTTCTTTATTTGTCTCTTTCTCTCTGTTGTAGAAAGGAATGCTCACAGAATGAGTGAACAAACGAATGAGTGACCGATCTAAATAATCATTTACCGAGCACACTCCTAGCGCTTTATACTCAACTAATATTTTTCAGTTTTTTAGTTAATATTCTTTTGTTTAAGAATAATGGATTTCCTTTCAACATTTTGCGTTTTCGTTTGGATTTTTTTTCTCTAAACTTCATCGTCTTTTGGTAGAGATTCAATCAATATTGTTATCATATTCATAGTCACGTTTCTCTTTGTGATATAGAACCAAAACAAAAACATTATTGGCTGATTTGGGTCAGATGTGTATTTTTCTGTTGGTTCTTTTTTCTTTACAAAATTCACTCTCACTTAAAATTCAAGTATAAAGCCCGATATCAAGGGAGCAATAAAGCAGATATCTAAGACTTACGACACGTATGTACGTCACTATTGATCACTAGCTAAATGCATTCGTACACATACGTACGAGCTTATATAACTTTAAACACTCTACTTTATATTCACGCATGTAAATGCTTTCAACGATTTGCCTCCTTCTGTCTTCATATCCTTTCATCCGGCAATTGCAGGATGTAAATAATGCTTTTGTGGGCTAAGTGGCAATTTGATAATAAATTCCTATACAAACATGCTAGAAATGTTGAAAATAAAATAACCGAACCAGAAATATCAACGATCGAATTTTTAAATATAAATTCTAAATCGAAGTTTTGAGGACAAACTTCAGTTTTAAGGATAAAAACACACAAGAATACATCGTTGTCATTACCGCACTTTTCCTCCCTTCTTTTGCCGCCGCCACAAAGCTAATTAATATTATTACTAGAATTAGAAAGCAACATTTTTTGGAGCCCATATAATGCTTCAATCCTTTGAGAGAGAGGTGAGAGTGACTAGATTGATTACCATTTCTTATAAAATTAGTTGAACTGAATGAAAATATCAGTCTAAACGCTCCCAAGCAGTCCGAAGGAAGAAAGTTTTAATAAAACTTACACTACCGTCTCTCACTTTCCTTCACACTCATTTTCATTATTTTGCGCTTTCTATTTTATGTCGTTAATTTTAGTGAAGTTTTTTGTGGCCACTTAAATACTGCTGTTTTACTCTCCAATCACTCTTAAATGTTCCCCTTTTAATGTCCTTATCCCCTGTATTTCTCCCTCCCCTCTTTTTCTCTTTATGTCTTTTCCTCCCTCATGAGTTTTCACACAGTCACTTTCAATGCGCCACTCTCACGTCCGCAGTAACCAAGTAGCCACCAAATTCGACAAGCTGAGCTATACGTTGCTTAATGTATGCACTCCGCCAATGGTGCTGGACTCAACACTGCTAACGCAAGTAAGGTTAACTGTATGGAAATACTCAATGATCGGTAGAATTTAAGGAGCTATAAAAACAATTCAGAAAAGTGGCAATTAATTTTAAAAGTGCTTTCGATTGCCGCATTAAAGACTTCTGGAAATAAACGATTTTAACTTTGATTATAAAAAGACACAGCCAACTAATATTAAGATGGACGACAAACGACGAAATCGCCTATGGGGATGTATATCCATATGCCTGTGTCGTGTGCGTGTGTATAACAAAATATTTCCAGTCAACACACAGTTAGGGCAAAGGAGAGGGCGATTTGAGAGAGAGGGTGATGCGATATACAAATACTTCAATAAATACACTTATTAAGCTCGGGGTTGACACCCCTTGTTGGCATTGCAAATTGAGTGGCGTACTTTAGGTAATAAAAAGCCATAATATGAAAATTTTGCATAAATTTAGGCGCCTTAGAAATTATAATGAATGAGTTTCGTAAGCCAACAGTAGTATATAATTGTACGTACGTATAGTAAAAGAAAATAAGACTTTAAATTCATTGAAGTAAAGATGACGGAGAAACAGAGGAGCAGATATCAGAATGTAGAAGGCGAATGTAGGACGCTTTGCTTCACCTCTTTATGCAAATGGTCCTCAGCTCTTACGTCCTTATGTATATTATGTGATAAATGAGAACTACAAACTTAAACACATTTAAAGTATACAATAACAACAGTGAAAAAAAACGCAAGTATATGAGGACAATTTCTTAAACAAAAAAATGTATCCATCATATGCGGAGGTAGAGAGGTGTCGTGAATCATATACCATTTTGCATAAATTTTATTGTTAATTTTATGAATAGATTTCACCCATATATACTTTTCTGGTAATAAAACAGAAATTTAATGATTGAATAAATTTTTTTGGTAAGTGATTAAGTTTGGGCTAAGGACGTAGGCAAGGCTGTCGACAAGGCTGCAGGCAAATTTTGTATTAAATAAAGTGACAAGTGAAAAGGAAAAACTTATAACGATTAATGCTATTTATTGTATTCTTACGAGCTCATAAACTTGTGAAGCACAATTAAATTGAATTAAATGGAAATTTCTGAAAGGAATTTGAATTACTCGGTTTGTTAATTTTCAGAGTATGAAGTACGCGCCCTTCATTCCTCACAACCTCTCAAAAGTTAGTATCTGCCTCTATCTCTTTCTCTTCATATTTTTTTTGTTTCTTTTACGACAGACGTCTACTATCAAGGCCTGACTTGAAAATAGTCAAACAAACTTTTTTGTTTCATGGGCGATAAACGTAATTATGTGTCCTTCAACCACGAGGCGTTTTCCTTATGTCTGTTAATCG
The DNA here is from genome assembly GCA_963966595.1 of Physocephala rufipes. NCBI lineage: Eukaryota > Metazoa > Arthropoda > Insecta > Diptera > Conopidae > Physocephala > Physocephala rufipes. Next base: position 35,799,290 of record OZ016502.1, on the reverse strand, counting down.
TTATCATTAAAACATTTCCTCCTTTGCTGTTCTCCGTTTGTAGGGGGATGTGAAAAGGCAGATGGTTTGCATAATGTAAATGTGTCTGGCATTTTTAACTTTCACCAACAAAAATAAATATTATAAATGCCTTAAAAAAATTTCAATTAATTCAGGGAGGAGGTTAGCTTTGAACCCTTTAGCTCCTGATTCATCTTCTATTCTTTTTTTGGTGTTTGCCTTTTGCGTTCAAATTTTAATCCGGCAATTTTGCAGTTCTAAGCATTTTAGTATACACTTTTTTGAACATTTTCTTGAATTTCATTATTGAATTTGTCGCTTGAGTTTGTTGCTGCTTTTTCCACTCAGTTTACTTTCATTATTGCTATTTGTTGTTATTGCTATTTTTCTTGATACGTATTAATCCAATTGATCTGACTGATTTCAGATGACAAAAATTCAGTTACGATTGCAAAATTGCATCGGCCATCACCCCCGCCTCCGTTTTTTCCTCATATATCTTTATTGTTGAAGATTTGGGAGTACATAACTGAATTTATTTCATTAGTATTGCTTCGCTTCTAGCATTACCGTGTGTAGAAAATCCATAAAAAGGAAGAAGCAAAAAGGAAGGATAATACAATAAATAAAATAAATAAATAACCTCTGCCGGTGGCAGCGATGACCGACTCAGAAATTGAAGCGCAAGCAACAGCCGAAGAAGAAAACCAAGTCTCAAGCAATTTGCCCAAAAGAAAATCCAAAATAAAAACAACAATGAAATCAAGAAAATAATTGCGCTATTATATTGATAAAATGGAAAGGCAAGACTCTTGGACTCATGCGAGATATAACAAAAGCTTGTTTAGGGAAAAGGTAGTAGGGGCCAGATTATAGATGCGAAAATATTGTGTCAGCAGCAAAAACCACAACAATTAAAAAAAAATTAAACAAAATAATCAGTCATATAAATGCTCTTTTTTCTCGAACTATCTCATTTTCTCCATAATTAAAATGATAATATTAATGACGATCATTTAGAGATACATCAAATAGACGGATCGATTGAAAAGAAACAGGACGATGATGTCAAAGGATGGGAAATAATTTGAAATTTTAAATTTTGAGTCTTATATGTTGTCTTTAATTTTATTGAAGCCAAAAAGTACAAGCCTTGGGTGATTGGTGTTTATTGAATTTTGGGTATCAATATGGAAAGAAACATTATGTAATAATTATACACTTGGAATCAGTTTCCGTCATCTCTTGTCAAGCTTTTTCTCAACTCTGGACACTGAACGATCCCAAATAGGGACGAGAATGAATACAAACATGGTAGATGGCACATTGCTGAAACCATTTTGTCTCCAGGCCTAATTCGACAAGAAATTATGGAAAACTTTATGAAATTTCAATGCACATCAATAAACAATTAAAACTGTATTTTTCATCATTTAAATGAAACCGTCTATGAAACGCCGTCCGCCCGGCCTTTAATTAAATTAAAATTATCCTAGTAAATTTATGCTGCTTATGTGCGTATAAAAGTTTCGAACAGACCAGAGGTCTTTCGACCTTCATTCATCACTGGCAAACAGAGATCATTCTTGTTTGCCAATGAAGTGCTTAATTCGAAGTAAAAAATTCTTATGTTACTCCAGCTTATTTTGCGGGCCATAATAATGAACGCGTGTTTCATCTTTACCAACAAGCGGCAGCCACACTAAGCTTCTTTAAAAAAAATTTATGATCAGACATATCCGTTTCCCCAAATTTAAGGTCAAATTTTTAATGGCCGTATCCGTAATTGAGGTGACTTATTCAGTAATTATCGTAATTACCTACATTATTAGTAAATTATCCTTAATGTCGTCAATACTTTAAGCGTTCCTCGTATACGCAAATTCCTTAAAATATTACTTATTAAATGGCTTAATAAAGCAAATTATAGTCAATTCCTATTTGAATTTCATTACGTTGTGAAGAACAATAAAAATTTTATGTTTATAACTTTATAATAGTCATTAGTTAATCGAATCCACTTTCCTAAAATGTATTTGCGTCGGTAAAATGACATTATGTATTGATTTTAATTACTAATTAAAGGCTTAAAGACTTTTAGTCTGAGGGAAAAACCAAATGAAGATTGCTTTAAATTAATTGAATAAATTTCACTAAAAGGTTTGTGGATATTATTAATTAATACTATGATTCGTAACCCGCAAAACTGTATTTACATTATTTAGTTTGACACCAGTAGAACAGTTAGATTTTCTCGTTTTTCTATTAAATGATTATCTTATGTTGTTAAAATATTACACTCCTGAAAAGTCTGAAGGTATGACTATTAAGATTGCACACATACGTAACAGTAAACTATACGCATTAGGTGCTTTCATTTCAGCCCGGAAAGAAGGAGTAACATTAAATAGCAAAAGTGAAAACGCTGAGTAAAAAGGAAGGATTGAGTAAGTGAAAAAGAAACACCCTAGACCGCACCGAGACACGCTTCAAGCCTTCTGTGTACACTACACTGCAAAAAAGAACTTCACAATTACGGAATAACACCCAAGTACAAAAATGGTAGTTAGGAGCATAACAAAAACAACAGAACATCAAAACCCATATCGCTATAACTTGAGTTTAGATGAAAGCCGCCTTTCAAACTTTTCCGAGATGTTTCTTTTTCCCTGCTCCAACCTAAGCTATTCAGTGGGCCAACCGAGGAACCCAGTAGCAACATATTCACTCACTTACTCATTTATATACGATTACGCTAAGAAGAAAAAAAATATGCACGTATACACGCATTCTCATTTGAATTATGAGAAATGTTCAGAAACTGACGTACACTCGGGACCGTGAACAGAGCAAGGGGGACGGAGCAAGAGAGAAAGGGGGACGCTGTGTTGAAGTGGATATTTGATGCTCATTCGAAGAACTGTTTACTGCGTATTCAACGAATGCTGGTCCCGTGTGTCTGGAGGGGAAAAGGGAAGACCATGAAAACATCAGGTATCAGTTGGTGCGTATGTTAGTTGGTAAATATTATGATTAAAACAGAAGAGGATGCAATTGCGTCCAATTTACTTTTGATAAAAGTAGAAACTGCGAATGTAGGTAAAACACGCGGGTGGTTGAAATGCGGTTTACAGGCAAAGTTGCGCCATGTAAAGTTTTAAATGAAAAACTAGAGCAAAACCCAATAGACCAATGTCGAAAAAGGGGGCTGACCTGCACTCACATGTCTGCCATTGTTGTCGCTACTTTCACTCATTGTGCTTTCTGTGTCATTGGTTTCTGTGTCTTGTCTGCCTTGTCTGATTCTTTGCTTTGCTTTTACAGAATTATCAGAGAAGCGCTTTAAAGAATTTTGTGTTCTATTTTCCCCAACCCAATGCTTACAAAATACCCACATTCTAGACCAAAAAATAAGCCCTTTTTATAACCATCCCTATTTTGATGATCCTAAAATTACAATCCTTCCTTCACACAATATTAAAATATATGTCAATTTTACATTACCTTCCATGTTTACGTATTTTTAAAAGTTATTTCTCACCTGAGTAATTCTTACTTATATATTGTTTATTGCATATTTCTTAACAAATCTTAATTTATTTGATTTTTAATTTACTTTACTATTACGATGAAAATGTATTGATTAATTACTCGGCCGGTCGGCAGCTACAGAAATATGCTCCAGATGTTGTTCCTAATATTGTGAGTAAGGAAATATTGCAATGTTACTTGTTAGATAATCCTTTGGGTTATCCTCCGGAAGATATTGAAGAAATTCCAAGCATTAAATTTTAAAAAAGAGAGGGATTCAAATATTTCTTGCAAATCTTTCTAAGCAGTTCATTTAAAAAGTCGCAATTCCGAGGGATATTAAATTTTTTTGTAACATACTTTTCTGGGCTTTGTGAAATTTATTCGGGAATCAAGAAATTATCACAAATAATCATAGCTTCCTGAACGATATTTCACTTAAGCACGCACACAAATGGAAAATATAGCATAGTAGAATACGAATATATCAATTTACCTCTTTCTCTAATTAATTTTTGTAATTTATCAAAGCCAAAGAAATGGATGTCCAAAAGCAGGAACGCTGTACACAGACACACGTATACACAAAAACTTGTTTATATCGACGTACTGTATCTTTAATGTTGAACATTTTGGTTCACAAGCAACTTATTACCACAACTACTACGACTTGATTTCCAAATTTTTAATTAAAATTAACAATACTTCTTCTCTGAAGCGATGGCTACCCACATTATCTTCCAACTTAACACTTCCAAAGAATCACGAAAACTGGTCGTATGAGCGCTTAATGCTGAGGTAATACAAATGTGCCAACGGGAAAACCGAAGCTGTGGTGAAGTTAATGTATGTAGAACTGAATATGTGTATCTGAGCGTGTGTGAGTGAGTGTGTCGCGTGAGAGAGAGGTGAAAATGCACCTAATGTGACGTTTTGGCAAAATTTCTGGTTGGTGAGTTTGCTCTATCATAGTATGGTGAACTTATGCAGATGGCGAGTAAAACTCTGGCTCTTCCTGGAAAGCGTTATGAGTGAGGTTAAGAGGAGCTTATGTGTAAATAGCGTGGTAGAGAGAGCGATAGGATAAATTAAAAAGAGGGATAGAGACAGAAACAGAGTGAAGTATGCAACAGTTTATGTTGGATTCGTTGAAGCATATTTTGATTTTTCGTTATCAAATTTGTCACCTTGTTTGATTTTTGTAATTTTATGAGTAAATTTTCATGAAAAACTTTTTACAAAAATATCATTACTTATACTACTCCCATATCCCTCTGCCTCCTTTACTTTATCAACACAATTTCATGTTTTCACTAAATTTTCTTCACACCGTAATAAAAGCTTCTTATTGGTGACAAATTTCCCCAATATTTCCCCGAGGAAATATTTTTCATGCTTGAAAAAAACATATGTTATCCACCTCGTGGTGATTGTTGGAAGTGAGGTGTGTTAAGTTCCCATTCCACTTGCATCAAATAATCATTGAGCTTTCTTCAAGGAGAATCTATAATGGCTTTACTTTTAATTACTTTTTAATTACCGAAGTTTTTAATTCATTTGATATCGCCTAAATTATTCTAACATCTTTGATCTGCTCATTGCAATTACAGCGAATACTGGTGCAGCTGGTAGAGCCGTTAGTCGTGAAGACGTGGACCAGTTTAGTTTTGTATCAGAGCTTGTTGATGACCATTAAAGTATTATAGTTCCGCATTTCATATATGGCACACAAGCTATATAAATTAACAAGAACATTTTGAAAACACGAACAGCTGAGGTGATTGTTTACAAAACCACATACTGATACTGAAATACGACATTTAGTCTTGGAGGACACGTGACGCTTCCAAACCTGTCACTTCCAAACCAGTACAATTGTAATTAAATGATCTTTTAAAGTCGCTTGTGAACCGAATATTCATTGATTGGCTTCTATATTTTATTATATCAAAGATTGCTACTTATTTTTAACTTATTTAATGGATTTAATTAATCAAAAGGAAAAAAGTCGTGACTCCAACTTATTAAATATTATTAATAATGTGTCAGACTTTTGAGCTTTACTCATTCGGCGTCAGCATTGAGGAGACCAAACAAACACTAATCAGCCCAATACGTATCCTTTTTGTGTGGTAAAAATAAACAGTTATCATTTAAGCTTTGTACAAATAAATTGGTTCATTAAAACTTATCGGTAAATTATTTGAGTGTTAATAAAATTAATTTGATTGTAATATCGTTATGCTGCTACGCATTGTGTTGACAACGATGACGATTTTTGACGATATATTAAAAATGAGTGGAGCGTATTATTATTGCTGTCAGAAGTTTCCGATTGTTATCAATAACACCAACACTGTCACCATCACTGCCACCACCATACCACCACCAAAATCGCCAACAACAACAGCAAATTTCATCAGCCACCGTTTTATATGCGACAACGCGTGTGACCCTAAGTAGCATAAATAAGACTGATAAACTCATTACCGAATATTCATGGTCAAAGGGATTCGATAGGAGGGAGGGGGCGTGAAAAAGCATGCGAGGACAAGCATGAAGGAGAGTTGGACTGGTGTTGCCACAGGGTGACAGCAAACGAAAAATCTACAACATACCCAGAAACGCAACCACCACCAAAAGACGAGAAAGAGCAGAACAATAACAGGAGTTGTTTGTTGGGAAACCTTTCAAAATACGTTTTTGATGCGTGAATGAGGGTATGAAGGAAGGGATGAAAGCCAGCTAGTAAATTCCTGATAGTCACCGGCATCACTAGAGTTACTCACTAATAAGTCAGTCAACAATCTTTTGATTTTCATGGTCTCACGTCTGACATCAAGCGGCGTTAATAATGCCGATCTTCGTCGCCAGTAAGTTGTTGACTTCTTACCGAATTGGTGAGTTTCTGAATCACGAGGGAGGGTGCGACCACAACCCACAAAGAGTGGGTATTACGAATTAAAGGAAGGTGAAGAAGGAACCACAGAAGGAAGGAAGGGAGAACAGAAGGGAAGCAGAGGATTCAATGAGTTTTGTTAATTTTATGAATTTTAATGAAATTCTTATTTTGTGCGTTTTAGTTATTTCTTGTTTATGTATACGTGTGTGCGTATGAGTTTGACTTGGAGAGTCTGTTGTCAGATGACGTGTGTTTATGACACCTGATAATATTCAAGTCTATTTCGAAAAATTTGGTAAAATTGAAAACTTTCAATTTAATTGTTTTTATTATTTTTCTTTAATGGGAAAAGGGAAAAAAATAAATATGTTTAGCTCAATATTTTGAAGCTTTCAAATTACGTAGCTCAATGACGAGTAAGTAATAAACTAAAAAGGGACGTAACCAACGAAGGCGGGCGTTCTGTACTTAGTTTTCTTTATATATGTTGCTCTCTTTGTTTTATGATCAAATATATTTGGGCTGTCATTGTGACGACAGATGACGGAGGCAGATTTCTGCTTTGTGTTTAACGAGGACACCTGCCGTGTTGGCCTTATTCCTCGGCGGGCCATCCCGCATGGGGTTGCAAGTGCGAACTTTGTGAACGCACCTTTTTACTATGTGACGACAACCAACGCCCACTGCCTCCGGGTTACCAAGCCGTGGCATATTGTACCTTTGGAGGCCATATGCATGGTATGGACACTCCACTTAAGGTATCGTCGAGGCCGATCTAAAACCTCTTCCGGATTATTTGGTCCGGCACCTGGTAATGTTTTGTGCATTACCTCACCCGAGCATAAGCTCGTACCCGCGTAATTTTGGGTACAACCACAGCCACCACGAAGCTCCCACTAGGGGGCCTACCCAATGACAAGCATGTGGGGCTTGGAATATAATACCAGATGGTGTAGCTGTTAGCATACGCTATCAGTACACATACTGGTTGTTTAACCCAGATGTGTAACTATCAGCCTAAGCTGTTAGCACACATCTGGGAAATGAATCTCGTTTTGCTTGTCTCCCGTGGTACCAATTTAAAGCCATATGGTAGGCTCCGGAACCCGGGAGTACCACCATCGTGGTAAGTGACCGTTTCATACACCCAGGTCACTGCCATTTTGGGCCCATGCACCCGGGACTGGCACCCGTAGATGACGGAGGCAGATAAACATGGTTAAATCGACTTCATTGTATAACAGTCTATGTTATATTCCCGTATAATTGCCGAAGTGATGATATTGTTGACAGCTGTCAATGGCAAAGCTCCGATGTCAAATGCAAAATATTTTAGTGTTTGCCAAACGGCGAACCGATTTGTTAAACTCTTTTCGATAACAAAATAAAAGCGAAAAACTAGCAATCCAGAACGAAAAACTACCAGATTTCTACCAATCCTTTCATTCTCTTCATTTGTGACTTGCCTTCAGAGGAGTAGAATTTGAAATTTGGAGGATACGTTAATAATGATTGATGAATAGTTTTTTAAGTAACTTATATTTCTATTTAGTTCTCATAACCGACAATCGTATGAATTCATAGCCATTAAGAAAAAAGAGTCGAATTATACGAAACACAGCAAGGGAAGAAGAAATTTATATGAAGAAAAACCTCCTTTTTCGTTTGGATTCGTCATTCTTATATGAAATTGTTTGCAACAACTAGAGTGTACCCTCGATTTAATTCTGGCTACAGCAGTTACATCTGCCACTGCTCCTGTCACTCCAATATGGATTGCATTCTTGACTAATTCAAGGACCCCATTGCCTTTCGAGGATATCAAAGAGTTTGCAAACGAGGTCTTTCATTAACTCTACGATAAATAAGAAAAGTGCTTAAATGAAAAACTTCTTCGATTGCGTCGTTGCTTGTGTTGCATGCTGTTGCAACAAAATTATGGTAACAATGTGCCACTGAGTGAACATGGGTTATAGTTCTACTGATTCACTTCTGGGCCTTACCTAAACGCCTTCTGTTTTTTTTTCTATTTCGCTCTATCCGTTTTTATCAAATTGAGGGTTTTGTATGTGTGTTTAATTTCTTAAGCGAAGCGAAAACCACATTTGAATTGTATAATAAGGTGACCAGATTATCTTTCTGATTTTAGCGCTAATCTCCTTTATATGATATCTCTCACCCTGTCTCTCTCATTATCTACTTCTTGAATCGTCACTTATATTGCTTTTGGTTAGATTTTTTTTGATAAAGCGGAAGCGATCTTGGTCGCTTTAGTTTATACTCCTATCCCGTGCCTCGCTCATATCTGTTGCTAATGAGCTCTCGCGGGTATCAATGGTAGATAATTCTCCTTTTTGTTAATTTTGTGATGTTTCTGGCAAAAGAAACACCGCATAAGCACGCACAATGCACATGTATACACACGCCCCCACTCCGCTCGCCATTCTCCATAGGCTCTTAATAGTTTCTCGTTAATAAGTTATATTTGATGATCCTGTAACATTACCTCAAACAGTCAGCAATACCACCATATGTAGCTTGAAAAATGTTTGACGTTTGAAAATGAATGTTTGAAAATGAGTCTGACGGTTTCCCAAATAAATTGCCATGGCTCGGAAAACATACTCCATCTCATGATATTTACAGGTACTTTGCCTTATCGCGTAGTAAATGTAAGAACGGATGGATGCAACCACGATAAGTAGCTTTAACGCAAATTATTACTAAAATAAGTTAAAAGTAAGATATTTGAACGACTTTTCGTCATCCTTTGTCAAGTTTAGTTTCTAGAAATGTCGGTTTCAGCGATGTGCCACATAGGTTGGGATTAAAACAAATTTCACCAAATCAAATGTTCAAAAATAAAAGTAATCCGGTCCATAAACATCAAACCGTTAAGGTACAACGTGCGACCGAACGGATGACGACTGTTCCAAACATAATAGACTTAATAGAGTATCCTAGACGTACTAGACTAGGACATACTAGAAAACATGAAAATATACAAACAAAAGACACTGGACGGACGAACTTCGCCTGAAAAATTGATTATGTGCGTGTTCCTTATATATTATAAATTGATAAATACAAACAATTTATTATAAATACAAAGAATTAAGTAACAAAATTAAAAATCAGCAATAAAATAACTATTGGAATCACCGATTCTACTAATCTCTATTTTGTACAAAACTTATTTCACTTTTATAAATGCCTTTAATTCAGTGCTTCTAACTGATCTAACTGATTGCGTGGATTTTTAAGAGTTTTCCACAAAGAAAAAAAACATGGAATTGTTTGTATTTATAAAAATTTCTGAATAATTTGTAATACGGTCGCAAATCTTTTTGGTATTCATTCCTGTTTTTAAATTAATAGTATTACCTCACTGATAACACGATATACCAAATCGTATACCAAATACTTGTCGTTTTCGTCACAACTTCAGCATAAATAAACGGACTATCCAATTATTAACATTTCAGTTTTTAATACTTTATCAGATATTTGGAATTTTACTGGTCTCTGATTTTATTTTTCCCCGCTTCTTTTTTCATGTTACTCCCTTCATTTCTTGTTGTCACTCGGAGATTAAAATGTGGCAGCAATGAGTGAAATGACAACAGCAATATTTATGTTACTTCTGTTACTTTTGCCTTATTACTATTATTGCCATTTACGTTGTAATTGCTGCCGATTCTGCTGCGGTTCTGTGCTGTTTTTGTGATATATTCTATTATTTTTTATCATAATTCCAACCCATTCCAACCCATAAATTCCCCGTATGTTCAACACAATGTTGATTTTGTCTTTATTATTCATTAAAATTTTATTTAAACCATAAAATAATTCTGATTAATTTTTAATATATTTTGTTTCTTAGTTCTTCGCACAAAATATTCGAATCCTCAAAGTAGGCTAACAGCTCTTCAACAAATCAACATATAACAGATAGATAGATGAATAAACACACAGATAAACTAATACATAAATAACTAAATAAATAAATAGACAAATAAAAATTTAACGAATATGGCCACATAAAAACAAAACAAAAGTAAAGTAAATGGCATCATTCTTTCCCAACATTCAGATTTTTCACATCCGCAGTGTGACATTTTTTTATCTGCCCATCTATGTGATGGACTACATCTCTATCTATCCATCCATTCACCTATCCAACTATTCATCCATCTATCCGTCCATATCTCCATAAATATCAAAGGGGTTATTTAAAAAAGAAACAAGGATGCATTGACGATACATTGGTTTAGTAAATGTTTCTAACGAATGCATCAATAACAAAAATTGTAATACACACACAGATGCTCGAATATCAATAGATATGTCAGGATTAAATCTGTAAACAAATGCTTAATACATTCACGTTTTAAATATGAAACGGCCCATGAGACGGTCGTTAAATGTAACGACCCTGAATCGAAGGGGCAAGCAAACATTCAGCGCAATCGATATATAAAATACTTTGAAGTGTTTTCAAGTACTCGTGTATTTGCTCGTGCTCGGTGATACATTTGAGTGCAGTGTAAATGTCAGCCATTGCCGATTTAATGAGATAAACAAATCCTAAATGATGTTGCCACTGATAAGTAACTTATTTCATTACACACCCTACCCACCTCACCTCATCTTTCCTATATTCCTTCCATGGATTTCAATTTGTGAGGATTTAACTTCTGATAGAGATGCTTTCAAGTAGAGTATATTTTTGATTTATTTTCACTGGAAAGTTTTCTTGTTTGAAACTTAATCGAGGCATTTCCATTTTAACATATCTCGCGCGTAAAATATCTTGTTCTCTTAAGCAAATGCTAAGTGGGAGCTGTCGCGATATTATAATAAATTAATAAATTACAAACAAATAAATGTCATATTTTTATATTTGTTTCCTTCAAATTATTCAACATTAAATCATTGCAAAATAAACTTTTAATCAAGGTAAATTAAATAAAATTTAAATTGTGTAAATTGCTTTCAGTTTCATTGACATTAATGGAATTGACAGGAATTGATTGAATGGTTTTTTTAATTTTGTGGTCAGCGTTTATTATTTGAGGGATATTGGAACGGTGATGGAATTTTCGTCATCCCTTGTCAAGTTCGACGATGTGGCATCTTCAGTGCCTAATTTCGTTTGTATCCAAACTAACCTTGGTAGGGAGTGAGGAAAATTATTTTCAATATCCTTTAACATCAAACTCTGTTAGATACCTCAACGAAAATCTACATGCATGTTTAGTATTTGCAAAGATGCAGAAGAGCAAGAAGAAAATTAGAAAAAGGGTAGTGGAAAGGAGAAGAGTAGAGTTCGAGTGGAGGGAAACTAGGAAAACAACTATTGTGGAACAATACCAAATCACATCCAACACGAATTAATTAAGGCTAATCAACACCAAACGCACAAAATAGGTCGAAAGCGCTTTAAACTGATCAAGGCTAGAAAAGATCAGTCCACTTGATTTGAACATTCTTGAGGCCAAACCTTGGACCAATTAAAAACAAAAGTAAACGAATATATATCAGAGAATAACAATTCCAAGAATCTACAACAAACTACTTTTGCCCAAGCCTAATCCGAATTAAATGGAAACATAAAATTATTCAATTCCTTTATAATTCCAGCATGTACGGCCCTTCCTATTCTTTTCGTATTTAGTTTAAGAAAAACGAACAGTTATTATATTTTGCAAATGTAGAAAAGGGAAATTCATATTTATTTCTTTAATTTTATTACTCGTATTCGAGATTTAATTTTCCACGATTCTGTCAGAAAAGGAATACATTTTGTTTTATTAAATTTCCCAACAGATGACGATGAAAGTCCTTGCATTCCTTTTCTCTTTTATTTTATCTGTATCTGCTATATCCTTTCTCTCCCCGCCACCCATGTTTCCAGCAACTGTTAGGTGCTTCTGGTTATCCAAGTGACAAGCTAAGTGACAGCTAAGTGGAAATGAATTCAAACTGTCGCCTTCTTTTTATCCTTTTTATGGAGTTAGTACTCAACAGCATGAGAGAAATAAAATTTATTAATAATAAAATATATCCCAGTCAGTGTATGCTGATACTGGGTCCAAATAATTTAAATTTAATCAATTAAGTATTAGCTCACTGAAATTCTTTCGTTCGTCTGTAAATAATAATTTAGAAGAGTGTTTAAAGATATAGCCAAAAACTTTATCAGTAAATCAAATACATGAAATACATTTGATCCTCTACATTTTTTCATGAATTTTAAAAAGGATTTTATAAAATCTTGCCAAACAATTTTAAATTCATTACTTTTGAAAACTTTGCCTTAGGATTTCAAGTCAATATTATAATCTTTAAATATCTCGTTTATTAGTGAGAACATTTTAGTGAGAATTTGGAGAAATGTTCTAAAACAAAAATTTCATTTTAATCTAAATTTTATGCAACCTTATAAAACGCAAATAATCTTTTAATCTAAAACTAAATTCTGCCGTAAATGTGTAATAACCGTAAAAAAAATGTTGACAAAAAATTCATTATCAACAAAAAGAGTAAAGTGATGGATATAAAATCCCAAATTGCACAGAAACGGAAACCATAAAACAATAAAAGAACCAAGAGAATCTAAACTGTATCAATATTGTCTCAGCCTCAGACGAAAAAAGGTGACTTTTTATTTTTATTTTACAGTTGATTTTGTTGTTGTTGCCGGAATTCCATTTGCTTTTATGGTTTTCAAATATAGTGATATTAAAAAATACAATGAGAAAGAAAGATAAAGCGTGAAGAGAGAGAGAGACAGAAATCGAAATGTTGAAAAGCCCGGATAAAGGGAGAAGGGGTATCGTGGAGTTAGCTATTGAATATGTAAAGATACATATAAATATATGTAAATGTGTGTGAGTATTTGTTATACACAAGCACACACTCACACATATAAAAACTTGTCTCTGCGCGATCTCAACAGAAAAGCAATATATGGAAATGTACACCGTGCGTGGTCCATGCCACATAAACAAATTCCCGAGGAAAATTACTGGTAGAGAAATACACTCTCAATCACACTCACAAACCCGAGCGATATTGTTGTAAAAGTAAATATCGTTATATGTTGTAAAAATCGAACACTTATGGAAAATGCAGACGCAGGGCAAGAAAAAATAACAACAGGAACAAACAAACAGCAAACACTAACGAGATGGCTTGTTTTTAATATTTATTAAATGGAGGCGGAGGTAAAAAATTCAGCAGAAGGGCGTTAGGAACAAGATTTTGTAATGACAACAACAACAACAACAATAAACTAAATATCACGCATTTGTACAATTACCAGATGTCATTAATTTCATTTAGATTCAAATAATTTTGATAACCATTTTATTCAGACGTGCATATAGGTGTAGCCTATGGATCCTTAAAACACTGTTTGGCCGTCCGTAATACCATACGTGAGCATATTATAGTACGATCTTATAAACACCACAGACTATTCTTCCTCTTATTCTTCTTTTCCTGTTCTCAATCTTCATATTACATCTGCTCACTTCCTTCGCTTTCCTAAAAACTTTTTCATTTGTCGACGTTGTCGGTGCTGTCATTTTGTTGGCATGCGTCATCATATTTCTTTCTTCATATCCTACATTCTCTTCTTCTTCTTCAGTTAGAACGTGATCAAGAAAATTGGCGCAAATGCATCACTTATACCAAACAAGAAAACCAACAACAACGACACACAAAATTCTATATTTTGTGACATTGTCAAAGGGCAAACTTTAGCTAAGTGACTTGCGAAAATTGTTTGGACTCTTGGCTAAAAGATGAAGAGTAATTTTAGGAAAAGCGTAACAATAAGAATTTCAAACTGTGTTGTAAAATGTTTGAAATAGACGGAACTGCTGAAGATGGGAGAAAAGACGAAGAATAAAATTACGTTGGTGATGAGGATGATGGTAGGCGATGATGAAGATGGTATTGGTGACAATAACGAAAAAAGCCCAGGATATGGGGACAGATGGATCACGATTATAATAGCGGCGACGGTGATGCAAGTGACATAGCTGACTTGGGTAACTGTCACATTTCTAAGTGCTGCGGTTGTGTTTTGACACATCGCAGCACTTTCGCCGATGTGAAGACGAAAAAGAATTGGGGAAGAAAAAAGAGCGAGATCTATCGTGGTGTTTTTCCTTTGGGAATTGAAAATTAAACAAATAATCTTGAAGAAAGCTTTCCAAGGATATTCCTCTTACATATTACTCGATGATATTACTCGGTGGAGAATGCCCAAACACTTGAAATTTTCGATTAAAAAAGCCATTAAAGGACTGCTCTGAAATGCACGAAGTGATCTATTTCAGTATTTTCTCTAAATGTCTATTAATAAGATTCCTACAGTCGGTTCAGGTATTTTAATTTCACGCTATTGCTGCAATAGTGCGAGGATTCAAATTCCCTTCAGGATTAGTTTTGTCTCTGCTATTCATTGGCACAAAACATTATTTTTGTCTCTAAGAGTGTCTTTGAACTCTTCCCTAAACTAACACTATATTTATAACAGTTGAATTTATCCCTTTTCCTATACATCTCGCATGCTCAACCTTCATTCTTCATCTCCCTCCATGCTCGTTCAGGATTCATTATTTGGAACAATGATAGCTATAATAATTGGAATCTTTTGCGACAAATACAATACAATACAATACAATCTTTTGCGACAATACAATAAATCTTTTGATACAAATTTTTAACAAAGAAATTTTGTATTTGAACATTTCAAATGCACCGTTAATTTTCCCCAACCAACTTTCCTTGAAAAGTGTCCATTCATTCCGAAAACATGGATTTCTCTCTATCCTTCGTTTATGTCGATTACACGTGCAGTAATTAAACGTAAACGAAAATTTAATCAGATTCAGCAAAGGTGGTGCCCTTGGAGAGAGGGAAGATTTATCAACAGCACAGAAGCAATAAAACAGCACCATATTGTTTTCATCTATACCTACTCTTCCTCTTCATTCCGGCATCTTCGTTGTAGAATTCTTTATATTCGTTCTTATTTTATCGTTAAACGTTAGATGAAAATATGTTACGTAATCACTTTAATCGCATCGTATCGCGTTTTTGATAGTGACTGCTTTTAAGAGCGGAAGGAGAAGATTGAGAAGATAGAAAGCAAATACGAAAAAGGGAAAATGTTTGATCTTAGAAAATTTGGAACTTGAGTCTTAATAACCTTCGAGAAGGAAGGTATGACTAATCAGACTCTATAAAGAAGAATATATGATTTATTTGTCGAAAAACCAGAATCGGTGATGACGGGGTTAAGAGTTTGTTGATAGAAAATTGTTTTGCAAAGAAAATCTGTATAGAGAAAGTAGGGCGGGGGTAGTTCAATCAGTGACCTATGAATATCTTCTTCTTTTTTTTGGACAATCAATCTAACGAGCTATTAGGCCTATTTAGGCCTTTCCCTAACCAGGCGCTAGAGTAAGATAACTTTATTTTCTAGGGAATACCTTCTGAAAAGCATCTCCTTAGGAATACTGATGATAAGCACCAATGAATTGGATCAGAACTTGACCAAAAGAAGGCAAGGGAATAAGTTCGCCAGAAATTGTAAACATTGATAATCATGAGGACATATTTTCTACCACACAATTTGTTGGCTTCATTCTGCAAATATAATATTTTGATTTTCATATTCATGTTTCTTCACTGATTAGTTTTCCATAATGTTATTGTCATTCGTGATTGCCTGTGGTCTGACTTTAATCATTTTATCACAAGCTAAATGCTTTTACCTCCTAAGGCCAAGTAAAATTGTCAATTTCATGAACTCAAACTACCGGTGTTGTTTTATTTTTGTTGTCGATACCCCTGCCGCCGTTTTTGTAATGCCAACAAATGGAAATTGACGAACCGACGAACCAACGATTCACGAACAAACCACGAATTCCATCTCATTTTCTCCGTGAGTTCGACACGATGAAAAAGTATCGTTCAGATCCAGATTCATTAGAATTTCAGAGACCGTAAGGAAGAAAATACTTGCAATTTCTCCCCATTCTACTCCTCATGGAGTAGAACATCCTCCTTCCCATTTCAATTCCATTCTATCCTTACAAAGGACGAACTCATCCTTGGTATGACTTTTTTTAGTATCAATTTGTTAAATAAATTGTTGAGTATAATTAATGTACTCCAGGATCATTTTTGTAGAAATTGATAGAAGGAATGAAGAGGGGGGAAGGAGGGAAAAATAGATGTTGAAATGGGTGGAGAAGGAAAAGAAAGCATTTTAGAAAGGTAACTTATTTCATGAAATTTGCTAACCGAAAATTTACGCCACTACAAATTTCAAATGATTCAAACAAATCTTCATTATTTTTCATTCATTTTGTAAGGGAGACGAACTAGATTGATTGGTGTACTCCATAACCCCTACCCTCCTCTTGGAAAGAAGAAGTTAAGCGGTGTTCGTTTTAATTCAGAATGAAATTGAATTTACAAATAAACAGCAAAAATAAAGTAATAATAATGAAAATAATGGAAACATAACCGGATGAAATTAAAGTAAAATTGAAGCGAAAGGAAAAACCAAAAACACAATTTATTCTCATTTTGTGGAATTTTAGAATAATCTTCATGAATACGTTACTGTTATTATCAAATTATATTTTCTCATTTTTTGTGGTATTTGGTTTTGATGAAATGTCAAGATTTTGTTCTTTTCATTTCTCAAGATTGCATTTCCATCGTCGCGGTTCATTTTTGATTGTTGCCCGGCCAATAATAGGATTAAGTTGTTTATACCTTCAGAAAGATGGCAATTTTTTTGCTATTCCCGAGGTTCTGAATCTGAATCACGCAAGCACACGATTTCTTTCTGATTGTACACAACTAACTGATTCTGTAACCAATTTTTAAGACGGTCTTAAAAGGCATGCCCATGATTCGAGTTCAACCAAGAGGTTAATACCAGGATTCAAAAAAAATGGAGAATAGGCTTTCCCTTCGTCGTTTCCGCTTTCATTGTGGGACCTCAACGCTTGCGTAACCTTTGAGTGTATGAGTCCCGCGGGTAGTATTCTAATTTGTTTTTTTTGTTCTTTACCTTGATATATTTCTCATAATGTCCTATACCAAAGCGATGAGAATATATGAACTTTGTTCTTCGATTTGTAACCCATTAAACCTATTGTTGTTTAGTTTGTCCATCAGACAGTGGATATCACAATTACAAGGGAATGAGTGCAGCTATTGTAATGGAATTTAGTATGAATATTCTCTGTCATCACAAGTCAAGTGATCACGAAATCATTAGAGGAATAGTTTAAAGTCCCGTCATTCGGCCTCTATTGCAATTCTGAAACTGGTTTTATGACCGAAATAGCGGATGCGGGAATTATTACAAGTTTTATATAATACCCATTTTTATATATTAAAAGGGGTGTGCCACATCAATCATCCATTTTTATATTACGAATTATATTTTTATATTAGATTATGTTATGAATTATGGTTTTACATTTTTATATTAGAATGTATGTTAGGGTCGACTAGGCCGAAATTAGTGTTTTTACTTATTGTATTTATTATTGCGTGGCGGGATGATTTAACTACTGTCGCCGACAACACTACCGCTTCCATCACCACCGTAATGATATCACTGACACTTTTGATATTTTTGCAGTTTATCTCTGGCTGTTATTTTTCTTCACGTGCCAGACCATAGTGAATATTATTTGACCAACGGTGCCTCAGCACCGACTCACCGAATATTGCACTTGTTCCCACCCACCAACTGTTTGTCGTAAATATTAATGACAAGAATTGATGATAAAGAATAAACGGCTTTACTCGAACATCATTACAATATTTCCGGCTTTGATTTCAGTGTTTTATTTTACGCCATGACCATGGATTTTCAAGTTCAGTGACCTTTCCTTTCGGCGTCGTTAGTGTGCGGCGGATTTGTTAGCATTTGGTTGGCATTGTTACCGTCATTAAACTAAAAGTGTTTTATACAGGGCGTAATCTGAAACCGATGAGTTCTTTTAAAAAATAATGAGCGAAATAGTCTCGGAAAAGAAAACTAATAGCAAAAAACAAAATTTATTAATTTTTTAAGGTGCTGCTGTGCCATAATATCATCGATGATTTGGCTTTGGGAAGGATATTGTTGGGTTTAATTTGAAAAAATTTTAATTAATGAATTGAAAATAGGAAAAAACTCTTTGTATCTGTATTTCTTTATTATTACGAATTTTTTGAAAACCTAGGGAGGAGAGGCTGTGAGGAGAATGATTTCGTCTGGGCATCTCGATGGAACCGAATAAATACAGCTCAATTGATGACTCTATAAAGGCCTGAATACACTCAAGTGACACTCAAGTCAAGCTTAACAACCACTTGGCTTATAGCTGCTTACACTTAATTTAGCTTTCAAGATTTAAGATGTATCAAATCCGCTTTAATATATGTGTGTGTGTCTGTTCGCAAAGCCGCTTAACACGACTTAATATGAACACCCAATATCCAAAAAGTATTGATATCTGGCTTTATCCGAAGTGAGGGCAGCAGAATTCCTTCCATCCCTGCCATCCCTTTTCTATGTTTCGTGTCGTATGCACATAATATATACATATTCGTTGGCAAATACATTTGTTTTTCCATCAAAACGCCTGTGCTTGAGTATATTCTCAAACATGCTTTTTTGGCATTTTCTTAAATCAGTTATTGTTAAGCTTTTCGGATTTTGCTCGGTCAAACTTATTAAAGTCAATAATCTTACGTTCGTTGGTCAAAGAAATATATACTGAATTGGTGTACTTTCTCACATTAGTGCTAGATTGAGATAAATCCATCTGAAAACAGGGAGTGTTTTTCGTCTTATTATTTTCTTAAAATTAATAATAAATTATCCAGATTTATCACCGTTGTTTGATCCAATTTATTTCGTTTATAATTCATATTTAGTTTTTAGAAATTTTAAAGTTTTTTTTCAAAAGAAATTGAAATATATTCACGAAAATCTTGGGTAGGATTAATAACTTAATACTTATCTTTCTAATATTATGCGCTTATAATACACTATTAGTTTATAATAATGATTAAAATCGTTAATAAATTAACATCAAACTCCTTTGATTTGAGAAAGGATTCAGAAGTATCAAGAAGATTCAGAAGTATAAATATATTCATGAGAGGTAATACTGACAGTATCCATGGGATATATGATATTGCACGTGAGCAACACGGCGGTATATTTCCGGCAGCTATAAGCTGAGAAATTAGTGGTGAAAGAGTATTTTAAATCGAAATGAGCGAATGGAGCCGTTGATTAAAAAGCTTTTCTCTTGCTCGAACGTATTGAATTCAATCAATTTCAATTATTTCGTCAAGAAAGATCAAGCTTCCCTTTACACTTGAAACTCCCCACTTTTCTTCCTATATGAAGGATGATATTCATTGATATATTTCAGGGGTCCCGGTTAGTCCTCCTATGAGTGTTATTGTATTGAGTTAACGTCTTGACATTACAAGACATACCATCCCTTCATTCAGCGCTTATTCTTCGTTATAATTTCTTAAATATCATCAGCAATCTACTGTAGTGAACTTCTAATGGCTTCCGGGCATCAAGTGCACTCATCCATTAATTCACTCATTCCTAAATGCATTAATACCTCGGGCATCTCAAGTAGTGGTTGAGTGAGTTCATCGTAAAACGAAAAGGGTAAGCGCTGTTGTTGTTATTGTTGTTGATGATAAGCGATATTTAATATTGACAGTTTAGGGTTTGTTATCACATGATAACCTACTATGCCTTGGCATTGTCTGGCTTGTATCGTAGCGTAACTGAAGATGGCGTAAATTCTCTTACGTAATATTTGGGGGGTGAAAGAATGGCAGGGAGAGAGACAACGAGAGTAGGTGATATGTCAGTGTTGCGCTGTTGTAGATTACAATTTCAGGAGCAGCTATAAAGTAGCACGCAGTTATTTTCATTTTCCGAAATAGACGCTGGCTTCCGAAATAGGTGAAGGTGGCTTCCAAAAATACTTGAAGTCAATGGTACCTTTCCAGTAAAGGCACCTAGGTTATATTTCGTTATTTCAAAAATAAATTAAAAATAAATTAATTAAAAAATTTAGTTTATTTTTTCGTTCGTTCGTTCGAGATTTTGTCATTTCATATATTTTTGATCGTAATTTCGAAAAATGATCTGATTTGTTGTTTAGAATTTTTTTGTCTATCAAATTGCCACCAAGTGAAACAAGACTACCTGGAAAAATAGTGACAGAACTAACAAATTCAAAATCAATAAAGACCACACAAGGTACAATCAGTGGTGGCATCACTGAAATCAATTTAATTTATTAACCTAAAATTTTGGGTAATAGCAAATTCCTGAATGACAAAATCCCGAACGACATAAACTCGGACGACAAAATCCCGAAAGAAAATTTTGAAAACCTTTTCGAAAGAATGGTGAATGAAAAACGTGAACATTTTTATTTTGTAAGTGTATTTTCTAATGTTCAATTAAAGTTTGTTGTTTTATGGTCCTAAAATATATTGTATTGATGATTCATCAGTAAGATTTTCAATGTTCTGTTATGGGTGGTTGGTTGGTAGGCAAAAACTGATATGAAATTAAGAAGACACTCAGGCATGACAACAAAAGCTAATTTCAACAAACACTAAGCTAATTTCAAACTAATCTTTAGTTAAGACGAGGAGTGAATACTTCATTTTTGGCACATTTGTACAATTTCATATAAAGTCTTCATATATGTCTTCATATTTTCTATAAACGGCAGTTTTTAGTAGATTTACTGATCCTTCAGAATATTTTTATTGTAGTTATTTTTTATTGTTATTGTTATTGTTATTGTCAATATTGTCAACACTGCCAACATTGTCAATATTGTCAATATTGTCAATATTGTCAATATTGTCAATATTGTCAATATTGTCAATATTGTCAGTATTGTCAATATTGTCAATATTGTCAGTATTGTCAATATTGTCAATATTACTAATATTGTCAATATTGTCAATACTGTCAAAATTGTCAATATTGTCAATATTGTTAATATTTTCAAAACTGTCATTATTGTCAATATTGTCAATATTGTCAATATTCTCAATATTGTTAATATTGTCTATATTGTCAATATTGTCAACATTGTCAATATTGTCAATATTGTCAATATTGTCAATATTGTCAATATTGTCAATATTGTCAATATTGTCAATACTGTATTGCTCCATGTGATCGCATGGTATTATTCATAACGAAACAATCGTTGCTTCCGACTTTACTCTTATTGTTGATATTGTTATTGCAGCTGTTGTGCTTGTTGTTCTTGTTCTTAAATTATTTGATACCAGGCTGATTGAAAGCGGAAATTATGGCGTCAGTGTCGCAAAGCTGGATGCTCAGATAGATTGGAATGAGAATGAAAATAAGGAGGAGAGGAGGAGGAGGACAACGAGAATGAGATCATAATTTTTTAGCATAAATAATTGCTGGCCAGCACTAACCAATTAAAAATTTAATGCGGGAACGTAAGTAAATAAATTAATTATCCGTCAACAACAAGCAGAGTTGCAGCAGCTATAATAATGACTTCAAGAATAGCAATTGAATGAATAGCAACAATAACAGAAGCAATAACAGGAATTAAAGCAGAAGCAGCAACAACGATATCAAAGAAGAAGTAGCAACTGCAGCAAACAACGATTGGTCGGTAATAACAATAACTATTATAGCATACAACAATCGTAATAAATGAAACAATGTCAGCAATTACAGAAGCAAATACAACGACAAAAATATATCGAGCTGGCAATATCGCCCAACAAAATCGTACCTTAAATTCTTCAGCAGCATTGAGCGAAAAACACCGGCTATTACATTTTCATCAACAGCAACTGCAACAATAATCGCAACACTAAATGCAAAAACAGAAACGACAATAGCAATTCGATTTGTCAGCTGAGTGTCAGTTATATCAGTTGACACTTCTGCCATCGGCTTTTATTTCTGAAATCAATTTTAGAGAAAGGATGTCTAAATATTTCAATTGCGATTATTATTGCATGATATCACACTAAATTTTTATATTTAATATAATGTTAATTTATTTGTTCATTTTTATTTGTTTCTGCCTTGAAAATAAATGGATAAGACTGATTTGATTTCTGTCCTTTATTGATGAGTTTGTTATGAATATTATGAATATTATAAATTCAGTCTAACCCGATCCTGATCACAATTATCGTGCCACATGTCCTGACAGACACGTCCCTCATTCCACTCCGTGGACGTGACAAGCAATTAGTCGAAAATTTATGAAATTTAAAATTAATTATTCACATACTCTAAATTTGAGCTATATTTTTTAAAAAGTACCAAAAAATAAGTAAAAACAGAATTCAATTTTGTATATCCACAAATTAAAATTATTAAAAATTTATGATAAAAAATTCATAACAAAAATTGTTGAAACTGTAGTTTAAAAAGGATATAAAATTTTTTAATTTTTGGAGTAATAACTACTGGGAATTAGTATCTCTTAAAACTTTTCATATATCGCAGTTATTACGCATACGGATTATTCGAAACGTATTCTTAAAGGAATTTAAATATTTTATGAAAATAGTCACTGAATTTATTTTACAAAGTGGTCCATTTAAAAATTTACTTTTAAACAATTCCAAATAAATATATTTCTGTAAAGATTTTTCAACTTGGATCCGGTCGATGCTGAAATAGATTATAATACGCTATATTAATGAAATACTTATCTGTCAATAATTTAATGCGACATCTTACTTTTTAATTATCTTCGGCTTTCTCCTATTCCTCCTGCTACCCCTGCAGGGGATAACTAACAACTAGCATACTTACTGTCAAGAGTTGTGGCGACGCTTTGTTAGTCAATTTTATTTAGGGTGATAGAGAAAGCTTCATGGTGTATGACGGTGAGACTGGCAGAAGGTAGAATTCGTGGGGGAGAGAAACGCAGCCATATTATTAGGTTGTTTCTTAATGAACAATAAACAAATCGACACAAAAAAGTCACACGACACGGTGTACGCGTGCCCGTGCGTGCGCTTTCACAATTTTTTATGTGTTGCCAGTTGGTTTGTGTATGCGTGTCCGCGTATGCGTGAGTGTGTGTGGGGAGAGAGCCTCTTTGTGCATATAAATGTTTGCGGCTATGCGCTAGTATATGCACCGGTACAATACTCTGCATTCAATCAAAACCAAAAATTTCTATTTTTATTTCTGTAGACTTCAAATTAGTCCAATTCGTCACGAAACGCAAAAAGCAGGATGAACGGGAAATGCAGTAAAAACCAATAACCGCTACTGGCATTGCTGATGCTGGCGTTAATAAGGTTGGTCCCACATAACCATAATTTTGGCGACCACTTTCCTCGTTGTTTGCGTTGTTATTATGGCTACTAACATTATTGTTCCTGTCGTTTTCGTTTCTATCATTATTTATTCGTGTTATTTTGATAGACGTCTTCAATTGTATTTGATGATAATTATGTTTTTTCGCAGACCTTTCCGTGATTGCGGCCTTTATATTTAAGCATATGCGTACGCTCTAGATAACACTAATCATTAATCAACCCTAGTGGAATACTAAATAAACATCAAGATATAACTTAAACTTGAGCTATGTTATATATGCGTTATATATGCGTATGCTAAAATAAATTTTTATTATCAATTAGGGCTTCGCATCCCTAATTTTTTTATAAAATCAACTTTACTGGATAATATCCCTCTTATTGATGTCAGTTTTCTCAACAAGGTACAAATAATATGGACAGGGAAAATCCAAGATTTTTGTATGTAAAAATTAATGTATATTTTAAAATTGCAAAGTGGTGGACAAGAAGCGACATTCGCTCTGTTACTGTTTATTATTATTGTAGAAATTACATTCAGAGCTTTAGAACTTAGAAAATACCTAAAAGTTATTCTAATATTTGTTATTCTAGAGCTCGTGAAAAATATTCGAACGCTATTATATTCATGATATTTAAATGATTTCCAATTCATAAGGACCAGATGGATATAAACCCAAAAACCTAAGGAAGCATGTTATAGTTTTCGAGATATGAAAAACACACATCATTTTTATAATGAAAAACACAAAAGACACACGGGGGAGAGGAAGAGAAAAAGGCAGACCTGGAATATTTTAACGAATCCTTCTTAAAAGGGAGTTCTTTTCATGAAATACAGAATAATATCGTAATAAAATATTTATAGAATGAATGCTGAAGCGACAGTGGAAAGAATCAACGACAAAAAACTGAGTGAAATACTACATCTTATGTATCCATAGATAATATTCAACGGTTGGTTGGATTAGATATATCGCACGCTCGTTCTTTCTTCCTGTCAAAGATATTTTATTTATAATTTCTTCAGTTTTTTCTTACTTCTGAGGATAGATGTATTTGTGCTTTCTTTTGGACTCTCAATTCTTCTCAGTGTGCTCCACATTGTAGGCTAATCATGCCTTTTTCTCTCCTCCCTTATCCTCGTTCCGCACCACCTGATCGAGATTTCCGGCATATATATTTTCACTGAGAGAGAATTCATTCCCCAGAAGTAATAAATTTCAGTTCCTTTTAAAATTTTATTATATGAACAAACGCAGATAAACAACAATAACCCCACCTGTTTTCTTTCCTATTCCAACCGGCAACATATGAGAAGACAGCATTAGGAATATGGAGTAGCCTATGTCTCTTCAGGATAATTTATTTATCTCAAAAGGCGTTTCCCTTCAACCAATTTTGTTCAATATTTTTTATATAAAAATGTGCTCAGCTCATTCTTGCTTTCCTTCTTCTTCTTTTAAAGATGTCCTGACGCGGTTGTTAGTGATAACTCGTTTGTTTTTGTTGTTGTGGTTGCGACATTTGTGTTGGGTTTGTGAATGGCGCAATCGATGGATGCGTTTTGAATGTACCAAATGTTTCGAATACTGCGCTATGTCGCGCATTCTTGAAATAAGCCAAAAACGGATTTCGTGCATCGATTTTCAGCTCTATAGGCGATTTAGTTATATGAAATGAGTTTGTTTAGTTATATGAAAAGAAATAAATATAGAAATAAGAATAACAATAAAAACAACAAAATAAAAACATCCTTTTCTGCTATAGTTTGGTGTTATTATTATTTCTATGCTGCTTACCATTAGCATGTCATTGTCATGTAAAATGCCGCGTAAACTGCCATGTAAACTATATCGATACCACGCCCAAAACAATTGCATGTCTCTATGTAAGCGTTACATTGCATTACATCCAATGTAAAATTATTTTTGCCTTTTTATGTCTATCGCAAAGTATTCCTTTGTATGTGACCTTCGGTCAGGCTGAAGTTAGCATTCTTACTTGTTGCTCTTTTCATGTTTGCATTTTATTTTTCTTTAAATTGTACTTTTTCTTAATGACCACTTCATAACCCATAAGAACATCCAAAATGAAGGTAAATCTAATTATTACTTCATTATTTTTAAATTATTAAAAAAAGCTAATGCGTCTGAGCAAAAATCTAAAGGTAGTCGCCGCAAAATGTTCACTTTTGAGAAATGGTTGTATATTAATTAATTATAGTTTAATCGGTATAACACCGAGCGTGCTCTCCAAGCTATCCTCACGAGAACTTTGACCTAAATTTACCCTAATTTCAAAAGTTTATTTTTAAAAAAACTAATTTACCAAATTCTTAGGCAGAAAAGGGAAAAAAATGATGACAGGGAAATAAAAGGCACTAAAACTGCTTTCATTTGCATCCTTTCAAGGAAAGATGAGAATAAATGCTTTCGATCTGGGTGTTTCCCTTCCGCCTACCTTACCGCTCAATTTTTACCTAACCTTCCCTCTTTTCTATCTATCTATCCCTCTCTTCTTCTAAGCAATTTTAACAACTTTTTAAGAAATTTTGTATCTAATTCCGTTCCTGATAAATAATAATAAGAATTATTTAAATAGGAAACTCCTTCTTTTGAAAATATCTCCTTCATTTCACTCTTTTCCGTCGAAAAAAAATTTGAATAACTTTAGATTGTTGAATCCATTTATACTCCTCTTGAATTGTCCTTAAATCATTCCAAAAAATCTATGAATATTCATGTAAAGATCTAATCTTGTTCAAAAATGGATAAGCCTGAGAATGTATTTCACACATAGATTGTTAGAAAAGTAGTGACAAGAGGAAAAAGGAAGTGATTGTGATTTAGTTTAATGGAAGAGGGAACATACGCGTATAGATTGGTGGTTGGCTAAGAAGTTGGTGGTTGAAAATGAGAATGTAGTAAAGGAAAAGGGGTGAAACACAGAAGTGGGGTAAATAATTACCAAAAGTATTTTAAAATGCAAATGAGTAACAAACTGGTCGCACGAACATCTTGAAGAATCATTCTATATTTACAGTGAGTACACTCACAGTTAGTCATAAGCACTCATTAAGCCATCCCAGTTCACCTCATCGAGTTCTTCACTTCACGCTTTTAACTGAGGCACGAATAAAGTAGAAGAGTAGAAGCAATAAAGTAGGAGAGTTGGTAAGGCCGCTACAGCAACAACGACAATAAAAGCAACCAACAAGAACGATGATCCATTGCGCCTATATATCTGCACATAAGAAGGTGATGTCACAAGCTTCTTTAGTGGAAACGTGTAAAAATTTTTATAAATTAACATTAGTAACTCAACGGCTGGTTTCCGATTTTCTAGGTATTTTCTGGTTGACCCTTAGTTATTCTTTCTTTAAGTCATTAAAAATGCGATCTTTTGCCCTCACAATATTAGCCTGAAATAAAGATTGCCCATTGGTAATGGTATCGATTTACGATTTGCTTACGACTTAAATTATAACAATCGTAATAATAATAATAATAATCGTAATTCCTATCCCACGCATTTAGTGATATAAATTAGCCTTAGTATAATGTCGGCACGTAAAATTGAAGCGATGTATCTATATTTTATTCTTCACTTTTATGACCATCATCGGCCAACAAATAAACAAATAAATAAATACTTATTAAGCAGAGAAGTCATTCTATGTAATTCCATTAAAACTCGCAGGCAATTATTAGCGGAAGTCAATAAAATAAAATGATAAAAAGATAAATAAAGCACAAGAAGTAGTAGCCAACGAAGCAGCACTTCCATCACAGGAAGCAGAATATCAATAAATCCGAATTTGTACAAAAATCTGTTATTTTATTTTATGGCTGTTTTATTTATTCGCTGTTCCAGCGAAGATTGCTATTTGAGACGTCAGTATAAGAAAAATAGCTTCAGAAGAGGAACAAAAATAGCTTCAACCCCAATATTGTGGTATTTCGTATAGATTGAAATTGGCAAAGAATCAAAAGGCAGCCTGGGTCAAATTGCCGCAATGAAATGAAAGGAAAAGGAGGGAGAACACAAGGCAGACCAATTACAATAAACCTGCGATAGGTGTTCGGAAAAGTGAGTGACATTATCGCTCTCAGGCCTTGTAGGGTATATGAATTACGATCGGGCCGAAGATAGCGTTTTTATTTGCGGTTTTATTTGTTGCGTTCAAACTGCAACTTTAAAATTCAATTGGAACAATATACAATGTCTTCAAATATCATTGAAAAACTGAAGGGTAATGAAATTCCAATGAGCTTCACGTAAACACACAATAACTCACCCACCACCGCTACCCTTCTCCCGAATTTATTCCTTTCTAGATCTCATTTGCTGAAAAAGATCGAGAGAGTCGAAAGAGTGGATTATTCTTGCAATGCAAGACATGCAGCAATTCCTCATCATGTTTACCACCCACAGCCCGCCGTAACTGCGACAATTTTCTTTCTAAAGAAAGGGGATGGAGGAATTTATTCTCACTGGAAAATTTATGACAATCACTAAGTCGTTGGCAAGATTTTCAACGTAAAAATCTTAATTACTTGGCACTTTGAAAAAGATGAAAATAGAGAAGAATAAGATGATGATGTAGACAAAATAATATCGCTATCATCATCCCCATCATCGTCATAGTCGCGAAAAACATATATATGTGGAAAGCGTTTGAGAGAATGAATGAATATAAATCAACATAGAAATTAAATGGAAAATTCTACGTCCCTTAGAAGAAATAATTTCTCAAATTAGTGAAAGAATAACGCAAGATACGACAATTGTCATTATGAAGTTAAATATTAGGTAAAAGCAATAGCAGTGCAGTAATGGGATTGTCTAATAATGGCCACAAGAGGTACGGAAAAAAGAATGGAAAATGTAATGATGGGAAAGTGGAAGGTATAAAAGGCTGTGGCAGGTGCGACGATATATAAGTGAAAATAAGTATAAAGAAGAAACTTCTCCGAGTAAACTCTTCTATTTCTTACATTATGTCCTTATTGGAAAAATTTTTGCCGCTAATTAATCTACCACATTGTCTTCAAACACAGGAATTGCAAGAACAATTGCTGAAATGAACTGACGTAAATTCTGAAACTTAATTTAATCTCGAAGGTTTTTCAGTAATGAACATATTACTCTTAATGCATATCAAGATATGCTTAATGTCTGTAATCAACAAAATATTTTTTGTATACAGAATATTATACAAATATCCTTGGCGGACACTTTTTATTGCTCTAAGCACTTGACACTTGAACCACAAACTATAGGATTTAATTGTGCGTATTCTGGGACTTAAATCAAAGAGGTTGGATGGATTATTCTATCCTTCCTATTTGCCTTCCATATTTTTGCCGTTGCTCCTACTTAAATTTTGAACTACTAGAAGCGCTTGCTCTTACGGTATCAACCAATTTATTGGGTTTGACAAAAAATATTTCCTCAATCCCATTGCTAATAAATCTATCAAATTTTTTGCAATATATCTAAATTTTTCAAAATGTATTTATAAGACCGTCTTATTCTTTAGGTGGAATTCACTGGAGGTGCCGGTTTCGGTTAGTAAAAATGCCAATTCCTTGTACTAATTTTATTACATATATATATATATATATATATATATATATATATATATATATATATATATATATATATATATATATATATATATATATATATATATATATATATATATATATATATATATATATATATATATATATATATATATATATATATATATATATATATATATATATATATATATATATATATATATATATATATATATATATATATATATATATATATATATATATATATATATATATATATATATATATATATATATATATATATATATATATATATATATATATATATATATATATATATATATATATATATATATATATATATATATATATATATATATATATATATATATATATATATATATATATATATATATATATATATATATATATATATATATATATATATATATATATATATATATATATATATATATATATATATATATATATATATATATATATATATATATATATATATATATATATATATATATATATATATATATATATATATATATATATATATATATATATATATATATATATATATATATATATATATATATATATATATATATATATATATATATATATATATATATATATATATATATATATATATATATATATATATATATATATATATATATATATATATATATATATATATATATATATATATATATATATATATATATATATATATATATATATATATATATATATATATATATATATATATATATATATATATATATATATATATATATATATATATATATATATATGACTTAAAAATATATGGCTAAAAGCTCAGTTTGTTCATCAGTTTATTGTTCCGATTTGACGGACCATAAACGCATAAGTTTATAGCTCAGCAAAAACTGTTTAAACTTTCCT
Organism: Physocephala rufipes; assembly: GCA_963966595.1. Taxonomy (NCBI): domain Eukaryota; kingdom Metazoa; phylum Arthropoda; class Insecta; order Diptera; family Conopidae; genus Physocephala; species Physocephala rufipes. Next base: position 35,768,915 of record OZ016502.1, on the reverse strand, counting down.
TTTTCTTCCGCCTCCTTTCCACCAACTTCTCCTTCTTCATCCCAAGCCAGGGTTCAGCGGCCTCTATGGGGAAAGAAAATGTGATAGAGCGGGTTACACACTTTTTGCTAGGTATGTGGGAAAGATAGAAAAATAAATGGAAAAGCAATGAAAAATAATCTCTTCCGTATATTTAAAACCGTTTATGAGTTTGTTACTTTCGCTTCCGCTTTTATAAGTCTTCGTATATGTCTGTTCTATCTTCCTTTCGTTTCGATCGACGTCCACCATTAATCCGTCGTTGGTTTGTGATAAGTTGAGTTCTACCTCTGGGAAGTAGTAAACCAAGCAACAACAACTAGAGCAATAGAAACCACCACCTAAGTAACTATGAGTAGAAAACGAAAATAATAATACTTGGGCACGGTAAGAGCAACAGCATTTTTAATAGCTCTACAAAGTGGAAGAGGAGCCGACAAATAACGAACACATATTATACAAAGTCTAACCCTTGATGCGCTTGCGATGAAGGGGAGTTATAACTTCTATCTGTACCTGGTTTCCTTTTTACTCTTCTTCTTCTTCTCCATTGCCTAGTTGAGGTCTGTCTGGTAATACCGCAAACACCAACTCACATAACTCTCCATTAGAAAAGTCATTCCAGGGGACAATCTTTTCGGCAATATTATTGCAGGTATTACAGAAGACACGAAAAACTTTTAACGCTAATCACAATTTAGGAGGGTGGATTAAGCCGGCTAGAGATTGAGAGGCGGGTAGGGGTTATGGGATGTTGGTTTGAGGATTTACTTACTTAAAAGTAGACACCAAATAGTTGTCAATGCCTTGTGGCTTGCGGTGGTTGGTACCAAAAATGAAGACAAAGCTTTAAACGGAATACTACGAACTATGGGGGTAACATTTTATTAAATCCGTTTGTAATAAATGTTTTCATATCTCTTGTGCTCTTTCTTTATTTTACTCTCTCTCTCTCCTTCTCTCTCTCTCTTTCTCTTCTGTAGACATTCAAAGAGAGCTTAATTTTTGCTTTAGAAAAATTATTAAAATTCATGGGAGGCACCAGATATAGAAGAGAGAGAACCGTGCAAATTTGTATGAAATCTATGTTCACACATAAACTTAATTATAAAAAGATATTGTTTGATTATTTAAAGATTAACCATTATTTTCTGATCGGGATACACAAAATCGATCAAACAACTTTATATTAAAGATATCTTCTGCCGACTAAGTCTTAATGAATACCGCCAGCCGGTAAAACTCTGTAAGCAGATCGCCTTCATTGGAGCACTTTTAATAGGAAATACATTTAAAGGGCAGATTTATGGCTTCCAACGCATTGCTTTTATCAAAATAAGTTTTTGTGCAAATATTTTAAGAAGGGCAAGAATAGAAATAATTAAAGTCGTAATAATCGAATACCTACAAAAGGACTATCACATTAATTGATTTGTTAAGACTATTATTCAAATAAACTTATAATCGGGTCAGGATTATCACCGAAGTATTTATTGTAAACGCTATATAGCATCCAAATTTTTTATTTCATTCTTTATGATTTCTTTTTGGGAAAATGTTCTCATTTTTTTGATAATTAATGCCTGTATGATATTATTGTATAAGGTATATAAGAGTTCGTACCAAAATTGAAAAAAAAAATAAATAAAAGAACAACCAATTAAGCTTAAGGTCAATTCAAGCTATAATTTTTATATTTTAAACCCGAAGGTATGTAAAAATGCAATTAAATACCATTTTAGGATGCGCAGTACCAGTGACAAATTCCGGCAAAGATGCAAATGTGTGTTACGTGCAAGCACAATTATAACAATATTGATAACGATGGTATAAGCCATGATCTTGACTAAAGAATTGCAAGACATTTTAAAATTAATCGCGAAAAATAAAACACTCCCGTTACATGGTTGAATTATAAATATAATTATTAACTAAAAATCAAACATCTCCAACGCTTTCAATGCAATAAAAAAGGCCAAAAATGAAATCGCCGCAAACAATTTCTTTTTGCTTAGAGACGCGCGTCTCCAACCTATTTCAAACTGTTTCTTGAGGCAAAAAATTTAACTGATAATGGCAAAAATAATCACCATAAATCACAGTAAATACAATGAAAACCATCACAAGATCCTTCAGTCATTAAATTCAGAATGAAGGAAGATTAGAAAGAAAAACATCTCTACATTCGTCGAACATAAAAAACGTTCACCATTTTTCATTCTCGCAGAATTTCTATTCACCCACGCATCTTTTTTTGTTTGATATAAAAATAGTGACAAAGTGAACTAACGATGGATGAGACCATTTCTACGCAAACAAATTCAGTCTGCGAAAAAAATAACAGAAGAAAATCGGTTGAATTGATTGATATTAGTTATTTATCAATTTATGGATTATAGGGTGAGAAAGGGGGGGGGAAGAGAGCGATTGAGGGATCCCATTCATGTCCGTCAAATGAAGCGCTACTTGGGAAATGATAATAAATCAAAATCTGTGTAATGAAATCGGTGTGAAATATCTTCTCTTCTACTTTTTGAATTTTTTTTATGGTCGTTTCTTTTTAATTAAGTACCTCTCGTTGCAGCAATTATTTTTCATCATCATAAGCAGAAGAGGTGACTTAGGGTACGTCATCTTCAATCGTGTTAATGTTTCTTAATGATAAGCGTCTTCGTCGGTTATGGCAGATCTTACCACTTTTTTCTGTCGTTCCTTTTGCTATTGCTGCCACTGATGTTGGTTATTAGAATGACGTCGGAGAGACGACAGTAATTAACTATAACAGTCAGCGTATCAAACACGTTCACGAAGTCAACTTTCAAGATTGCTGTTTTAATTAAAATTTATGTAGAATCGATCAAATGCTCGTATCGAAAAAAGTGAACAACATTGCATCCTCTCTCTCTACTGTGTGACGTTGAGGTGATAATAAAATTGAAGGCGGCCATTAGAAGTCGAGAAACAATGAAAATGGACGGAAAAAATAACCTTACACTTTATTTTGTCAAACTGAAATTTTAATTACATTAGCATTCAAGAATATTGTCGGCTGGGTGATCGATCGTAATACGATGTCGCCATTGTCGATATTTTGCTACGTTTGGGGTTATTGGTGAAGATTCAACAGTAGCGTTTGTGGTGGATAGTTTAAGTCGTGGTCTGATCATTTCGTCTGAGAAGAGAACAAGAATATTCAATAGTTTTTATGTGCATAATGACAACGAGCCCACCGACAACAATGACCATATTATTTCATTCTCGCATAAGGTTCAACGACTCAATAAATCGAAACAAGATTAAATAGCCAAAGGCAAATAATCGTTTATTCAAACAACTGAAATCTTTTGCTAGAATTGTTTTTCCTTTCTTCGCTATCACATGAAGAGGAAACAATAAAAAAATTCGCGATACAAGACGAGAAGAATTATTTTAGAAATCAATGTCCCGGAAGTGGAGGTCGAATGATTGAAAAACTGCAGAAGGAAGTAATGTTGAGGAAATGAAAATAAACCACTAAGGGGCTCTGCAGATTGTTCGAACTTTTGTTTATCTTTCATTTCTCATTTGCTGAAAAGTTTTTAAATAAAAATGGCGCAGCTCGACGAAGCTTAACGAAAATTCCTGAAAATCATTTCCAGTCACACCCATTGAAATCAAACTACTCCATTGGGGCTGTTGCAATGATTTGTTTTTAATATTTTACCGAACGGATCTACGGAAAAGAAATTTTAGAAAAAAATAACAATAAGTAACGTATGCCAGAAATTTTTCAGAACGTGGAATACTTTGAATTTAAATCGGATTTTTCATAAAATATATTTCAGCTTTATTTTCTAAAATTGTAATATAGCGACTTATTTTTTTATAATTTTTCTGTTTCAAGATTTTCATATATCTTTACTGTTTTGAAATTTTATATTCATCGTTTTGTTAGAACAGACGCTTTAATTTTTTAAAGATAGAAAAAAATTTATTGGTTTTTAATTTCCCCCTTTACTACTTTCCTTTCATTGACAATTCCTTTAGTTTGCCAGTTTTTAGTTCTTTTCAATTTTATTTTTCCTACATTTTTTGTGTTTTTTCAATGTTTTTTGTTGGTCTAAAGAAATGACACAGTTCCGTTTTATTAAGTTTCCTTTCTATGTTTTTAGTTTTGTATACTTTATTTTTATTGGTTCGTTCTGTTTCACTCTTTTCAGGGTTGCCCTTTCAGAATTTCAATAGTTGCCATTTGTAACATTAACTTCCAAACGGTAAAGAGCTTCATTTACGGTACACTACCGTTTTTGTGGCAAAATATCAAAGCTCGCCATTAACCGGTTGGGTTTGTCCTCTCGCGTTAACCTAATCATCATTATTAACATCATCATGGTCAATGCCATCAACATCATTGTCATATTACTTCCGCTCGTTTTATTTCTTATACTCGCGCACAAAACATTCACATCATGCCTTCGTGAAATATGCAGGGTGCTCAACACTGTTTCTCTTGGTTATATTTGCGGTTGTAGTCGGTTATATTTACGGTTGCTCATTCTGATGCAAATGTGATTTGGTGAGCAATGACAAAATGTTATTGCATTTGCAATTTTTTCTTCTATTACTGAAGCCATTTTAAAATGCTATTGCAATGAAGAGAAATTTTTTCTATTACTAGCTTGGCATAGAGTATAGTATGAAGAGAAGAGACAGAGAAGATAGGAGAGGTAGAGAGAAGATTAGGGATCTAAGTGACTTGCAGTATAAGTTTGGACATGAGGGAAGGAAATTAGAGAAGGTGAAGAAGATGAAAAGTGGATTCAGGAATTTCAATTTAAATATTTGTTGCTCATTTCAGTCGTCAGAAATCTGATCATAATTTTTTAATATTCGTCCATTACTACGGTTACTTCTCTTTCAGTTCTGCCCAACAAATGACAACGTTTAAGAGTTTATGACTGAGTGCATTAAAATGCGTGCATTCAAGAGATATTACGGCACAAAATTCGTTGCTGTTGTTCAGCAATTTCTGAGTTATTTTGATATTTCATAACAGAATTTATAAAAATTTGAATTCATAAATAATTCCGTCCATTCAATTGTTCATTTATTTATTATTTAATTTTTATATTTGAACGATAATCGAATGACGCGACAATTGATATTTACAAAAACTAATGCTATTTAAAGTCAACTATCACTTTACTATGATATAAATGAATCTATTTATACATTGATTAATTAATTTGTTGCAATAACATGGATTTTCATATCCTCCCACCAGCCCCGTCTGAAAATAATTATATGATCCCGAGGGAATGAAATTAATCGTTGAATCAGTTTTAATCGAAGTAAAACTTGCCGAAGTATGGCAGAAAATTGTATAATGAAAACGACAAATATGTTAACTTGCTAAAAAACGAATCAGCTTTTTCAATTACAGCTTAAAGAGTTATAATGTTGCACCACCACACTGTCGATATCCCCGAGTAACTTCCACGCTTCCACACGTTTGGGTGCGTGTGTGTAAATTCCAAAAGCACGAGTGTTACGCATATACTCGTATCGGTCTGACAACGTAGTGTTAAATTGACTTTAGCCTTTTATTCTAAAGCAAAACTTTATGCGCAACCTCTTTGGTTTTGTAACTTCTTAATTAATTGCTGTCGATATTTGAAGAATCATCTAAATCATAAGTTGAGCAAAAATACAATACAAAAACAACAATGGCAAAAACACATGCAAGACCACAAAATCATAGTAGTCACAGAAACGTAAATTGCAATGAAAGCAAAAACATATAAAAATAAAAAGGTTTTTCAAATAACTTGATTGAGAAAATGTAACGATGTTATCAAAACTTTTTAATTTTTAGAAAATAAACGAGTTATGAAATTCAAAACGTGCAACTTTATGATGATAAACGTGCAAACATGAATGCTAACTTAATTATTGTTTCGTAATATTTTTGTAAACTTGTTTGATGATGATGATATTGATAATGATGATGATGGTACCCGCATTAAAGTTGTGCATCGCGTAAAACAAAAAAGAGCGAATATATAGGATGATGTTTACCAAAGAAAAAATGCGTCTTATAATTATCTGATTAATCTTTTTTCACCAATTTATCTGAATATAACTTTCTACTATTTATTTATTTATTATTTTGTCGCTTTGATTTCGTTATTCATAAAAATTAATTGAACTATTTTCCTTTTTCGTCGCGAAAGATTTCTATTAAAAGCTTCTATTACTTTTGGTTCCTGTATTTCTTTCTATTTCCGTTTGCTTCCAATACATATTTATAATTTAGTTCATCGTTTTTTTTTGTTGCTACTATTTATTTAACCCAATTAGTGAGTTACGTCGAATCTAAATGCAAGTCATGATGTCGTTTGTCATCAAATTGTAGTCACACAATAATGAGGCAAAACACAGGATACGCAACACATCGTTTTAACGTTACCCATTTTAGCTGTCGCTTATGTCCTTTGTAACAGGGAGTCGTGTACTCGTGTAGGCCCAACTAGTATTTATTGAATTGAATAGGTGCATTTTGTTTCGCTCTCTGTATCCCAGCTGCGGCAGGGAGCACTCGACGTTTGAGGGTGGGCGTAAGCAATATATCAAGCTAATTAGTGGAGATTCTCATGCAATAAACAGAGCAAATAATGAACTACTACACGACTTCAAAGGCCTCTTTATCAACATCTCATCGTCTTTCCGACTCAATCCAACGAGAAATGCTCAAAAATATTTATTGAATATAAAGTAGCGGACTCAAATATCGCTAGCGTGGCACTGATATTCATGGATATTCATGATATTCATGGATGGTAATCATTACATTCCGATGAACACGCAGGCAGTATTTAGCGGTAATACAAGTACGCGAAGAGCAAAAGTCACTGGTAAAGAAGACGAATTTAATGAGCATTGAGCATCAATTGGCGTGTTTGCAGTAAAAAATTAGGGATGATGAAAGAGCTAACTTTTTTCATTTTCTCCCTCCATGCTTATCCCATTTGCCATTGATTTGAACACCACCAAAGCAAACTGTTATTGCGTTTGGTTAATGTTCAGGGAAAAATAGCATTCTACAATTTATTTCTAAAAAATATTTTATAGCAAAAATATTGATCCATTAATTCACACTTGGCTAAACCGATTTTAAGGAATGGGCGTTATTAAAATCCGCAATAATTTGTATGATTTTTTAGTTGTCTTCTGGTCTAGGCTAATGTTGGTTATTACTCTACAATTTGATGTATTGTGTACTTCACTAATGAACTATTTTTTCATAAATTGATGCGGGGGTTTAAGTTTCGAGTTATTAATAGCGAATAATTAAGAGTATTCTCGAATGCGTTAAAATTTAATAAAACGAAACTGAAAATATTAAGTCATTATTTAAAAAACAAATAACGGTTTTATGACTGCAAATTAATATTGATTTTGTTAATGATCACAGGGTGTGGCCAAGACCATATTTCGATTATATTTGTACGACTTTAGACATATTTATTTCGACTTATTTTACTCATAGTGCGCTTACGTAATACAAGCGAAAAACAAAAGAGTTTTACAGAAAGTATATTAATTTAATAACGATGACGATGATGCTGGTGGTGGTCACCAGAAAACATTCTCTTTTGTTTGCTTTGTTGAGAGAGAGGGGTAAATAAACAATATAACAATAAAAACAATTTAAATACATCTCTTGGGATCATAAAGCGCACTTAACATCTGATGATTATTGCGCCAGAGAAACTCAGAAAACGCCAAAATTTAAACAAACGAATGGCGTGTCCGGCGCAATTTATTTTATATACTTGAAATATAAAACATAATACAGTAAACATATTTGCACGGTGGAACAAAATGCAGTAATGGTTATCCTTAACCTAGGTCTTAGAAACTAGTACTAATATTTCAATATATTTCAAAATATCATAAATTATAGTCTTTCTCTGTTCGTTATATTTTATTAAGTTTTATTTATTTTCAACTAATATTCTCGAATATTAAAAGTCAGACGAGAGAGAAAATGCATTGAAGAAAGAATGTATGGGAGGAAGGATGAAAGCAACCATTGAAACTTTCAATGGTTTATACCACTTTTTTGTTATTAAATGGATTTCACTATTTCGCAAATGAAACAATCAGTTTTAATCTCCTACATGCTCCTGGCCCCTCCTCCTCCCCTTCCTCATCCTACTTCTCCTTCTCTCTCCAATACGTACGCTCCATCACAATTTCCAAAATACTCCTAAAACTATTCTGCCGGCTGAACACCCACTTTCCAACCGTCTAACCGCCTACTTCAATTACGAAAGTGCTCCCATCGTTTTGTTTTATTCGCATTTTATGTGATTGCTACGAGGTTAAGGGACATCACTTTGTCCTGTATTAAGTTGTCTTTTATTGTAATTGTTATTGTTGTCGATTTTTCTGTTGCCGCCGTTGTTGATGATGATGATTATGATTATAATGGCGATAGCACCATGAATAATCATGGTGATGTGGACGGAAGCAACGGTTGGGTCAAACCGACCATCAGCAGCACATTTTTTGGAAATTGCTACTCAGCCTTTATCGGTTTTGTGACGATGGAACTGATTGTAGTGTCCTTGAAATTAATTTGACGTGGACTGATTAAACGTTTATAGTTGCGATGGCGTGTAGTACCAGTCCTCTATGGATCTTTTCTCAATTTCAATGGGAGAACTATCCGGAAATGGTCAGTAAAATGAAAACGCCGAATTCAATCAAAAGAAGAAGGTTTACGTTTATTTTATATTTTCTTCCTTCCTAGGTTTATTTAATGGCATTAATTATGAGCCGATTAGGAATCAAGGAAATAAGTCTTCAGAACCTTTTAATGAAAAATATGTTGTATTTTCCGTCGCTTAGAAATCCAATATTTGTTCACACATTTTATTTATTTCTTTGATTTTGATGAATTAAACGCATCTTCCTTCCGAGAACCTGCAATTCGTAATCAAGGCAAGAAGAAATTCCTTCGACTTCGATTTCGATGGCGGCATAATTTAATTAAAATTATTTCACCTTTCTTAAATAATAATAAATATTTTCACTTTCTAAAGATCGAACGATTATTAATATCGACAAGAGATGATGATGCCAATGGGGAAGTAGGAGTAGGTGTGGGATTGAATAGGGTGAAGGTCCTGGAAGATATATAATCTTAGCTACCTCAAACGGTCATTATTTGTGCGAGGCACGCATCACCCACTTCTCCTTCTCTCTATGAAAAATCCACTTTCACATCCGAGTTTATGCTAATACGCTGAATGAAGTCGCATATTACTCGTGTACGCTCATTGTTACACCAAAAATCCACTCACAAAGGCAATCATAGCCTGAACTATAATCATCCCTCTCGTCGTCATCATCAATGTCATAACCAAATACATACAAATAGTATCCGTTTCCTCAAAAATACGGTTTTTATATCCTTGCTTTTTCCTTTCTTTTTTAGTATCTTGTCCTTTCCTTTAATTTAAATCGTTATCGAAAGAGTTTTGGATTTTATTTTTAAATACTAACGCGGGGAAAACTAATTGTAAGAGAGTGAGAGAAGGAAGGGTGTTAATAGTTGCGATCCAATCACTTAATGAACCTCTAGTCATTTATTTGGTGAATAAATTAAAAGTGCGAAAGTGTTCATACTCCCGACGGTTCAGTTCCATTGATTGAATGCTGATAATTCTCAGACATGACGTGGTAAGCTTATGAAAACAATTAACTGTGCCCTGATTGTGAAAAAAAGAAGGAAAAAACAAATTTAAATAAGTTGGAAAAAATCTGTTTTTATCAAATAAATTTGTAAATTTTTTGGATTCACGGATTACATTAAATTGTTTAAACTTTTTTATTCCGCTTTTCCTTCAATCAAATAGTCATTTAAGTTATTATTAAATGAGAAATATAGCGAAAATTCTGTAATTGAATAAAAGAAAATTATCAGGCGCATGTGCGACTGTACGGTCTTATTTAACCAATTTAACCATAATTTGAATAATTTTCTCTACCCTCCAAATATTTTAACTAAGAGTTTAGTTAAAATACAAGTATTGTCATTTAAATTTTGACTTGACTTGACACCTTTTATATATACACATCATCACAAATGTGAATTCTTGAATTTAAATACATACACCTCAAGCCTTCTCCTTCAGTAGTAGGTGAATCATCGTAGTCTCGAACCATTTCGTTTAGTGGTAGGTGAATCATCGTAAACCAGTTCATTTATCATCGTAATGAACTATTTCGTAACCATTTGAATCATCGTAAACTCAAACCAGTTCATTTAGTTCTAATTCACCAAATTGAGACTTAAGTTATTGCACATTTATTCAAGTTAATCATTTTCTTTGCTAAGATCCTTGTACATGATAAACTTTTGCAAATAATAGATTATTTCTATTAGTACATAGGTGCGGCTTTAGTTCTGGGTGCTCAAATCAAGTTAGACACAAATAGCTAAAAACTTCCGAATGTAGAATTTCGACATAAACTTCTAAATACAGACTTAAACATATATTCCTCTTCGCTCTTACGAATTTTAGTTTTGACCAAATTACATTAAAATGTTAAGTTTCTTTTATAAGGGTATAAAAGAGCCTTCGTATAAGCCCTACTATTAGCACGAATCTCTGCATTTAGAGCGCAAACATTTGATATAAACTCCATCTAAAGTCGGGATAAGATTGCCTTAAGACAGTAAAACTGTCAAATCTCATTTGCTTTTATTTATGTTTTAGTTATATCTCCGTCCCACCCTCGGCCGTAAGAACTTGGCCATTTTACTAATTGTAGATATAACCTCTAGCCCAACCCAATTGTAGCCCAACACCAACGATCCCTTAGGAAGGGCATGGTATGTTGAAGATATCGTAGGTGGTGTGAGTAGAACATATTAAAGTTTTCATTTGGCAAACATAAATTTTCTTGCGAAAGTTACTTTGAAATGACAATGTAAGTTTGAAAGAAAAACTTTTAGAATCTTCTAATTAAATTTGTTCCGACAAAAGTTTCATAGTATTGCATGAATGCATTACCTAAGAATTAATGAAGGAGATCACAGATGACGATGAGGACTTGAGTGGGAGTGAGTGGAACAGACGATGGAGAAGTGGATAGATCAGAAGATGGGGAAAGAGTTAAATAGGGATGTTTCCATAAAATAATGTTATCATCCTTGCAGAACATGCAGAGGGTGTTTATTTTTCACTTTTCCTACACATCCATTTATAAAATTAACTTTTAATTAAATTGTTTTCCTTCCTTCTTTTGCATCATCACTGAGTTTCATATAATTATTGTTATATTTTGAAGGTGTCGGTAATTGTGACCGTGAGATTAATTCATTTAAAAATCCTTCACACAGAGATATAATTTTTTTTAGAATATTTTAATAGATTTTATTTTACTCCTTTATTTTACTCAAACAATAATCCATCGCACCGAAACGAGTAAACGATTTAGGCTGTCTATTATAATATTCGTATATGTGTTACAATTTTACCAACATCAAAAGCCACCAAGCAATTGAGCTTAGAAATATTTTAATCATAATCTTTTGAAATCCACTGAAAAGAAGAAAGTATAATTTTGCTTCTGTTGTTGGGCATTTCAGAGTAATCCATCCCCAGTCACAAATGTTTTACTTCAGTACATTATAATAATATTTTAATATCGTATTCAAAAATCTCTCAAAAAACGGGTTTTAAGGTTCTTAAATACTGAAATTTTAAAATTAATATTTTCAAATGATTGTAGTACAAAAGTTTCGTTAAGTGAATCGGTAATTGCTCCGACGATGGAAATTGGTTATATCGAAATTCTAAGAAAAGAGGTTTACTATTCTATTCTACTCTAGTTTTACTATTCTAAGAAATAAGGTTTGGACGCTGAAGCACTGCTGAGTTATATCCTTCGTGTTTGACAAAAATAAAATTCTGCATACTAGTTTTGACAACGGTGGGATGATCGATAGTTTTTAGAAACATCAACCCTATAAGTTGATATATAATTTTTGTCATACGACGGAGTTGTGAAAAATGGAGAAAATAAATTATTTTTAACATATACCAATTGCGGAGTTGAAACGTGGTTCTCAAGCTCGTGGTCGAGGGCAGGATGTTATAAAGAAATTATAAAGAACACTTTTCGGATATATATTATTCAGAAAAAGTTAAATGTAATATAAGAAGGGGCTTAAGGAGAACGCTTGCTGTTGCAATTCAGCTATAAATTTATAGTACGGCGTAAGGTGAATAAGCTTGGGTTAGGCGTTCTTACTTTTCCATTCTCTCCTGTTCTTTTTATATTTATATTTATATTTATATATATTTTCCGTGCACTGCAGTAAGCAGAGAGTAGTATTACGCAAAAATCAACTTAAATTTCCGATGAAATCAACTCTTCTTTTTTGGGTTCCCAACATGCGTCCCCTCCTCCATTTTATGGTTTTATATTCACTACAGTGGAGTTTTTTGTTGGTCTTTTGTTTATATTTTGGAAAACGTTTGGTTTCGATGGTACCACCGCCGCTCCACTAATTTAACCCTCTTATCTCTCTTGACTCGTGTTCTAATCTCAAAATATGTTGCGATGACGTTCAAGTTTCCGATTCCAATTCGTTAGCGTGTTCGAAAGCATTTTATGAGGTGATGGAGGGCGGAAGACAACAAAAAGATCAAGAGATCAAAATTATCTTAAGAACGGACGCAACAGAACTAGGGTCGCGTTAACTGGATGAGAGCCAAAAAATTCTTGTTGGATAATTTTCAGTTAATTGCTTGGGGTTTTCCGCTTTTAGTCAGTTAAAAAACTCAAAAAAAGAAGACTAAACTACGAACAGTTCTACATAGTAAGAAAACCTACAATAAACCTTCCAGTCACGTTCTATCAATTCGAACCAGTTTGCGCTTATTTCGTCTACTTGTAGATATATTGCTCTTGATATCCTACATACCTCTCCCGTTTTTGTAGTGGCTTTCTCTTTGTTTTTATTGCAAATTTTTTGGTTTCTTTTTAGTTTTCAAAAAATTTGCAACAAAAAGAAAGAGAAAGTCACTACAAAAGCGGGAGGGGGATGTGGGATATCAAGAGCAATATATCTACAAGTAGACGAAATAAGCGCAAACAGAATTCTGTTTCATTTTTAGTTTTAAAATGAATATTTTTTGGGTCAGTTGATTTTATAAAATGAAGAATTTAGCAGTTTTTTATTCTTTCATTTTTATGTTTTTCTTCTTCCGGTCCTTTATTATTTTTGGGCATGACCTGTGATCGATCCACAGATAATTTTTTTATAACATGTTTTAAACCTTACGTTGTACCTCCGGCGAAATATAATGGGATGGAATGAAACGGAAATTATGCTTTGGCTTGAGGTTAATTAATGATTTTCAAACTGAATATTCCATCACGGATATTCGGTAATTTTTTCGGAATTAACAGGAGAAACAGGATTTCCTGAATGCATTCATATATTTTTTTGTGCAATTCCCTTTTATTGATTCTCTAGATATTTACACATCGATATGCTCAATTTTCAACATCCTTTGAGGTTCGTAAAAGGGTGGTTGGATACATATCTTTCAAAAAATACTAAAGATATTACTTCATTGTGTCTTAAACTTTTCAGAAAATAAAAATATTTTCGTTTTGCCCTGATCACAAATATCCGGATATATTGCTTGTTATTATTTGTTGCTGGTATTGCTGCTGAATAACCACGAGTTATGTCTTGATTAATATATTTCCGAAAATAATATTAACCGCATGAAGAAGTGTTATTTATAATTGTACATACTAAGACATAATGTACATTGTATAGACACAATTAAACGGTACTAATAAATTTAAGGTTGTCACGGAATTTCATTTGAAAAGCCTTCAATGAAGTGTAGAAAAAAATTGGCGGAAGAGTTAATAAAAATGTTTCTAGGGAACAGTGTTTCTTAAATATTGATTGAAAAGTCATTGTGGAAAAGTGTAGAAAGAAAATTTCTTAATAAATATTTTATATTCAAATGCTTATCAAACATTTTTAAAATTTGAAATGACATAGAGTATTAATTGAGAAACTAAAAGGAGACATATTGAAATTAAATCAAATTTAGAATAATTATGTAAAAATATACGAATGAATAATTTATATCAGATATTAATACATATATCACTTCGGCTCACTCAAATTTAACTTTTCCCCTCATAAGAGGAAATTTTATTAAAAGAATTAAAGGCCAGGCTCAAATAATGGACCAAACGTTTCAGTTTAATATGTTTAAAATTATATTCTCCTGTCACATTTATCAAATAAGCAATTTCAATTTATATCAAGACTGCGTTTGAGCGAAAGGACAACAACAACAGCAACGATAACAGTAAAGACCATTTCCCTAGAAATTTAATTTTTTGCAATCACTCAAAAAGTACAAGCAGTTTTACGTTGTTTCCTACTTCACTTCCCGTTTTAGGGTGGTTTTTGTTGCCATCTTTGGGTTTTATTAAATACCATCAAAACATATTTTCATCCTTCCCCTTTTACGAATACATACGAAAATATTTTATTCGCTGAGACTGAAAATGAATGGCGGATGGAAAGACTTAAAATAAAGAGGAAAGAAAACAAATTATATGGCATTTTTTGGCAATTGTTTTGGGATTTGTTGCTTCCCCTTGTTCACCCCCTTCATACCTCTTTTTCCTTATTCCTTTTTTCATTCTTTTGATTCTTTAACTTCATTCAGCCAGACTTGTCGTAGCGCACCAATTTTTGGAGGGCATTATTTTAGGATTTTGTCATGTATATATTGTGTATTTGTACATGCACACAAATAAGTATTGTTACGTACATGAGTTACTTGATATTGATCAATATATTGCTCGTATATTGAGTTTCATAATGTGTTTATAATCTTGCCTACTTAATTTAATTTCAATTAGTTTTAATTTCTGTTACGGCCCACATTTTGTTAAGCGAATCATTAAAACGCAATGTACTAAACTTTTTTGCTTAGGTTTCGAATTGTAATATTTAACGAGAAAGGGAACTTATAGACGATAGTCGTCTGCCATCGAATGATTTACGCAAATTTTACCACCTATATTTCTTGTCTAAATCGTTGGGGGAAATAATAAGTCAACCAAATAGGATCGACGACAACAACCGACAAAATAAATGTAAGTGAAAAGTATGAGTGAGCATAAGAAGCTTAGAAGAAGTAGTATTAATGAAGGTTGGTTAGGGTTTGGTTAATTTCAGTTACGAAATCTTGGTGGTTTCCTGTATATTATTATTGCTTTTAATTTCGATTATTTAGTGGAGAAATATTTAGGTTTAATATTAGTTTTCCTTGTCTCTAAACTTAATTTTACCATTCAGTTCATGACAATTTGAATTTAATAGAAAGGTGTTTGACAACCTTTAAATTGGAGTGGGTTGATATATGCATTCGGATATTATTCAGATAAGTTTCAATTTATTAAGACCGCGTGAATTTAAAAGCATCGGGATATAGTCTTTTCCAGAATATAACAAAAAAGAAAGTGAGGAAAAAGGATAGAGAAAATGTGAATAAAAATTGATTGAATTATATATGAAGACTACTAGGAAACCTTTTTATGAACGCTTCGCACGGCAACAAGATTTTCATAGAAAAGGAATGGAAATGAATAAGGAAATAAAACACAAAATAAAATACTGTATTTTGCATTTCAATGGATCTTATTCATTAGTTGTATGAATCGAGTCTTTCAGACACCCTAACTTTTCTCTAGCGAAGGCACTTTCTTTCGGTTTCTCTAGTTTTTTCCGCTTTTGAGTATAGATTATTTCTAGGGTAGCCCATCTTCCATCAGGATAATGTGTAAATATAATAATGTAATAAATATTTAGCTTATTCTCCCCTTTCCTTCACTCTTGCTTTTTAATATTTCCTGCCATTTTAAGAACTTTTTACTCTACGCTCATTGAATTACTCTTGGGGACAGGAGGGAGTTGAAAAAGATTTTATTTGTATTAGATCATGAGAACGCAATAAATAAACAACTCAACAAATACACGCTTCCTAAATAAAAATATTTGAAATTTAAATAATTTAAATGGTTAAAAAAATGATTAATGAAAATGGCAATCGATACAATAAAGCGATAAAGCAGGAGACAAAACGTGTTCTTTTTATGTAACACATTTCCATCAAATCTCAATACCACTATTACGCTTCTTCTTCTATATATTCAATAGCCTGCCTGCCATTAAATGTTGAAACTTTGACGTGAATAAAAGCAACGGCAGTAACGAAAACAACATTAGCAAAAGAGTCCAACAAAAAGAGACCATTATTAATTTCGTGGGAATCGCTTTACCACGAAAGCAATTTCCGTCTTGAAATGAATGATTAAAATTGTTCATTGGAATTCACAGAACACGAACACATACGAGCTAAACACAAAATTGCAGAGATGGTAAGTTTACTATATGTTGACGTGCGTGTTTGTTGCTTTTGCGAACATGGTATAGGGAATCTTCAGCGATATAGGGACGTTCACTTGTGGGTAGAGATTATTTGATTTTTCTATTTCTTCTAATACTACAACGCCTACTTTCTCATTCCATAAATTCCATAAGGACTACTTCTACCCTCGTTGGCCCCGTATGATTTATGTTATGCCATCTGGTGTGCGAGATAATAAGACGACACGTGTTCGTAGCTTTTATTATTTATTATTACAAAATTAACGAATTGCTTAAATCACAAAGCCGTAAAGTAATAACATCCTCATCGCTGGGTAAATTGATGAGTTTGATGAGTGGTCGGAGAATACACAGGCGGCTCTCCGTGCGGTGGCCATGAATGAAAATCTTCTACGGTAACAATAATTCTTTACACCTTTGATGTCCTGATACGAGATTACTGGAAAATTATACTATCAATTCATTAACGAGAGTGAGAAAGAGAGAGAAAGACTAAAACAATAGAAAAAGTATTTATGGGCGTTAGCCATTGGTTGGATTATGGAAAATTAAATGAAACTGGTGGAAAGAGCCAGTTAAAACAGAATTTAACAATAAAAACTGCAACAACAACAACAACAAATAACATTAACAGGGTTATATCGGAATTTTTGCTATCATTTATATGTATGCAGGATGACCTTCGGGCGATTTAATGGTCACCACAATGTAATAAAGACATTTAATTTACTTTGATTATTTCAACATTTTTTCGGATATCAATAATTTTCTCTCTATATATAATAATTTCTATCTTTTCACGGTGTACGGAAAGTGGGTTTTTAATTGAATGCGATGGTCAATTTACCGGTCAGTCAGTGCCTCTTCCTACATGTATGTGTATGGGTGCCTTTGATGCGGGTTTATTAAGCGTTATCGGTTTGTAGCATCTCTGGCAGCCTCTCAATACTATAAAAAATTTGCATAAAGTTATCTTTTTATAATAATGATCATGATTCAAGTAATCATCTTCTTTATTTCGAACTATATTTGTTGTTTTTCAAAGAAATTGATTCACCAAAATCCATAACCAGTTTTGTATTTTAAATTCGTATTCGAATAACTCGGGCATGTTGAATTATTAGGAAGATTAAAAGATGAAAAGAGAGGAAGACAGGAGGAAGGAGAGTGAAAAATAGAGTGTGTTTTTGCGTATGTTGGTGGTTAGCGTTACGAACATTTATTGAAGGTTTAAACCACCCATCAAACTACTTTTGATGCCGTCAGTAACTTCGCTCTTCCGCTCGTTTGCTATGTTTGTTTTAACAAAGTTCCTTAAGCGCTTTTAGCAATAGTTTTAATCTGTTAGGAAATTCTTTTGCCGGGATACTTGCCAAATCTCTACCAAATTAGCTGCAAAGTGAGATGGTCCCGCGGTGGAAAGGCAAGTAATGAATTAGGACGTATAGTTAGATGGTCAGAGCAATAACAGCAACATCAATTAACAAACGGAATGGTCAATGATCTCCAAACGTTTGCCCGCAGGAAGTTGATGCGGCGCGGTTAGCGTGGAATATCTGCGGTTTAAGGATTTATGACTCGATTGGCCACGATTACAGATAGTCACGTGATGTCAGCCCTTGTGGCGAACGAAAAGTGGAGAATATGTAAATTTACGAAACTTGTCACCGTGTAGTCCTGAAGGAGAAAGCTCCTTTTAGAGCGAAAAATTGTTCTTTCATCTTTTTCTCTACTCTATCGCTTCTTCTATCATTCTACCCTTCCTTTCTCATCGATCATCGTTTTTTTTTTTGATAATTATTATCGTTTTTCAGAAATGTGGCAATTTGCAAAAATGACCTCGTTGCGCTGATGCTTCTCTCTGACTTGTGCTATAATTTCGTCCTTCCTGTTGATTTCTTCTTTTTAGAAAAGACAGACTAGAGAAGCGTAATTTGTATTTATTTAACAGTTATTGAATAATGCTAATGTTATTGATAATGGTTTTATTATTGCTCTCTCTCTCTCTCTCTGCTAGTCTTGCGATTTTCGTTTCTTTATGTATTTGTTTGCGTTTGTGTGTGCAAACCAACTCAATTCCTAATCTCAATCGACTTCTGTTGATTTTTGGTTTCCGGTTCTTGTTTATTTATTTTTTACTCGCTAGAAACTAATTCGATTTGCTAATTCGAAGCTTATTCGTAAAACAAATACAATAAACGGCACGAAATCAATTCAACAGCATTTTGAAATTAGGATGGTCGTTGTGCTGACAAGCGTTATGGTGATGTTAGACATGGTGACGGTGGTGGTTGTGGCATCTGCCACTTCCGGCGAACTTAAGTAAACCCGTTCCTTGGGCAAACCTTCTTTATTTTCTTTTCCTTTTAATACTCTAAAGTTGGCCCCTAATATCATTTGCTGATCTTCCCATTCTGTTTCTTGTAGAAAAGGCGTTTTATTCTTTTCAAGGGTAAAACTGACAGCGATCGTAGCGAAACACATATCTTAATTAACGGATGAGATAAGTTGTACACAATCTGAGCGAAGGGACGGAAGGAGGCATTAGTTTGTGATAATGATAGTGATAGTAGAGGATAAATTGTTATTATATGTTTTAGTACTTTTATTTTCATTCATTTTTTATTTACCACGTGGATTTTATTTCGATTTGACGAGATTTATTTTTGAACATCATGCGTTCTGATTTTCTGGTACTCTGACTCTGTGCGCATTCCTGTCTTTGAAAAGGGTACGTACTTATGTATGTATGCGTGTAGGCATATGTGGGTGCGCGTCAGTATATATACTTTCGAATATATTCGGAAATATCTGTAAAATTCAATTTGGTTTGAATTCGTTGACGATTTTCACCTGCTGAAGTTTATTAAATTTCAATTGAGTTCACGAAGTCTTCTCACGAAAGTCTGATGCCGAATCTATCCAATTTTTCTCTCTCTCCCTCTCGCTTTTCCACCTATCGTTTTGACTTGTTGATTTTGTCCTATTTTGGGGTTATTTTGTTGTCTTTTCTTTATTGACTGTTTTGGTTTTCAATAGAATTCCAAAGGTTTTCCACTAGAACTGTGTGGGATAAATTTTTTCAAAAGTAGAGCGGAGGAAGAGTAAATTAAAGACAATTATAAAACGTTGATTGCGAAATTCATTTTTATTTATTTTTTATTTTACAATGAATTCTATTCCATCATATTGCCCTCTCCCCCTGCGTTCCTAATCCAATTTGTAAACTGAAACAGCAGTATCAGCAACAATATCTACAGTATTTCATGATATCCTCAATATCAAACAACAAGAGTAATAATAACAATAAGAGCAAAATCACAAAGGTAGAAAAAACTAGATGAATGAATACCGAATAAAATTATAAGATTATAAATCTGTCACAATGGAGTAAACTCAATTAAAAGCATAAAGGATAAATGTTGGTTTCTTTTGCAGTCTTCCGTCATGAAAATCTCGATACGAGTTGCTCAATTAAACAACGCGAATTGTTAAGAATGAGAATAATAAAAAAAAGTTGAGAAGATTCAAAGGCAAAAAGATATTATGGGTTGGGCAGGAGTGACTGAAAGGACAGGAAAACCGTCGCCAGTTTCAAATGGATGCTTAAAGCAATGTACTAAAACAGAACAAAAGTCCAAGGAAAGAACAAATAGATCGATTATGTAAATGAATTATAATAAAATGAAAAACAAATGAAATAGTAAGAAATGCGGATGAAACCTGAGAACAGAAAGTATTTAAGTAATCAAGAGCTATGCATAGAGAAATTTAGTTTCTATCGTAGAAAATCGATATCATTGGCACATACTTACCCTCCGTCCTTCCATGCCTTTATGCCTTTTTAAGAGACGGTAGCGTAGCCTGAAGTGAGCTAAATCCCAAGGAATAATTTTTTGTAAAAACGCAATCAAAAATTTCAAATGGATTGAGACCTCAACCAATTTTCATTGGTTGAAATCATCGACACCAAATCTTAATCCGTTAATTTTTGCATTTAATAATTTGGTAAATACAGATGACGCCTAACTGGCAATCCCTGACTTCGAGCGAATTTGTTACACTTCTTCTTTCCTATCAATTACGAAATGATTACTATTTTCATTTGTTAGCATTCGATGCTCCATACGATGATCCCATAAGGGCACACAAAATTATCATTAAAAATATCTTTGAAATTATATGGCTAGCCTTTCATTAGACAAAAAATTGCTGTCAAATGAAAGGATCGACTTGAATTTTCTCTGTGCGTAAGCCAAGTTTAACCACGTATTACTTCCGTAGTTGCTGATTTTATTGCTATGATAACTGTCACTCTACTGACAGTAAAGTATGCCGCGGCAGCCGTCGGTGAAAAGGTGTAATCAACGATAACTTTTGATAAATGCCCGAAGCTATTTTTACAATAATTTTAACTATTATTATTATATTATTTTTTTTTATTAAGTTAGAAGTGCAATAATTCGCACAAACCGAGCCTGCATCAAGCGCCACGGTACATTCTGTGCAATAATTCATGGAGCAAGAGTTTCAAAGGCTAGTCTCGGTAGTGGTAGCAGGAGTAGTAGAAGTAAGCGTTGTTCTTGTCGTTCTTGATGTTGCTGTTGTTGTTGTTACTACTTGTATGTGGCAATAACTACGTATAACGTAAATATAAACATGAAAACTTTCATCGTCGCGCAAAACATAGTTTTCGCATAGTTTGTTCGCGTATTGTACCTTCTTCCTGTTTCTTCTCTCTTCCACCCTACCCGATTCGCAAAGAGTACATCTAACAATGGACGACAGGAAAGGTGCTTATTTTATTTCCGTTTTCATCCTCGCTTATGTCCACGGTGCAATTTCTAAGCCATTCGATACCGTATCTTTTATATAGTTTCTAGCTTTCACTTTATTCCTATATTCGTTTCCTTTTAAATGGAATAGGCGCTCGTATTTTTAATCTAAAGAAAAATCGATGATAAACTGCTTCACTGCAATCGGGACATAATTCTTCAACGGCATCGAGCTGGAGATCGAGATCGTGATTAGGCCGCTTGAATATTGTAAAATAATATTCAAGCAATCGAAGAACGTAATTTCTTCAAACCTCCATGCATCCCGACCCTTTATTCTCATACTCAATTCAATGTGGGAGTAAAGTATACTCTTCACCATCCTTCTCACTTTGTCGACATGTATATGAGACCGTGACAGGTATTGCAAAACAAGTAAGAATGCTAAAGTTTGTTGAAGCAGGTTGCTTTAATTTATGTCGAACAGTTTTGATACAAACCGATTTTTTGTGAGCCACCGTTACCACCACCAATTTCACCGTGGAAGAAGACGACGAAAAATTATACAACAAAAATTATACACATTGCTTCTGACTACGCAAATGTCGGTGGCTTTGTTGGCTTTGGATTATTAAGATTTTCGTTGGATAATTTAGTGTGTCGTTTTCTTATTGAAGTGGTGACACGTGTCTTAATTTTTTCTATTATTGTTAGCATTCACAATACATAATCCATTAGTTTTTAGGTAATGTAAATTTAAGTCAATAAAATGTTCACCAAAACTGAATATAATTTAGATTAAAATTGCATTGACTCGTGATAAGTCGCGCAACCAAAGTAGTTACATGTTAGTAAATACTATGAAAACACGAAGAAAAACGGAAAAAGAAAAAATTTAAGAAAGCCGTTACCTCATCCCAATCGTAATTGAACTATTTATCGTAATATCGTTATACGTTATTTTTTTTCTTTGTGCGTTATTTATTCTCCATAAAAAATATGCCGCCACGAATTCTACGACAGGGAAGAAAACATGAATATAGAGCACAGTTTTCAGATGATTGCCTCAAGCGATATTGTATCGAGCGTCGGAGTTAACGTTTCCACAAAATATGGATTATTGTTTAAATATATCGGCTAAGGAAAAGCAAGACGACCATGATATCAAGAACTCTACTACTTATTCTGGGTGTTATAATTAAAAAATTTTGATGAAAATTTTTGAAAACCTTGAAAAATTCTTGAATGATGAAGAAAAATGAGAGGGCAAAAAGGTAAATGATGTTGTTTCTCGCATTTCTGTTCACTGGTGAATTTTCCAAGGTAACGATGTATTTGTGAGTGAGATGGTACTTCAAATTTTTCCACAAATGTAATATTCGTGTGATTGTAATATGTGAAAACATAGCACGTTTTTCATGGCGCCCACCGTTTTAAGTATCTTGGGATCCGTTCCGAGGCTCATCCTTATGTTTTGGCGTATTGTGGTAGTTTCAGGCACATTTTTTTAGATTTTTAAAATCCATACAATTCTTTCGCGCAGGTTTTCATCAGTATACATCAATACATATTGTCCGCAGCATTATACAGAGCTTCAATATCTAGAACTATTGACTATTGAATTGTTGAACTATTGGAGGATATGAAATTAAAAAAAATATTAACTGCAAATGAAGAATCTATTTTTTGTATAATTTTGGAAACGCAAGTAACAATTATTTAATTCGCATCTGATTAGATCTAAATTTAAATAAATCAAATTGATTAATTTTCAATTTTATTTCACACAATATCGATGTGTAAGGAAATGTGTAATGTAGATGGGTGGTTTACAAAAACCATCAAAAACAACCTACTAAATCAAAATCGGTCAATTGAAATAATGGGTTTTATGTGATAATGACTATTATGTAGCCTTTTCTGGTAAAATGTTTATTTGATTCGCGGATTAGTCAGGACATTATTTTAATTAATATAATCACATTACGGCGAGAATGTTCTTTGCCGTTTTGTGGCCATTATTTTTCAATATTTCGGTCTCGGTATTAATTATTAACCAATAGCGATTTAGACAAAAAGCTTTTACTGCAATTATTCAATATTACACACATTTCAATGGCGCCACTCTTTGCAATAATTTGTTAGCTGCTAGAGTTAGTTACCGATACCAAAATAAATTCAATTAATTAGAATTACATTTATAGTTGTAAATATGTTTATAATTAATGGATTTATTCCATATAACAAATATAACAAGCTAATCAATAAAAACTTTTTTTACACAAAAGGTTTTAAAAACGATACGAATTTATTAAAGTTTGTGAAGTTGTTACCAAATGTCTCTCCGATCCGAAAAGTGTCAAATTACATCATATGGTATTACACCACCAATATCCGTATTCTTTCTCCTACTTCCACACTAATTTGCAATTTTTTTGTTAAATTATGTAAGCTTCGGGAAATTTTGGTAATCTCAGTTGCAAAATCTCGGTAATGGGTCCAGAGTCCAAGAAAATTTCAAACTTCAAGAACACTTTTTTCGGGGAGGTTATTCTCTCACCGATTTTAGCCAAATTTAAATACAGAAAAATAAATATTACTTTCGGAATTAAAAATGATGATGACGACAATGGCAGCGTCCATAATGAGCCTTATTTCTTAGTAAAAAAATATAAGACACAAATTGGAAGAGTTAAATTGAGTGCCTTGGGAGAAGGGATTTTCTCTCCATTAATTTGAAAATTCCTTGATGGACCTTTTCCTTAATTAGGCCCATCTTCTATAACAGAACGTTGCATCAATTATTTTCTGCCATCATTAGCAGAAGAGCCTACTTAAACCCTGCCATCTTGAATTATGAGACAACCGGTTCTCTCTATCCGTTTTTAAATTTTTTTTATTCTTCTTTTTCTTCTACTTATCCTACTTCTGCAATCGACTATTCTTCTTAATGAGATACCTCTTCACCGGCTATGACAAATCGCCACAATTGGTTGGTTGGTTGTTGTGTCTTATGCTGTTGTTGCTGCTGATGTTCGTGACTATGATGATGTCGGATAGAAGTTAACAATCAACCATCACACTCGCCTCATCAAGCACGTCCACGAAATCTGCTACCGTGATTATTGTTTTAATTAAAATTTATGCAGAATCGATCAACGGCTTGACTCAACCGAGAATTCGGAGCTCCATCTGTGACGTGGCGGTTGAGAGTTTAATAAAACTGAATCGTCAATAAATGTCGAGGAACAGGAAAAATAAACGATTAAGGGAAACAAAATGTGATGGATATCAAATTAAGATTTTGGCGATGATAGTGTTTACTTATAATCAGCAAAGTTTAGATGTGGCTTCATTATTTGACCTAATAAGAAATCGAAAATTCAGCTTGAATCAGTTCAAGAAATATTTTATAAAAAAAGTATTTTAAAAATCCCAGTCATGGAAGGAAGGCTCCCAAAAAACTGCAAGATTAGACTTTGAAAACGTAAAAATATTAAAGTGAGATAAAAATGAAAACGAATCACTGAAAATAATTGGAGATTGTCTATCCATCTTTCGTTGAATTTCTGAAAATATTTTAAAACTAAAAAAATAAGGTAGACGAAACTTATCGAAAGTTATCAGAACATCTTTTAGCACGCTCTTAATGGATTTAAGCGACTTAAGTGGTAACCAGCGTTTCCTTTTGAAAAAATTGCAGAGTAATATTTTCAAAAAAACTTTTAAAACGTATGCTAAAAGCTCTTATAGATTGGCAATGTGTGTCAATATCATTATAATATGCGACCAATATTGTCATTATATAGAATCAATATTCCTTTGGATTAACAGGATTTCTCCTAAGCGAAATGTTTCCACTTCTATTAAGTGAAATATTAGAGAATTCTTTCTTATTATTCGTAAAATATATTGAATATTCTCCCCGCAAAATTGAAGATTTTGGTACAGTATAATATGAATTTACTCTTGTTTCCAAATTTTTATAAATATTAAGTTAATTTTGCGAATGACCTCTACAATTTTTTTTAGTTTATACATTGTTTTATACTTTTATCTTATTTTTTGTATTTTCAATTTCTTCCCTTACCCCCCTCATTTCCAATTATTTTATTTGCATTTTTTTTTATTTCGTTTATCCATCAATTTTTTATGTGTATATCTTTGTTGTGAAAGTGGCACAGTTCCGTTTCATTACATTTCCGCTATATGTTTTCAATTTTTTATATTTTAATTTTGATGGTTGGTTTTATTTAATTTTTTGTGCTTCTAGTGTTTGAATGTTTGGCGTTTGTGTAAACAACTTCTCTACGATTAAATGCTCCATTTCCGGGGCACTGCCATTTTTTAGCAAAATTTTTAATCACAAAATTACTCAATCGAGTAAAATCAAAAGATCACGATTAACATCATCATTATGAGGGCCGGGGATGGAATAAATTCTGCTGCATTTTTTCTTGTTTTAAGACCTTCTGAACAAATGATTACTATATTTGATAGTTAATGATCGAATTCATTAAGATAGTTTTTCAAACAATATTTTTCACACCTTCTGAGGAGCTATGGGTGGTGAACTAGCTCCCAGAGCTGATTTGATATTAAGGAGGACCTTCTGAGTTGGTTTGATATTTCATTGCAATAAATTTTACTTGTTTATGAAAATTTTAATTAATAAACAATTTGAATGAATAGATTATTCGTTCATTCGTTCATCTATTCATACGTACATTTTTCATTTCTTTTTAAGAACGCTATGACATTATATCTTTACAAAACGAACTCTAATTAATACCATACATCACTTTATGATGTCATGCATGAATCCTTTCAAACGTTGATGCGCTTCAGAAATGAAACTCATGGTATAAGATAACCGTACGAAAATTATATTTGGATTTATCTTAAATAGAGACGTTCTGAAAAAATGACTGAAGATAGGTACTGAATATGACATATCATTGAAATCAATTTGCTTTCGTTCCAGACATGACAGAAAATCTAGGTGACAGAAAATCGATCAAAAAATGTTAACGTTCCAAAGGGTTTACTATTTTACAAAACTGTTTTCACGAAATTATTTGTTTTCAGCTCAATTCTCTTACACTGACTTTTGGTGTGTGATTGACCAGAACGCTACACCAAACAAGCTCTTATAGTTTTTGTATGCATAGCAATTTCCTACAGGGATGCATATTTCAACTCTTTATGTTACACAAAAGGTAGCTACTGACATAAATATATTTCTGAACTTTCTATGTTTCAATAAGAACTCGAAACGCTGGTGACGGTATTGGTGCCCCTAAATTCATGAAATTCTAAAGGTATGTATGTTATAAATATATATGTGTAACAAACTAACATCGTAATACAGAATTGACTTCAGTCTTCTATCTAGAAGAAAAGCTTTGTACTCAAACTCGTCGATTGCACAACTTTTTAATTAATTGCCGTCATTATTTAAAAAACTTTGTAAACTATAAATAAATGAACAAAAATATACAGCAAAAAACAACAAAGACCCTTACACATATAACAAATTCAAAAGTTGCATTAGTTTCAGAAACATAAATTGGAGCAAATGCTAAAAATTTATTAAAAAATAAATAAATGGCTTTTGAAATAATTTAAACAAGAAAATACTGATATAATAACTAATAAACTCTTATAAAATAATCAAATGGTGATCCAAATCATTCGCATTAAGCTTCAGCTATATATTTGTTTGGATCTATTTAGTAGTTATAAAGTAGTATTTTCTACCTTCCGTAGAGATCGTGCTATTTAAAATCATTTCCAGTTCTTGATCATACAATAAGAATAGGAAGAGCATATTTTTTGATGTGTTTATCTTATCCTTCGAACAATAAAGTTCAATTCACGTTTTTAACTCATTCAGTAAAAATTTTTGTTACATCCATTTCAAAAAGTATTTTGTGCCAAAAGAAGAGACAGTAGCAGAAGCAATAGTGAGAACAATATTAAAAACCGAAGCCGTTCCCATGTCGTCTGATTCAATTAATCGTATATTTTTTTTGGAAAAATGATATCTCTAAAATCCTAGATCGAAAATGGTGACCAAAGGAATTTTATTGACTGTTCCCAAAACAATTTTGCTATTGACAATAAGAATGTCAGTATATCACCCACTTGCCGTTAAAACCCAAGAAGAGAGAGAAAGCTGATTAAAGTTTAATAGAAGTCAGTTTTTGCAATCAGTAACTCCGTTGGCATAATCCCTCTTGCGACAGAAGAAAAGATATCAAACTATAAGCATGTTTTGAGTTTAATATCATTGAGTTTAATCCATCGTGAAGGTAAGGGGATGGACCAAGGCATGATCGGAAAGATGGGAGATTTCTGCCTTGAGTTTTACGAGGACACCTGCCGTGTTGGCCTTATTCCTCGGCGGGCCATCCCGCATGGGGTTGCAAGTGCGAACTTTGTGAACGCACCTTTTTACTATGTGACGACAACCAACGCCCACTGTCTCCGGGTTACCAAGCCGTGGCATATTGTACCTTTGGAGGCCAGATGCATGGTATGGACACTCCACTTAAGGTATCATCGAGGCCTATCTAAAACCTCTGCCGGTCTATGGGGCCCGGCACCCGGTAATGTTTTAGTGCATTACCACACCCGAGCTGACTAGACTCGTACCCGCGTGACTTTGGGTATTAACCACAGCCACCACGAAGCTCCCGAAGGGCCTACCCAATGACAAGCATGTGGGGCTTGGAATATAATGCCAGATGGTGTAGCTGTTAGCATACGCTATCAGTACACATACTGGCTGTTTAACCCAGATGGTGTAACTATCAGCCTAAGCTGTTAGCACACATACTGGGGCTGAATCTCGTTTTGCTTGTCTCCCGTGGTACCAATTTAAAGCCATATGGTAGGCTCCGGAACCCGGGAGTACCACAATCGTGGTAAGTGACCGTTTCATACACCCAGGTCACTGCCATTTTGGGCCCATGCACCCGGGACTGGCACCCTAGGAAAGATGGGAGGAGGGAAGAAAAGAAGGGTTAATACAGAGAAGGACGGATCAACTTAATGCAACAAATGCCAAAGCAGCTTAAATTTCGCTTTTAGCCATATTAACAATTTATTTCGCGAGAGTCAAAGAGAAATAGACGTAAATATCGCAACGATGTGTTGCTGGTAACGCAACGATAATAATTAAAGAGAATGAAATCGTACGTGACCGTCGCTGTGCGGCAGCAATTAGTTATTGGCGAAATGAAATCACTGCAAAACAGAACAAAAAAGGCCTCTTGATTTATTGCAAATTCCTGCATAAATTCCCAAAATTTCAAACACAAATATTAATAACAAAATCAACCCCCCTTTACGAAACAACGACTTAATAATATCGCATTAATTAAATTGTCTCTCTAGGTGGCAATAAATTTAATCTTTATTATGACGAATAACTCATTAATTTTAACTTTGGAAATTACTAAAGGATTAAAATTAAGCACATACAATATACGATAGTACAAATGAAAAAGAGGTATAGAATCAGAGGAGAGATAAAGGCAGAAAGTGCGAGAGGGGAGAAAGTTTAAGCTAAAACACATGAATGAATTTAAAATGTAATGATATAATAGTTCAGAGGAACTAAATCTTAATAATATACTCGCCAAGTAATCTACAGATGATTACTGACTGCCATAATTTCAAGAGAATTAAGTAAGGGACAAATCTTGAATACAATCTCGAATAAAATTGGCCCTACATTAAATTATTCACCCCAATTGGTTTTTGCAACGTCTTATCGCATAAATTATTATTATCCCATTATGGTATTATTTTATTATTAATTTACGTTTATTTAATTCTTTGCCATCTTCCGGAAAATAGCGTTGGAAAAATTGAGTTTGAGATGTATGACAAAATATTTGCTATTAAGCTTCCTTGAGATATATAATTCGTTTTCAGTTTTTTACATTGCCCTTTTTAAATCGATGAATCTTAATTAAAATTGCAAATTATTTGCAGTTTTTATTCCTTTACGTAAAAAAGGTTAATTGTAAATAATTATTAAAAAAAACCTTGGACCAATTTGGAGGATCGTCAGCCAAGGAATGATTACTTTTTGAATTTAATGATAACGACGTACCATATTTTTATTTAATAGAGGGCTTTGTTAAGGAAAGTTTTTTAAACGACTTTGTTGTTTAAAACCAATAAGCTTATACATTTTCTAGTGAATTAGTCTGTCCATCTGTAGAGTCTGAACTCAGTGTGATTATTATATTACTCCCTTGATCCGGCGCTCTCTTAAATTTATTAGCCATATTAATTTACAGAAGAATTAATTTTTGTGATTTCTCCCATTTTGGGACATTACTACGACATTAAGTTTTGTCTATAAACTAATTTCGAAACATATTCAACGATTCATGGTATTACACCTTATTAGTGTCCACGGAACCATAACGCACTGGAATTAATTTACGAAACATATCTTTCATTGAAAAAAATCCATCCCTTCATTCACACCTGTCAGAGGCCAAGGATTACGGTTTATTTAAATTTTTATAGAGGGGTCATCGATAGAAGAGGGTCGATGTTAAAATATAATAAAACAAGCAGTCTGTGAAATTCCTTTTATTGCAGATCTCCCACGTGTGTTTTTATGTATGTAATTTAACATCGTTCAATTGTCCGCCGCGGCATCTTATGGTCGCACGCAGAGATCTGGCTGAATTTGAGTGACGGCCTGGGCTTTGTTGACTTTAAAAGCATCGATCGACTGCAACTTATTGATACAGAACCCGTACACACACATGCACGAATCTACACGCACATACACGAGGCTACACAAAAACTGTGACTAGTTTATAACTTTTTCTTCATCGCGTTTTACCCCAGGCTTGACAATTTCTCAAATTAAATTTCAATTTATTCGTATCAACGTCTCCCCATATGTCGCAATAGTATCCCTCCACGACCGGCCGCATCTCGGCAATGTGTTGCCTTTAGAAGTGTTTTGGTTACGTTAGTCGCTAGAGATACTGACTATTGAATATTGTACGTTAGAGTTAAATATTGAAGGTTGATTGGTATTAGCACGTTAATCCACGAGTGCAGAATAACTGATAAGAACCTTGTCCATAACTTTTCCCTATAAAACTCTGTCGAACTCCTTCTCTTCGGTTCAATCCCGACCGAATTTCCAATCTTGCCTCTTAGATTCTTCGACTTAACGTTATTTAGTTTCAATTCTCACTTCATTCTGTCATGTATTTAATATTTCTTCTAATTCATTTTCGTTTCCTATCCATAGATTTAGGAGTATAGTTACTTAGTATTGTAATAAAGAAGACGATTAATATTACATTTCCCATTTCTTTGTTTTCCCTTTTCTTGAAGCTTCCACAGAAATTTTGTCAAAATATGAAAAAAATTAAGGCCAAGAAGTCGTTTCTACAAAATTCAGTAATACAAAAATCAGTAAAAAAACATTTGCTGTACTTCTTTGTGGTGGCTGTATTTTGTGCTTAGCAGTGTGCATGAGTGGATGATTTTGTATTTGCTTATTGTATTTTTATATTTTATTTTATTGTACTTTTATATTTTATTGTGTCTCAATAAAATATAAAAATATGCCAATTTTTTGCGGCTTAGCACTTTTGCTTATTTTGTTTGTGGGGTAAAAAATATTTGGACTGATTCAAAACAAAAACATGAATGCATTTACTTACACACATGCATATATTTGTATACATACAAGACATACATATATAAAGAATTAAGCAGAACATTGCCACACGATGGCGTAAGGGGAAAAAGGGCAAGAATTTAAAAACTTTTAAATAAGTAAAGGTTTTAATAAGTAAAGCTTTCTCCTATTTTAATTTTCATGGCTACTTTATTTTTCGATAGTATTTTTCACATTGCTTTTGAATACTGCTGTCTTGTTCTTCTTTGTTAGTTGCGGAAACAATTCGCGTTCGGTAATCGATCTGAGCGGAAGACTGAACTATAAACTTATATTACGGACGCATGAAAATATAAAGCCTGAGTAAGCCAAAGCAAGTGTTCTTACTTGTTTTGATTACTTATTTTCTTACTCATCTTACCCTTTTTGATAAGGTTGCAAAATTATAACCTTCTGTAGTGCAAAAACATTTGGCATAACCGCGACCGCTCTCGACTTCAAGAAGATCCCGATATTCCGAAGAATTATTAGTAAAAAATAGCTATCCAAAAGTCTTCAAAATATTAAGACGAAATTGCTGAAAAATACCCAACAATAATCTGCGTTGAAATGTTGCCAACCGTTGCACAAAAAGTACGTAAAATATACAACAGCGCATTCCTTTGCCGATGATAAATTAAGCGCTGATTGCTCTTTTATGTCTCTTTTCGTCTTCCCATGGTTGGGTAATCCGCCCGAGGGTATGCAGTAAAATTAATCGCATATATCGAGGTCGAACCAACCAAGCGGGTCGATGGATTGACTAGTACAGTCACACACACATACGTATAACCAGAAATACATATGTGTATGCGTTCATTTGGTAGCCTTCGGGTTTCATACTGCGGTTGAAAGTGTTTATTTACAGTCAAGATGTTCGACAGAAAGGCTCAAGAGATAGAGTGTGGCTAAAATTCTGTCATATTTCGCTGCAATAAAATTTGCCATTTCTTCTCTTCCCAAAGGAAAATGTTACTTTATTAAAAATGTTATTTAAACTCTCTGCAGTTTAAGTTGAAAGTTAAAGAACTATTTCTTTACTCGTCCGATTATTTTTTAAAAAAATAATGACCTTTTTTAAAACGAGCCGCAACGTTATCAATATTTCGCTAAATTTATTTTTGAGAGCCGGTGGGGCATATAAGATTGAATATTTCGACAAAAACATATCTTACTTGGTATTTCCTGAAAGCGGCTATCCTTCCGGTTTGTACTTCTTCAACACCGAACGCTTTTTTTTATCGCTGAACGAATTTGATTCGATACCACAAATCAAACAAATTAACAGTTACTACATATCAACAGACTTCATTTCATAACAGATTGTATGTTATAAAAGGATGTACTGCATCTTAAGGATTTACTTGAAAGTGTGGCAACATCCTTTGATTTAAGCCACAACGCATTACTGAATAACATAATATGGCAACGAACACAAGCAGCTGATCGTGCTAATGAAAAGTAAGGAAAAGATGAAAAAGGAAAATAAGGCAATAACACAAAATTCCAATCACGTTGAAATAATTAGACGCGATCGGAGACTCATCAAAAAGTTGTTGGTCTTTTGGACCCACTGAATCTTTTCATACTTATCCCTTTTCCCCACATATAATTATTTATACTAGGGTCCTAAGAATATATTAGGAGATGTGTAAATCTAAAGAAAGCGTGGTTGTTTCTTTTCAACGCGAACCAGAAGAGGGGGAAAATTAATTATAAAACCCTTGAAATATGACAGTAATGTACCAAAACATTGAGAACCCGAAGTGGATGTGAATTAAAATGAGAAACCCACCGCAAAGAAAAGTTAATAATGATGATAATTAGCAGTAGTTGGTAGCTTTTATTTAAACTTACT
This sequence comes from Physocephala rufipes, assembly GCA_963966595.1. Lineage (NCBI taxonomy): Eukaryota > Metazoa > Arthropoda > Insecta > Diptera > Conopidae > Physocephala > Physocephala rufipes. Next base: position 35,736,060 of record OZ016502.1, on the reverse strand, counting down.
AATAGGGGCTCAGAAAAATACATTCAGTACGTTTGGAAGCAAAATAATGGACTGCAAATGGATGTCAGTGAAACAGAATATAAAGTTAAAAAATCTAAATTTCATTATTTAAGAAAGCGCGCCTCGTCTTATCTTTCTCTCTCTATCTCTCCCTCTCCGTCTTTTTCTCTAACATTGCTTTTTCTTTTCAACTTTTTTTGTATTTTATTAATTTTCATTATTATTTAAGAGAACGTCCTGCCTCCTTCAAGGTGTCATTTCGTACGTTCTGCCATTGTAATTGAAAATAGTTTTCAACGTCTATTAATTAGTGTTTTTTTTATTGTCATTATTTTCAAAATGTTTAATGGAGATCATGCTGCGTCAGTATTTTTTCTTTTCGCCATCTGCCGTTTTATTGCACTGCTTTACTTCTATCCTCCATGTTCAGAGGATTGACTGATTGGTGGACTGACAACTTCAAATAGTCTCACATACTTATGAAGAAAATGTTAATACTGAAAAGGGCTTTTTATCATCAACATCTACTAGGAAACAATTATGGGAGTGTAACTAGAAGGAGGGGGTGGTATTAGCTCTAGCCAATTTCCAAAAGAATAAAAGAACGAAAATGGAAAGAGATTGGATTAAATATTGGTGCAAAATTTCTGCTGGCGATAAGCCAGTCGCTCCCATCGGGAAGATAGTTGTGAACACGTGTGACATTATTCCTTATTATGTTTACTTTACCATTTAATCAGATATTCAGGATGTTGAAGGGCTGTCGAAATCCTAATTAGGGTCACACTGGGAGCGGACACAGCTTGACAACTAGACGCTTAAATGTCGATGTGCTTATTATGACGTTGACGAAATGTATGGAACAGTCTGCTCCTGGGTGGCAATCAATGACGTGTACTAGCGGCCGTTTCGATGGGGCATAACATTCGTTACCAGGCAGCACCAGGGACGCGGTGGAAATTTTGTGTTGACGTTTTCCGATATGTTGAAAAAGTTAAAGAAATTCGGATAACTAACAACGTCAGAACTGATCACGCATCTGTTGACGTAGCATCTTGCGTTAAAGCCTCTTGATCGCAATTTCGATGTGAGATTGACTAAATACGATGGCAACGAATTATCATACGATGGCTTACGCAACTGTAGGACAATCTGATAGCAGACAGCGATCAATAGTTCAGAACGACCTCGGTTTGTGCGTAAGATTTAACTTTCAAGAATGGTATAATATAACTCTTAACCTGGGTGAGTGTATGAGAGAGTAAGGGAGGTATCGTTATACTTAAAGTACTTCAGAGGGTCAAATATATCTGGATAAAATAAATAGCACAGACTGAAGTGTTTCGTAAAAGCAAATTTTGTAACCAATCCCCTAAAATTTGAAGGAATATTTATTTTCACTGAAATACGGTAATTATTTTTGTGCTGACTGAAATTGTTTAATAATTTGTATGAAATACTACCAGCAAACGTGTAAATTAGGATATAAAACATCTGGCAGTAATCAATAGTGCTAGAATATAACTCTTTTTCCTCTCACCGAATTAAACGCGTACGACAGATCAGTAAGAATGTCAAAACTGATAAGGAGGCGTAGTTGGCGTGATGATGACGGTGACTATTGTTACGAATATTGATAGATCAGTTTAATATTCACGCTTGCGGCAATGCAAAAACCATTTCTCGTATAGATGGGATGGAAAATGCAAAATGCATATTGGATTGTGTGCAAGTCTATTTCAGTTCAACACCTCTGCAACTGATTACCAAAACTAACAGCTACAACACCAACAATTGAAGCAATAGCAACAGCAATAGCGAATACAATATAACCCATAATAAAACCTCAAACACACTCACACCTTATGACTCCCTAGCCGGTTGGCCGACTGGCCTGTCTGTCGGCCGTCTGGATGGCCGGTCAAAACTTGTGAAAATTGACCAACTGAAAAATTATGGAAATTTGTGGAGAATTCGAAACAACACACAATACTACAACAACAATGGCATAAGCAAGAGAAGCAACAGTATTATCGGGCGAACAAACAACTCATCATGGGCTGCTACAAACAAATAACATAATCATCAACAACAACATCAATAACCAACACCGAGTAGCAAACAATGAAATTGAGCACAACAGAAATTCTGATTAAAAATGGCCACCAACGAATATGACGTGTTTTTTTGGCGAAACGATAATGGCGGCGTGCTACGTCAGTAAAACAGCAATAGGATTTTGGGAAATATAAGCAGAGATAAAGAGATAGGATACTCTTCACTAATGCACACGCATTTGATCCGTACAATTTCGAAATCGTATAAATTTGACTGGAACAGCTATAGAAAATGTGAGCTATAGTGAAATAGTGAAATTTTTTAATTTTAAGCTTCAAAGATTTGTTGAATATGGTGGAATCTACCGAACATTGTCACATATTTTGCTACAGTTTCCATTTCTTGGCTGTTAAGAAATTATTAACTAATTAAGGAAAACTATTATTATGACTAACTAATTAACAAATTAAGTAATTAAGAAAAATCCTACCTTTCATAATAAACTATCTCAGTGTCTATATATTTTCAAGTTGGAATTCTATAGCCGAGATATTGGTATTAGAATATCCACACTCCACAAAAATGCGCGGGAACGTCTTCATTATCATGTGTGGTTTGGTTTGAAATTGTGTTAAAGATTAGTTAGTAGGTTTAAATTAATCAAGGAAAGATACATGTAATATTAATAGTGTCATGCACCGCCCACTGGTTATTAAGATCAGGCGGTAAATTTATGTTAAGGGAGTAGGGTATGTAAGTTTCGGCCGGGCGAAAGTTGCCATTGTTATTTTTTATTTTATATTTTAATAATTTTGTTAATTTTATTTATTTATTGATTCCTATATTTTTGTTTGCCAAGGTTAGAATCATGTTTTTTATTAACCTCACTTTAAATTAATTCTTGCACAACATATTTTTAGTGCTTCGTAGAAATATATTTAACGCCAAATTTTAATAATTTCCGTGTTTCTTTGGGTGATTGCTTTTCGCATTCCTTCTTCTTCCTCTTATCAGAGACATCCTTCCTCCCTTTTGAATTATCTTCAAAATTCAATTGATTACGGAACTAAGAAATTCTGTATCGTATTTATTTAATATATGTCCTTTTTTATGTACATTTAGCACAAGCGCTGAACCCCATCATGCCACAGCAAACCTATTTCGATTCCATCTAATTTGCGTGATATGACACTCAAGAAACGTTATCTCGAACATTATCAAAGTATTTTGTTATTGTTATTATTTCATTATTATTTATTTCAATTTAATCTTCCATTAAATTTTCTATTAAATGGGCAAAAAACTTATATCAATATAAGTCATCTAATTGCAGTTTGACACGATGAACCCATCTCCTCTAACCTGGGTTCAATTCAGTTGGGTCCGCCTGGGTGATAAAAGCGACAATCGTTCAGAATGACTAACAGTAAAATAAAACAATTCCAATTAAATAAATTGATTTCTGAGGAACAATCCAAAATGTATAAAATAAAGAAATACAGAAAAAAAAGGTTCAGACCGTATCAAATTGTCTGTGTAGTTTGCCTAATACGGCTATCTCACGCCATGTTTAACAAAAAGTATCATCGTAAAACAATCGTAACTTTATCAAAGATAGAACTCACAGGGGACGCAAGCAGTAGTGGTGCGGTCAATGAGGTTGTTGTTAATATAGAGCCGTATGAGTACTAGTGAGACTTTTGTGAGGATTTTATAATATATATGTTCATCATTATAAAGAAATGATAAAAGGGACGTTAATCCCACACGCGAACGGCTAAGTTATATTGAGTTTCTTCCACTGTTTTTGTCGCATTAAAGGAGACGTGACAAGTGTGAACAATTATATGTATTCGGGTTCAGAATGATCTATTAATTTGATTTAGGTCTGCTCGTTCCTGTCCGTCCATCTTTATCTCTGTGTGTCTCTCGATCCCTCTGCCTGGGGAAATCACCGTTACAAGGGTATAAAAAAAAATACTCTCGGGGAATGTGGTACCACTTTCTCTATTATTACAAGGGGTTTAGTATTGCAAAGGCGCAAGAGTGAGAAACATACCAACTTCTGACACTTTGGAGAACAACTTGTTTGAACTGGATGAATTTTGTGACATTTTGGCATATTATGAGACTGGAATATAGCGACTATATTAATTCATAATAAACGTGATGACGATGAGGAATAATTATTCTGCTGATGATGCTCTCTTTCAACATTAAACATAATAATCTGATTTGCTGTCTTAAGAGCTACTTTAAAGTATTCAAAATCCTACCGTTACATGGGGTTCGTTTATGCGCACTTGGCACTTAACACCAACTTTAGCCGAACATTAAAATTATTTTACTATTTTCATAAGAGGCGCTAAGTGAAAGCTCGATAGTTCTGCCTCACTGAATCTTATCATATTGCGATTCACTCATAAATTTCTCCTTTACTTTGGACCATCTACTTGCTCAATTTCTGGCCTCAAATGTGTGGTCGCAATACGATAAGAATAACAAAAACAAGAGCATCGTTATAACTAAGGTAAAAAATAACAAAGAGTACAATAATCAGAGAGCGAGTCAGTAAGTTTTAATAATGAATTTTAATTTCGTATTCTTAACTTTTTATCGTCGGACAGATCAAATCAGACCGACTGGCTGGCCAAACAATTTCACACAATTTTTATTAATATTCATGAATTGTAAAGTTTTCAACTTTTTTGCATAACAAACAAGCGAACGTAATGTCAAAAAGAGGGGGGGGGGAAAGAGTTTTACCATGAACTGAAGGTTCTTAACAAATCTGTTGAGATAGTACGATATAAGTTGATTTTTTGCTGGATGGTTTGCACTTTATAGTAGTCAAAGTTTATAGTTTTAGTTAACTTTATCCTAACAAGACTGACAAGCAGTCAATGTTGATTATTCTTCCCTTTCTTCTTCGCATATCTGTAGCCTCTAAGTAAGATGCCCGATTTTGTTCAGTTTGGTTGCAGCAATGAATATGTAATCAGAATGGGCGACGGACCGAAAGAATGACCGAAAGGGAGACCAAATCAATAAACAAAAGAAGGATTGAGAATTGGTCGAGTTATAATCCTTGTACATTATTAACGTGAATTATATTTCTAAAAGGTTTATCAAGGACGCAATGCGTAGCGGTTAGAACTAATTTCTCTTGAATATTGGATCCCCACAAAATATATATCGATTGCGGCAAAGGACAATATACAACGCTTTATCTGATACAACATTTTCGTCGTCAATAATGCAATCCAATTCACAGGGCTACAATACACACTAACAAAAGTAGTCATAAATACGAATGAAAAAAAATAGAGGTATTCTTATGATATAACAAAATTAAATATAGAATGGGTTTTATACAAGTCATCCGGGTTGATAACTTTATTCTATCTGTCACAAAACTTATGTAGCACATGTTTCGTCCATGATTATGAAATTTTATTGATTTAATTTATGACCATTATTATTATATACATTGATCAATAGATAAAACTAAAATGAAGTTCATGCTTATAAGTTTTTATTTCACACAAATACACAAAATTGAGCACCATACAATCCCCTTTAGATGGAGCGTGTATTTAAGTACAAAAATACATATTTGGACATTCGTTTGGACGCTGAAACAATTTTAATGTGATTTTCGATATTGCTTTTTTTTAATGAATTCATTACACGTCATAGTTTTAGGTGAAAACTTTTGCTCAGAATATTTAAAATATTACTTATCGATAGATATTTGATACAAAGTTTAAGAAACAAGTTTTAATCCAAAAATTTTAGTTTAGAAGTATGTTCCAAAATGAACATCTCTTCACATCTGAACGATCTCCCTAATGAAGTGTTAGCTTTCATATGAAGCTTGTAATAATCTCATAAACACCAGCGGCAGAATTTAGCAATTTTATATAGCGCGTGTTATTACTTCGTTATTTTGGTGACTTAAAGTTATAAAGCTATTTGAAAATATATACCAAAGAAGTGAAATTTTAAGACGATGCGTTAATAACTCTCCCGGAAAGAAAAATTCTAATTTTAAAAGCATAATTCTTCGAATTTTCTGCCCGTTCAAGCAAAAATTATATTGGAATGAATTTCCGTCATCCCTTGTTGGGTTTGGTTCAGTGGAAAAGTGGTTTCAGCGATGTGCCGTCTTCAGTGTCTTATTTCGTTCTCAGGACCCCGTCGGAAACCCCAACGGATATCAACCTATTAAATCTGATTATTTGCTTCAGTACACTCTACGAAAGCATTTCTTATTTAAATCAATATAAAACGCAATGTTCACCTCTTTCTCTCTATCTATAAATCTGAACTTTCGTGACCTCTGTTGTTAATTCTCCGCCTCCCGTCTCTCTCTATCTTTCTCATTATTTCAATGAAATGTTTTGTCGAATTTCTATAGCACTCAATAATCAATTAATCTAAGCCATTCTATAAAAGACAAAGCGTCATCTATAAAGCGCGAGGGGGCTTTCTGGGAACGATATTAAATGAATTTCAATATATTTCAATTAATAAATTTATGGCTCCTTCAAAACATAAAAAAAAGTCTTCACTTTAATCCCTCCTTTTTTATTTAACAACTAGTGTTCTCTACTCTTTCAATAGTTGATTTTTTCCTTTCATATTTGCTTTGCAATCTGTTTAATTTGTCAACTGACTTAAGTTTGTTTGGTTGGGCAAAAGTTGAGTAGGAAAAGTTCGTTGAAGTTTGGTTAAAGGTTCCACGTTCCTTTTTTGGCATATGGCCACTTGCAAAAATGTTGCGTGGGTGTTTGCGCGTTGGTGTATGTGCGTATGGTGGTATGCGTATACAACTTTTCTCATCAGTGTCGTAATTATTTACTTACGATCTGATCAAACGTTAGAGCCAGCACGGTCAAACTTTTACGGCAACGTGAACAAACATTAGCGACGACATGATAGAATAATGTTCGTTAGAAAGTGGAGCAGAAGTTAATAAATAATGTATTTCGTGAGAAAGGGAAAAATTACGATATACAAAACGCTATGGTGTACCACAGATTAATAGCGGGAGAGAGCATAGTGGGTCGCATAGAGCCCTCAGCAGCAACTTTTAATGAATAACGAAGTTAACAGGCGTTGGTGGCCATAAATTAGGAAAAGCAGTTGGAAAGGATGGTTAGGAAGAAGACGAACAAGAAGATGAACCAACGTATTCATCTCAGTTTCCTTTGCCTTGACCAATTAATTAAAGCTTTCAGAATTTTGAAATTAACTAGTATTAATGAGAAATAAATATTTTTCCTTCATCAATCAATTCACGTTTGAAGGTTTATCACTAGAGCTTTACGCCTTTCTTTCGCTTGGGAAAACTTGTTATTAATTATCCGTTTTAAAATTACAAAAATTACTTAAACTTTAATATCAGGCTTTTGATACTAAAATTGTTTTTATGTAAAGGAAAATATAAATAAATTAATAAAGACACAACAGATAAACGCACACGCGGGTGAATATTTAAGAATGCTTTAATAGGGCTTAATTTTTCAAATTGCTAAACAAACTCGAAGGTAAAATATTATCTTCGAACCTACCGCGTACTAAAGTTCTCGAGAAAATAGGCGTGTTTCGCTCACCGTAATTACAGGCAAGTAAAAGAAACCGCAGTTACAGTCGTAGCGATGTATGAATTCCTGCAATGTTGGATTTGGGTTTTTCATTTTTATAGATTTGCTTAAGAATTGATAATTTTTTTCTAAAATTAAGTAAACTACAACGCTTCCTTTCACTTGTTAATTTTATGTCTCTTTCTCCCTTTCTTTCTATTAAATATCTTATCAGATTAGCTCGTAATCGAATCCTACAACCACTTTAGATTGCTGTTGATTGTACTCTCATGTATTTCAGCCAGTAAACTTATGAAGGTTTCTGCTTAATAAAGAATCTTTGTTTCTTTTAGTACGTGTGCCCAGTTTATTCATTACTTTGGTTTGTTTTTTATTGTATCGAATTGCTTTGAAAATTGTTTATTCCGCCCGTTAACTTGACCTTAGTTGATTTTATTCGTTTGTTTCGTAATACATGGGTGGAAACGGTCCGCTGAAGGTTGGTTGGTTGGTTTCGTTTTTATTTTTTTCATACGATCACGTGTGAAAATTGTATGTGTGGGGATACGTATGTGTATGCATGGTAGCATATAAAACTTTATTCATTAGTGTCATCATTATTTGTGCGCAATATTCTGATTAAATAATTGACCCAAAATTAACGAATATTAGTCGATAAAATGGAGAAAGGATGGTTGGGGAGCAACGCGTTTTTGTGAGAAAGAGACCAAATGATGAAGCACAAAAGTTTTTGAAATAATAGTTTGATGAAAGATATTATATTACGGTAATAAAGTGTTTTGAAAGAAGTGGAGCGGGGATGGCGTTGAGATGTTTTATATCGACTTAGAGAAATTTACGGAAACTTAAATTTGAAGAGGTGCCAAAATCAGTTTACAAATTTCAGACAAAAATATTTTCGAATTTTCGTTTTTGAAACAAAACCTTGGCGCTGGACTGCATTTGTTTATCACGATGAAAAATTTGTTGCAATATTATCCATTTTGGCTGACATGTATCCATTGACAGCCTTGACAAACTTGATAAAAGTTGATAAGCCTGAAAGTTGATAAGCGCTTCCAGCAACTATTTACAACTTTTTCACTTCAATAAATCATTATCAGAGATAAGCAACAATATTGGGAAGAAGGAGGGGGTCTTGAAGAGAACAAATAAGAATGTGAAGATAAAGTAGCAGCTTGCTAAAAGAAAAGTGAAGAAAACAAAATTTTAAAGCTAGTTAAAAATAATTTGTTTGTTTGGATAGACAAAACTTCCAGATGAAGTTTTTATTTGTGTGAAAGAATTTTTAGTCGCCTTAGATATGTCCGGAAACGTGGCGGAAAGATCTTAGGTTGGTGTATTGCTGTCGACGGCCGGCACTATTTCATTTCAATTTCAATTTTTCTGTTCTTTCATATCACATCAGTCTTCGTACCAAACATCATCGATTGTAGAAATGGAGAAGTCATTGATTGTAGAAGAGTTGTTTGGAGAAGAGTTGTTAATATTATTTTCCTTTATAGAGATTTAATTTTTCTTTACTTTATTTAGATTGCCTTACTTTAGTTGAATTTATAATTCTCGCTTATTGCTTTCTATTGCTTTCATCTACCATCGCCAACATCCCACCAATGCATTGCATGAACCATTTTGCATCTCTCACTGTGACTAAACAAACTGCATTTGACAGACCTGCCAAACACATTTACTCAAATGGTCTTCAAATAAACAACTGGAAAATGGCATAGAACGCTAAGAGAAATATGAAAAATTTTGATGTGGTTGCGATTGCGATGGGGGAAAGACTTCGAGGTCGAGAATCACTCGAGGTTTTTGTGATATTTTCTTTGTTTTGCAAGTGTTTAGTTTGTGGGTGTTATTTTTTTTATTTGTTTCGTACTTTTTTTGTTTTCTTAGATTATTGGGATGAAAACATGACAATGGGTTGATTGTGTCTTAAAAGTTTTTCGAGATACGTTCTCCGAAAAAGTCTTAATTCAATCTGAGTTGAAAGCAAAAATAAAGAAAATATACAGTGAAAATGTGGAAAATTTTCAGACAAAAATAATAATTCTTATGAAAAGGAGGTACAATCAAAAAAAAAAAATAAAAATCGAAGACTTTATTAACCGTGTTAGAAGACCTTGTCCCCCAGCGGAGACCCCTAGGAACCAAAAACAATTCGGGGGTGCAAAAAAAAAAGGATTGAAATGAACAGTTCGTGGTTGCCATTATTAAGCATAACAAAGTAACAAATGATGACAATATCTGATATAAAGTAAAAGTTTTAAAAATTTCTAAATTTAAAGTTTTTATTTTTAAAAAGTTACTTCCCCATATTATAAATTAAAGGAGATGCATGTAAACTTAGTTGTAACTTATTTTGGAAATGTTGTCATAAACTTATTTAATACATAACCAAGGCTATGTCTGTTGAATTCATTCTTTTTATTTTTCGATTAATTCTTTAAAATGTCGATTTTTTCTTAAATTTAAATTGGAAATTCTGTTGAATTATTCTAAACTAGAATTAATCTAACTAGAAAAGATATGTTTGATAATATGATTGTAACTGTAGATCAATTTGTTTTCTTTATTATAAAATACATCTAAATATTTCGCATTATCTGTAAATTTGTTTTAAGTATTACTTACCTATACTGCTGTACATAAATGCTGCATTTCAACCAACTCATGTCTCAGATAATAACGTTTTCCATAATTATACAATATTCGTTCTCAAAAAGCAATTAAGGCATGCAGAATTTTAAAATTATTCTTTATTCGTATGCATTGAATCAACAATGTGTTTTCAATGAATGAATAAATTCAATAAATAATTGAATAAAATATTCTGTAAGAAATTTAAAAGTATAGGAAGAAATATTGCAGTTTACAATAATTAAACAAAAACTTATTTAATTTTTTCTTAATTTCGTTCAATGATTCCTTATTTTTAATCCGGATCAGTCTTGTACCGTAATCGGATTTTGCAATAATAGTTAACTTCTGCCTCCTCTTTCGCCCTCCATTTCATCCCTTTTCCTCATTTTCCTCTTTCCATAACTGAGGAATAATTTTGGTTGGAAAAACATTGAATTGAGGAAACTTTCTTAGTTTTCCTACCCGACACCCTTACTAAAAATAATGCGCTCACCAAAACCCACTCTGTTTCTTCTAACGAATGATGCATTCAAAATGTTTCAAAACTTGAGAAACTATGCAAAAAGTTTTATTGTATTGCAGATCGCTCTTCCTGTTATTATGGTTATTCATTTCTCCGAGAAAGAGGATTTCTATAGGATGATGGCTGGTTCTATGTTTCGGTCTTTCTCTTGGTTTCATTGGTGGTGAAACGTGAGGAAAACAAAGAATGACATGAAATACAAGTATTGCATACTTTTCTGTTGCGTGTCGTCTCACCATCATCATCTTTTATTCTCAATAAAAGCAAGAGGAAATCATAAAATGAGAAGAAGCTTAAAAGCTTATAAATTATGCAAGGAAGCGTGCAGGAATCCAAAAGACAAAGAGAAGAGACGAAGCGGTAAGAAATTTAAATAATCTTCATATAAGTTTCAGAAGAAAATATTTCTCTTTTTACACCCTTCGCTCAAAGGGATAGGCTATACTAATTTATTTCTTCTAATTGTAACGCGTTGAAGGAAATAATGTAGATGTAGCAAATTATATACATTTATAGTCAGACTCACCTCTTGAGTCGATTTAGTCATATCCATCCGTCTGTGGAAATCACAATTACATTCGAATGGAAAGGCATACCGACATGAAACTTGGCATGAATATTCTTGGCCATTGTAGGCCATCTGGGAGTACGTAGGCTATCTGGAAATCAATAACTATATACTGAATAAAAAGTACAGGATAATGGAACGGTCTTATTTTTTAAACTGTTATGAGCGATTATGACAGTTTTCAGATGTTCATGTATATCATATATTTTATACCCTTAATTATTATCTTCCTTAATTTTTGAAGTGTTAATGATAAACATATCATATCATACAAATCGCATGCGCATGAAACTTGAAATCACGTATTATCTATTCAGTAATTATAATTTTCTCCTCGTCAGTTTCATGGGAAATAGTGGAACTATATGCCAACTGCATTACAGATTGACGATATTTACAGAGACCCATGAAGAGTCAATTTAGTTGGCATTATTCAGGGTATGCAGAGAATGATAGCTCCGTATGCTTTAGGCATATTTGATCAGGAAGTGATTCCTTCTGGTTGTGGTAGACTAGTGCTATATAATCGGAATGGAATCCCTAATTTATCATGTGAGAGTATAAACTTCCTACGTCATAGCTGTTGTTGATTTTTCGATATCGAGATATCGAGCGCAATTAAAGAGCTGACACTTAACTTAATCGATTACATTCTAAAAAACTTTCAGGAAAGCACCTGATCATATTCAGGAACGTCCTCACCCTAAGAGGGTCTGTTCTGAGGTCTGACGGTCTGGAGGATTAATACTGGAATAAAAGAAAAGGTGAAAAGGATTCAAATGAATATGAAAATGATACGCCAAAGGATGAGGAGAACAAAAAAAATCGAATAGAAATAGGTCGAATGGAATATGGCAGAATGATATTGAATATGGAATATGGATTGATATTGAATATGAATGATATGGAATATGGCATAGCCGTCGTCTGTATCTCCATTGGTGTTTCCTGTCACTCGGTTATTAACGTGATCTGTTTCGGTTCATTGTTATTGTTCTTATAGTTCTTACAATTGTTCCAGCTATTGTTGTTGCTTGCAGGCACATATGCTAGCCTTTAATTTGGTGTTCGCTCGCGTTGTCCTTGCATTCAGTCGTAGAAAGGAAAACATTGAATCTACCATTTGAAATAACAAGCTAACATGCAACGCATGGAATTAATTATGACCGAATTTCAGCTACCAGGTTGGATTTGTGAGAGATTAATGTATACCACGGGTCACCTTGTTATTATGTGTTTTGTTCACCGATGTACTTTTACCGGCAAGCATTATTGGCGTATCCTGTTTCCTTTACTATTGCCTCGTATATGATTTCTGTTCATTCCGCAATGTATGCTTCAACCCCAATACAGGGCGATGCTAACTTATGTTCGCCTTTCATTTTGTCACTTTACTGACTCACTTCGTTTGTTTCTAGTTTTTTCATGATTTTTTCTCTGACTGATTTTGTGACGCGTCGGTTGACATAACATTTTTTAAACGTAAGGTTTTAGTAACGCGTAATACGTAACAAAACAAATTTTATTTTTTTGAACGAATGATAACTCGAATGCTTAGCAGGAATGAAATAGATGTTTCATTGTTAAATTTATTTTGGTAAGTAGGACCATAATTGAAACGTCAATTTGCCAGGAAATTGTTTAGCCTACCAATCCTTTCAATCCACCACGCAGAACTTTGAGCTTTATAATATTTTATGTATTGAGGCCGAAAAAACGAAAAGAAGAAAACTTCGTTTCATCGTTTTCCATTCTAGGGTCTTAAAAGAAGTTGAATTTATTCAATCGTAGAGACCAACAATTTTTTAATTTGTTGAGGGAATTCTTCTTGCACGTCTTCATCGGCCCATACGTTTCACGCCAATACCAAATTCCCGTCGTAATTCAGAATCAAATCAAGCAGTCGTCACTCGTAATTTAGAAGCGTCACGGTGCGGCAACAAAGCATGACTTAATTGGATTTACATTGGCAACAAAAACTTTCATTAACCCAGAACATACGAAACGTCAGCGTTCTGCTGCTATTGCTATTTCAAAAGCTTTCGCACCCACAACATATCCCCGACATGGGTAATTCATTACTTTTTACACGCTTTGTATTCTGCCCGATCCACAGCTGTTTAATATTAACGCTTTCTGCTTTTGTTCTTAATTAATTATTTGTAAGAGCCCCTTATTTATTTATGAGTTTACTAAACCAATATATCTTCGTCGTGAGCAATTCACGACCTCCTTTACACGCTTTATATTCTATGCGTCCTACGGTTGTTTACTACTAATTTTTTCTGTTCTTGTTCTTAATTAATTATTTGTAAGTGTCATGTATTTATTTATGAGTTTGTTAAGTCGAGCAAATCGAATCATTTTGAAATCACAACAGTTTCATCCCAGTGGGAAGCATGATTATTACCACCCAAAGAATTTTCACCTCCATGTCCATGCGCATATTATTACGCAAATATTAAAATTCAGGGTCCCCAGAAGGCTTTTGTGATTTAAATTGACTTCAAATATTCGAAGTTTGGTCACAGCATGGAGAGGGAGCAGGGGTTTTTGGGGAAAACCAAAAGGACAGAGAGACGAACAAACGAATAGTCGGGAAAACCGGAAACTGTCTGACAGCTCTTGGAAATTCGATATAATTTGATGGTCAAAGGACACTGCACTAAGGTGAATAATTACAGAAGTTTTATTCGCAGTTTTCATTAACGTGGTATGGAGATAATAAATAGGTCAGATCTTCTGGCTAGACGCGGAAATAATTATCGGAATTAGTTTATCGCCCTTTTAGCGGTAGCAAACTTGTTGGAATGGGAATTAGACTTCTATTTATACGCTTTATTTAATTGAGTTAGTCTCTCATTAATTTGTAAAACACTTTCCAAGAATACATAAAGTCGATTCTCGTATTCCAAAATCACACGCAGTTAATATTTTAATAAAAAAATTTCAGTGAAAGGAAGGTAAGAGGAGGTATGGGACAAATAGGAATAAAAGTGATGGAGAAGAAGGGTGATTGAAAAAATAAGGCGAGACAAAGTGGAAGTTTTTAAATGTTTTAAAAAATCAAGCCGCATAACGATTCAAGCGCTTTTAAGTTTGATCCTTTCGAGTCTGAGGCGAACATTGTCCTTTGCAAGAAGCCAAATATATGCACACTCAGAGATACAAACAGGAAATAGAGAAGAACCATCCAAGCATGTTTGAGTTGCATACAGAAGTGACCAAAATGGCAGAGAAACAAAGTTAAATAAAAGAGGAGCAGAATAAAAAATCCAAGGGAAATTTTGCATACATTTTTTATGATCTTTGGTAATTGAAAGGCATTTCTGGGAGCGAAAAGGATTGGTAGAAAATGCATAAATAAGCGCAGGAGCAAAAATAGAAAAGGAGAAGAGGCAACACCAATAAAACCATGATCATTAGTATCATTGCAGCAGAAGCAAAAGGAGACGAATCAGCATTAAAATCAAAACCATTCAGCAGGAAATCACGTCGAGCCGCAGTAGAATTTAACCAAAAGAAAAGAAGTGTAATAACATCACTGAAAGATGTTGTCACGTGCAAATCAACAGACGCTGCAAGTAATAAAAAATTAATTCTCTGCAATACAACAACAACAACAGCAACATAGAATTAAGAGGATAAGGCAGGTAAAGGAACAACAAATTAATTTATTTATTTGGGCACACGGGGAAAGTTTTCTGAAAACAGGTAAGAAAGGGGAGAGAGAGTTTCAGTTAGTCGAGAAAATATCCAAATTTTATAATCTTCTGAGATCAGAAGAGCAAATTTTATTCGTTTTATCTTGGATAAAAAATCTGTATTTTTTGAAGTTTGCATGAATCCGATTTTAACCTTTTCTGCTTTGATTAACTATAAATTATAATTCCAACCACTGAAAAAAATGTGCTCGTTCTCTCCGTAAGAAACGGAGGGATGGTTAGGATTTGGTTTGACATATATTCTATCCATTACATGACCTTTTTTACAATATTATTATTGATTATTTCCTATGTCTTTAATATAAATGTGCTCGTTCTCTCCGTAAGAAACGGAGGGATGGTTAGGATTTGGTTTGACATATATTCTATCCATTACATGACCTTTTTTACAATATTATTATTGATTATTTCCTATGTCTTTAATATTAATGGCTTTTTTAACATTTTCTGTTTATTATTATTTTTTCTCACTTACAAATTTTTTTAAATAAAAATGCAATGAATTTGGTGAAACTAATTTCACTGGATTTTTATTTGTTGGACAATATATTAGAACAAAATTCCAGTGTCCTAAAGCTGCACTTCTCAATTTATTTTAAAGCAAAGGTTTTAATTAATTTTTTTATGTTTATTTTAATTTATTTCATAGATTTTAATAAAGGTATTTTTAAATAAAATTATTAATTTATTTTTAAAATCTGTAAGAATTTATTTTATGAACGCTATTATTTGAATTTTATTTAAACAAATTATAACTTTATCTACTAAACCCGATTTCATAAAACTTTATTCACTAAAACTTCATTTATTAAAACTGCATTAATTAAAATGTGATAAAAATGGATAATTTATTTCGCTTTTAATTAAATTCATAAACCAGTTGCCACGCCTAATGGTGATGGATAAAATAGAAGGGAAAAAACATAAGAAGCAGAAATAAAGAGTGATAGCGTGCCAACAGTTTTCCGAGATCAAATGAACATTTTGGAGGTCAAATTAACACCGATAGAAAATGAGGGCTATGAGGAAGAAGAAGAAGGAAGAGAAATCCAAACAGGAACGCGCTGAAAAGGAGAAAGAACAAGGAGTATGTATTATTCTTTTTGAGCTTGCGGTTATGGTCGTGAATGTGGCCAAAGGACTTCATGGAGTTAATTTGTGGTGTATTATCTCCTTCCCTTACACTCTCTGTTTCCTCTATAACCATGCTTTGGCTCTGTTACCCCTTCACTGCCGAAAAAAAGCCGTGCTAATTTTGATAAAAAGAAAATATTGCATAAAAAGATGAAGGAAGAAAGAAATAGCAGGAAGTGTAGAAATATAGAGGAAGGTGGAAATATGTAAAAATATAGAAATGCAATATTAAATAAGCATCCGATGGAAGTAAACCTTTCACTTTTAAACCTAAGCTATGATAGCTATTTCTGCCGCTTTCACCTCCCACGGCACTCACGGTTTTAGGAAGAAGGGCTGTAGAGAGTTTCAGCCCTCTTAGGAGAAGAAGACGAAGAGAGAGAAAGGAAAAAATATTGAACGAATTCAGCTGTGGTTATATAAGCGTTTGGTCCAACCGACCCAACTTAATTAATGCAAATAGCCAAAACTGAGGTGACTTCAGTGATGCTGTTATTGTTATTCTAACTGTTTTTGTTCTTCATTTGCTGTTGATGTTGCTGCTGCTAATGCGACTATAGTTTCGATTGCAGTTAAAGTTATTGATATTGTTGGTTTTATTGTTTTTGTTGGAGCTGACGGTACTAGTCTGAATTACTAAAATTTCATGAGCGCAGTGCATTGGCTTGGATAGCCTCGAAAGTCTCAAAAAGCCCCGGTGACACTTCTCAAAAAGTTGAAAAGTTATTCGTTGTTACTCCGTTGCTGTTTTTATTACATATGGAAATGACTAAAACACAAATACCATAAGGAAGGATACTCAAACAATTAGAAAATACCCAAGAAAATCCAAGAATAGCAATAGAAACAACAGTAACCGTCATGGGCAGCATCCGTCCTATCGTCACCTATTTCTTGGAGTCAGAAAATACTCTTTAGAAGAACTAGATTTCAAAATTATTTAACACGTAATTAATATTAAATCCCATAAGTTAAATGAAAATCTTCAAGAGTTTATCTTCTATCCTACACTCTTCCTATCGAATCCTTTATATTTATATTTAAATCACGGAGAAAAAGCAAATTCGAATTAGATTTTCATTATTAGAGTTTTCAAAGTATGCTAATTTCAAGATTATCATAAGTTTATTTCTTTGTTGATTTGTTCGTCTGTTTTTCCTTTAACTTGGTGGTCACCGCAACAGTAAACGAAACCATACCACATATTTCTAATTATTTAAAAACAAGCAATTTCAAATATTTTGCTTAATTTTTGTGCGGTTTTAATAACTAAAAATTACTTTGGACGTATGCCAGAGAGAGTACGAGAGGACTGTTGAAGAAGTGAGAAGATCGGTTGTGGCGATGCACACACATCGAGATAGAAGGAAAGAAGAAAACCTAAAGAGAAGAATATGGACTCGCCAACCGCAACAAAACTAACATCAATGGGAGCAATAGAAACAAAAACAATGCCAAAGGATAAAGCCTAGACAAACAAAAATTGCTTTAACAAGAACAATTACAAAAACACGAAAGCTGAAAACAAAAAGTTCTAAAATAACAAGACGAGTAATAATGATGTATAGAAAAATGTGGTTATTAAGGATTATTGTGATAACGATGTTTATTTCTTGACTTCTTAGAACCTATCCCAGAAGTAATTCGAAGTAGATTTAATCATCATTGTAATCCAATAAAGGACGCGCGCCAGTTATAGAAAAGTATATATTTATGTTCGGAATCAACCGCTACGCTATGTATGATTTAGGCACATCCGTCCGTCTGTCTGTCTGCCCATCTGCCCGTTTGCTCGTCTGTCCACCTGTTTGTATGTCTGAAGAGCTTTTGTTATGGAATCTGGTATAAACATTCTCCGTCGTCTCAAACGAGGTGGTATTAAGCGGTATTTAACCCATCTTCAACCACTATGCTTTTCCCTTAAGATAAAGACATGAAATTTCATGGAGTAGCTACTAAGGCCCTCGTGATCACTTCTGCAAAAAATCAGATCTGTAAATCTTCCATGATCTTAGATATGGCGTGTTGCGAAAACGCAACGTTGGCGAGTTAGGTGTATATTACAATAACTAAAACAAAATTAAGAAAAAAGAAACCTTTTGTAACGAAATAGGAAAATGATGTCTTTTATTGAATAAAAAATTTTATGGGGCAAGTAAATTCTAATTTTAAGTAACTCTTTTATTAGTTATTCAAGATTTTCCCCATGATAATTATCAAAACACTTAGGGTGAAGTGATTTATTGCATTTTTTGCATTCAAAAACTGTCTGTGAATGACATTTAGCACATCTTTTTCGTTTGCGATCAGGAATTTTCCATATTATATGCTCATTTACAGCCAGGCGTGGCAGTCCTGACGTAGCAGCGTCTACACCAGATCCTTCAGATTCCGGTTTCTGTTCATGGCGATCTTCGTGCAATAACAGTCCACGTGCCAAATCACTTTTGAATTGTATTTGAGACATCGGAGGATTTCCTTCAGCTTTAGCTACCATGCAGTGAATTTTCCAAGCATTTACACTTGCGGAATTGACGCAGTTAGTCCACAGTGGCCACCACCATTTCTTACCACGAACAGCGATTCGATAATTGGCAACGCCATTGTCGTGCAAGTCAACACCTCCCATGTACTTATTGTATTCGTTTATTATTTTCGGTTGCGGGAGCGACACTTTCTTCTTCAGGTCCCGTGAATACCGCAGAACTGGAACTTCTGGTTGCGCACCAACGTAGTTAGAAATCACATTGACTTCGTTGTTATCATGCCAGCGAGCTACAAATAATTTATTGTTTTTTTCGAATACAGTGTCATATTCATGTTTTTTCAAAAGTGAATCCGCTTTATGTTTACTTTGATGTGTTTTATTCTTACTTGTAGAGGCTAAAAAGGTATCAGCACCTCTCAATCGATTAGCTCTTACTGTACCTATTGCTCGAAATCCTCTTTCATTTAGCAAACAAAATAGGTAGTAAGATGAAAAGAAGTTGTCAAAATATACTGCATGATGTTCAGGATTTGGAACACACTCTAGAAGCTTTAAAACCACAGAGGCCCCCAAGCCTATTTGTTTGTCATATGGAGTAGCAGCACCAGCATATGGCATAGCTTCATATAAATATCCTGTGTCGGAACATATGCACCAATATTTAAAACCAAAACGAATTGGCTTTCCTCTTATAAACATCTTACAATTGTGACGACCAAAGTAGGGTATCATTTGCTCATCGATTGAGAGAAATGTAGAAAAAATCCCAAACTGCTGATATTTCTTATTTAAAAGATCAATCAGTGGACGAATTTTTGCAAATCGATCTGATGTGTCAATTTGTGTATTGTCCATTAGATGAAAAATTTTTTTTATGGAACAAAATACATTTCGTGACATTGCCTGCTTTATGATAGGAATACCCAGATCTGGCTGCCGGGCCCAATACATTTGAAACTGAGGAACTGTATGATAGCCGGAAAATATTAAAATTCCTATAAATCTGTATAGACGCTCCTTGGTAATGGTTAGCATAATATTGTTTTGATGAGCATATAAATTGCTATTTTCAACCAATAGCCCCATAACTTCTTCATCGAAATATTGCAGAAATAACTGCAATGGTGTTTTACCACCTAAAGATGTTATATAATAAAAACGACATCACTGCAATATACATATAAGAAAAACTTACACATAGTTTCGGCGATGTTTTTCTGTATTGGCTCTACAAAACTTTCATTTGGAGCTTCAAAATTAAAGGTTAGACGATTGGTCTTCCTCCAACATGGCTCTCCGAAATCGCATTCAGGGGTATATTTTTTACTTTTAATAGCTGAGGTTGATGTAGAAGATTCACCCAGTAAAGCACTGGGTAGTAAAGGAGCACTAAAATCTTTTGAAGTCGAATCGTATTCGACTTCAATTTCACCAGCAATTTCTAAAGTAGGTGGAATATCGTTGACAAGATCTTCATCATCGATACACTCCTCGTCACTAATTAAATCTACTTTTGCTGGTGGAATGTATACAACTTTTGTGTTCTCATTGAATACAAGAGGCTCTTGCGATTCGTCTTCAGAAGAAGACACATTAATCAACTCATCAATTTCTTGCATTGTAAGAAATCGTCGCCTTGACATTTTTATTACTTATTTACTTTTTACACTTTATGTTTTGTACTATTATAATTTCTATACTACTACTGTTCCTTCGGTATGAGAATAATCTTATACTGATCCGCTTTCGTACTGATTATTCATATAATTTCTTACACCCTTTTATACAAATATTCTACGTGTGATACCGTTACGAGAAATTGCGTATCTCTTAAAAATTCACACATATATCCTCAGTTTATCTGTTTACTCAACATTGATTACAAGTGCGTTATCGGAACCGCGACATTGTGGCACCGTATCATTGGTGTCGCGTTATCATAGCTTAATTTATTTCGTCTTATGCATTTGCAATTGCCTGCAGCGACGAATAATTGCAGCGAAAAATACTCACTCTGGCTGACCTCTAATATACATCTAACTCACCATCGTTGCGTTTTCGCAACACCATTTTTTTACAAGTTACCTGAAGAAGATAACACAATTTTCAGCCTGAAATTTGTAATTTCTTGTTAATTTACTCTTTTCTCAAGACGGTTGAACATATTTCAAAATTTTTCTTTCATTTTTTCTGAATCTGGTGGTCATTTAAAAAAAAGTTCTTTTTTGGACCTTTCTTTAAAAAGAAATAATGGCAGAAAAAAATTTTGGATTATCTTTTTTGTAAGAAAAAATCCAAAGATAAAATAACAAATATTTGTTTAAAAAAAAATTTAATCAAATACCGGAAAACACTTTAAAGTTACAAGGATGCAAAGTTGTCGTTGCGAAAACGCAACGGCTGTTGAAAATGGGTTAATAAATGATTATTTGCATATTTATTTTATTTACAATGTATTCCCACATTCTACATCTGCTCAAATGATGCGGCCCTATTTAGGTATTTTTTCCGTATTCCATTTATGTATCAATGACAGTTCATATGCGAAGTTTGAGATGATAGCAATAGCTGTGATTAATGATACACTATTTGTTGTTTTGAGAGAATCAATGACTTATATTTCATTTAGAATAATCTCAGTTTTTATAGCGTTTAATTGCTTAGTTTTTCTACGCCCTCTACGCCTTCATCGACTTATGCTTTTGAGTCTACGGACATTGACTTAAGTTTTTCTAAATTTGTTTTATATAACACTTAGGTTTGGCACTCAACAGTTTTCCTCGATATACGCGTTATTTATCTTTCAATTTCTGTAGTTGATTCTTGTTGCCCTGAAGTTGTTCCTAGCATTCAGCCTAAGTGAAATGTTTCGTTATTGCCGTCAGACACTTGTTTACTCTCCGAGAAGATTGTGTTTACCACCCGTGGCTAGTATTTTTACTTATTTGCGTCCGTTATTTTCTTTCTCTCCAACCCTCGCTCTGACTCGCTCTTCCTTCTTCTGTTTATCTCATTTGTCGTTTTGACTTCGCTGGTTTTCTTCCTTTTCCCTTAAGGTGGCAACAGTGCCATGTAATCAACACAAAAGTATATTTGAAACTTCCATTTATGGAGTTAAAACTGGCTGGCTGAGTTGGTAATATTTCCGGCCTAAGCTTGGCCACTTGGCTGGCTGGGAAGTTAGTGTTTCTTTTCAGTCGGTCCTTTTACGATCGATAGTCTTGAGAGCTCCTGCGTCATCAGTTTCTTGCCTAACCCAAGAAAATTAAACATGTAACTGGAAAGCTCACATGACATCGTCACAGCATGACGGTTTGTCACAGCTGGTGGTAGCGTGGTCAACAGTGATAGCAATGTCAATGGACCTTGTCAGTAAAGGAGCAGTTTATCATCATTATTCGCCTCCAACCACCTTTCCATGACCCCACCGTTAGGTATTGCTACGATTAGTTCAAAAAGGACATGAGAGAGGAATAATTTGAGACATCATCAACATCATCATCTGAAAGCGATAATGAAACAGTCCGCTTAAGAAATGTCCTTCCATTATTTTTAGAGAGGTCTGGCCAAAAACCGTACGAATATCCTTAGGTGTGGAGTGGGAATAAATGCTTGGAACACCTCCTGCCACGTAAAACTGTTTTATAAAGAAAACAAATTGGTCACCGACATTCCAAAGTCTAAAGTTGCTCAAAGGTTTCAGTAAATCTGAAATTAGTTTCTTTTCAGGTTGTTAAGAGTTCGTTGAACAAACGCGGTTATAAGATTTTCGTTACATTCCAGGATTAAGGGTAGGTTCTTGAGTTTCTTGTAATGATTTTGTATTCCTGATATGGGGACTGTTCTGTGCTAGTCTCGTGGGTCCTAAAGACATTTACTTCTATTATTTTTTTTAAAATCGAGAAAGCACGAGAGAAAAATAAAAGATATAAAAAAATAAAAAAATTAAGAAGTCCATTTTAAAAAAAATTCGTGCAACGCTTTTCATAATAAGTCTTCCGTTATTTATTTATAGAAATAAATAGTTTAATAGAATTCATTGACAAATGGAGAATTTCCATGCTTTTCCGAATTTTTTTATTGTATTCCTAAAGGGAGTTGTATGATGCTAATTCCCAGAAGGCGGAGATAAGCAATGAAGCGTCAAGTGTATTTGGAAAATATAGTTCTTTAGTTTAATAAGTCCTCTCTCTTGTTCCACTGGGAAGGTGCCTCAATAATACATAATCCCAAATATATATAGGGCGAATTCGTATCATCATTTCGGAGATGACGTTTATTTCTGTTATAGCTGAATTATTTTATCTTATTTTAGACTTATCTTAAACGTAATCTGAAATGTGGATTTTCCGGTCGAAACAGGATTTGCAATTAATGGAACCGGTTGTTCTTGTCAAACAATTTGTAAGAATTAACTCACAAACTTTGCCAAAACAGCTGCCGTTTTCCTCGAAGAGAAAAATGAAACTTAGGAAGGCTTAAAACTACTCTGCTTCTTATGATGTGGTTGTCGTTGTTGCATCAGGTTGGATTGCTTGTTCTGAGATAGTAAGCCAGCTTGAAGTTGCCCAAGATAAACGCATCGAAGAGCCCTTTTAAATAGAGCAGACTGAGAAAGAATAGAAGAAAATAATAATGATAGAGAATACAGTATTGAAATGAACAGAATAATACTTTGTTCTTTTCATGAATACGATATGTGGCACGAACGGTGTTCGTCAGTATTATTCAACATCGTGCGTACGTGTTTAAGGAGCAGACGCTTAAAAATAATTACTCTGAAGTATTATGGCACAATTCAATGGTGTACCACCCATACCCATACCTGCAGCAGTAGCATTTAGGGTGTTAATGGTATTCGGCAATTCTTGCCATGCAGAGAAATATTATCAAAAGTTTTTTTGCAGTTTTTGAGGATGTAAGTGAAGAAACTACGAGTTTCATTTTAGCCAAAGGTATAAAGTTGTGTGAGTATAAAAGCATATGTACCTGCTTTTATACTCACACATCTTTATAATTTTGGTTAAAATGAAATTCGGAGCTTCTTCACTTACGTCCTCAAAAACATCCTTAAAACCTCAAAAACCCACCAATTCTACCCATTCCAACATTACTGGTATATATGCTTTTTCGGAATTCTCTCCCTGCCAGTGTTGAGTTCAAAATCGCAAAGGCATCTTTATGACTCTAAATGCTAGAAAGACGTATTTTTGTATTTATTAAACAATTATTTAACGTTGTAAATTTCAAAAATGTGTTATATTCGATTTGAAGCTACTTGAGGTCATGGATGGATAGTGAATTGTATGATCCCTGGGGTCTAGGCATAACTTCTTCGATTTTCATTTCATTGTATCATAGATACTGATATTTTCTTTCAAGCTTAGCGAAAATAAACTCGAATAATATTGAATTTATTGACCCGTGGGAACAGCACAGCAATCATAGCAATAATTTATAGGACAGATTGTCTACAAACAAGCACTCAGTCAAACTATCAATGAGTCAAACAATAAAACCATCGTTTTCTGAACAACAGACGATTTTTCTGCCTTTCCCAGTCCTTGCTTTTCTTCTTAATTTCCTACTCTTCTGATGTTTTTGTAGCATTTGTAGCATCTGTGTCTGTATAAGGAAGCACTCCGAGTAATGCTGGATAGATTGAAGTCAGTCAGGGTGAAGATACGATACACTGGTAGAATAACAAATATATTCAAGAGGAAAATAAATAAAATATTGGAGCAAAAATGGATGAAGTACTGCAGAAATCCATTGAAAAGGAATTATATTTATTAATTCCATTATTATCAGCTTTAGTGTTGTCTTACTGTTGCTTCTTTAGTCTTGCAATTTTGATCACTGGATGGGTAAATTGACGAATGCAATAAAAAAGAATAACGTGTGTGTATATATGATGGCATTAAGATATGTACTGTATAGATACATTCTATATATATTCTATATAGCAAAGAGTGGGATATCTTCTGCAACTATTTATATACTTTTGAATGGAATATGCAAAAATCTTTGAAAGACATGGAAGAAAGGGTATACATAATGGCGATAAAAGCGTATATCTCTCAACCTCTCTTTCTCTTTCTCTCTGTGTGTGTGCGTGTGTTTACCTTTCAATTTTCCTTATACCACATTCCTAAATGAACTCTCGTCGTTTTCCCAATCGAGACTAAGTCAGTCTAAGTCGGTCATAATAATAAGCGCAACAATTACGTCCGGCGTTCGTTGTGATTCTACCTGTGGAATTGGTAGAATTCCAAACTTTCCAAGCTTTCTAAACCCAAATCCCACTGGCAGTTAGTAAGACGTAAACATGTAATGGCAATCAACTACATTTAGTAAGAGGTAGACATGTAGTGGCCAACACAAATCGGTATGAAAGATTAAATTTGTTGCTGATAGGAATGGAAGTCTGCAAGGTCAACGCATTAGTAAAACATTAGCATTTTATGTTCGTGTCGACGACGAATTTGGTGCTCAACTTGCAGCTTGCTGGTGGTGCGCATGGTGTCTCAGTGATCTGGTGAGCTGGAGGGAGGGGATGTGAATGTGACACTAGACGATCTGGATGATGATTGCTTTTGCTACTGTAGTGCTGTGGCTACGCGTGCTGTTGCTGACTGAATTTCATGTTGTCACATTCTGACGCGTTTAATATAGAGCTAATGCGATCAAATGTGGTGCAGAGCTTGGTCAAAGTACTTTGATGGAATGAGCATTCATTGTAAAAGCCGTTGTGATTACATATATTTGTTGTTGGTACAGACTGCTGGCATTCAGATCAGATAAATACAGGCATTTCTTGAAATTAGGAAGATGGTGTGTTGGACCAGGGGGCAATCAGTTGTCCGATATCTCAAACATATGCTGATGCTCATTAAGGAAGAATAGGCGGTATAATGTAACGCATTAATATTTGGAATATTCCATGTTTTTTTTTTTTTTGGGTGTGAGTGTGAGTGTGAAGGAACATACATAGGGTCAGATTGTTATTTCTAAATTTAAATTGTTCAAATTTTTGAAATCATATTAGTAGTACGTTCGAATAGATTTTAACGATGTTTTTACAGGGACAACTACCACCACTTAGCTAGAATTAACGGACAAAGAAACGCATATTGTATATGTGTACAAACACGCATATAGAGAGCATACGAAGAACGTCAATTTAGAGAACACCCAAAATTCACCTGACCACATTGTTCCACCCTGCCGCAAATGAAGGATGGCTTAATTGATATTTTTTGATGTAATAAACGTAAACGAATAAAGCTAACCCAAAAACTAAAAAAAAATTATAATGCTGAAAAACAGCTTCAACAGAAACAGAAGCAATCTGCATGAGTTGCATGTTTTTATTCGAAGTGGAATCATTATTAAACAAAAAAAACTTAACACATTTACAGCAAGCAAAATAATTGGGCAACGCATACTGCAATCGACGACTATGACTTCTGCTGGATGTATAATAAATGAATGATGGATTGCTGATAGAGATGGTTTTGGGGAGGAAACGCCGAGTGAAGTGAATTCAAAAAGATGTTGGTTTGATTCGGCGTTGGCAAAAAGGCGCCTCAGCTGTTGAGGTTGAATGAAAAGGAATAATAAATAAAGCTTTGAAAAATTGCAATAAATAATAGTTTTGAGAAACTTTTCGAAATTAACAACACGAACGTGAATATTGATTCCAGCTGCATTTTTGCTGCAGAAAGAGGCAACAGCAGGCGAACAGGCAAGCGCGAGGTTGATGAAATTTTCCCTATAATTTTATTTAAAGCAATTTATAGCAACAAAGTTGAAACACAGAAATAATGCTGTACTATAATAAAATACAACACCAATGACGAGTAACTACCAAAAATGTATCGGTATAAAACAAACGACTTTGGATTATGGGTCAAGTAAAAGGTTATACAAGAAAATGTTATCTTGATAATTATTGTTATAGTTATTGCTGTTGAATATTGTTGGAACGCAAATGTATACTGCGTAGTTACAATGATGCCAAATTGCTGCAATGCGTATTTTGCGCGTATTTCATCGAAAAAGTTAATTCAAACTTGAAAATGCAGGCGCAGGTTCTTTGATATTTTAATCCTTTTACTCCCTTCTACGATTTCCTTAATGTTCGCTTAATTGAAGAAAAAAAAACGGGAATTGAAATTCTGGCCTTTTTTTTGGGAAAAATGTTTGTGAGTTATGCTCTTTTGATCCATTTAGTTTCCTCGAAATTTTCTCTTCTTCTTATCCTCTTGTTTAATTAACACTCATTTTGTCTTTTATTCCTAAAATTTGTTTCCGCGCTTATTATTAAATTTATTTTATTTATTGAATTTTACGCATTTAACAAAATGTAATCTTATTTTTGACGTACTTCGATTTTTTCTGTTCTACCAAATTCGCTTTTCCCTTTCGTAACCCATTAGTTTGTTTTTTTTTTCAATCTTCGTCATTTTTTAGTAATGTGTTTATCATAAAAATGAAGAAGAATGAATGTGTGGTAATAAAAATTTATCTAAGCAAAATTTTCATACAAAAAGGGTCAAAAAGAATCAATAAAGTCGCAAAAAATTTTTTCCGGAGTAAATGTTCGTCAAGGAAAACAGATATGACAGATTTATGCAAAATGTGTAAGGATGACTCCAGCTTACTGTTTTCCTTATAAAAAAGTACACTCGATATAAAAAAGTACTACTCAATATTAATGGAGCACTATAATACACGTCTAGTTCTTACTATGGGTTTATGTGGCAGTATTGAGCTTTAGATCCAAACATACGACACCCTACTTAATATTCATGTATGTAAATGCCTTCAACGATTTATCTCATTTATCCCACATTTCCGTTTTGTCAGAAATTGCTCTCCAATCATTTTGAGAACTGAATGGCATTATGTGCGAGTATATTAACAAAATGAAATGGAAGCATTCTGAGAATGTAGATAATAAAAAGATCCGAAGAAGAATACAATTATTCGCAGGAACAATCTTACGCTATTAAGGGTTTTCAAGGGCTTGAAAGCACGCAATTCCGGTTTCACTAAAAATAAAAATTTTATTATTTAACGGAGAAAAGAAAATTATTTACTACTTATTTGAAATTGTGTTTAATTTTTGTGGTTCTTTAGTATTCTGATAACCATTCTCCATAAGCAGTTTTCATTTAAAAAAGTCCGTACAGGACTGTTTTTCTGTTTATGTGTCAAATGATAATAAAACCAATAGGAGGAATTGAAAAAATAGTAGTTTTGTAAAGAGACTTTCATGTCTTTTAACAACGACGATCTCATTTCAATCTCCCCTCTTTTATGTCCTTTAGGCCATTTCATCAACCCATCGCGCACCATTCTCTACGGAACTCCTTCGATTTTTAGAAACTCTGCGATCTACATAATCTAGCGCCTATTTATTTAGGTCTATTTTCTCGTTGCTACTACATTAGTTTCTATTGTTATGAATATATTTAGAATAACTGTTAAATTTATCACGAAATATGATGCTGACTTTTATATGCCCTCGGTCACGAAAAAGCAGAAGGATGTTTTTTACATGGTTATACAATATCGTAATGCAGCAGCAGCAGCAACGCTGTATGGTATTATGGTATAAGGGGAGACCAAACAGAAGCGCTTACGAAACCAAGAAAACCAACAAAGAATTTAGGAAAACATCTCATCAAGGCGGCAGTTTAATCGCGCCATTGCCCATTTATTTCCCTCGCAAATTATTCCCTCGTTCCTTTTTCATCACAGTTGCCAAGAGATAGGAAAGGGCTAAGTAAAAGCAAAAGGGTGAAAATTACCGCATACGACCGAGTAGCTGAAACTGATCTTTAGCTTAATAAGTGTGCACATATAAGAATGAATTCTATATCAGTTAGGTGAAGAAAAACGAGTGAAATATTTGTTGGCTGGTCTTCGGAGCGTTTGGAACAAGTCCCTAAAACTGGCCAAAAAATCAGCTTTAGCGACAATTGCCGTACGTGAGATGACCCCAACCCACATGAGGTTTACAAGGTGACATCGCATTCAAAAAACGTTGCTGGTTGATGCGAACTTTGCTCCGCCACGTCATTAGTCAATACTCTTCTAGAAACAACGTTTGTGGGCCTCTGTCGACGCCCTATACTACAGAGCTATGGTAACTGACTTCTTTTAGCTCAAAATGAACGATATCCATGTAGACGATATGCATGTATTTCCGGATGGCGCGAAATGTCAAACCATTGAAAAATATTTCATGGTTTATAATGAGGTTAAATAAGGTTAATGTGTTTATCATGACGTAGTTCATAATAATGGTACATGTCTCGTAAGTTACTAAAACTGAAAAGCTAAGATGACATAAACCATGCAATCCAAACCAATTCAAAAAGTGAGCATTGTCAGTGTGTCACATTGTCAAAGTGTCGAAACTCAGTTTATAATTTCGTTATTTCTCTGACTAAACGCAGCTAATGTTCTGGAAGGTACTTATAAAAAATATATAATCATATTTACAAAGAATTATATGAGCTTTCTCTATAAGTTTACATTTAAAACACCTACTTTTAAAGGCTATAATAATTATTTCGTCATCTTGGGAACTTTCAAGGAAACAGGATTTCAGGATTCAATTAATTTTAAGTGCATAGAACCTTTCAAATTATCCCTCAGGGAATTCATTAGTCACTAACTTCTCAAGTGTTCTTATGCGTCCTTTGGTTGATAAAACTACAGAATTTTCCATCCTCAACATAATTTTGCTGTCGTATGAGATCATTAAGAGATCAATAATAATACCCACTCTTTATTCATAATTCGTCACGACAGCAAAAAACATCAAGATCGCCATTATCATAGAGGGCGAATAACGAGAATGGAGAGATTGCCGAAATATTACCAAATATCGTAACATGCCCATACACTGACAGTTATTTTGCATCCACCAAAAGGTAAAGAGCGCATCGCTGGCATTGCCTTTCCACCCTCCCACCATTACCCTTAACTCATTTATTTGCTTGATACACAAAACAATCGATATTTTTAATCGGAGGAATGTAAGTTGCAATGATTACATTTCCGCCATCTAAGCGAGACACGTAAATCAAGAGGTGTAAAGAGAGATGAAGGAGGGAACAGATAAGACTATGAGGAAGGAAGCTGATGACGATTGCATGAAGGAAACAGGAAAACGAGAACGTCTAAGTGACAGGCAATAATAACAGTGTCTGTGGCAAAGATAATGAAAATAATGATGATCGTAAAATGTCAATGAGAGTTTTCATTATTATGTTAGAAGATGTATAAAAGCTACTAACTGTGAATTTCAAATTGTTGAGCAAATCTCAATGTGAAGATTATAATCTTCCTTTCTTCAAACAATTTTCTATCACCATCTTATTCTTGTTCTAATTAAAAGGATTTGATAACTTCATACATTCGTTGGCTTCGCAAAATGAATCCATTGAACAAAAAAAAAATAAAAGGTTTCTCTAATTAAAACTTCAAAGCCTTTGTCAATTGATGCCCAAGTTAATGATCCAGTCGTCCGAAGGGGTGATATTGATGCAGTTTAGTATAAAGTAAACGAAAAAATACGGCACGACCAGTAATCTGAAGACATGGTGTGCCACTTCGTTCATATCTCTCTCTATCATTCTCTCTCATTCCCCTCATTTCCTGCCCTTTATTTCTAAGCTTTTGATTGAGGCTCCTTTTTATTGCCGTCTTTTCAATATTCCTATATTTTAAATATCGTTTTAGTAACTCTCGCCATATCTCCTCTCTCTCTCTTTCTCGCTCTCGCTCATTGTTTTTCATTCATTCCGTTTAAATAACCATCCCTTAAAATCGCAGCAAGCAAAGAGATACCGAATTTATCAAGTCGAGCTATATATTGCTCAACATACACTTCAGCTGACGACCCCAGGGCAATGCACCCACCCCACGCCAACACCTTCAGCATCAGAGTCAGTGTTCTAAAAGGACCACAGGCTGAAAGCATGCTATGAAAAAGTACCAGATCCTGGTAGAAGATAAAAAGCCATAACTGTGGAACATTTCGAAATAAGGCGTTTTATTTTAAAGAAAGCTTTCAACGACCGTATTAAAGACTTTTGGAACAATATGAACGATCTCGATATTCACTATAAAAAAGGCAGATGAGCGAAGATTAACGTATAATTGACAGACGAACATATACAAAGAATGCGGAACACAATTATGAGGATGTCTATATGGATACGATATGTAAGATGCTTGTACGTATGTATCTGTCTGTATTCCCTAACAATACGCGGTTTAAGTTAGGGAGCGAGCGGATGAGAAAGGCAGAATATATTGCAACACTTAAGTAAATACACTTTGTCTTACGTTAAACACCGGGTTGGCACCCCTTATTGACATTGCAAATTGAGTTGACTTTAAACTTAACATAATAAAATGTCATACAATGGAGTCTTTGCATAATTTTAGGGGCTTTAGAAATAATAACAATGAACGAATTGCGTGAGTCAACAGCTGGAAGGCTGATTAAAACGTATTTAAGTATGGGAGGAATAAAGAAGAGTAAACTTTGAAACTTTTTTTAAACATAATAATGAAGAAGTGGGGTGGAAGAACAGAAGAGAATGTTACAAATACGATGAACGAGGAAAACGGGGAAAACTTTTGAGATCCACACGCATACACGGATATTTGAAAGCCGAAAGGAAAGAAATTAATTCAGCTCCGTTTGATTTTAAGCATTCAATTTCTTTTGAATTTCCATCAGATTTGGGGAAGTTGAAGGGTGTGCTTAGTAATGAAATTATCGATAAATTTAATCGGTAACTTCATGAATATATTCCGAAAATGAATAAGTTTCTGTTCGTAATATGATAAGAATTAAATATTTGAATAAATTCATTGATTTGAGGCATGGCCAAGGCAGGGATGAAGGTAAAGATGCGGGCGTGAGCATTATGGTTAGCATTAAATAAAATCGCAATTGAAGAAGAAAGCTTGCAAGTTATTGCTTTTAATCTTTACCGCTTTTGTCGTTTTCGGAAAACTTCTCAGTCATAAACTCAGAAGTGCCCTATTTAAAATCAAATAAGATGTTTTTTATTATTATTATTCCGTATAATGACACTATGGGATAATACGGTTCCATAAAAAGTATGTGTGTGTGTGCGTATGAACTTGTGCGGATCGTGATATGATTTAAACAAATCACCACCGAAGTGTTTGGTTCTTTATTTCATTAGCACAAAATAATTCACACGTAGTGACCGGAAATTAACCATTTTTTTTTGCTATATGGGTTGAATAAGTGTTCACTTGAAGTTTGTATAAATGAATCTATTTGAAGTCATTTAATCCCCTAACGTATCGATTTCATTTTATTGGTTTCTATTTCCAAGATTTGCGCAATTTTGGCTTAATTTTTATTGTGGCTGCCGTAGTTGTTATTGAGTTTTTATTGCTTTCATTGCTGATAATTTTTGTCATTTTTGATTATTTATTGTTGTCTATTTTCCTTTTGTTATTTATGTTTTCTTTTAATGTTCTGCCTTTTGTTTCTTTTGTTCTTTGTTGCTCGTTGTTAGGCGTTGTCACACTTTTTCTTAGTTTGATGATGTTTTTTCCAGAGCAATGTGAAATGATCATCTGTTACCCCGTGCCGAGTTTAGTTTTCAGCCAGGCCATTTTGATACTGTCATGTAGAAAATCATTCATTGGCTTAGAAGTAATCACGATTGGATCATATTCGGTTAGAAATAAATTGAGGCCTTGAGACCAGTTGAGGCCTTGGACCTTTTTTGCATTCTTAGGAAACTGCACATTACGGAGTAAACGAATTTACTCTCGTATACACAGATGCTGTGAGCACGGTAGCGGATCCCAAAATGAAAAGTTACTTAATGCTGTCCATTAAAAGATTCGTTTATTGTGTATTCGATGCAAGTTGAGGGAGAAAATAAGAAGAAACAAGGGACTAGATGCACTCCTGTAAAGACTATGGTTTGAATAGAGAAAGATGCTATTGTGTATACAAGTAGAAACAGGAAAGCAAGTAAAAAAGTAAAGTCAGTAGTCAGTCAGGAATCCCTGGATAGTCTAAACGTTTTCCATTCAGAGCCGTTGCTTCAAATGTTACGAGTAAAGAATTGAAAAAGCCACATAAAAAAAATCAAAAAAAAAACGAGAGATGACATTCATTCGCATTCAGGAAGTCATGACTTGCAAGTACTACCAGAACAGAATTTCAAAGAATGTTGTAGTAATTTCATTTTTGCCATAACAAAATATGCCGATGCTTCCAGTGGTAACGACCACAATGAATAAATAGAAAATTTCTATAGTAAAAAGTTTACAAAACCAAAATGATTACAAGACAATCCCATTGAAATGCCGCTGTCATCCTTTGCTGCCTCTGTTTTATTATAAAATTCTTCAAATTCTAAAAAAGATTAACTTTATCATGATGGAAGACCATAAAATTATTCATTCTATCTTTGTTTTACTTAAATTTAAAATCATTTCATTTTAGAGTGCTTACATTTTCTTCTCAAACAAATTGTGATAGTATTATAGAGAGACATTCTTAACCCTGCATATCCTTAATTTTATTGAAGTCCAATCCGTCTTAATCAAGTCAAGTTTCATAACATAAAACTGTTAAGCATTTTAGGTATTTCTCTAGAAATATATTAGGTATTTTATATTACTTAACATTAGTAAATCTGTTCTCTCAAAATCTATTGAATTAATTATCCGCATATATATGTTTTTAATAATTAAAAAATGTCACTCAGAAGCCCTAAGCGAAAAGAGAAGGAAATAAAAATCGGCAGTTTAAGAGTTTTGAAATAAGTAAAAAAACAACCCTAGTGGGGTTGAGACCAGCCCTTTCCAATCAGATTATTATTCAGTTATTTCTTTAACGATATTTTTATTTGTATTCTAAAACGTTGCTCCATTTATGGTTTAATGCTTTCGAATCTAATCAAAATAGTTGAAAATATTTTATGAATTTAAGGGTTAAGAAGATTACTTTTGAAGGACATTAAAATCCACTAATCTTTTATTCCTGTTTTTCCTGAAAGTCAAACAAATGCTTTTTACAATTTTGTACTTGTGAAAAAGTTTAGAAAAATGTGAAAGAAAAATTTTCAGCTGTCGAAAATTGTGCCACTCAATGTTTTCTTACATCTTGGAGGCTTCTTTATTTCATGTCTTCTGCGCCACCACTGCACTAATTTATTCCTTCGACCAGTTTAAAAATTCCTTCTCCCTTTTTCTTGAAAAATACTAAAAACTTGGTTGACACAGTCGACACTTTTTACTGGATGAAAAAGTATAAGTGTAAAGGTAGTGATAAGATTGAAGTGTTGAAAATATGCACGATTTTGTATAAAAATTTGTAAAAACGAAGAGCATTCTAACGGGTGGTGATTTGGAAAAATAAAGATAGCAAAGAATATAGGTACGAATTGGAAATAGAGACTAAGTTGTTTGATCGGATAATTAACATAAGCGTATTTTCGAAGGATCTTTTGATCATATCATCAAATCATGTTGATACACAAAAATACGTTTGTGGAACATTTCCAAGGGAATATAAGTGGCTCCATTGGTTTCTTATTACGCTGAAAATATTACGCAAAGAATACGCAGAAAATTAATAGGCCAATCGAAGTTTTTCGTGTAGATGTGTGGGGAGAAAATTAAGAGATATTGAAGAAGCTCAAGCAGTGAATAATAAAATAAAGAAGAGAGAACTCAAGGCTTTTATTTTAAAAGGATTTCCTTTGATAATGTTGCTTCTTAAAGAATATTGGAATTTTATGTAACAGACTTATCTGACCTCTTGTTTCTTTTCGGGATCTAAAAAATAATCACGAAATAATAAAATCAGCATTATCTCAATCCCACCTACACCAACATGTCCATACCCACGCGCACATGGAAGCTAATTTTTTTCTTGCCCTTGTTGTTTTTTATTTTTTCATTAAAAAAAATGCATCGCTAATTTTTCGAAAACCTAACGACAAAGTTATTTCCGTTACCTAAACGAATATACAAATGATTTCTCATAAAAATATAAAAGAGATGACACAGCCACTCACGGGGAGGCCTGTTGGTTCGATGACTGGGCCCCGGAGCATTTGCAAAAGCACCATTCTTCCTTAACTTGACTTGGTGAGGCCATCACCTCAACGGCGCGCACTGCAGAATGATGATAACAGACTTAATTTGGCCCAAATTGATCTTTATGGACATAAACGATGTGCGGTTCCAGTTGTACGGTAGTACGTGTCACAAAGCGGATGTTACGATTGACATTATCGACAGCGTAAACTATTTGAAGATGTGGTTATCTGTCGCAGATGTGACACCAGTTGACATGGACCTTTGGAATAAATATAAATGCGTTAATACAACACACTGTTTGTTTTATTCCATATCGCCACCGACACGCTCTGATTGAAGGTCCACCTTTGTTATGACTAACACAAATTTTCGGATTATCATTAGAAGCACCCCTACTACATTCAATACCACAAACACCACCCCATCATAGTCAAAAATAACGTTAAATAACAATAGCAACAACATCATATATAGCAAATTGTATGAAGTAATGGGGATACCGCCGTTGCCAGAAGGATTAGATGGGGTGATGCGGAAACTCAGAACGACAAGGCGGCTGTGGGATAAGGGGTGGCTAAATATATGCATGAGCCAAAAACACAACAATAACTCAAAAATTAACACCAACACAAACACAAAAGTAACAAGAAGAATACAACAAATAATACAACCAAAATAACCATAAGGGTTGTTTGATCCCTTGTCAAAAGTAATTCGGTTGTAATAATTAAAACCGACCACTTGAACGCTGCGAACGGTTTCATATCGACCGATTATGAGCTTGAACCACACCAGATGGGCGATGAAATGATGGTTAGGGAGAGGTGATGAAGGTTGTTAGTAAATTGGTAATAGTAATTGGTAAATAATTGCCAGTCTGACAGCGATCTTTTGTTTTTGGGGTCTCGGCTTCCATCCATCACGCTCAATCACCGCACTAATGCCGACCGTTTGACTTCTAATGGAATTTATGAGATTGTAAATAATAAGATGATGTTGCTGGGAAAGTGTTTAAGATGAGATGGAAGGAAAGTGGGAAGGAAAGAAAGAATTGTGACGATATCAAAATCCATTGCAAAACGTTTTGTATAATGTGAAGCATTCTATTTATTTCCATTCTATTACATTAATTTCATTAATTTCATATTGTTTGTAACATAAGAATGGAAAAACAGTAATTTTAAACATAATATTTTGACATTAATAAATTTCGCATCACATCACACAATCGCGCGCACTCAAAGATATGTTAGTTGAATAATAGAAGAAGCTTTCCAGCATGCATCAACTACTTCCTCTTCCTTTTTAGCAAAACAAAAAAAGTATGAAATATATTTGCGATTCGCTTCATAACTAATATGGATTGCCCATTATTCTAATGTGGGTCCTCTCTGCACGCAGAATTGCAACGTTTTTTCTTCACATGCAAATAAGACGCGAAATCATAATTGACAACGTTGGAGTAAAACAGGAAATGTGCGTCAGCAGTAGCAGTGATATCATCAACTCGTGTAAAATCTTCCTATTACTTCTTTTATTCTGTTTTGCATTTCTGTTGTTGTCTTTTTTTATAACTGTTGTTGTAATTTGTAAATGTGTAATAGGTGAACAACATTCGTAAATCACTGACTCGATGACTGAGTACGGTACTATAGTCAAAAACAATTCCTGTGTTCTGAGTTCGGTGCTATTGCTGTTTATGTTACAATTTATTTTTCCGCTCTTAGGAGGTTTCCTTAAGTATCTGAGTGTTTCTGCAACTTACGACTTTCTTGTTATTTCCGGTTTCAAAGGCAATCCCTTTCCGCTCAATTTTAATATTACATGAAATAATGTTGTTGCGTTTGTTCTAGAGTTGACGACGTACTATTGATTTCTTGTTTATGATACCGGTGTTGTAGCGTTTTTTATTTCAGCTTTGTTTCAGTTTTAAATATTCACGAGTTTCTTTTGTCAGTTCTTTGTTTCAATAAAGACAATCAATTCTTGAAAAACACATTAGAAAAAAGGGATAAACTAATCACTTGGGATAACAACAGATTTTCCTTTGGTCATGCAATGGTACCACCCGCTTTCAGAACAAAACATCTTAATGATTTTGGCTTCGGCACCAACTTTTGTTCCGTTCTAAGCCAGGCTTAAATCAGTGAGAACCGGAACAAGGCTCAGTTTAAAAACGGTTTGAATATTATAGGACTTCGTTTTGAAATTGACACTATTCGATTCAGTGTTCGAGAGAGTACATCTTTCATTTGCGTTAAGGCTGCGGTCGCATCGTGCTCAGAAAAACAAAATTATGGTAATAAAGGATCACATCGTTCATGTAATTTGTTGCTTCTCTTAATTGGACCTTAGTGGACATTTTATGAAGGCGTCGAGTTTAAACACTTTCGCCTTGATAAACTGCCGTATTTTCTTTTTCATCAAATTAAAGCAACTTTTTGTACATTTATATTATAAACAAAATTAAGAGTTTTTTGTTGTTGTAAAATGAGGATGCTATATTAATGTCCTCTTTGAAACCCGGTCTTCGGCTTTAACTATTTTTCTTGTATTCTCGCTAGTGTAACTCTCGGTGGACTTCTTCGATTTCGACCCAAATTTTCGTTCATATAACTCTTTACATCCTAGCAGCTGTCTTCTGCAAACAAGTTCTCGTAAGTTTTAGAAAACCTTTTATTAGGTTTTCGTTGCCTCGTTACGTTGCGTTGTAGGAGGACATTTATAGACCATCACGGTCGACGCCGTTAGAAGAAATCATTAAACCCAAGCAAGATGGTCGTTTTTAATGGGTGAACACATAGACTTCCGAAGCACACACACATAGACAATAACATTAAAAAACACGAACAATTATGAATAATGATGTCATTGTATTTCGGTGATATATTTGCAACATGCTTTTACTAAGCTTAACCACGAGTTTTCATCTTATTCCTCCAGCTATTTCTCTCGTAAGTTACGGAACGACCAATTCCGCTCAATTTTCATGAAAATTTCTGCTATGAAGTTATAAACGGCAACCCTAAATTACCTCAAGCTGCCAGCAATTGCACCAGCAGTGGCTCGAAAAAGAAGTAAGTTTGATGGCATCCTTAACCAAATTGGTCTGGTTGTTCATTTAAATTCACAACCCACGCACACACACGCCCACTCACACACACGGATACCCTTTCTGAACCTCATTAGATTTTAAGGTATTTATCGTTGGCGTGTGTGTATGGTTATGATAAAAGAAATCAATTGAGCTTTAGCGAAAATTATGACTGAAATAAATAAAACGCAGCAGCACTTGCAAATATTTTATATGACCAATTTCTCTCTAGGAGTTTTGGACGAGGTAGGAAAGGGAACGGTGACTAGTGGGGCGGAGAAAATGTGGCGATGGTTGCTGCATCGCCACTGCGCAATTATTTTCAATTCGAGAAGTAGAAGAATGCAGTGGGTGGAACTTGTTATTTTTAACTATCACGAAATGACAAGCAAAATCAATTAATAGTTCAATTTAATATTAAAATTCTAACCCTCTTTAATACATCGTTAAAAAATCATTAATACATACTAAGAAATTATTTAAAAATCATTAACCTTTTTTGAATCCAGTCCACTCTTTGTTATTTTTGAGTTCTTTCAATTTAAATTCTCACAAATATGTTCTGACAATTTTGCCCCAATCGAATACGAGGTCGAGGAGAATTGCAAAGCACATGTAGGTCATATTGGAAACCTACGCTTCTGTCTGCAAGTGTTTACGCGTGTACCCACGACGTGATGTTGGGCTTGAAATAGTTTTCACTGGCTCTGTTAAGCCTTCCTTAAGCCCAGAAGAGCCTGCGAAAATACGGTAGAGTAAGTGAATTTGTCGTACCGCTTTTAAGCCATCTACAATGCCGCCGCACTGTAAATCGATCGTTATACGACATATTTTGCGATAAGTGGGAATGTGGACATATACATGTGTACATATCTATAGTTCAGTTTTTATGCAATTGGGCGTGTATGTGCGTCTTATTCCATTTGTCTGGCTGGAAGTCGTAATTGCCCGAATATTGGGTTTAACTATTGTATCATATTCAGTCATTTATTCAGCCAGTTTTGTAATGATAATCTGTATATGTGTAGTCTACATTTTTACGTGTTACAAGTATTCGTTAACTTATGAAGCACTATATAGCAGCACATTTGCATTATATGCTTGGAATTATTTGGAGAAAATCTTGGAATTATTATTTAGAATATAAAGGAATATTAGATATGCTATCACTTTCTTCGTACTATCACCTTATTCTCTAACTTCCATAAATGATGTGTTGTAAGCCAATGCGGATCGTCAGTGTGTAGTGGTTTCATGAAATTGTGATTCAATGAATTTGTGTGGTTTATGACTCTCCCCTTCTCTATCTTCGACTTCATGTCCTTAAGCCTTATGCAATTAAATTATGATACTAATCTAATAAATTATGATTCAAACCTAAACCGTTTCTCGCACTTTGCACAAATTTAATTTCAATTCCGAAAATCCAACTGTTTGCAAGGATTTTGAATTGTATTTAGAGTGATTTTATAAGTTTGAGTGTGTTTGCATGAGAATTGAATATTTCGAAGGGTTTCCGGGTGTGTTTAAAGGAACTTGTAAAGGTGAGCCTGTATTTGTACGTTTTTGTATGCGTCATTCTTAGACGTCTTTTCATGCCTAGCATAC
Source organism: Physocephala rufipes (assembly GCA_963966595.1). Taxonomy (NCBI): domain Eukaryota; kingdom Metazoa; phylum Arthropoda; class Insecta; order Diptera; family Conopidae; genus Physocephala; species Physocephala rufipes. The sequence goes on along the minus strand of OZ016502.1, from coordinate 35,696,473 downwards.
AAACAATTTGGTATGGATTCAGCAGTCAACGGGCAGAATAAAGCAAGCTTATTTGTTAGCTGTTCTCTAAATCCCTAAAATGAGCATCCTAAATTCAGAAAAAATTCTGAATTTTTAATAATCAAATAAAATTAAAAAGTTAAATATTTATGCGCAAGTGTGATTTATGTCAAATAGAAAAGGTACAATCATTATGTTATTTAAACGAGTTTGTTAGTTTGTTAGAATTTGTGTAGCGTTTTTGTAATACTCTAATTATCAATCGAAATTATATTGGAAAAAAATTATTACAAATTATGAAAAATAAATGATTTCTTTGAAAAACAAGAGCTTCGAGGTGATGATAATAAATACTGGATAGTAAGAATTGTTTTACTATTAATTGGCTATTTATTTTAATATTACTTTCCAGCAAAATAAGTTTATTGCCAGTATCTCGCTTTACGTCTGTAATTCTTAAATATATTACTCTTACACTACTCCTATAGAATTGCATACGTGCGTTTAAAAGTCTTTTAAAAATACGATTGGTGAAGCATATAAAAGATTAAATAACCACAATTTTTTGCGAAATTCTCAATGGGAAATAAAATCATTATCTTAATCTATCTCAAACCGTAAGTGCATGGGGCTCAGCGTTAACCCTTCCCTCCGCTCTGATTCGATTCTCAGTTTCAAACTTGTTACTTGAACTTTTACGTCTCTTTGAGGATTTGTGTCGTTACATATCATAAAACTTAAGATTTATTCTTAGCTTTAGGTAGAAATTTCCTACCACATACAAGTGCATAACATTCGCTGTCACTTTACGAGTGGAAGCCAGAAGATTATAGCTGTTAACCGACGCCGACGATGCAAGTGACATAGCCATGAATCAAAAGTTCATTTTTTAGAAGTTTATGTGGAAGGAATTTAATAGTTTTTCTTTATTTTGCAGGAGGAAAATGCGCGAAGATCCTTGTTTCCTTATTTTACTCTATAAAGGAAAATAATATCATAAAATATTTTTTAAAAGAATATTTCACGGTTTCTTATTCGTCTTCTGCTTCACGAAGAATGTTTATTGCTTTCGTCTCACTTATTGTTATTATTATTATTGCTTTGGTGCTTGTAAAACTACTTTCAAGTTTTAAAGAGATATTTTTGTTCCAGACTGATAATCGTGGTGCCAGTGTCAGAAGTTTACCGCTTATATTATACGACTATTTATACACACAAAGAAAAACGCAATTACTTACATATGTTTATGGATGTTTAGTGAAGCCTCTTGACACACGCGTTCGCCCACATATTCATGATTAAAACATCGTCGACACTTGGTTTTGGTGTTGAGCTTATTGCATTCTTAAGTTAGTGGGCTTTATTGCTTTCGAGCGTGCGTCTGCGGGAAGGGGATGTGTATTTGAGCGTCGGGTGGGCTCTCATATACGACTGTTTTGAGGATGATTCTTATGTCTATAGCGGTGTTTTAGTGTAGGTCTTGTTTTGTTTATAAGTTTACAATGTCATCTTGTAAACTCACGCAAGAAGTTTTCGCCATCCGAAGTGTGAAAACCACACCAGCCGCGGTAGTGAAAAAGATATTTATAAATATCACAACAGCAACAACAATAACAAGAGTATAATTACAACATTCTCAATAAGACACCATGGGACATAACTTTTCACTCCCCTTTCCCTTTTCGAACGTGGAATTCAAGCTAACTCTTTGTGCCGTGGCTTTACTGCCTACTTTCGTTTAGCCTGCGACATTTATTTCCCTCTCTCTCTTTCTTCTTCTCATTCCTTCTATTTCTCTCTTTCTCACTTTTACTTTCTTATATCTTTCTCCTATTTTTGTGCTTTTATGATCATTTACACTTATAGATGTATTTTTTTCTCTGGAGGCTACACGAGCTGTAATATGATTTATCTGTTATATTTTGCATTCTATTCATTGGATTATTTGCCCATCTAATAAACTTTCTGAGTGTGCTGTTTTTAACCTCGTTTCAAATACATGCTTGAAAATGACAGTATTAATGCTCGCTTCTGATATTTGCCAGAATGTTTATTCACGACGTTTGCTGAAACGCTTGCTTGATCAAACCTTCAGTTTAGTATCTTTTTTTTCTAAACCTTTATCTACTCTTATGTGCTATCGTTGTTGTTTGCAGCCTCTGCAGAGCGTTTCTTTGATTATTTTCCACTAGTCGGTAGAATATTCGTCGTTTTATTTTCTAACTTTTCTGTTTGCCGGAAGGTTTCCCAGAAGCTTTACCGCGTAATTCGGGAATATATTTTCCATGCTACGTCCCAATGTTAATATTCCTAAAATGCTTGGAAGTTTATTTTCTACATTGATTGTTAATCGGTCATTATCTCAGTGGGATTCTCTGTTTGCACGCCTTCCGGATGATTGCTTTCCATCCAGTTTCGATTCTTCTTAATAAACATTCAGATATGTTACCAACTAGAAAATAATCAAACAAATTAGGAACAATTAATTTATAGGTTCAATTAATCATAAACGTATAATACTCATACGGTTGGTTGGTGGGATTGGTTGTATCGATGAGATTATTATTTGGTCTACTGCAAACTGAGAAATGCATAGACATAGCAATTACATTTTGTGCATATCCGTAGACAGCAATAAAATCACCATCATCAATATAGTAAACAATCGATGGCAACGCATTTGTAATGATTTAAAATTATTAGATAAACAAGAAACGTGCTCGCGCATATACGAGCCTAAGCACACACACACGTGCAAACGCACACACAAACAGCAACAACTGAAATAACGGCAATTGTTAGATATATTCGCGAATAATAATTACAATGTTAGCGTTGTAATTATTGGTTAATTATCATTAGGATCGTCGCCATCGTAATTATCTTTATCATTATAAATATTTACAGTAATTAATTTATTTTCCACAAAGTTTTAATGAATTGGCAAGCATGAGTCTCTTGCCATTTGCTGTTCTTGCTGACTTTGCAAGTTACCCACCTTGCCCTCCTCTCCTCTGACTCAGTCCCCTCCTCCATTCATAGTTCTGCTCCGCTCTATCTCAAATGAATGCTATCATTTTGATGCAGCTGTTGCAGCTCTGGTAGATGTAACAATGATTGTCGTTGTTATTTGTGAAGTTGTGTTTACGAAAATTATTGTTAATTGCTTGTTAATTATTGTTATTGCTTGTTAATTATTGTACCGTTATTAATGGATACGAATGAATCTGTCCGTGTGCGTGTGAATCGTAACTTCTATGATTTACGTACTCATTTCCAATAAACTAATGTAATAACCAACTTTCTTTCCGATTTTACCTTAGATTCAAATCAGTAAAAATTGAATTTCGGCTCATGCAAAAATAAGCGAAATAATCGGTAAGATCGTTTATTATCATTTAGTGGAACTTTTGCTTGATAGGGCTCGAACGACGACAACCAAAGACGATGATATAGTTGATAGGGAAAGAGAGGGAAAGAGAGGGAAAGAGGGAATTTACAATATCGTTGTACTTTTGAATAATGTCTTGAAATTTCATTAGCAAGAATTAGATTTTAGTAACCCTCAACACTTCTGCGACTCTGTGTCTAGCACAGTAAGCCACTTTATAAAACAGTCAACGGCATTAAATATTGCTACTTTCGGCTTCGGATAATTGTTCTATTTGTTCCCATCCTTACTGTTATTATTATTGATTGTGTTACGTATGGTGGATTCGTTTTATTCATTGGTTCATATTTGCGTCGTTTGTCATTAGAAAAAAATTCACACTCGTACACAAAATTATTAATGTTTCTTTTCCTCACATTAAACTTCTTTCGAGTTGTAAAAGTGTTATCAATAACCTTGTAAGTAAAGGAACCTTGTTTGTTATCGGAATGATTATTATTACATACTCGTAATAGTGGATTCTTTTGTGAAAGGAATTTAAATTATAACAGTTTGAATTGTTTACAATTTCTGAAAATTTGATAAATTTTCTAAAAGCACAAAATATTTCTATAATTTATACGGTTTTAAAAGCTTTTCCTCCTCGTCGATTCTATTGATAATCAATCTCAAATAAATCAATCTAACAAAAAGCAAAAATTAGTAATTTATAGTAATTAATATTTAAAATTAAATTTTAGAGTAATTTTTTTTTGAATTAGTTAGAAACAAATTTTGAAAGCAATTACAATAAAACTCCATTCTTTCATAACATACTTTTCTTCTGCTTCTTTCTCTGTTATATTTCTTTCTATTCAAAACAATCCGAACTAATCAAAAGAGAAAGTAAATGAATATTGCGGTAAAAGCCATAAATTATGCCGTAAGAAAAAGAGAAGTACAAGAAGTAAGGCGATGGAGTATTTCCAAGAAAATAATAAAAATAAGACGAAGTAAAAAATGTTGGCAAAACTATTGCAATATTATTGCTTCTCCCTGATCCATAAGCATCATTCACACACCCGCCAACCTCCTCCCTTATCAATGTTTTCCATCATCAACCTAAAATGTTTTGGCTTCCTCTTTGGTTTGATTGAAAATGCTTCAATTCCGCAATCAATATGTTAACTAAAGCCATTAAATACACACTGTGTTATATGTGAATTTATAGGAATACGTGTATGGGAGCACGTATATATATGTTTTTCTGTGGTTGAGAAAGAGAGACAGAGAGAGAGAGGGAGTAGGTATTAGTGCCTACCTGAGTATTAGTATTTCTGCGCATGCAATGCTGGCATTATTCGCTTGAAGTTTTATTAAAAAACGAACAAACAAATGAAGGAACGCCATGGGGTGAAACTTGTGAATTAGAAGTAACTTCCGCAAAACAACGGAAGCTCCAAAATTGAATTAAACCTGAGCCAAAAATGAATGAATTATGTAAGTATTCGGTAATCGTAATGCCGGGGAATGAGACATAACGTTACGGGAGCTACAAAAAATTTCGCAAAAGATTTCACTCGATGCGATTAAAATACTTTATCGCATTAGTATCGTCATCATGAACACCAACGGCGCCGTTGGCATCGTTAACACTCACGTCGTTGGCTTCGACTTCAACATCGTAAGAAGTAATACTCGAACTATTTGAAGTTGCTAGATGTGGAAGGGAAAGTGATGACGGAATAACGACATGATATGTTGAGGTTTGCGATTGTTTATCTGGAAAATAATACGAATAATGTTAAAGAATAAATTTTATTTTTCTTATTATTATCATGAGCATGTTAAATAATCATGAGCATATTTTAATGCTATCTCCCTTTTCCCTCGCATCCGCGGACTTGTGACGGTTTTTACAATTAAGTGGCATTAGGCATCTTAAACATAAGAGTCAAACTAAATTTATTTTTAATTTGGTTTTAAAAACGGCACGCATCGGCATGTCAATCAAATAATCTTATTGCTTCTAGCCTTTTTTACTGCCCCTTGAAAGCGCGTACTTATGTTATACAGCGTCGCCTAAAGCATTGCCTGGGATTGTGGATGAGATAAAGAGAGAGAGAGAGCGATAGAGAGATAAGAAAGAAAGAGATAGTGCGCAAATGAATAAACCCCGAGTGTACATTAATTGTTAAGCCGTGCATGCGAATGCCATCGTTGTTACCGCAATCTATTGCATGTAATCGCATTAATTTCTGATGAAAATGGCATCGCGACAGGTTCAGGACAATCAAGCGAAATTTCAATAACCGCAGACCTCACGTAAACCCGCGCGACATAGCACGATGAATACTACCTCAAAGTCAGACATGGGCCGATCATCGATTAATGTTGACCGCCGCGTTTGTCCCTCAGTCGAAATCACTTCATGGTGGAAGGGCCATATCGAAAATATTAATTTTTTATTTTTAGTTTTCAATGGCTTCTTAGCATTCTGTACTTCATAATCTTTTCGTATTTCTTTATTGCCGTTCCGAGATTAGTATGTTGCAACAATGAAGCAAATGACAGTAGTAATATTGATGTTAGTACTGCTTTTGTTTTATTGCTATTGCTTTTGTTATTGCTGCCGATTCTATGGCTTTTATGGAATATTCCACTATTTTTCATCAACATCGCTTGCTAATTCCAAGTTATAAATTTTATCGTCGCTTCAATCCAATTTTGAATTTTTTTCACGAGTTCTTTTATTGTTCTTATACTTAATACGTCATATCTTCTGTTGCCTCTTTTATGCGAAAATCTTAATGAATGAAGTTTCGTTGCGACGTGGTGTATTATCCTGCGGCGGTGCATTTGTAGCTAATATTTGCGATGATATTCCTGTTGGTGCTGTTGAGTGTTGTTGCTCCTCTTGCACAATACGTATGAATGTCGTTTTCTTCGCTGTAAAATTAAATATGGCACCCCTGATTTAAGCTTTAGTTTTATAACTGCTAAATTAATTAAAAAATGTTAATTAATAATCGTTAAGTTTCGAGCATTGAATTCCGGAAATAGACTCGAAGCAACATGCAATGCCTCCTAAAGGAATCAGTAGATCACCGAAGATTATGAATAAGTAATGAAATAAATGAATAAGACATAAAACGCAGAAGCAGCGCCTGCGACATGATATACAAATAAAAAACAAAAGCCAATATTTTTTGAATATACAAAGTTGCAATTTGTGTTTGCCAGCTTGCTTCAGTGATGAACAATTCAATCGTCAATTGATGTCATAAACCGACAACTATATTTTACGGAAATCAGTTTTTGAAGTTTGTTCCGTGTAAGTAAACAGATTTCTATTGCTTCAGATGTGAAGATCCCTCTGGTTGTCAGATCTGATTTTGTTAAAAGAATGTTCTTCTCATATTGGTTAGAACGTTGAAACATTTTTCGCCTTTATGGCTTTATGGCTTCGCCTTATGGTTTTATAGTTTCGTTACTCGAAATTTTTCGTAGCTTGTTTCGTAATCCGCATCCCATTGTTAGGGTGTCGCTTAAAATAGGATTTGATCTTTAATAAATAACCAGTTTTAGCTTTCCTTAATTTTTTAGAAATTTTATTCCGATATAAAGACACTAAATTTGCTATTGCGATAAAGCCTTAAGTAAAACCCTTTTGACAAGATTTCTTGGAAAACTCCTAAGTTTTACAAGATTGTATGTTTGAAAATAAATTACAACAGATGAGAAAGATATAGATTGTGGGACAGTGAGTGGGGGCGGGAGCGAGAGAGTCCTCATTATTTCGCTAAATATATCGATTAGTCAATCAAAACAAAACAAATCAAACAAAAATGTGCGACTTCATTTTAACTGATGGAGAGATTGATTGATGAATGATGGGAAATGAAAAGGCAATTTCAAATGATTTCTTAATTACTTTGCTGTTGCTGCTGGCTGATGATCGTTGCAATCTCTTACATAGCCTTGGGGAAATGTCAAATGGCAATTAAAAAGCAGAGACAGCCGCATAAAATGTATTAAGTAGTAACTTAAAAGTCTAACTTTATTTCATTCATTAAAATATGTTAGCTCGAGAAGTAAATGAGAATCTGGGCAAATAAAATTCATTTACAAACAGAGTCGTTTACTTATTTCGTCTCATTATATAGAGATTCTTTATAATTCATAAAAATTTATTTTAATTTGTCGCTCATCCGATCTGCTTACTACAATAAGGATGATCTTCATTCTTATATTTATTTCAACAACTCCATTTCAATCGCCACTTTGCCGCTGGTTATTAATTATACTTAATTACCATCCTGGCATTACATAATGCTCTTCATTCAGCACTTACTATCAGCTACTGTTGGACCCTATCAACACTCCACTGTAATGAGCTTGTGATCGTTTTGGATGTCAAACACAGACGAGTGTCATGGAAAGAGCATTTAAATCTCGCACTCATTCATTCATTCGATCCCTAATGCATCAGTATCTCAAACATTTAATGCAACTGTCGAAAGATATCCTGCTGACGCGTATCGTGCCGTCACTGAAAAAAATTATACGTATATAATGGATAACTTTAAATAAATTTCTATAAACAACAGACAGTGTCGATTGAGAGAGAGGGAGAGGGAAAGGGAGAGGCTGTCAATGTCGTGCTCTTGCAGTTAATTTCATTTGAAAGTCATTATAAAGTGACCCGAGGTTATTTCCTTTTAACGAAATAGTAGGCGGTTTTTGTGTTGTTGGTCGCATTAGTCACTTCATCTTGACGATGGTGTTGGTGGGGTTGAGGTTATAAAGCTCGATAGTGATCTCAAAGATCTAGCGACGAATAATCTAAGAAGAAAGAAGAGGAAACAAAAACCTCTAACTTACTTAAAATTTGATTAATTTTGAAAAAGAAAACGAAATAATTTCTGCAATTGTATTGAAAAATTGTTTTTAAGTAAGTAAATTACTTATTTTTAATATCATCATTTCTGATGGATTTTTCATAATGAAACCATAAATTATGTTAAAAAGAAAAATTGAAAGGATTTAGTACTTTTTAGGAATGTTAAAAAAATTAGCATAATTACGGTCTGTGAGCATGAATCAAAACACTATTTGATTGCATTGATCATTTAAGATTATTTTGGTTCTCCTAAATTATACCGGAGTTAGCTTCGAGCCAATCATAAGCCTCTATGGTTCCCCCTATCACAGATCCATCACGTCCCATATGAGGTGTCTCAAATGGAAGCTTAGGTCCACTGAAGTGTTTGACGTCAAATCATGTATATCTGAGTCAAGGTGATCTTAGCCACTGACGGCATATAATGCACCATAAAATAAAATTTGGCCGCTTTATTATCTTATTATTTTTATTATTTATCTTTATTATCTTTATTTACGTACGTATCTACCCCCTGCCTGCCCTATTCAACTAAACCTCGTGAACTGTATTTTAGGCAAATTTCATTTAGTTCAGCAATTCGTCTCATTCTCAGTGAATAAATAGATTTGGACAATTCAGAGGGTATTGGGTCATAGGAGGTGTCATGGTTTAATTATTTTACTACTGTTAAATTTTTGGCGGAATAAATAATTTTAAAGGTTTTGAACAGAAATTTGAAGTTGGTTTCGTATTGCACTAACGAGTACTTCAAAACGATCATCGAATACTTATTTAATTAATTTGAATTGTAATAGATTTCCTTAACTACTTAGGAAATAATTATTCGGTGTTTTTATCAATTATAACAAAAACAACCACAGCAACTTTTAAAAAATGAAGTATTAGCAAAAATAATGACAAAAGCTTGAACGTGTTTTGAATTTGTTTTGAATGCATTCGGTCAACGTTTAATTGATTGCAAGAACTTTGTTGTTTTTGTTGTTTTATACTTATTTTCTCTAAATTGTGACTTTAAATTTAATTGTATGGTAGTGAAATATTGAAAGTTCAGCTAATTGTTGATTACCCTTGACGAAAATTATTTGAAATTTATATATTAAATATTTGTAATAGGTATCATAATTTCAAGTATACTTTATAAGTTTAATTATAAGTATAATTTCAAGTATTTCAAGTATGTTTTCGATAACAATATATTAATATATCTTTTCAAACAGTTTCATTTATTTGTCATCATCTGTTCTCTTTTATCCCCAGGATGTCTTTCTATTGAATGTTTTATTCAAAATCGATCGTTTGTTCCAGAGCTAACTTTGTTGATCGCTTTTGAACTAATAACGATTGACTTATTACAATTCATCTAGATGATTTTTGGGACTACAAGCTTTTGTTAAATTTTATCAATTTTTTTAATTTTTTTGTGGGATTTAACATAATGAATCCTATCACTAAAATTATATTTACCCAATGTATTAATTAATTTCATTTACTTATGATGTCATTAAAAAAGTCGCCATCAGTTGCGGACACTGTTTGAATATTTTGTTCATTTTTTCCTTGATTATGCATTTTTGTTTTGGAGAGGGTTGCCCCTATTCAATTAAATCAGTTTTGTGAAAAAATATTGCGGTTATTTTATTTGTTTTATGCATACATATCGTTCATGTTTTAAATTTTGTAGTCGTTGATTTTGTTGATTTTGTTTCTATACCCTACACCCGATGAGATGTGTTTTTTATAGTATGCAGTCAATTTATCATGCGCACATCTCATCAAATATTACCGCCATTTAAGTAAATGGTTACCGCACCTGCGACAATAAGAGAACAATAGCACCAACAACAACAGTAGCAGACACAACAACAATACCATACCAATGACAACGTAGAGGCGCATCATTAGATTTTGCAATTTCTAAGTTTTAATTAATTTTGTTGATTGAAAGTTCACCGAAGCAACACAGACATAGGGGCAACGAAGTATGAACTACCGGGAAGCAATACCACAACGTGGTTTATATCCAAAAATTTTTGTCGTCGTTATTGTTGTTTACGACACTGTCGGTATCAGTTGTGAGATTTTATTGAAAGAAGAAATGGCGCGGATAAATTGCGGAGGGGTCGGATGGGGGGGTGGTGCTGGAAAAGTATTGACTAACATAATTTTTAGTAAAAAGTAACCCTAAAATCACTAGTTTGGAAAGGGCGTGGAATATCATAATTATTTTATTGTTTATTTATCTTTGCCTGATTTCATTACAAGCGAATTGTTGTTAATGGTTCATAAACACGTTTGTAAATAAGTTGTTATTGTTGTTGTTTTCATTATGGCGTTTGCTGCGGTTGTTGCTTTTTATTTGTTATCATTCCCTAATTGCGTGTGAATTTTTAGTGGAAACAATTTTTTGTGAAATTTTTAAACAGAATGACAAAAACTCTATACTAGAGTGAAGTCCAAGGAGGGGATTGTTTTATCGTTTACTCATTAATGTTTTCGTGTGTACACTATATTTTTAATGCGTTATTTAAATTCTGCCTCACGATTTATCAAAATACTGTAATAAGTAGTACTATATTTATTTTAGTACTTCTATTTCATCAATTATTCCTTAACAAAATGTTCTCCATTAATTTGATTCCTGTCAATTTTTTTATACAAAATTAATATCCCTTCGTTTTTCATTAGAGTGAGGAAGAGACGGTATCATCTCTTTATTTAGGCTCTCTGAGCTACCGCTTTCAGTGTTATCGTTTTATACCCCTTCTCTTACTCACCTCTTACGGCCACAAGAAAATTTTGCATTGAATTAAGTACCATTAACCATAATTATAATAACGACTTATATAGCCAAAGAAAATTATTCATCACAATTCACTTCTAGTTTTGCATTTTAAATTCGTATTTCAGTAATTTTGTATTGTTGATTCGTTTCATACTTCCCTTGAGTTGTCGTTAACTCACTCTAAAAAAGGCATAAATATTCATGTATAGTACTCGTCATAATTATTATCGTCAATTTATTCTTTGGAGGAGGATAAGCCTTAAAAAGTATTTCAGAGAAACAAAGATCAAGGAAGGAGTGTGATGTGAGTTGTTAAAAGTTGGTGAGGCGTAGAGTAGGAAGAAAAGACTATATTCATGTATATGTCGGGGTTAGTGGGAAAAGTGATGGTTGAAATTGAGATTGTAGGAAAAGAAAAGAGTTTTGAAAAACATGTTTTGTAGATGTGTGGCATGTATGTCATTGTTCAAATGGACTTGAAATGCAAATGAGTGACAAACAACTTGAGCGAACACCTTAAATTAATTATGCATATAAACAGTTGACAACAGTTGACTGTTAACAAACAGTTATAACGACAGTTGAAGTCATAATCGCTCACTAAGCCATCTTTTTGTCATGCCGTCCTTTCCTCACTTACCCCCCTCGCAGTGAGTCACATGAAAAGGACGAAAAATGCAAGTATTGCCAAAAAATTCAACAATATTGTATACTTCCCTAGCCTCTTATTGATTGGAAATTGGAGAAATTGAACCATCGTTACACCTACTCCTTACTCTTACACGATGTCCCTTAAGGTATACTCCCTAAAATTGGTGTGATTCCCCCTACTGTTTGTTGGATTTAGATCATAAACTATTACGAGCGTAGGTTCTCTAAGCCTCAGTCAGGCTGAAGTCATCACTTTTTCTCTTTTCATTTTAGCAGAAAGGTCTAAGCACCGCTTTATATTATAGACACTAACATCTGGACGTTCTAGTTGCAGTTTGGTTGTTCACAAATAGCGAATTGACCTCTATTTAATTATTTTTGAATTAGAAGAATAAGTGGATTTCATCTGTGTGTACATATGGTCCGAACAACATGGCGTTTTCTTAAATAATCCTAACAAAATAAGCGCGAATATACAACACTTTTCTATGGCTACATTTTTCATATTTTCCAGTATGAGATTTTGTTGTTATTGCTGTTGCTGCTGCTTGATTTATTGTTATTACAACTGCTGCTACTGCTAATGCTTTTCCGTAAATTTGTCCTTAACAACCACATTTGAAAAATGTCCAACGTTTTTTTTTTATTATTTTAACTTGTTTCATTTCTTCTTCTTTTATTTTTATAAAGTTTGAATTGCAAGTCAGTAACAGAAGCGCCCCACGCAACACCTTGACAAGGATATATTAAAGTAATAAATGATGCTGAGCATCTGTGGAGTTACAAATGCGACTTTTAATAACAATAGTGGTGGTAGTTGCAATTATAGTTGTTGTTTAAAATTATTGTTTTTGCTGCTGCTGCTTTTGCCCACGTGAGACAACAACTGCCCATAGCGTAAATAGAAATACGAGAATTTGTATCGTATATCAAATTAAATTAAATAAAATCGAGTATCAGCAAAAAAACAAATAGATTCGCGTAGTTGGCTGCTTTTACACTTACATAGCTCTTCTCCATTCTTCCTGAGAATAATCTCATATTTTACATTCTCGTTCTTACGCGTATTTATGATGTACTCCTTTAACTTTCCATATCGTTTTAATCATATGTTTTGTTCACTTCGACGTATTTATTCGTTTGTATTCCGAGATTTAATGCGTAAATGAAGCAAGCGCTTGCATTTTTAATATAAAGTAAAGTCTATAACTCGGAGTTAGGGGAATCGGTACACAGTTCCAAAGCGCTATTGAAACCGCATTTGAGATTAAGTCAATTGAATCTCGGAAAATTTTCCTTTATCACGCGAACACTTCAAATTCTTTCAAACTTCGGAGAGCCTCTTTTATAAACCTCTTCACTTGAGCGTCGCTTTATAAGGAATGACACAATAACTCTCAAAAAATAAAACCAAGGATTAATAAAATCATGAATTGTTCCGGTATAGACTAGTTTTCATATGTTGTAATTTTTGATGAGCCATCACCACTACCACTACTATTACCGTAGAAGACGGTGAAAAAATAGAAAAGAATTGAATACATTGAATTGAACACCTGAATAATTTCAGGAAGTTTTCGCCAATTTTGTGAACATATTTTAAATTTGTAGTAAATGCGTAGTCACGTAGACGTAATTCAATGAATAGCAATAGAAATAACAATAAAAAGGAAAGAAAACGAAATTTAGCACGAACATTGGCAAGTGCGCGATCAGAATTCAATAAAATTTGACTTTGGCAACGATAAAATAGGAGTGAATAGAGAAAAGAATAAATAAAAGACATAGATTCAACTTCATCAAAGTCCTAAGCTTCTCGTTCTCTAAACCTTCCCTCCACTTTTCATCATCCACTACCCTACCCGACCCTTTTCGCTTTATTATTAAATGCTGATGACAATTTTCCTTAAATTTTTCACCTGAATGTATATACTAATGAGTTAATAATGGCGGTTCGTTGGAGACCATTTGGGGAAAATTGAGATTTTTATGGAATTTATTGGGCACATAAGGCAGTTTTTTCTGTAATTTTGCTTCGTTGGTTCCCTCTTTTTTGGTCGGGAGAAATTCCGGCTTTCCTCTTTTTTTCTGATTACTCCCAATAGGTTACCTTCCTTGATGGATTACTTTTATAATATATGTGTTTTAATAACCGATTCCCGCAAAAAACTGCAAATCAAACATGAAAAATTAACTTGAAAATTCATTTCCGTTATTCCGTTTTCCTTTCTTAACGGTTATAAGGTTAAAATCATTTGGACGCGTTTCGATACTTTTTCTCCACCAGCCAAAGTCATAATTGACTTAAATGTGTGAGTATTTTGGTGTGTGTACATGAATGTGTGCAGGTACATTGGTATGTGTGTATGACATGCCAAAAGAGCGGTACATGCACACATAATAAAAAAAGTCATGATTGAGATGCTCTACTGCCACGCAATCGTTTGCATTGTCGACAACCTACATTCGGTATTAACAATTTATTAACAAACTCAATCAAAAGGTCCCAATGTTGTTATAGGTGGTCCAGATCAGGACGGTAGTGAATGAAATATACAATAAAGCTAAGTGGTACTTCCCTCTTCATAGAATTCGAAATAACTTTGCGAGTGAAAGACAGGTTCGAAGATCCACCTACACGTGTGCTCAGCGTATGGGCTCCTGTATTTGTTGTATTTTCTTTTAGAATCAATTTATTTTATTACCAAAATGTAATAAATTTTTATTTTGTATTACTTAAAATATTCTTTCACGAACGAACGAATCCCTTATGAGGAGCGCAGCCTTCCAGATTGCTATACTTTTTCGTTTTTCTTGAACTTTTTGTTTTGGCATGACACGATTTTGATTACTTCAAAATGAGTAAGACTTCTCTGAAAAAGTTTTAAACTAGCATTGGGCTATTGCGTAGAGGAGAATGGACTCATATTGAATCTAGCCATTGCCGTCGTTGCCATCATCATCACCATCATGATAATCATCATCAAGAAAATTTTCAGTTATTCTTGTGACGTCATGTGGTGTGTCATGCTGCGCTGTGATGTAGCAAAAGATAAACTTTAATTAAGAAATTAGCTAAGAGAATTGAAGGAAGAAGCAAAACCAACATTAAAACGACAACAGCAATGATCTAATTATAATATAAACAAGTCTAACATCAATAGTTGTCATTACGTAGAAATGCATTATTTTCTGTTATTAAATTTTCATTTCACATCCATATTACTGACGCGCTCATGATGTTCGTAGTGGGTTGGCCGTCGTTTCCAAATGAATGCGTCGTGATGATATAAAATCATTCATTACGTAATTTTGTATCAAAGATTTAGAGATTTATTTGTGCCCAGATTTCGAAGCAGTGGGACAATCATATAGTCATATGAAAATAATCCTAGTAAAATACCATGCGTGCTCTTCCGGAACATGTCTTTATGTGGAACACTTCATTGCGTGTCATATAGGACTTGTATTCATTTAAAATTTGAAAAGGAAGTACTTTCAGGAATGACGGGCAATAGACGCGGTAGATGGCTTGCGCGAGAAGGAAAATGGACAATGAAAGGATAATCAACGATGGTGTTGACGCGTTGCCAATCAACAACACTTTATTCTTTTTCATTCAAATCGTACCGAGAGACTTTTCGAAACCTATAATTATTCATTCGTTGGACCTTGTGAGTGGATGTGTTTATCTTTACACATTATTTACGTTTGCATGTCAAATGATGCAATGTGGTGTATTCCGATCAATACTTGCCACTTTAGTTTGTAATACGAATAGAAGCGATCATTTCAATTGACTGTCACTATTTTAAATACGCTTGTCAAGATGGTATATGGGTAACAAACACACAAAAACGCAATGGTTTCAAGAAGTACATACTTACCAAAATTATTGGTTTGTAAGTAACTCGATGTAAGCCTTCTCAGTTTTTGATAATTTGAAAAGAAATTTAGTTCGATAATTGTATCATAGTGTAATTTTTTCTTACATACTCTATTTTGCATTTTTTTCGAGAAAAATATTATTTGATTTGTGAAAGGATGTAATGACATTATTTTAAGGACAAGTGTTCCCAGTTTATAGATAAAGATAGAGACATAAGTACTTAGAATAAAATTTCTGACCGGGATAACCATATCGGATATTAGCATACCACTAAAAATCTCCATTGGCCGTTGGGATCAAACTACAAATATATGATACGGATGTAGGGTGTAGGTCGTGTATCAACTTCGGCCAGGGCGAAGTTAGCACCCTTACTTGTTCTTTTTAAACCAATCTAGTGATAACCTTCGATTGATTTGAGGATATGGTAATCTTTTGCAGACATGATTGGCCGTCAAGGTCAAAGTCGTAGGTCTGTACCAATAAATCGCAATCGAGTGAAAATAAACATATTAATCATCTTTATTTCTATTCATCTGTGTTATTTTCTTCGTTTCCCGGCCGACGCACGCTTTTCTAGGGTGCCAGTCCCGGGTGCTTGGGCCCAAAATGGCAGTGACCTGGGTGTATGAGACGGTCACTTACCACGATTGTGGTACTCCCGGGTTCCGGAGCCTACCATATGGCTTTAAATTGGTACCACGGGAGACAAGCAAAACGAGATTCATTTCCCAGATGTGTGCTAACAGCTTAGGCTGATAGTTACACATCTGGGTAAACAGCCAGTATGTGTACTGATAGCGTATGCTAACAGCTACACCATCTGGCTTTATATTCCAAGCCCCACATGCTTGTCATTGGGTAGGCCCTTCGGGAGCTTCGTGGTGGCTGTGGTTGTACCCAAAATTACGCGGGTACGAGCTTATGCTCGGGTGAGGTAATGCACAATACATTACCAGGTGCCGGACCAAATAATCCGGTAGAGGTTTTAGATCGGCCTCGACGATACCTTAAGTGGAGTGTCCATACCATGCATATGGCCTCCAAAGGTACAATATGCCACGGCTTGGTAACCCGGAGGCAGTGGGCGTTGGTTGTCGCCATATAGTGAAAAAAGGTGCGTTCACAAAGTTCGCACTTGCAACCCCGTGCGGGATGGCCCGCCCTGAGATTAAGCCAACACGGCAGGTGCTCAGGTAAAACTTATAGTGGAATCTGTGTTATTTTCGTCCTGTTGAATTTTTTGTATAAACCCAATGATCATAGAACACTATTTGAAGAATGCAAAACCATTGATTGGTACTTTGTGTAATTTTCATAACATAATTTTACAATATAATTAATTATATTTTCATAAAAAACGATACACAAAATATGGCCGAGTTACTCTTTTTCGCTAACTACTTTCGATTTGGTGAGGATATTCATAGATGGAACTGTTTGATTGGATTCCCTTCACTTTGTCATTTCTCTTATTTCTCGTTTTTCTCCTCTTTGCCGTCTTTCCTTCGCCAATTCATTGCGAAGCAACCACAACGCGTTATCAACCTCGTAGACAGAATGCCTCTTAATGAAATTAATCAGTAGAGCTTCTTTGATGGCAGCACTTTGTCGCGATTAAAAAATGATAAAGTTACTTAATCAACCGTTTCTTGAACATCAAAGCCTTCGGTGCCCGCAATACCACAACCAACAATAATGCCAGCAATACCAAAGAGATTGAATTTCACAAACCACCAAATCCACCTTTGCAAAAGCAACCGCACAAAGCCTTTCTCGCTTGAATAAGAAGCATCCTCTACCACTTCTTCTTCTCACAAATCTTCTTTCTTCTCCTGAATTTCGTCCTCGTTCTCCTTTCTCTACACGTCCTTCAGTTTTGGGAAAATGCTCTTGTCTAAACCAATTCTCTAAGTTTAGTTGAAACGATTAAATAATGCGGATAGACGTAACAACAGGCACACATTTAGAAATAAAGACAGCCAGACAACAAATACAAACAGACAAGAAATACAAGCAGCCATAAAGATGTCTGTCATGACGACAAATGAGAGAGATTTACCTTTGAATGGATTTTCCTGAATATGCGTGGATTAATTAATTTTTGACGTTGACGTTTCATTTCAATTAGAGTCAATTCTTAGAGAGAGCTATTAACTGAGAGATCAGACAAGATGATAAAGATTAATTTTTAATAAGTATTGCATTTACTGAAACAAAGAAAATGTGTGGCCAAAGTTAGGGAAAGGGGAGAAACTGCTGGACGTTTCACCACACCAGAAATCCATCTATATATTCATAGGAAAGAATATATTGATATGGTTAAGTATCCATAAGCACATCACATTAATAAGTGTATAATACAGCTTTCAGCCATCTTCCTAATGTAGTTAAAAAACCTATTATGAATTATAAAGAGAAAAAAAATGTTGGTAAAGAATTTATTTTAATTTAGCCGAATGATACAGTTGAAAGGCTTTTAAATTTTAGGAAATTAATGTCAATAAATAAGAATTTTTTCAAACATATGCGTAATATTTTATATATACATAGTAATAATAAAAGCACAACCAAACTCAATCAAAAAGGAGTACTAAATTGTCAGTACACAGTCATCAATAATAATAATAATATTAACAAAAATAATAATTAAAACAACAGCAATGTTAGTAACAGATTTATCTCACAACAGCAGCAAATAGAGATGAAAACGAAGAAGAAGAAAAAGGAAACATTAGTATCAGTTATAATGACTGTAGCAGCAGCAACAAACGAACATAAAAAGACATTTTTCGCAGCAAGAGAAATTGTCTGTATGTGAAATAAAACGAATTTATGCGAGGTAAAAAACACACGAAGAAGATGAAAAAGAAGGCATGGTCAAAAAGTAGAAGAAAACAAAGTCATTTTGCATTATTTCGACTTGGGCCTCATGCATTTATGCAGTGTGGCATAATTTGCATCACCACGATGTGTGCATACGACAGAGTATGTTAGATGAATGGAGCAAAAAAGCTGTATCGAGGGAAGAAGGAGAAAACAGGGTGAGGGATGGCAGAGAAAAGAGCTTGTTTTTTGATCCTTCATTAAGGTTATTACGATTTTATTTCGATTATTGGCAACGGATGTCAAACCTAAAGCAATAAAAATTCGCCATTATATGCCGTTGGTAACTAATTTCATAAATTTTAAAGGGTGAGGCGGAATTCTAGGTGGCTAGATGATGCTGCTGAGATCTAATAAAACAAATAATGTGGGTTTGTGGGATTATGTCGACAAAATAACTTTTCACATACTTATAATAAATCGATCATGCTAAGGCTTCTAGAACCACCTTTCAAAAGGTCATTTGGTATTTACAAAAATAATACTAATTAACATCAAAAATAGTTTTATCACTTCACGCATAAATCTTTTCAAGCAGTAATGCTCTACCTTTTCTAGATTTTAATGCACGTGTGTATACATTTGGGGACTTCTACCTCTACCACCGTAGGCAATCCAAACATTTGAGTCCCTCACAGGACAATATTTATCTCACATTTCTTCGCTCCTTGATCCTTTCATGCTGATCTATGGATTGTGGCTAACCATAACGCCATGCCAAACAAGTATATTTGTCGCTGTAGGGTGTCTTGCATTGAGTGCCTATAGTTTGTCATGCGTAAAAATTTCCTTCAGATATGTATCCTTTTTTTATGCGAACGATAACGACTGATACAAATATATTTTCAATCGTTCCAGTTTTTTGTGAAAGAGGGTATGAGATGTGAGTGCTATGTGTATATACGCAACAATCTAACAACGTTATGCAAGCTGAATTTGCCCTTTAGCCTTGTATAATGAAGCGAAACCTCTTTGTGCGAAGCCTCGTCAGTTTTATAACTTTTTAATTAATTGATGGCAGTGTTTGGAAAACTTTATAAACCAGAAATAGATGAACAAAAATATAAAATAACAAACATCAACGACCATACAAAGAACGCTTTACAGTAGCAGTAGCAAATAAGTAAACTGAAATAAAAGTTTGAAAAAATAATCGAGCTGTGAAATTCAAAGAGCTGTACGAATTTTTAACGTAATAATTATTTACAAATTTTTGTAAAAAAATTGTTTTGTAGAGTAGAGTTAATTGCATTTTATTTTATTTAAATGAAATATTCGAAAACTATACCCTTTTTCATACGCAATGCGTTATGTCGCGTTTATGAGACTTTCGCCGCCACTTCAGTTCATCAGAACTAAGCTCGATGAATGACGTTGTAATGTCGCAATATCACAAATGACTACTACAAAAAGCAATACTGTCAAACTCCATACCAGCGCTATCCAACGATTTTTATGTTGCGACCTGAAAAATTAAATTAAAAAACTTTCAAGCGACTCAAGAGATAGTTCAAATTTATAAACCGTAGTAAATTATGCGTTTTTCTGAAAACAATAAAATCAAAAATTGTTAAAAAATATAGAGTATGGTTTAAGTAACTAACAATTTTATTTTACGAACATCTAGTTTGTTAATGTGAAAAGCAGTTTTAATGATAAGTGTATTGAAATACGTTGAGAATGGCTTATTTAATGCTCATATTCATTTAAGAATTTTTGAAATCTTTCATGAATTCAATTAATTAATAATATTCTTAATGTAGCTCTATATTTGTGTTTGCGCCAACTAAAAAAAGTCCAGTTTTTGTTAAGCAAATAGTTGAAAAAGGAGAAGCATTGTTATTGATTTTGTCGTACACTATCGAGTGCTCTCGTCATATTTTAATAAAAGTTTTTAAACTTTTATCACAAGACTTTTCAATTTGCCGTTCTTCCTCCAATAGAAACCCCCTTCCAATAGAACGCCCCTAAGTAAACGCTGGTTTTGTTTTGAGTATTTTGTGAGTAAATTTAAAAAAAGAAGTTATTAATTCTTTGTTTATTTATTTAAGCAGCAATATAATTTCAATGTCCTTCTTCTACCCCCCTCCCTCTCTCCAACGCTTTACGTACGGTGAGAGCCGCGGTATTTTAAGTCAAAGTGCTTTGTCGCATGGGCGGAGTTGCCAGGAGTGCTACAACAAATACGAGTATTTACATAGAACGATGTTGTATATAAATTTTTTAATATTGAACGAGGTTGAACAACTTTTCTCTTTCCATTGTCTACTTTACTATTATTTTACTTATTGATTTGCTTTATTGCCATTGTCCCATTGTTTGTCTATTTATTATTGTGTCATTTTGATTAAATTTCCTTTTAAAATAATTAAATAATTTTCACTGTTTGCGGTTGAAAAAATCCATTAAAAGCTTCTGTCCCCCTACTTCCTTTCATTGCTATCTATCACTCAAGTCAGATCGAACATTCAAGTCATTTATCGACAACTTGCAGACATGTAATCAAGCAAGAACACAAGCGACACGCATCGTATTCTCGCTTACGGCTCCATTTTTTTAATGTGTCGTTCCTGTCCTCTCTGTGGTGGGCTTTTTGTTCACCTCTCTCAACTAGTATTCAATGAATTACATTGCAGCATAATGTATTGTTTTCTAGCGTAACTCACGACAGATGAACGCAGCGATGACATTAGCGGTATATCAAGTCAATTAGTGGACAAATATTAGAATTTTATACTACCTCAGAGGACTCTTTATCAGAGTCATATACATTTAGTCCTAAGGGATGCATGTCCCATGCACATAATTTATAATTCTTCGCATTTCAGAAAGTTTGTTATGCCAATTATTACGCTACGACGAACAACTAAGCTTTGCGTTGCAACAAATAAAGTACACAACTCTCAGGTAAAGAAGAAACATTTAATA
Source organism: Physocephala rufipes (assembly GCA_963966595.1). Lineage (NCBI taxonomy): Eukaryota > Metazoa > Arthropoda > Insecta > Diptera > Conopidae > Physocephala > Physocephala rufipes. The sequence goes on along the minus strand of OZ016502.1, from coordinate 35,675,061 downwards.
ATGGTTGAGACTTAATTGCTCTTTATGCAATGAAGGAACGGGTATGATAAAATAACTCTCTCTTTATGTTTCTCAATAACGAGCAAGGAAGCAGTATGTGATGTAAAGTATCGTTGTTGAAGTCATACGAATTTAAATTCGCCCACGCTCATCAATAGTGCTCACAATAATTAAGCGACTACTGTATAACAACAAAGGTGGCTCTGAGTTCGCATAGTCATTGTAACGATAGAGTTCGGAAAACCCGAGGCTTTGTCTTTGTCATGCTTTAGATGGCAAAGTGGTTTACTCCCGACTTCGTGAGGTTTAACTAAAGAATTCAGCATGATTTAGGCATAACTGATATATACTAGATTTTTTTATTAATATTAACGAAATTCCTCAATATAATTCAAAATATTATTCAAAAATCATGAAATGAACCTAAAATATTCTTAAAATCTAATAATTAGTAATAAAAATTATATAAATAAAAACAAATTTCGGGAATATTTGAAATATTAAAAGTAAAAAAAATGTAAGAAAATTAGGAAAACTATAAGACTAAAATTTCTAAATACGTTCATTTTATTATTCAATATCAAAAAAATATAATATACTAAAAGATTCGAAAAAAAAATTATAAGTTGTTGTTCTTTTTATGGCACATAATTTACTTAAAATAAATAAAAAACAATAGTGCTCACTTTATTTTTAATAAACTGGGTCAATAACTTTATCAAAAATTCAAGTCCAACGCCGTTGAGTCTAATCTAAGTCCTTTTAAGGAAAGAAAAAAGAATTAACTAATGAAAGGACGGATTAATTTAATATAATCCAACACGCGTTGTCAATTTTTACCTTGGATTAAATGGATTAAATTTTTCCTTAGCCTTTATAACGATTTAAGTAATCAAGGGTCAAAGAAATGTAAGTGATTTATTGGTGATAGCAATCATGCATAATGTTTTTCGAGGGAGATTTGCAGTTTCGGTCATAGCAAAATGAAAGTGCCAAAGAACAAATTCTATAAATTTCAAAATTCACCAACACCAACATCAATAGCGATACTCTCTCCCTACCACCCATCGATATCATATTGCATTCATAAAATTGTTGCTTTGAGCAGTAATAATTTTAGTTCTTATTATGACAAGTAATTTATTAGTTTTCGCTTCACAAATTGTTAAAGGATTAATATTTTGCTGATAGAATTTATTGTGACAAAAAGGAAGGAGAGGCAGATAGAGACAAATAGAAATAAAAGGTGGTGATATTAGAGAAGAAGATGGATAAGTAATTTAATATTATAATGTTGATAAAAATGAAAAATTTAATATTTAAAATTTAAAATATCTTCCCACTGATTATTGAAGCAACAAGACATTTTCAATTACGCAAACATGAGACGATATAACAAGGTATAACTCATATAGAGAGACTCGACTACTAAGTCTCGGTAATATACCCGTCAAAATAGTCACGACCGTTAGACTTAAGTTGAAGTTTTGTGCATGAAGAATGAGTCTCCAAGATAATTTGTTGAAGTTAATACACGAACCCCAGACAAGACATGTTTTACTACAAGTGTTTACAAACCAAAATTATTTCTCTTAGCGTCTAAACATTTCTCTTAGCGTCTAATTATTGACCGATATGAGTCATGTAGGATAATATTAAACGAATAGGCAAATTTGAAAGAAATATTAAAATCCTTTTATTCCCGTGATGTCTGTAGTAATTGACTTTGTTTAATGATTTAGCTTCAGATAAATCGCTTTATTCTATAAGCAAGATACAGTTTTCTACATTTTGCTAGAATAAATCGAGTCGAGAAACTGAGACTGTAAAATTGAATCTTCCAAAAATGAATGCCCTGAAGGTTTGATTTGGAGGTGTTTGAAGGAAAGTAATTAAGGGTACCCCGAATTTTTATAGCAAAATAATGAAGGATCAATTATGAAATTGGAGAAAAAAACTATTGTAGAATAAAAATAAAATTGAAAATAAAATGGCTATTATTAAAAAACCAATTACAACAATATCGCTGATAACTATTCACCATCATCAGCAGCAGCCTCAATTATGAGCTGAGTTATTTTTTGAGGTCATGCGAATCCGGAAGAAGGGTCGATAATTCTATTATGCCTTCTGAAACCCCGAGATTTTGAAATAAATAAAAGCCAAGGATATATTATAAATTTGTCAAACACTATTACGCTCCCCGTTCCAACCGCAAAGGAAGAAAAAATTTTGAGAAGGAAAATATATAACGAAATTATTTCTCAGCATTATAAAACAAGCCGCGACAAAGAAAATTGATTTTCTTGAGGACCACACTTCATGGGAAATCTACAATAACAACGAAAAACAACTAAACGAAATAAAGTAAAACGTATTATAAACAAAAAAAAAACAAAACAAAAACTTTTACTGCAATAATTTTCAGAAGTAATCATTACCTATGCGTACGGAATACGGTATATCTCAGATTCTGCGGATATGTCTGTGTATGTGTATTATCGAAGAGCAAAAAAAAAGAATAAATAATAAATGAAATAATATCCCGAAAAAGAAACAAACAAATAAAACAGAAAACTCTAATTAATATTTCAAAAAGTGAAACTTTGCTGATGGTCGTCTCGCGCACACGAAACGTGTTTCCTTTTTGACTACGCGAATCGCTTGGTCGATTTTGGGATGGTCATGCTTTTTGTGAGCTGAAGCGTGAATTGAGCATGTACTCTAAACTGCACCAAATGTATAACCATTAGTGCGGGGGACCGCGGAGGAAGAAAGAAGAAACAAATACTCAAGCAGCACGCTTTTTCTCGGGGGAGTATTTTAAAAATGAAAAAAACAAGCAACAAAAAGAACAAACAAAATAAAAAAATAAAAACAAAAAAAGAACACAATGGTCGTTTAGCGGGTAACCGCAAGGGGTGTATTAATACCACTTCACTTCACCTAAGTGTAAATATTATTTTTTCGTGGCTGCGATGATGAAAGTAAAACCCACTCGATAACGAAATATTGAAAGGAAAGGATACAAAATTAGTTTTCATAAAACTGAATAATTCTCTCGTGAAGTATAAAAGTAATATATACTCTTCTCAATGCCAATGCTCTTTCTTAAGAGCAAGAAGGGGGAAGAAGAAAGTAGTTATTATCGATCGGCCATTGTTTACGGATGGTCCTTCGTATTTCTCTTTAGCCTGCGTATTCCTGAATTTAAAACGAGATAACATTTTTACGACGCACGTCGAAATATTTTATAAATTTATTGTGAACTTGTTCCAGTTTGCTCTCTGGGATGGAGAGGACAACCACCATCACAAGAAAACTACTTTACTGTTTCGCTCCTTTGCGATCCGTTTCTCTCCGCTGCTCTATAAGAGACATACCATTAAAATATCCGGTCTCCTAATATTTTCCCGTAAGCCTCGATTTGATAGGCATTTGACTTCCTAATGAATTGAGTCTTTTTATTCGACTGAATTAAGTCCTCAAAATAGGTGACAAAATTGCCTCACAAAAAGGTTTTTCATTTAAATGATGCCATTATATTGCAAACTTTTCATTTAATTTGATGTCTATGAATTTAAAAGCTTTTGAGAAAAGTATGAGACAAGTTTGATTAACTCCAAATGGATTTAATATAGTTTTCACATATAGTTTAGTAGTCTAACCTGTCTCTCTACTTCTATATCATACACGCACACACATGCACACACAAACGGAACCCATACACAGTCACGCACATACAAACGCATACACACAAATACACGCGCACGCATATCTACTAAATTCTGCGGTCATTTCCTTCGAACATACTGAAGCCCTGACTTAACAATTTGTCAAATTCAATACTAATTTAATCCTTTCTATGTCTTTCCACTAGTTGGGCTGGTATAGCACGACCTACTGATTACGTTGCTCGTTAGACGTTTCGACTGTTGGGCATTGTTCGCTAAAGATTGAACGATGAAAACTGATTGTTGTGAACACGAGAAGACATGAGTGTACGAACATTGATAAGAATTATTTTCATATTTTCCTTAAATAATTCTTCTTCTTTTCTTGATTCAATGCTGGAAAAAATCGTCAAATTTGTCTGGTATATTGCTCGTTTTAGCCTTTTTTAAAGCAAACAGTGTAGTCAGAAATATCGTTTAACGGTGAAAAATTTATTCAATTTTCAATTATTGAAAGGAAATGAAAATTGTGGGCATAACACATAGTACGGACGATCGATAATCGGACGTCGCCATCACGTCCGATTGTCATTACATTAACGATTTGCTTTAGGTTTTAGGTCAGTTAAAAACATAAAGAGAGTAATGACTACATTATGAATAGCGCTATATATAAATTATATATAAACATTAACAACGCAAAACAACCATCATTTCGGTCACGTTCTATCAAAAAGATTTTCGAATGAATTTTACTGATTCTCAATGTAAGGCTATTCCTTATTTCTTTCGAAATTACCGAATTTTTGTGCTTTTTTGTCCGCTTCTGATTTCATTCCTGTCAGTTTATGCCTCCTCCACAATTTTTCAGTTGTTTTTATTAAAAATTCCTTTCCTTTCGTTCTTAGTTTTACATTTAATGGTTCAAATCGCGTAGCGTTTTCGGAAGGTTGATTTCATTGAATGAAGTAAGGTTTTCCATTATTTTCCAGCATGAAAATCGAACACGGTCGGCAACAAATTGCAAGTGAACATGAAGGAAATGCAGATAATTGGCTTAAAAAATGTTTTCAATTCTATCTGCACTTCCGTTGTTCAAACGGAACGGATCGCAACGGAATGTATTGCAGCGGAAATTTAATTTATAGCTCGAGGATAAAGCAATGAATCAATGAGTTTCAAGCTAAATTCTTGCTCATGGATATTTTGTGGGTTTGTGTGGGCGTGATGGAAGCGTGATGAATGTAAGAGAACTTACTGATATCTTATTTTATTACACGGTTGAATTTTATTCCCATCCTATACAACCAGGTCTCAACAATATCGAAAAAAGCATGCTCGAAATATTCACACGTCTCGCGCTTAATAAAAAAAGAGTTTATTTTCCTGGTTTCTTTGTTTCATAAAAATACTTCGTAAACAAAAATGTTCTCAATTTTAACATTGCGCGCAACTTTCAGAACAATAACCAAAATGTTTGGTTTTGCATTTATTATTCTTCTCTCGAAATGTTTAGTTCTTGTTTTTGTTGCTATTATTATTAATTTGTTGTTGCTCTTATGGTGGTTGAATAGCCGAAAACCGAATCGTTTCAGAAACTAATCAAAATCATGTAATCAATTATTAGTTTATATTTCATTACAAGTACCAAGATTTTCTCTTGAATTTTCTGCAAAGCTTCGATTTCGGGGAAGATATATTTAGCACACAATTACTAAAACGTCCTAGACCAACATCGAGGAAGCAATTCCAGTCTTCGTGGGAAAAGAAAACAAAGAAAGTAACAAAATCTTTTAAAAAATAAAATTTTACAAAATATTAAGACGGAATTGCTGAAAAATTCACAGCAATAAATTGCGTTGTAATCCAGTCAAACGTCGCGCCAGCAGCATAAAATATACCCTACAACGTATTCCTTTTCGTACGAGAAATTAAGCGTTTATAACTCAGTTTGTGTCCCTTTCTCCTTCCCACGCTAATTTTTGAATATCCACGGGAGAGTATGAACTGCAGATACTGCAATTACTTCAATCCAACCAACAACCAAATTGGCTCACACAAATAGGCTTATGTACTTGTGCATATACGTACATGTACAGCCCAAAGCATATTATGCGTGTTTGTTCGTTCCACACACTTCGGTGTAGTTTAAAGAATCATTTATTTGCCACCTGACCGGCGGAGAGGCTTAAAATATCACTTTCAAATTAGGGCAAATTGTGGCTTAAATTATGGAAAAATTGGTTATAATGATATTTTCTCCTTTGCCTTCTTTCGAGCAAAGTAATTTATTTATGCCGCGAAACGTTTGGTTTAAAAAAAATATATATAAGGTTTTGAACATAATAAATTTATTCGTATCATAATAAAAATTAGTTTTGACGTATTGATGATGCCAAATCATAGACAACAGATCGAGAATATCTCCTGTTTAAATGCGAAATTTTTATGCGCGTTTTAAAGCTCTACTCAGTTCATGCTGAATGGAAATGTAATTTTTAAACCACACGTTCCCTAATCATTGGAAGCTTTCCTGTCCACAGCGTGAAATTTGTCAAAGCAATGACTAAAATTTTTTTAACAAACAAAAACTTTTTCTATTTAACAAACCACTTGTGAGAAGTGACTTTAACCGCAAAAACTTTGTGAGTGCTTTTGCGGCTCTTGCGCTTTTTGTTTGTAATTTCTTGCAAGTACAATTTATTTTGGTATTTAAAACAAGTCATGACGAATAAATTGAAAATAAAGTTTTGAATCGTGTTTTGAAAAAAGCATCGAATGTAAGATTTTGATATAAAAAGCGCAATAATAGCTGTAGATTAAAAGTCACAATTTTTCTGACAACTACTAAAAAAAATTACAAAATGTTGAGACTAAAAATGCGATCTCAAAATCATCACGGATTATTTAGTTATGATGTATCACCACGAGAGATGTGGGAAACAATATTTTTTACTAATTCTTTGTGTTGCTGTAAACCTTTAAGGTTATCCTTTCCATCGCATCCTGTATTAAATGCAATATATTTAATCTTAAATTGTTTGAGCAAAATCTTGTAAAATCGAATTGGAAAAAGAACAGAAAGACTCCAGTTGTTTTAAAGTAACGCGTGTTTGTGCGCTTACAAATAAAATTTGTATTCGCAAATAAACACACACGTATTCACAATGACGTGAAAACTGATAAAGTAAACCAAACCAAAATGAGAAGAGTTATATGAAAGAGAAGAATTTATATGAAAAAGAAAATAAAAGTACCAAAAGAAAGGAACATTTCCGATAGCGGTCGCTCAGAAATTTTTCAATAAATCCTGAAAAAGCGAAATAATTCATTTCTTTTTAAAATTGAATGAAAGGAATAGATTTATTCGTCGTACCGCTGAGATTAAAATCCCTTAAGAGAAAAGAACAGATACCATACCATACAATTATTGCGATGCGTTACGTTGTAATGAATTGGTTTAAGTTGTGAGGCCAGCACTCCGATTAATTTTTTTTGTAGACTTTATTCTGCCAAAAGAATAAGAGCTCCGCAAAGAGGAATTATTTTTGATACTTTTTTCCAAGTTAAATTTTTAATTAATTAAAACGTTTTTTCATTAATTCCTTCGAGCAGAGTCAATAAAATCAATTAACCAACCATGCTTCTGATAATGATTTAAGGCTTATTTTATATTTTTGATGATTTCGTGACATTTTCGTTATTGTAACCAATCAAATTTGCTTTCCTGCTTACTTACTCAGTGGTCTGATTTTTAAACCCTGCACCCGAGAGAATAAGCTATATTGACTAAGCAAATTTCTGGACATTAAAGGACAGGACGGAAAGTGAGGCATTAAAGGACAGGTTCAGAAAACGTCGATCTGTTTATCTGGCTGCGAAAATCACGACTGCAGTCGAACGGAGGGATGAAATGATCGTGACATGAAATCTGCCACGAATATTCATTGTCGAATATTCATGATTTAAAAATGGGGTAAATAGGACCACTGTCGCGCCTACATTTTATAAAAAAAATTCGTTAAACCGATTATTCAGTTTCTTTTAAGCTCTCAGGCTGGAACTTTATTACCAAGATATTGATATTAAATATTATCACTCCACAAAAAAGGGTGGAACGCGCTTCCATCACTTCATATAGATTTGGAGTACATATTTCTATCTCCACGGTGAACCGCTGATTCGATTAAAATAAAATCCACCACAATTGCTAAGGTTTGGTGGAAATTATATAGAAATGGATGCATAAGCGAACTGTTTTCAGTGCATTTCTATATAATTTCTATTTCCATATAATTTTTACCAAAAGTAAACAGAAGTGGTGGGTTTTATTTTGTGAAAAATCAATGGGACATTGTGGAAACGGATAATCCTCCAAATGTAAGTGAAATATATATTTCTTAAAATCTTGGAGAAAATTATAAATATGTACAATTAATTTTTAACATCAAGGCACAACTTTTTAAATATTTCTACTTGTACTTCGTTTTATACCAGAGAAAAGTAATTCGCACTTCGATTTCTTGTTTATTATAGTGAAATAAATTATATTCAGATTTTATTTACTGAATAGTGATATTTTATTTTTCAATTGATTAAAAAATAAGAAATTCGATTTTTTATGTTCTATGGAATCACATCTGCTATCGCTTTTCACCTAGAACTCCCCTTGGAATCGATACGTTTGTAAAACCGCAAGCGAAAAACGACAACGTACGAGTTCTCACAAATTGTGTACGCGAATTCAACAGGCCACAGAAAATGATCCTGATAAGGTATTTCTCTTTCTCCCTTAAACGTACTAAGTAAAACTTTGCGAACAAATGGGAAATTTTGAAGATAATCTAAAATATATATTCTTTCTTGAATTTACTTAACGGCATATATTCCCATTCTTCTTACCTTCCTTCCTTACTTCCATTCTCCCTCCCCTTTCGATCTTCCATTCCTCCCTATCTTCCCTTCTTCTTCCTGCCTTTCAAAGTGACAGGCATTCTTTGCTTTGAAAAACAAATTGCTTAATCAGAAATAATTAAAAGCTAAATATTTGTTGTTTTGCTTAATTATTTATATCCTTGTTTGGTTTCTTTGTTTTTTTACCTTTTTTATTAACCTAATTTCACTATCGGGACTCGGAAACATGTGTGCGTGACCTATCAGTCATTGTGGCGTGCTAGACAACGTTTTGTTAAGTAGTGTAAGCGTCGGACAAATAAAGTGATATGAGGATAATTGGTGGCCGGAAAGGATTATTTGAAATGCGTGACAGGAAAAATATTTGAAGGAAACTGGTTAGGGTTTAAGAAAAACGTTAAATAATTGGGAAGACAACAATGAAGTTTGAAAGCAACACATAAAACAACAATGATAAAAATAAACAGAGAAAAATATAGACATTAAAAAGCATGTTATGAAAGGAAAGAAAATAAGCTAGAAGTAAGGGAGGTGATAAAAACACGAGTAAAATTGTATTAATTGTTTCAGAAATAAGTTTTCGATATTAAAAAATTTGAGACAAATGAAAGAATATACGAGAAAAACAATTCATGCCATGTCTTTTAGACCATCTAATGATTTCTTGCTAATCTCCAAGTGTTGTTTCTGCGTTTCTGTTGTTGTCTTACGTTATTTTCATTTGCTATTAGAGATTTGACTTATTGTTTAATGATAGCAATTAACACACTTCAATTCCTCCTCCAAATATTTTCACGAGGGTGTTCTACGTCTACTCGAAAATAAGTTAAGTAAAAAAATTAATTTCCTTTAACTTCGGCCACTTTAACGCCTTGCTGAACAACATAATACCAAATAAGTAAATAAGAAGATAAAAAGAGGATAAGCAAAAAGAAAATGAAAGTAATAATAAAAGTTCCAGTTGCGTCGAATTGATTAGACACGATCGGAAACTCATCGAATGTTAAACTGTTGATGTGTGGGCAGATGGATGAAAGAAAGAATGGAAGGATAAATAAATAGTGAAGTAAAAAGTTGAGAACAGTTTGTTCAGTCCTCTTCAGCGAGAAATGGAAGACATGAAAAACTTATAAATGTTTTGAAATGTCTTGAGGACAATCCAAAATAAAGTGAAAACAATGTTGGTACGGACGGGAGTGATAGGTAGACAACAAAGGATAGTAGATAATGGCGACAATTAATAGTAATTTATCGAAATTTAATGACAAAAGTTTAGAAAGAAATATAAAATTTCGTCGTTACGACCCAAATCACCCCAATGTACTTGAAAATGAAGTTATGAGGTGTGTTAGTTCTAAATTTCGTAATTTAAGGAAGCATTCATATCTTTCTTTTCTTTTCATATCTAGCTAATTTTGCCAATACTTTTTTCTGAAAAGTTTCTTCAGAAAGTTCCTTCATAAACATTGCTTTCAATTATAATGAATATAATTTTCAGTGGCTTTCAATTATTTTGTTTGTTCGTTTTAGCTTTCTTTTCCTTGGACTCATTTCAAAATGATCACCCATTTCCGTTTTTCCTTCCCAATCTCTTCTCTCTTCCTTTGCCGACATCCTTTTGTTCTGCATTGCTTCACTTCTGGGTCCTTAATATTCACAGAAATTACTTCAATCAGTCACACATTTTTAATTGAAAAAAGTCAAAACTCAAAGGACCTTTTAATCAGCATCCACCAGAAAGAATGACAGTAGTACTTGCTTCCTCCCTGCCTAGTGGTACCAGCTCCAACTACTTTCGCATACTACAAAGGATTGAAAAAAAAACAACTAAAGAACGAACATACAAACGTACGAACTAATACTGACTTAACTGATTTGTACAAAATGGCTTCCGGCATTAGGCCAGTTATTGTCATTGTGAACAGCCAAAGAAAACAGAGAAGTAAACCACTTCGAATGTTGACATTCTCCTCATTATGTTTATTTTGCCTTTTAATCAGTCTCTCAAGCTACTTCAACTACATCCACAACCAATACCGACGCAATACGGTCGGTACCCTCCTAAAACAATTTTATTTTCTTTCTCCTTATTATTCCTTTAGTCTTTCCTGGTCACTGTTTTTCTTTTTGGTTGGCTTATTAGCCTTCTTTCAACATTTGCCTCATTTATTTTTTATACCCTACACACGGATGGATGAGGGTGCATTGGCTTTGTTCTTTCGTTTGTAACCCATCAAGGGAGTTGTGGCAGGTATGGAATGGACTATATAGGCTTGCTCAGATTATGTTGCCTCCTGAATCGATCTAGCCATGTCAGGTTGTCTGTCTCTCTGCCAATTTGTCTGCTCGTCTGTCCATTTCTCTGTGGCTATCGCGATTGCAGGATAACGAAAGGATTTAATTATGAAATTTGTTACGAATATACTCTGCCACCACCATCTTAGTGGCGTTGCAAATAGACAAAATCAACTTCTTTATGTAATAAATTCATGTTTTCTCCGTTGGAATCTTGAAACTGAAATTTTATTGCTTGGATAGCGTTGTTGGACATTATAATTCCGAAAACAAAAGGCGTGCAATGCGTGGATTTTTTGAGAGAAAGCGTCTTCAATACGAATTAATAGATCTAAATTCGCCAAAAAAAGGGAAATGTAAATTAAAATAACAATAATCAAACAGACATTTTTTTATTACGGGTGTAGGGTTCTGACTGGTTTATTTTCCCTTCATCACATGAAAGGAATGTTGCCCACATCATCGTTTTCACCAGATATGCTAACCGTTTCATAAACAAAATTATGCCCCATTGAAATTCATTAACGGCTTGATTATATCCGGTGATTCAATTTCTTAGTTTTGTGCCTTTATGTACTTTTTTGTTGATCCAGCTGACTAATTTTCGCAAGGTAATTGTTCTGTTATTTTAAAAAATTCTTTGTTCTTTATTATTTTTCTCATCTACTTTGTGACAGTCTGACTTTTGGGAAGAAAACGGTAATTACTGGATGATTCATTTTCTCCCCTTCTTCGTCTTATTATTTTTCATGCGATGATTTCATCGTTTACGCTATTAAAACACTTGTGAATAACTTAAACGGCTTCACCAGCTTGGCGTCTGCCAAAGAACAAGTAGTAAACAAAAAGGAAGGAAAGAGAGAAGACGATCTGCCTGTAAATTTGTTAAATAATTTAAAAGCGAAATGACAATCACGAGATTAGTGAGCAAAAAATAAAACAATAAGACAGAAAGAATACAAATCTTTGCGGAAGGAAAATTCCAAGACATTTTCAAAATAGCCTTAAGTTTTTATGCAAATACTAGTTGTTTCCTTTGGGGCGTTCGAAAGGAAACAACTTCACCGTCTCACCGTCACTACCAGCACTTGATTTCATTAAAATCGTAATAAGGACCCAACTCACAATAACAGCAAAAACATCAACAATAATAACAACAATAAAGGTGGACGGATGAGCATAACTAAACATGAGGCGGTGCTGAGCAAGAAAATACCACGATTGTAGCCGAAATAATGCGTTATTAAATGAAAACGTCGTATCCCTTTGGGCGTAGTGTAGAATGAAAATTTATGAAGTGCTCTTTTAGAATTTCGAATAGAAAATATATTATAAACCAATTTTTGTTTCGATTCTTCAATAAAAGCTTTCAAATCAATTTTTGACATCAATTCACTTTTCAGCATTTCATCATTTTATGAATCGGTACGTATGATAAATTTTTCATTCAAGTCTTTCCAATGTTCTTGGTGATCTATTTATTTTATTTATTTCATTTTCAGTAACATTTGGGTTATCAAATGAATTCTTTTCATAATATTTTTAAAGTTTCATAATTAATTTATTCGGTATTTTATATCAATTGCTTTTCCAGTATATTTCTTTCAATAATAAGCACAATAAATATATAAATTTTTTTACTACCAGACCAATATTCTATACACATTTGTTCAATGTTTTACAAGGAAACTGCTTACAATTTTCGCTCAAAATTTTTATTGGTTTTTTTTTTTTTTTGCATACTGCCTCTCAATTCTAATTTCAATATCAATTCGTTGTGAATGCTGTGTCAATTACTCAGAATTTAGTTGTCAACACCAGAATCGGGTAGATTTCGATTATTATTTGTAAAATTTATAGCAGTGGCATGAAAATGTTCATATGCGACAATTTCAGGCTTTGTAATTACAGATTCCTCACACGGAAATATTTTGTCTTTTTTATTGTTATCGAAATCGTAAGCAATAAAAATATCGATATTTTGTCCAATATAATTACTTTGTTATCATTTTTTTATTGAAAGGTCGATTCAAAATAGAATAAAGGGAGTAAGTATCAACTGACTTCGGCTTCGCTTTGACGCGTAGAGTTACTTCAATGAAGGATTGTGTAATTCCAATCAATATTCCTTGAAGCTTTATCTTAACAATGTCATGTGGTTGACACTTTGATTTATTACCCTGTTCGGCCATGTTGTGCTCTTGTAATAATTTTGAAATTCATGACCCGCAAAAAGAAAAAATACCTACGAAACTCGTTCGAAACACACTCGTTCGCCTGATTTTTGAACGAAGGAAATCAAGATTAAATTTTTAACTAAACCAACATGAAGGAGTCTTTTTCGTTTCATCCGGACCGAACTGAGTTCCCACTAAAATTCTATTTACACTTTATATCCGGACATTTGAGAATGTTTTGTGTTTCCATTTGCAACACGTTAAAACATCTAGCACTAAAAAATGAACAGGTGTTTCCACAAAATCAAAATAGGAACTATTATTGCGAGTATAGATTATATAACCATGAGTCTGGTGGAAGTTGTTCACTTTATCTGCGGACGTTCGAAAAAATGCCCGCAATTAATTTGAATTAATTATTGAAAAGTAATACAAAAATTCATTTACTCACCCGAAAATTATACAGGTTTAATGAAGCAATACCATGCAATACAAACAATATGAGTTTTTATGCATTAAAATAACAAACGTCGGATCCTGGGCGTGTAGACACGGCAATGTGCTTAACCGACGAAACGCGTTGCAGCGAAACAAATTAAAGTTGATAAAGAGTTTGCTTAACACACGGCGATCATAATTAAATTAAATTGATTGTATAAAGTTCAAACGGTGCGTGAGTGATGAAGGGGAGGGGAGAAGAGAGCAGTGAGCCTTATTGAAAGTAAAAAAATTTTATCAGTTAAATGCAATTGGCGTTGACGGTAAGGATGATGATCATGGTGGGTATAGTTGCCCATATGCGAATGTATTAATTTTCATTTAATGCTTTGTTATTTTTAATGATGTTGTCGCTCTTACTGTTCGTATTTTTTTGCCATTTTTGATGGCGCATAACTCGGAAAACTGTAAATATTTTTGATATTCATAAAATCGATTCAGTAAAAAATAAACTGTTCTGTAATTGTCTCATCAATGTCTCAACAATTTCGGGTAATAACACAATTGAGTTTTATATTTATGCAACATCTTTTGAATTAATCGTATACGATATTATAGGTTCTACTTGATACTAAGTGACTCTTTCATGCAAGTTGTTTTAATTTGCAAGTAGTTTAGTAGTAGTTTAGCAAGTAGTAGTAGAAAATGCGAATGGTATTAAAACTGCGTATGAAAGGTGCATACTTTTAAAAATATTATAAGACAATCATTTTCCCAGAAATATTTTTTTTAAAGAAAACCCGTTTCTTCGGTAATAAAAATGTCCAGAATATTTTATATAAATCCACTACTGAAACACTAATGGTTTCTAAGTAGCTTTTTTAATAGTGGAAGCTTTTTGAGTGATTCATCTCTCATTCTTTTTCTCTTTCTCTATTTACTCTCTTTAGTAAATTGACCACTGAATTATCACCTGCTACCGCAATTCAACAGTCAGTTGCAAAAAAATTCCACGGAATATTTGCACATTTGTCATAAAAGTGGAAACCTTGTAAGAATAGCAGGTGTTGCCTTAAGTAAAAAATATGTTATTATATTAACTTATTTTCACAACCACTCTGCATATTATTCAAAGTCACTGCTTATGCTTTTGTTGGTTTTTTTTCTTCCTTTCTATTGAGAACCTTACGCATTATCTCAAATTTCATTACATTTCCTCAATTCCGCGATACCCTGTATCGTTTTGTTAACCCAACCTGTCATCGAATCTACTTGGAAAAGGATCAGAGAGGGAGAAGCTACTAAATGAAATTTAAAGCTCTTGTTCGTACAATAGCGTACGCAAAACATACGTTTATTTTTTGTAGGCTTGCGTGCATATGCGTAAACATAATACCAGAAGACTTGCATAGAGATCGCCTGAGGAATAAAACTGAGACGGACTGACTAATATAATAGCCACAATGGCCACAAATGTACAAGCTGGGAAACGAATAGGGTCGATGCAAACCGGTTTTATGGGGTCTACCGTACGATAGACAGATCCGAATAATATATATCCTTAGATCTATCTAACTGACTGGCAATTATTGACAAATAGGAGAAGGAGAAGAAGAACGGATATACCTAATAAACGTTTGAGATGGTAACGGATTGGCTTTTACACGTTATGCTGCTAACTCTTTCATTGTTTTATTTAAGAAAGCCTATGTGTCTATGGAAATTGTATGTACGTTTGTACAAGGTGTAACATTTTGTGTCTATTTGTTCTTCTGCTTATGTAGATATTAATATTTCTTCAGTTGTCCTTCCGCTCCTAAATATTAGTTCACATCTTTATTAGCTCGACCTTTACCGTCAGTCTTTATCATAAATGTTTTCCCTTGTTTCTCGACGAATGCCAGTGCGTTGTCTACTCCATCAATTCCTCCGCGTCAAATGATGAGCCGTGAATAAGACAGACAGATGGGCTCCACCATAATCATGTCACCATATTCATGTCGTGGCGTCAAGCAATTGAAACGACAGCAATCCTGGCGGCCATTAAAATCGCAGTTTACATTGCTGTAGCTCTTGTCGTTCCCATTACAATTGTCATCGCCACTGTCATTGTCATTGTCATCACAAACATGGTTGCTAAGATATAAACAAACGTTTAATTGCGTAATAATGTTCGCTGTTGACAACAAAATGCATTAAGGTTTATGAGAAAATCTGCGGAAACATCAGAAAGCGAAGCAGATGCAAATAGGCGGGGGGAGGAAGCGCGATGCCAAAGAGGCACGTTCGCTAAAACGAAAAAGGAGGAGAAGTATAAAATGTATCGTGAATTAGCATTAAACTGGAATGTTTTTGCATATAAATACTCATACACGAACACACACCAT
Source organism: Physocephala rufipes (assembly GCA_963966595.1). Classification (NCBI taxonomy): domain Eukaryota; kingdom Metazoa; phylum Arthropoda; class Insecta; order Diptera; family Conopidae; genus Physocephala; species Physocephala rufipes. Next base: position 35,659,176 of record OZ016502.1, on the reverse strand, counting down.
CACACATACACACACAAGCACAAAATGGTAATCCATGCATAAATCCAAAATTCCTGAATGCAATATTTTAATCTTTCTTTTAACAAATATGCTTACCTACATTTATGTGTGCATATGCACTACACATACAAATACGCACATACTTGCAAAAATTCATGCATAGACACTTAGTAGAAAATAAATAAAAATGCAAATATAAATCAATGTGCAAGCGAATGAACGACAAATTCATTAACTCTTCGCAACTCACTTCAGTTGGCTCACTAATGATAACACTAACTATTAGAAAGGCAGTCACATAAGATGCGAAATTATAATTTCCGACAACGGCAAGTGCAGCAGCAAAAGCAACATCTACGGAAAAACCATTTGCTATCGTCGATGTCACTTTGACAGTCCGACCTGTAAGTCTATACACATGCACATACATACATAAGATAGGCACAAATATTGTTTCATTGTATACTATAAACAATCTTGTTTGTTGGGGTGTGCTTCACATACTCAGAGATCCTCCTGAAATCAGAAAACTTAGTTTCCTTTAAGTTTTAAAACATTTAAGTTTTTGTTTGAGAACGTCAACTTCTGTTACATCTGCGCATACGTGTGAAACCAAAATCTATTTTGATTGCAATGAGTATGGGCTCATACCCACGTCAATTTCGGAAGGAACTTTCCTAGATTATGAGCTTAAAAAAGCAATTTTGTATCCAAAATTTCCGGCGATCTACAAGAAACGAATTTTTGGGCACCGATAAACTTGCATACTCCTTAAGATGTGAGCGACTCTCTGTCCTTTACGTCCATTTCTTTGGAGTGAACCTTGAGAATGTACTCGCATGTAGAAACTTAAAATTATTACCATTTTGCAAAATGTGATACTGTGCCGCAATCATATATGATTTTGTTCGAAGACAGAATAGTCTTTTTTGTTGGGAAGTTTTGTTGGGAGTTATACAGAAAGAAAGATAGACGGAGGGACATCCTTAATATCTTCTTTAATATGTTACACAAAAATATGTTAACAAACTATGTTAAACACAATATGAAACTACACTTAAACCCTCGGGGTTAGGGTAGGCAAAATGTACATAGTATACAACATTTATGAGAGATTAAATTCAAGCAACATGTATTTTTTTTACTACTGCATACATGAAACAACCAGGGAGCCTTAAAACATGACAAAATAATTACGATATACTACAGCCCACCATTAACACTGATTAATGTGTTAATGGAATGGGACTCCACTAACACAAAGCACAAACACGCGCATTCGCACATGTTTACATTCAGGAGACATTCATTTACACACATATCCGTAATGCATATAAGCACGTGGTAACATTTATATGTTTTATATAAATAAGTCCAAAAAAACGACAAATGGATTCGTCTCCACAGCAGTCTCAAAAAACGGAAAATCATAATCATGAATTTAAGTTCTTAATGAAATTTCTTTCCAAATCAAGTATTTCAGTAATTTAGTAGACACTTTTGAGGTAAAATAGCGTGGTAAACACTAATTCGAACAAAATACTTCGCCGGATGGGTCAAAAATATCAGAAAATTGCCGCAAATGGAAAAAGTTATGTTATGTTTTAAAGTTCACTAATAAATACAAACATCATCTCGGGGGCGTGAAGTCTGAATTAATAAAACTATTGTTGTATTAGCATGCGTTTTATACAAAAGCGAACATTATATGGTTTCTCCCGAGAAAATAAAAAGTGAAATCCTTAGAAAGGATATTTCCAAAAAATTTTAGACCTTTAGTGATTACAAGCTTTGTTTTGCTTTAATCGCAATCACCCTTGGTCCTTACGTTTTCTATGACCCTGCATCCCAAGTACCACCACTATTGCCTTCATAAGCGCTTCACTCGATTTATATCCTTACCCTTTTCATCTTTTCTTCAATGTTTTCGTAAATTTTCAGTGATGGAGAAATGAAAAATGTGTTCGTCAGGACTTTTAGGAATGTTTATGAAAAAGTTTGGAAGCAGATAGAATTCAATTAATGCTTTTATTGTGGTCACTCACCGTTTTGCGAGAGCAAGACGAATCGGGTGATTCTCGAAATAAGAAGAGCGAAAATAGGGCAAAAGAAAAGGGCAATGTGTAAACTATTTGAAATATTTGCACTCAAGCTTAATTTACTACTGAACATGTTGAAAGCTCTGCGAAAGCAAGAAACTGAGATAGAAAACAAAAACAACTGAAAGAGAAGAGGTGACTAAAAAATAAATGATGCTTTTGCAAAGCGAAAAATTCAAATGAAATAAAAGAAACTGTTTAATTTTGAACATAGAAGAGGACAGAACATTGAACAGAAGGAAATATCATTAAAAAATAGTTATAAAATTTTTTGTAAGTAAAAAAGTTTACTGAAAATCTAAAAAATATTCCTCAAAATGAAAATATATTTCTAGAAAAAATTCTTCTAAAAGGACCCGCGCGAAACGCGGATTTATGACTTACCCGACATTCCACCCGAGCTCAGCTTAGACAATCGCATGCAAGAATGTAGTGAAGTTTGTTCGATTTCGAGAATTTAAGATGTGTTTGCTCACAACCATTGTATTTGAAAGACGCAATGGCGAGCGAGACTGCTCACAGCAAGGAGGCTGACTAGCAGTTTCACTATTACGTTTGACGTTAGCGTGATTTGCTGCCACTAAGAGGTTGTATACGAGGTGATATTTGTCGATTTCGCTACGAGAAGTTCAAATCGACATTATCTCCCTTTCTCTGCCTCCTCTCCACTTATCTCACTATCATTGTTTCTTTCCGTACTCTCTCTGTCTGTTTCTGCTATTTCAAAAGGCAAAATGCACATCATTGGGAATTTATGAAATTCAAGTTTTTCCACTTATTTTTTCAAGCACAGTAACCCTGAAATCATTCCATCTAACCGAACAGACGCTTACCAACTTTACTGATTTTTTTGGATTTCGTTTTATAATATAACATTTTTCATCATTTTGCCGTCTTTGGTCGCATTTAAATAAATGATGATGGCTCGCTCATGTCGTTACCATACTTTCGAAATTTTTTAGAGCCGTAAATAAAAGCGGCAACATTTTGACGCAATTTGTCTGATTTAATGGTGACTGTGGTGATTATGATAATGACTAAGGCGTTGAAGTGGTGGAAAAGCGGAAGTGAAGAGAGAGAGGGCGAGAGGGAGGGAGTGATGACAGAGACAGAGAGCATACTGAATCTCGGGAAAATATTTAACCAACTTTTCTCCCTTTCTGAAAACTTTAATCCTTTTAAAAAATGTCGCAACAACTTTCCCGATTATTTTTCAGTTAGCAAAAATATAACAAATTATTGTAAATAAATCAAAATAATGACTTCGGGATGGAATAACAAAATTAATTTTGATGATAACTTTGCTTAAATCATTTAAGATTTTTGCTTTCGGTTTTGGTTTTTTAACACCAAAAGGAATTTACGGAGCATGACGGTGGTTTGCCTAAGAAGGAAAAGAAGAAAGTAGAGACAGATGATGGAAGTCCAAAGCGAAAAGGATAGAGTAACGCTAAACGAAACTGATAATTTTTATAAAAACAGCTTTTCATTCCGTCAGCAAATATAAACTTTAATATTTACAGATACAAACACATACACTTAAATCAATACATTTTGGCCCGAACTAGCTCAAGCAACACGCATACAAATGGACGTATATTCATTATGCAGTGTTTCGAATTGTAAATTGTTTATTAGATTTTGATGAGTCAGGATGGGAGGGAGAGGATAGTAAGAGCGACGTTATCTACATTATTCAATTGTCAAATTAAGAGCAAAGGCCGTAACGCGATTAAATTCTGAAGAAAGAAGAAGCAAAAGTAAAAAGAAGAGATGATTAAAAAAACAGCGATATGAAAATTTGATATTTAGAGAAAGGGAGGTGAAAAGAAAGAGGTGAAGACTAGCAATAATATCGACATCGATAGATTATGGTTTCTTTGCCATTTAGTCTGTACGCGTATTAATATGCATGTTTATTCATACATACGATTAAGTGTGTGTATTAGTGGCTAGACCGCACAGAGAAAGTAGAATGATCGTTGGCGCATACCATTAATTTCTCATCATCTCACTCATTTACTCGCTTCAAGTAATGCCATTATTCATCAATTCACATCACTATTCGTTCAATAATGTCCTCGCTTTTGTTGTTTTACAAAAACACTATTTTCAAACAAATGCATCGTCATGCACTTGGATTGACAGTATCATTTTTCTGTAAACCAATAACAAAAACAACGAAATGAATGGAAACCGCCATCAGCATTAGAAGCAATATTGACAAAAACAACATTATCCTCTGACAACAATAGCAATCAAAGTCCTCGTGAGCATTAATGTTATCAACAAAAAAGGAATGAATAATGATCAGGGAGGAATGAATGATCGACTGGATAGATGGTCGAATGAATGAATGAAGAAATGAATATTATGAACAAAGTATACCGTAATTTTTATCATCGTATCACACTCGATTTTCACTCGAGGCAACAATTGCATTCGCATGCATCGATAGATTATCAAGAGTTTGTTTGGTGTGGTTGGTCGAATCTATGCTCCATGACCAAGATTGATGACATATCAAACGAGAAGGGAGGAAGAGGAGTGAAAGAGATGTTGAACGTTTACAGTGCAAGTAAATGATAAGACTGCCGCTTGAACGACGAGTGTGCCATCGTTGTCACTGACGAATCGTTATGAAAATCTGAATTGGCTGCTGCAACTGCTGATGATCGCTGATGCTGTTATCGTTGCAAAGACAGATAATTATTGACGTTGAACGAAAGAATAAGCGAATGCGTAAATGAATGGATTAATGGATAAGTATGGACAGATTTTGACATATGTCATAGCATTATTTTGTTAGTATCAGTCTTTGATTTTTCTTTTCGTGCCCACCCTACACCCAAATGGCAATCCTATCATGTTCACTTTGTGCCTCCGTCTGTAACACATTAACCAAAGCTTCCTTGAGTGACAAAGATATATACACTTTTCCGTCTCAGAATAATCTTCTGTGACACCCTTTCACAGACTCTAATTTTAGTCGTTTCTGTTATTTATTTATGATAAAATTGTTTGTCGTTTACATTAGAATATCGAGAAGAGAAAATACTTTTAAGGTAAAGATCTTCTTCCACTGGGTAAAACATTGATTAGGGAAATTATTTGTAATAGTTGTTCGATTCATTATGAAAGTAATCGGAATCATTGAACACACATATACTAGGTGTAAAAATCGAAGCTGAATTATATTTAGAAAATGAACTTTTCTGTAAAACTTGTTCCTAACATTATTCCTATTCCGTACTCGTGCAGGAGATATGTCTCGAGTCACAGAAAATTTGTTGTTGTTTCACCAGAAAAACGACGACATGAATTGCAATCTATGAAATCTCTTTCTTAGCCGGACATCTGTCCTAAATCTGAGCTAAATCGAGATAGATAGACGAAAAGAGAGAGATGAGAAAAGAAGAACAACGAGAAATGGAAATTTTATTATCAGTTTAATTGAGTATCGGCATGACACGTGACGTTGCGCGGACGTTGCGAATACCATTGTTCTCCAAGTTGTTGTTTTTCATTATTGCTGTTTGTTTGTTATCCCCGTCAGTAAGTGTACATAGTCCCGTGGTCATCACCCCCCCATTAGCGAAATTCTTATGAATTTTTAATTTCAAGTACAATTGCGGTATTTCAGGCCATGAAGTTGCCGAAATGCTTTGGTCTATCTCTCACTTTTTATCGCCCTAAACCAGCAACACCTTTGTGCTTTATTTGATCAGCTCTGTGATTAGTTTGAGGCGTTGCACTTCCAGTTATAAAGCACATTAAAATTTGGTATGATTCTATTTGTTTTTCCTGATGTCATCTCAAAACCATCACCACTCAAAGCTAGAACAGCAACATATCTTCTAGTCCCTTTCACAAACGTATTGTGAGCTGGCACTTTTGCAGTTTACGGTTCTTGTTATTTTGATGTTTTTGTTATTTTCTTTTCTTTGGCACTTTTTTAGTCATGCTAGTTGAAAAGGGACCGAATAAAAAAATAAATAATGAAAAATTAAATCTCGAAAATAGACAAATAAAAGTCAAACTTCAACAATTGAATAAAAAATTTTACAATTTTTGTTACACGGTTTTATAAAATTTGACAGTTTTTATTGAATTTTTCCATAATTTTACAGCAGACCGAGAAATCTGAAAAAGAGGAAGGTTAAAATGGCAAAAGGATTGCATTATTATTGAAATTAGGATTGAATTATTATTAAAGGATTTAATGTATTGACAACTTTTCCTGCAATATTCCTGCATTTTACTTGCACAATAAAATTATGTCTGTTTGAACAATTTCTTTTCTACTAACACAAATCTTTCTTAAGCCATTGTAAAACTATTTGCTAAACGCACATTGTCCTTTTTTCTATAACACGACTTTTTCGTATTATTTTCACTTTTTTGTTGCGAACGTCATGATTTCCAAGGCTCTTTTATCAGCTTTCGATAACAACTTTTTTTGATAACAACCGCTTGTCTTCCCAGTAATTTTAGCAGAGTAGTTAACTAGGCAGTCCCGTGGTCATCACCCCCCCATTAGCGAAATTCTTATGAATTTTTAATTTCAAGTACAATTGCGGTATTTCAGGCCATGAAGTTGCCGAAATGCTTTGGTCTATCTCTCACTTTTTATCGCCCTAAACCAGCAACACCTTTGTGCTTTATTTGATCAGCTCTGTGATTAGTTTGAGGCGTTGCACTTCCAGTTATAAAGCACATTAAAATTTGGTATGATTCTATTTGTTTTTCCTGATGTCATCTCAAAACCATCACCACTCAAAGCTAGAACAGCAACATATCTTCTAGTCCCTTTCACAAACGTATTGTGAGCTGGCACTTTTGCAGTTTACGGTTCTTGTTATTTTGATGTTTTTGTTATTTTCTTTTCTTTGGCACTTTTTTAGTCATGCTAGTTGAAAAGGGACCGAATAAAAAAATAAATAATGAAAAATTAAATCTCGAAAATAGACAAATAAAAGTCAAACTTCAACAATTGAATAAAAAATTTTACAATTTTTGTTACACGGTTTTATAAAATTTGACAGTTTTTATTGAATTTTTCCATAATTTTACAGCAGACCGAGAAATCTGAAAAAGAGGAAGGTTAAAATGGCAAAAGGATTGCATTATTATTGAAATTAGGATTGAATTATTATTAAAGGATTTAATGTATTGACAACTTTTCCTGCAATATTCCTGCATTTTACTTGCACAATAAAATTATGTCTGTTTGAACAATTTCTTTTCTACTAACACAAATCTTTCTTAAGCCATTGTAAAACTATTTGCTAAACGCACATTGTCCTTTTTTCTATAACACGACTTTTTCGTATTATTTTCACTTTTTTGTTGCGAACGTCATGATTTCCAAGGCTCTTTTATCAGCTTTCGATAACAACTTTTTTTGATAACAACCGCTTGTCTTCCCAGTAATTTTAGCAGAGTAGTTAACTAGGCAGTGTGTGGATATTTTTTAAACTAATCATATCGTACAGTTTTCTCTATTAGTATAGACTCTTATGGCTGAAGTTTTGGCCCAAATACTTTGCTTGCTCTTCTAATTAAGTTAAAACCGATTTGTAAATCATTAAAATATTACATGAATTTGTTTTGATTTTCCAACTTAGTTATTAGTTTATGAATTTATGAATGCAATAAATAAAATTAAGAAGTATTTAAATGAACATAAACATAATAAATTATAGTCTTTTTAAATCTTCTAAATCCTTTATGTTACATCCATAACGTAAAATATGCAGACATAGTGCGTAACAGCTTAAAGTATAAAATTATTTATGGAATAGAATTTAATTTTATAAATCAATAATTGAAATTTCAAAACAAAGCTGGTGAAATAGCAAGTCATAATATAATTTTCAGTCACAATTACGGCCAGAAACGGAATCAGGGTTGATATGGTGAACTGCCGGTGGCGTAGCATACAAGAAAGATACATCAGCTGCAATCCAGATGAAATGATCTTCGCACAAAACGTGCGCTTACCCGCTGCACTGATTATTCCATCATTAGGGCATTCCATTTCGCAAACCCCGTATCAGACAAAAAAAATATTTTAAAATCGAAATAAATAATGAAATAAAAACCTTTCCACTTGACTGTTTTAAACCCGAAATTGTTAAAACAAAACAAACACTTGATACGAAAATTACATACACATAAAAGCAATGAAATATATATATTTTTAATTTCTTTTTATAATGTAGATTAAAATGATAAATTTTATTTTTTAGTTCTAATATTTTCGCGTTGAAATTAACAAATTTTCCTTAAGAGCTCTATATAATAATATCCATCAAATATAAAATGAAAAATTATAAATTCAAAATAAAAGAAGCCAAACCCATTAAAATAAAGTGAAATAATTTAAAGTATATAACTTACTTTTAGTTCACTACAATAAATTGCTCTGTGTTTAAAAAAGCGTAATAAGCATTGATTGCGATAAACTATTATAAAGAAACAATTCTTATAATATTTTGAAGTGAAGCAAACAGCTTGATATTTCAATTTTACAACCGAGAGGAAAAACCAAAATCATTCTTGTCGTATTTGTTATTTTTTGTGTCTATCAAGACTTAAAGTTGTAAATTGTTTGAGATAAGAAATTTCTAAAGTGATAGAACATGGCGAGAAATTGACGTAGAAGAAGATAAGGTGAGGATGCACGATTTTGATCACAACAATAAGTGTTTACGTCTATTAATCGTTCATATTTAATCATAAAGGAAGGTAATACATATGCTAGTTTACGACTGAAGCTTGATCAGAAAGCACAGGCAAAATTATACGCTCAGCGAAATCAAAGCAGTTCTCCTATCAATTTTAAAGTGAACAGATGTTCGTCGAAACCTCCGCGAAATATAATTCTGAGTCAAAAAGCTGGCATGGTCCACCACCAGGAATACCATCGCATGATCCAGCGTCATCAATTGGAAAAAGAATATTTAACATAATGAAATCAAAATCGAATGCAACGGCGTTGGTAAGACTGATGTTATAGAATTATTTCGATGCAGTATTTCACCTTTACGGAAATGTTTACTTCCATTGCTCTTTCGTAGATCTCAGATAGTGAGGGGATTAGTTTAACTTATGAGGATGTGCTTAGGGACAGCATACGTATTGCCCAGTATCTTCATGAGTTGCAACTAAAGCCGAACGTTATTATCGGTGTCATTTCAAGGCAGACCACATCGATAATCAAAGTTATGTTGGCGTGCTATTTCAATACTACGCCCTTTCACGCAATCAATCCCAACCACGAGCAAGGTAGGATAATTTTCTTCAAAAACCTATGCTCTTAAAAGCAAGTTTTGAAATTGAAATTGATGAATTGCTCCCCCCCCCCTTCAGATTGATTAACAAATTTTGGTTTGGTTAACAAATTGGCAGGATGCTTACAATCAGCTTTTTAAATATTTTCAGCTGTACAAGAACATCTCTTGGCCATCACCCGTCCGAAGCTGATATTTTGCGAGAGTCTGTACTATCCCACCATTAAAGCTGCGTGTCTAAATGTGCGTCTGGATGCAACCATTTACACAACAGATTGCCATATTGATGATGTTATTAACCTGAACGATATAATTCATCGGTCTACTTCAACGGAATTATTTTATGAGTAAGTTCGTGTATCCTAAATCAATAATGCGCTATAGAAGAATCTTTCTCTACGTACGCCAGACCCATGGAACTCTTTGAAGGTGCTTCCCAGACTGTCTCTATTAGTAATTCTTCTGGTACCACCGGGCCTCCGAAGGCCGTTTGCATTTCCAATGAGACAACAAACGAAATGTGTGATTTCTGTGGTTTCGATCAAAACGATATTATACTTAGTTTCAGTCCAATCGATTGGATGACCGGCATTATTTACACTCTAGGCTCAATGTTTGTTGGTGCAACACGCGTGATCACAACCACTCCATTTACTCCTCAGTATATGTTGTCATTGCTGACCAAATATAAGGTTACAGCCGTAAATATTGGACCCACAAATATGGCATGTCTCTTTCAAGTGGAGAATATTGATCAGATTGATTTCTGCAAAGTGCGTCAAGTATTCACTGGAGGCAGTATTTTATCATCAGCAGTGAGATGCAAAATGCGTAAACTTTTGAAGGATCCAAAACGTCAAATTATAAAAAATGGTTACGGGAGCACGGAAGCTGGTGGAGCGATCACATTAAATTGGAATGACGACAAACCAACGTCGGTGGGTCGACTTTTGAAAGGTTGTCAAATGAAAATAATTGATGAAGAAGGTCGACCTCTGGGGGTAGGTGAGATGGGTGAGATTCTTGTGCACAATGGCAAAAAATGGAGCGGTTATTATGGCAAACCGGAAGAGTCTGCAAGGATGCAGGATTCCTGCTTATGGTTTCATACCGGAGATTTGGGTTATGTTGACAAGGATGGTGATCTTTTTGTTGTGGATCGTAAAAAGGACATTATGAAATATTGTAATATGCAGTATTCTCCACAAGAAATTGAACAATCAATTGCTGAACTACCGCAAGTGATAGAGGTTTGTGTTTTCGGCAATACTAACGAAACGGAAGGTGATCGCGCTGCAGCAGCCGTAGTTCGACGTCCTGGCAGCCAACTAACAGAAATGGATGTCATCAAGCATGTTGAAAACAGATTTCCGGTTGATTGGAAGCGTCTTCATGGAGGCGTTTTCTTTTTGGAATCTTTACCGAAAAACGGTAATGGGAAAATATTAAGACGAAATGTTAAGGCAATCGCCTTGAAGCAATAGATAGGCACATCATAATGCACTAATATCTATACAAAATGAAGTATTCAAAAGATGGTTTTAAAGCTCCCTACAGAAGATTTTGTTGAATGGTACCTCGAAATAATCTGATTAATATCCATGACATGCATGGAATTTACTGCATTAGCGGCTTTAACCGAACAAGCTACTCAAAACCTATATTTAAAATAAAAGAATGTTTAAGGGTGGCCGTTTTATATTATTTACATTATTAAATTTTATACTGCATAGCTTTTTTTTAATCATTCTGAAAACATTTCTGACTAACTATAAGCAAAAACCGCAAAAGAGACGATACAGATGTTAATACACGCGCACACACATACACACGCACACACATTCACACACTCGCACCCACGGACACGTACTCACATGAATAACTACTGATTGTGTTATCGCGTCTAATGCCGTTCCGGATTGCGTCTGATTGTATTATTGTTCCGGAAGCAAATAAATCTTGTTAAAGCAATTCAATTGAGGCAAATCTATACAAATAACAAAAACTTAATATTAATAATAATAATAGAAACAACGCAAGTAACACAAACAACGGTGACAATAACACAGATTACAACAAGGGAAATGGTCAGGAAAATTATGATTGTAGTGGTTAGGCGAGTGCGGACACCCATAACAGCGCCAACAGTAGCAATGCCGATAACAACAAGGTTATTCTGTTGTCGTAACGAAAATCTACCGATAACGATACCAAGCCAACACACACTCATTATTGCGAACAGAATCAGCACCAGTCCCAGCATCAGCAGTCGCTTGTAGTGGTCGCTGTTATTTGCTTCATATTCGCTACGATCCGCTACGCTTCCTTCTCCTTTCATGTTGAATTAAACTAATGAGATCTAAAATCTGCACAAATCGAAATTGAAATTGTTGGTGGCTCTTTTTGCACGCGCATTATTTTACCTAAGTGCATACAAACGTACCTAATCACTTGCATACTCACACATACAAACCGCATAACTCAAATACAATAGAAGTGTGAATTGGTGGCAGTCGATATATTTGCAAGGACTCGCTTTTACCTTCCTCTTCCTCTTACTCCTCATTAACGTTGGTTGTTTGTTTTACCATATCTTTACACAATTTTATTTGAGAGTGAGTATGCGTCTTTTGTTTGTATGGCGATAAATCCGTTTGATTTCAGTTATTGTGGCAGTTGTTAATTTAGGAACAACCCAACACTCTTGAATCCTTCCTTGTCAAAACTCCATAAAAGCCCCTTAACCGCAAATATGCTTCATTGCAAATAGCCCCGAGACTCACAGACGACAATGGGAGAAAATAGTAGGATGGGTGGTAAGTGATGCATTGATTTATCAACATGTCATCATTTAGGGTGGGCAGGGAACTTTATGGAAGTCAGGTGGCCAGAAATTGGTACAAGAAGAAAAGGATGATTAAAAAAGGAATCAATATTATGTTGAAGGAAAAGGGGATGATGACATATGCGACCAAGTATACCATAAGTTTGTTTTGAATTCCCATTGGCTCAATGAATAATAGTCCATGGTATAGTTTCGTACTCGAGTGTTCTTAATACTTCGAATCTCCTTCATTTTATCCTTCACTATTATTATTATCTCACCACATTGATAAGATCGAAGGGCTAAGAAATGGAACGACATCGTAACTATCAAAGCTATCGTTATGAAATATATCTCTTATTATAATATGCTCCTCATCGGGAATCCGGAGCCTTTGAATAATAAATTACTCAATCTCCAGTCCAGTCCAATGAAATGAATTTATATAAAACTATCCTAGCTCCTCTGATTAGGAGAAATCTCACCAACTTTTCGCCCGTGTAAAGAAAAAGTCAAACAAAGAGTAAAGACATCACAATGAAAAGGTCGTGACGGTGAGAGTGGGAGAAAATCAAAAAACTTTTCAATTTTCTGAGCATTTTCGAATCTGAAGCAACATTTTCGAATTTACCTTTTGATAAAGTGTCTCCAGAAAGTAGGTGTAATTTAATGATAAACAAAATCACAGCGGGGGCAGTCGAACTTAATCATATTACATGTTTTCATTTAATTTACAAATGAGTTCTCTCGTGCTAATTATCTGTCTTTTTCTGTTTCTCATTCAATTAAGAAATTAGCTTGTAATGGATGTTAGTCCCGAAAAAATTTTATTTTACTTTCTTGCGTTTATAGTTCTTACTTATTTAACGTTATTTCAATAAAGCTTCACGATAGATAATTAATGAGGCGGGAAGAAGAAGTAGAGGACAAGAGCGAATAAGAATACGTAGAAATAGTAAAAAGTTGCTTGCGGAGAAGTGCAGATAAAAGAAAACTTTAAGGCAAGTTAAAAATAATTCGTTGGTTTTTGATAAACAAAACTTTTAGACGAAGTTCTTATTTTCTTGAAATGATTTTTACGCATGGTCACCTTAAATACTTACGGCACAGATCAGAAATATCGCAAAGAAAGTTTTACTGCTGTCAATGGGTTGCATTGTTTACGGTCAACGCATTTTTGATTATCTTTATTTTTATTTAGTTTGCTTTTATTTATTTTTATCTTTTCACTATTTGTAACAAACATCATCGGAGTTAGGAAATAGAGAAAAGTTTTTAATTTCCTCCGATTTTTTCTTTCAAAACCATTTAATTTTTATTTTCTGGATCTTTACTTTACTTCTATTTAGTTTGCTTTACTTTAACTGAGTTGATATCTCCTTTTTGTCCTCGTACCATAAATTTGTAAAATTGATGCTCGTCGTGCTTACAATGGAAAACTTTTAATGAGGAGTGAAGGGGGAGGAAAAAGACAATGTATGTGTGACCACGACGTCATACTAACGACGAAAAAGAGCCGAGCAGAACAATGCCACTATCTCTGTTAAACTAAGTTCTCTCACACCGAAGCCGCAACCACTACCGATGGCGCTATTGCGCCAACGCCGTCATTTCTCGCGCGTTGCTTAGGCTGTTTAGATTTCTTGTTGATCAAACTGCATTTGACGGGTGGGCCAAACATATTGCTGTAAAAAGTTTTTAAACACATATATGGAAAAGACCGAGAGAAGAAGAAAATTTGTTGTTTGGGCCAAGATGAGAAGATGGAATTAGATTGAGGTAAATAACTTCTGGTGATGTGTGTTAAATTGGTTTGTTTGTGGCGTGTTAATGCGTTTGTTAGCTCATTTATTTGTATGGTTATTCTTTTCTTTGTTTAAGTCCTTCGATTTTGGGATCAAAATTGATTGTAGCTCAAAAGTTACGGAAAGGTTCTTAGGAAAAGTTTTAATTTGATTCTCCAATGAAGGAGGGTGAACATAAAAATGAAGAAAATAGAGGACGAATTGAACAAATTATATAAAATAATACTACCAGAAAGAGAATTCAATCATGATGAAAATAAAGTTTATAAAAATATTTCGAACGAGTTGTCAAAAGCGTTTCCAATAGCGATAACTAAGCAAAATTTAAGTGTTCTTCGTTATGACATGTGGTGAATTCGAAGAGCGTAAAGGATCGTCTTAGAAGATAATACTATGTCAATATGTAAATGACTCTGGGTCCAATTGGATACAAATTCGAAGTAAATCTGATTGAATAATAAAACAAAAATAATTTTGATGACAATGTCTAAATTGTTTATTGAGTGAAAAAATTGTGCACTGTTTTAATGAATTACTTGGGATTGGATTTTGGAAAAGCCCGTATGGTTAAATTTAAAGCTGAGAGCGAAGATAGCTAAGAGAGAGAGAGGGAGAGAGAGAGGAGGAGAGCTAATTACTGGTGAGTAATATAGTTGCCAGCTAATTAGCCAAATTATGGAAATCGTTCTTCGAGCTTTTGTATTAAAGAAATTTTAACCAAAAATATATAAGGGGTATATGGGAAGCATCTCCCCATATGTTAAACGAATATTAAAGATGTTCACATTAGTCTAAATAAAATATATAGTTAATGCACTTTTGAAACATTTCTATTGTTTTTAATAATTAAGTTCTTCTATGAAGATTGTGATAATTATAACCACTTTCACAGATTTGTCTTTTTTATCAGTATTAATACGAGAATTTGGGGGTGATGCCGATTCTCTTTGTCTAAGTTTTCCCTTCTATCGAGTTATTCTTTTCAACACACACACTCGTAAAACTCGTTCTCAGAACTCATAGTTATCCTCGTATATTTGCAAAAGACAATACGAACAATATCAGTATAAAAACGTCCGGATCGCCAATTTTCTTCTTATCATGATTTTACACCAACATTAAGTGTATAAATCCTTTGGCGTTTTAAAGCGACAACTACATTTCAGTTTATATTCATAATTTCAAGAAATTTTGTGATAACAGCACTTTGTCCACATACTCGCATTTTTCTTTGTTGCGACTAATTTATTTGTCCTCTACCAAAGGATGACCGGGTATAATTCCTTCTATACCCATCTATCGTTTTTACCTTCTCCTAGTTTTCTTCTCTTAAGATACCGTGATGTTTAGTTAAGCACTTTTTAGCCATTATTGTTCCATTACAGCTTTTGTTGTTGTTGTTTTTGCTAGTTAGTTGCTCTCACAGCAAGCGGTACATAAAAACTCATAATTCCTGCATTATACATCCAAATTATTTGTATGGCGTTATCCTGACACCAAATTATTTTCTATTAAAATTGAAAACTAAATTATTTACAGGGTGCGATGTGATTTTGTCCGTTATGATATTGTGGTGTTGGCTAGCATGAAGATAATGCTATAAAATGCGGGAGATTCGGTGGGCAGAAAAATCGACTATTTATAAAGCAAACCAGCTATTTTCATTTTCCCGCTATTAATAATGCAGATGCTGTAAGGAGTATCCGATAGCGGAGTAGGAACAAGAAAAGAGCAATTTGGCATGGTGCGAAACTATAGCGGCTGCCATCGTACGTTAAGCAAAACAACAGCAACAACAATAATTCAGCGGAAGAGATAGGCTGGCTGTCCGTTGTGGGTGGGTTGTGGGTTACTAGGTGGCTTCTTTCAGGCAGCTAATGGCAGCAGCTGTACGTACTGACGAAAGTGACACAGGCAGAAGAAAATGTAAATTATATGAGATTTTTCCGGGGTGGAAATAGGAAGAAAAAGAGAGAGAGAGAGAGTGAGCCGACCGGGAAGTAATTTTATCTAACTCTAATAAACCACAACAATTGATGAATATATACGGGACTTCTGCCAATGGACACTTTATTTAGAATACAAAGTGGCTTCCAGTACATTTAACATAGCCCTTTAACCTCAATTCATTGGTAATTGTGATATCAACTTTAGTACTACCCTTTCTTCTCCCTTCCGTCGTTAAAAAATTCATCCAGCCGGAGTTGAAATTTTCGAAGCCACACTTTTCCATAAATATCAGATCCTTCATTAATAAAATTTATGACAAAACTGAGTGTTCAGAATATCACAAGTGGTGCTGATGTATGTTGGTGGCCAAGAAGGCTGTTGATGATGGATGAGAAATAAGAAAAAAATAAGAAAAAAATAGTGGATCCTAAAGTAAAAAAAGGAAGTGGATCCTTCCCATCTTTCACTTCTGGTTTTGGGAAATTATTATCAATTAAAACATCAACAGCGTCAAAAATGTTCCAATATTTTAGAGATGAAAGGAAAAATTAAAAACAATAAGAAAAACGTTCCTCTAATTTATTGTAACTTCGTGGATACAATTTTGTAAAACTAAAATTATAATTCGAATTCAAATTAATATTTTGTGAATGATATATTATATTATGTGAAAATTTTTTATTATAAAATTGTCTAGAAATACAATTCCGAACAAATGTGTCAGCACACAATAATCATAATAAGGAGTTTAATAATCTCGTTAGTGATTGAGTTGGACGAACTGTGCAAATCTCGGTAACTGATAAATACTCAAGTTCGCTTACTCCAGTGATGACGCAATGGCGGGACTAAAACGAGAAGTTAAGTCGTAGCGGCGTCTACGATTCAATTTTCACCATCAAATTTCTATGAAATACTCAGGAAACAAGCTGAGCTCGTTCTAATCGATGGGAAAGGTTTTGATTTGATAATAGTCCATTTACCCGTTATGATTTAGCGGGAAAGTCTGAAATTTAGAAATTGACTTCCGCCCCAATTTTCAACGAGATTTTGAAAGGAATTAGTTGTAGATAATTAGGCAATCCATTAGGTTGTGTAAGTATACGCACACATACACACATTGGCGCTCACGACAGGTGTACGCTATTCACAAGCGAATGTACGCATGTAATTGTGCTCTTAAGGAATCTCTATATTCAGTTATTGAGAAAAGAAAGAGAGACAATAAGTGAATATAGTAGGCAAATAAACAAAAGCATGTGAAGAAACTTGTAAAAGAATATTGTTGGATAAATATATTGAATTGGAAAATATGGTTGGATGCATGAAACAATTATTTTCAAACATACAGATTCACTCCTCATACTTACTTTACATACCGAAGTTTACTTTGATTTATATATGTTTTTTGGGACTTTGCATCTAAGTGATAAATATACGATTATTGTGGCAAACGTGCCGTAAGGATTATTGAATCCTTTACGGCAACCTAAGGATAGCCCGGCAATACTACAATTATGAAAGCGAAAACAGTGTTGTGATTTATATGGCACAAAAGCGTCATATTTGCTGTCTAATCTGAAATTAAAACCATTCGTGATATGCTAACGATCTCGCCCCCAATGGCATGTCCGATTATGATGAACTGACAGAAAACGGAATCTCTTCATCGCAGTGACCCACATACCATCAACAACTAAACGACGGTGGTTCTCTCTGTTTAGTCCCTGCACACTTACTTCGTATGCCAGCTGGGGCGAACCAGAACTTCCGATAGCATCAGTATAATTTACCCACTTTCCTCTGCCACCCCATAGCTGTCATCGATGTCACCATCCACATTTCATGCCACGCATTTCTTAACGTGTTTTGTTGTCATTTATTGCAATTGCTTTTATTGTTCTTGCTATTATTGTTGTTGCCTAGCAGTCATACATGTTAACATTTTTCATTTGATGCTCGCACACGTTGTACTCGCGTTCACTCGTGCAGAGCAAAACATTAAATCTGGTATTTGAAATGACAACTGACATGCAGCAAATTCAATCCGCTACGATCAAAGTTCAGCTGCCCGGAAGATGCTACGAGACATAAATTCGTACCACGCAGAAATATTCACGGACCCAGTAGGCATAGAATTCCATCCTAAAATCCATCCTATGTCATTTCCTCACGATTTCATTAAAAAATTATTATTATTCGTCGTTCGTCTATATCTTAGTCTTCCATACATCGCATCTCTTATAGATTTCATTGTCAGCAAAAGAATTCTATCCTTCGTACTTTAATTCCTCGAAGCAAACCGGAGAATTTCTAGTTCAATTCCAATTCCGAGGAATTGTACCATCAATATAAATCACGTCGTTTCAGATGAAGAAGGCTTAATACTTAAGCTATTGCTGATTTCTGGTTAATGAACTAGACAAAACTAGTAAGCCTGATTGAAAGTTTGTGATGGAATTTATCCTTTGTAGGGAAAAGCAAGGTGCGAATGCAAAAAAAGGGGGGGGGGAAACGAAGAAATAAGGAAAGCAGGCACGAAAATAAAACGTCAAGTGAAGAAGACGGGAGCAAGGAATGAAAGAAGGAAAAAAGCGAAGAAAGGAAGAAGTATAGGGTTGCTTCAGATACCTTTCTATAATGTATTCTTGGCATTACTAACGGTATGAGTGAATGAGCGTTGCTTGAATGTCTTTTCAAACCATAACTTTTCCTTCTTCTTCCCAAGCTGTTTTCAATTTGTACTGCGGGTCCGTGCGTCAAAAGGGGTGGTAAGCTTCGATAGGGAAGAGGATAGGATTCAAAATTTCGTGATAAATTTCACATCGTTATTGTTTTTTTTTTCGTAAATATTCGTCCGATTTAGAAAGATAACCAGACATGGAGACTTCCCGGACATGGAGTCATGAAGTAATAACATATTTTTACAGCTATGTGTGTTTACATTAGTGACATGCTCGAGCACGTGTTTCACTCTGTGTTTACATCCGTTTTCAGTGACGTCCTGTAGCATGTTCAATTCTGCTTGGTTATTCTGAAGGGTAGATCGGGTGGTTTGTAGATTGGTTCGCCCATTGGTTAGTTTTTCGGTCAGTCTTTTGGTTTGTTGATTCTGCGGGGTCACACTTTTGTAGGGCACTCGTATACCTTAAATGATTATAGCTGTTGTTGTTTCTGATGTTGTTGCGGTCAATTCTGAATTACCAAAAAATATTTATGTAAAAGACTTGAATATATTTATCTACAACATCTGGCAACACTTTTTGAGTTTATGTTAAGTAAGGAAAAATTTAGAACAATTATAAAAAGTTGTATAAAGGATATAAAAAGAAAACCAGCGACTTTAATGAAAAGTCAAATATTTTTTTAATTAATATTAATGACATGAAAAGAATTCGATTATGATACTTTAAAATAAAAGTTTTTAACTTCTGTCTAATTTTTCTTATCCTGGTTTTAACATATATCCATCTTTCTCTCCTTATCTCTCCAGCTCTCGTTACCATACTCATCCTATTACTGTTATAAGAAATGACTGAGCGACAGACTCTTTCCTAGCTTATGCCTCTGATGCCACCGTACAACTCTTTTAACCCACAATCTTAACACCCAAATTCTTCCTCCTCTGGCGTCTGAAAATATTTTTTTAATTAATATTAAAGACATGAAAAGAATTCGGTTATGATACTTTAAAATAAAATTTCGCACAAATTGCTAATAAACCGAGTATCGAACGACAAGTAAATCCATTTTATGTTTGGTCCCATTATGCTTAAAAGAGTCTTTTCCGAAGAACCCGGAAACAACAATATACATTCTTCTTCATTCTATAAAACTGAACATTCTTCGTGAAGATTGTCTTCACTAGAAAATCACGACGCTCCAAGTGATGGAAAATTAAATTACACCAATATAAAAGCAACATCAAAATAAATTTATAAGTATAAATCAGGTAAAAGAACAACCACGTGATTTTATCTTCATTTTGCCAATGGAAAATTGCATAATTTTTCTCAGTTTTGTCAGGTGTTGCTAAGTAGCGCTCTTTCACATTCAGTCTTTCTCAATTCCAGCGCGGCATTATTTGCGTTCGTTCCGTTAATAATTAATTATTAGTTAATTATAGTTTTTTAACAATTAGTAATTAATTCATTTTTATAATAATTAATATTTCTGCAGTAGATTTCCCCGGAAAATATTACACAATTATTTACATTTATTTTAAAGTTGTTCAAACAACAAGAGCGTAATGCCATTTCAAATCACACTCTCTCTCTCCCTATTTGAACATCAGAGTCTCCCAGGAATTATTTTGACAACTACTCGTGGATTTTATTTCATTGTGATGCGGTCGGTAATTTGCGTATTAATCGGTTTAAATTAATAAAAAAGTATAAATTTAATTTAATTAAATATTTGTGAATTTTGAATAAATTGTGAATTAGGACCAATTCTACTTTTTTAAAAGTGAAACCTCGTGAGAATTATAATGGATTCTGAGGCGATTTAATAACAAGTGAAAAAAATATTTTTTCCATTTTTGAAAGAGTTCATGTACTCTTGCTGCTCATCTACGCTGCGCTGGC
This sequence comes from Physocephala rufipes, assembly GCA_963966595.1. Classification (NCBI taxonomy): domain Eukaryota; kingdom Metazoa; phylum Arthropoda; class Insecta; order Diptera; family Conopidae; genus Physocephala; species Physocephala rufipes. The sequence goes on along the minus strand of OZ016502.1, from coordinate 35,638,617 downwards.
GTTGCTTTGCTGGCCTTGCACCGATGCTCGGTGACAATATGCATTAGTGCTTACGCCCTGAACCGTTGCGCTTCTTTTTGTCGATACTTTTGCGTCGTTCTTGTAGAAAGGGAGGAATACCAACAATTGATGTTATAATATTCCGTATGCTAGAGTAGCCCACTAGACCCGTTTATAGTACCTGCCTACGGTAAGTAGTTTCGAAAATTATTTTCCGTTTACTGAGAATTCAATCCGATTCGCGCCGAAATTGAAGTTGAATTGAATTAAATCTGTCTAGATTATTATTAGAGATATATCATGTTTGTTGATTATTATTAGATATATATCATGTTTTTTCTAGAAAAGAAAGACAATTTTTTAAGCTTTTCTTTAAGCTTTTCTTTAAGCTTTGTTTACTTTAGACCTTTATCTGCTTATGCTGATTTTCTTAAATGATCCATCTTCTTCTATTTGGAAATGGACAGAATTACTTTTAAAAGAATGTCTCAAATCATTTTCTGTAGAATAGTAAGATTGTATTGAAAGGGTCGATAATTAAAGAAGTTTTGCTTTATATTATTGATTATTGTATATAATTTTCGACCTTGGGGCATCGCTTTCTTGCTTTGTTGATATCGCTCTTTTCTTAATTTCAAAGTTCTCGTCACCTCCATGACCGAGTATTTATTGTTTTTTTTCATTCTGCTCTTCTAAATTTTGTTTCTCTTCTTCTTTGTTTCGTTCCTTTCTCTTTTTATTTTTCATCGGCGACTTTTTTGTTATTTCTTCGCTTGTTTTCGTGTTTTTTTCTGGTTTTTCTAACATTGCTAGATTTTGCCACAACCGCTCCCTTCCCCCTTCCTATTTCCCTTCACAACATTACTTCACTGTTTGCTATCTTTTTCTTTCCCTCTCTGACGGTCATCTTTATTCCTTATTACTGTATTTTGGCTTCTTCTAGGTGACATATGTTTACGTGATTACATGACTCCCGACTGACTGATGCTCTCGACTAGAACGATGACTCTGAATGTATTGGCTTTTCTGTTACAACCGTCACAACTTACAACGCATTACAAAATAAAATTTTTATTCCACAATTGTTCTCTGTTTTTTATAAACGTATCCAAACAGCTTTGTTCTCTAATCAATTCCCTTCGTTTTGTTGCAGACTCCTCGGAAAACCTTGATATCTTCTTCATGTTTTATTCCTCTTTCATGGAATTTACTTTGTATCGTTGTGATTCTTTGTATTCGTCGTCGCATGCGAAGCATGTGTTTTTTACTTCGTGCTTTTCATTTATTATTTTTGTCCCCCTTTTTAATATCCTGCATACCTCATGATACCATTTGTCAAGCGAATTTAACTTCTGTCTAATTTTTCTTACCCTGGTTTTACCATATATCCATCTTCCTCTCCTTATCCCTCCAGCTCACGTTACCATACTCATCCTATTACTGTTATAAGAAATGACTGAGTACAGAGTCTTTCTTAGCTTATGCCTCTGATGCCACCGTACAACTCTTTTAACCCACAATCTTAACACCCAAATTCTTCCTCCTCTGGCGTCTGACATATTTTTGTGACTTCTCGTTTGTGATCGTTAATACTTATCCGTGACTTTATCGTTCGCTCTGTTAATTATTTTTACTGTCACGTCTTTCATTTTACGATGTAATCATTCTTTGTCGATCGCTAAATTGTCATTTCCGTGTGAGCATATGTTTGGGGGAGTTTTTAAGTTAACTGTGGTATGTATGTGATGTGAGGTATGCGATATATGTTTATCGCTGGATGCATGCGCAAGTGTGTGTGCCTGTTGTATTCTATTTTGAACAACATATTTATTTTTGATGTGAACCATTTGCTTAAAGTCAAGGCCACATATTAAGACTAACGAACCTTGGGCCAACAGCTTTTCTGGCACTATTTTTTATGGCGGGGGTGATCGTCACCATCGCCGAACATTTCTACTATGTATGATTAGGTACTATGTACGAATAATTGCCTCGATAAAAATGAAAACTTTCGTTACGAAGCCAAAAGTTTCTCACATCCAATTCACGAATCCGAGAGAGTATTGAGACCAAAAAGAGGTAGAGACGTTTAATGCTATTTAAGAATCAGCGGAATCGAAATTCAAAAGGCAAATAGTTTTGTATTTTTTATTGATCCATGCCGTTTTCGCTTTTTCTTTTTCCTGTCACCAAACGGAAGCCGCAAGGCTCTTTTTCGTGTCACCTTTAATATTGCGACGAGTGGTATTGCTTCACAGCCGGGCTATTAGAAATTTGTGACATGCATCACCATTTTGCTTTCTTTGTCCTTTTGAAGTTTTTTCTATAATTTGTGGTGACTGCAATATTTAAATGAAAGATCGTACAATGAAAGATCGTACCACAATTTTCGCGTATTGATTCGTAGTCATCATAAATGAATGACTTCTTAATGCTATTAGTTATGATGCAGGAAATAGATGCGATGGCGTAAGATTGGTATATTGTATACGATTACTTTTTAGAATTTATTGATACTTTAGATAGTACTTATTGAATATAGAGACCATGTCGTATGCGTGCTATGATTTTTGCACACCATAAGTCTCCGTAACGAAGAAATGACAACAACGAGCACATAGGTAACAGAATCGTGTAAAGTGTTACATTAGTGAATGGGCTTAATGGCTGACACTCCTCTTCATTTTCTTGATTTTCCGTTTGTACCGCAAAAGAGGAGGCATGGTAGGTACAGAGTTCTTTCTTATTTTTGTTCTTTTATATCGGTTCGTCTATTTATCGGTCTGTCTGTTTATGTATCTGCTCTGTGGAAATCACAGCCGAACGGAAGAGGGGACGACAAAATTTCTTCTATTCATTACCAAGTAAAGTGCCACGGCCTTTTTTCTCAGATTTTAGGGGTCTGGATTAGCGACTTTGATTGAGTAATTTTCATGATTACCCATATATGTAATAGTAATAATTTCTTCATTAATATAAAATAAATTTATTTTAAATATGAAGGAAGCCATTTCAACCATGCTAGAAATAATGAAAATTGCAAAGGAATCTAATGAAGATAGGTCTTTGAAGCAATTGCTTACAGCAGTGTAAAAGGAATCTAAAATAAAATCCTATAAGAGAAAGCAAAATAGGAAAGAGTAAAATTTTTTGCACAAATCCCTCAAATCTAAGCTAAGAGCAAATTCAGTAAAACTAAAGTAGAATAAAATAAAATAACCCCTGGATACAGTGAAAAATAATTGGCGGAAGACCCTAAAAAACAAGACAGAGAAAGAGAGAGAAGGAAAGGAGAGAGAGAGAGAATGTAATAAAAATGAAGTCACTGGTCATGGTTAGCTTTTGTTTGCTAGCGCGTTAGTTCTTTTGTATAGAAGACAACAAAGAATTGAAAAAGTAAAAAAGAAACGCAACAAAAATGCAGACAGTCAGGATCTCTGAAGCAGTAAGAAGTGTGGAAAAGCGTAGAAATGAAGGAAAAAGCTTGATAAACAGAATGAAAAGGGAATAATTTTATGACCTTGGTATGGGGGCTATGTTAGCGGTTCCTTCTATTGGACCAAACTATTTGGAAATTCATAAACTTTTCTAAATCCAAAATATTCAACAACAAAATTAAGAAGTTTTCTTAATTAAAGACGGATTTCTTTTGGTTTAGACCTCCCAATCTTTTTTCTTTATTTAAGACATTGTTGAATGAAAAAATAACTTTGCTTACTTTATGTACGGAAACGTTTTTCTGTTTATTTCTATCAATTTTTTCTGTTTAATTTTATCAATTATCGTCGCCATTACCATCGCCATCCCTTTTAACTCGTGCTTATGATTAATGCTGTGATATAGAAAGCCTTTGTTTCTAACCATATGTTACAGAAAGGGGAAGAATAAAAGAAATATGCTTTTTTACAGAATCGTGATTAGAATAGTGGCAAATATTTATTGAATTGTTTATTTACTAAGAACCGGTCAGTCAGTCACCCAACCAGCTAAAGCATAGCTTTCTACCGATCGAATAAAAATGTTGACGTCGACGTTGACAGCGTCGGCGTTAAACATAAAGGTAACTGATATGATAACTAGACAAACTACGAGAATAATAACTTCCACAACAACATCTATAAGTTTGATGCAGGTGCAGTTATTCTCGCAACGAACTTCCGTTTCCGCTCCGCTTAATTCATTGCTTTGTAAATCGACATCACAACTGTCGATACATCTTTTATTTATTGAACAATGTTCTCTACTTCTTCCATTTTTTCGCTGGGTGATGCTTCTGGGAAACTAAGAAGGAGAAAACGATAAGTGAGTAAAATAAAAGAAAAATATGCGTGGGAAGAAAATAAGAAAAATTAAATAAGCAAAATGATAGTACGGAAAGTACTACAAGAATCGTTTGAAAACAAACAAAATAATTCAGTTCAATAATCACCAATTGTTGCTGTTGTTGTTTTCTAACTGATAATCGTACACGACACTACGAACATGAAGCCAAGGAATTAAGGCTGGAAATTGAACGCATTGAACTGGGAGATAGATAAGTTGATAGATATGATAGAGGTGAAAAAATTGATTAATGGTGAGGTAAGAATGGGAATACAGCAATTTCTAACAGTTACGCTGTTTGCGTCAATTTCTTTGAGAGGTAGGCTTGCTTGCTTGCCTGAGGGAGTGGTTTTAATTGCAACAGTCATTGATTTTATGGTCACTGCAATATAATTGGCAATCAATGACATTAAATCGTTCATTATTTGCCTGATGGAGCTAAAGAGTACGAGAGCAAAAGAGAATGCATATGTAAATGAAGAAGCACATGTTTTAAATGAGTCTGCAAGTAAGAGGTGATTTTTAATTGAACAAGGTCAATGATAGATAGTCATTTTTATGAAACAGAAAGTAAACACCACATAAGTATGTTCTTTCATTTCAATTTTTTAGCAATGAGGTCTTAAATGGAAGCTCTACCAAATCTTGGTAGAATCTCAATTTCATAATTTTTCTTCATAACATTGTTTTCATTGTATTCTAATTTAGAAAGCATTCTGCCGTTATTTCACTTCATTTGTCGATTTTTTTTTTGAATTTGTCGGGGGATCTTTGAAAAAGGTTCTGCTTAAAAATATTCATTTTAAATGTAGTTTGGCTTATTACTTCGAATACATCGAGTGGATGTAAGGGACACATTGCCACTGACATCATCTACTATATACACACATCCACATCTATCCTCAATCCGAGAAATCCTTTTCAATTAAGGACTAAAAATCTGTTTACGACAGTAGGCCCGTATCCTACAGACCGTATCATAAAAAGCATTGTAAACTGCCTAAATATATTAATCATTGAAGGAAAGGCTTTTATACTGAATACAATGACCACCATGAAAATGTACGAACCTCAAACAAATATACAACAAAAAAGTTGTTAAACGAAAATTAAGAAAGGAATGTCGTCACAAACGACATGTCGTTGTTGATTGCTTCACGAAAAATAACAGGATTGAAGAGCGAAGAGAAAAGAAAAGTGATTTGTTAAGTCCTTTCCTTTTGACTGTCCTTCTCTTTTGACTTCCCATTATTCTCTTTCCTCTCTTTTTTTCTTGTTAGCAAACAATTGGATGCGTAAATAATAGAAAGAGTTGGAATTAACGAAAAGGGACAGTAGACAAGGAGGGCTGAACTTAAAGTGGTAAAGAGATTGTACAATTGTTGGTAACACACAAAAGGCAAAGGTACAAGCATGTAATTATTTTTGCTATGTCGAGTCCCTTTAAGATTGCGTTGTCATTTAGTGAACAACAAAAGGTTGACAGCTGATTTCTCGACAAACCAAATGGTAAACGATTTGTAGCAAGAGAATACTTTAAATGAAATACATTAAACTATGGGAAAGGATAAAAAATAAAAGCATTGAAGATAGAGGTGGACCCAAGCACAAATGACGTTTAAACATAACACCATGTGCTGTGCCTTTAATGGCATTGCTCGATGCTTTGATGCCAGCCTTTTTACTTCGTCATTTTTCTGGCAAAAATGTGGGAAGTTTATAACGAAAAAACAAGATGATAGGATTAGAGCAGTAGGGCAGAAGGATGCTACGGGAAGGACCACATTTTTGCGGCGAAATTATACCCATAAGGGTTTTAAATTAACGAGAAGTTCTCTGTGAATGTATAAGCCTCTTTACACAACAAAAATTCGTGTTTTAATGCGTTGAAGCAAAAGAAAATAATAAATATAATAAATATAATAAATAAATAATAGTCAGGAAAAACAGGTAAGAACGTTAACTGCGTAATATATACACCCAGTCAAAGTTTATATCTCGAAAACGATAATACTACAAAGCGAGAATTAAATATTATTTTATCTACTCTTAAATTAAAATTCAATATTAGTTTAAGAAACGGGTCCCAACCAGAAGAAGGCCCAACCAGAAGGAAACCCCTAACCATTAAATTACTTATTGGAGATTTCTATTCTGGCTCATTTTGCACAATCTCACATGTTCGTAACAGTTGGTAGGAGGAAACAATAACTTCTCTCGTCTTTTACTCATTCAATTCATACTTTATTCTTTCCCTTCTCTTTACTTCTAGACTACCTTCTTCGGCTCTTCCTTTCTTTCCTTTTCTGGTCTCTTATCAAGCTCTTATCAAGCTTCTCATTCATTCTTAATTTCTTCCAAATTTTGTTTTCATACTCGAAAAACTTATATTTTCAATTATTCGTTCCTTCAGGACATTTGTATACAAATACACTAACACACTCACGCATACAAGTGAAAGTAATTTTTACCGTGGGAAAAGCAATAAATGCTCTTTTGAAGCTAAGTTCGATCTTGCCGATTTGTACCTTTGTACTTCCATTCCTTCTATTTCTACTTCTCCACGACTATTATTTTTCTTGTGTGTATACCGGCGTGTATCGGGGAGTTATATGTCAGTATGTCAAATTTGATTGATTGATTCCTTTTCCTTCGTTTCAGTTTTTTTTTTCGTTCGATTTTTTGCTTAAAACCCAAGAAGTATCGTTGAAAATGCTTTGGTTGTGCATGCGTTCGAGAAAATGTGTGCCCATAAATCGAAAAAAAATTACAAGAGAAAAGAACTTGTCGAAAGGTTCGATTGAGTAGTGAAAAATCGCACCTAGCCCTTTCCTTTCTTGGGTATGAAGTTAACATTACAATTTCCAATCATTTGTCCTTGCATTATTTGCCGTATCGTAATAGTGTCGAAACTTTATATTCAATTTTTTCCCATTTTACAATTCCTTTCCCATTTTCCCTTGCGTATTTCGCAAATGATTCCGATAAACGAAAGGAAGGATTAATTTAGAATTATATAATAATTCTTTAGGGATCGATGTTGGTTGAATTACTTCTCTCTATCCTTTTACTTATTTTTTCCATCCTTTTGCTTATTTTTTTATCCTTTTACTTATATATTTTACCTCGGTATTAATTTTGCGCGGTTTATTTTTTTGTGATTAAAGATTTAAAACAGAGTTTCAAGCACGTTCTTTGGGATATTTTTATATACACCGAGTTTTGTATATTCTGTTGATTGAGAAAGTCTCTTTGGCCAAAGGAAACACTAGTTCAACTTGAGTGACAAGATAAAAATAACAAACGTCAACTATCACGACGGCAATAGTAGCAAAAACAGTAAGAGAAGAGAATTATATTTATAGAGGATTAGGAGAATAGAAAACATCATGGATGAAATCATAATCATTATAACGTATTAATATTGTCACACCCGTAACGGTATCGATGCGTATAAAAATATTGTTCCATGAAAAATATCAACACCACGTAGTAAAACCAACAATAACAACACCAGCAACAACAACAGCGACAAGAAAAGGATTCGTGGACCAATAAGATTAACACATAAAGGGGCGACAATGTTAAAGAATGTCTGGATTGTATGCAACACGCGCCATTTGATAATGGCAAAAACAAGAAGAACACCAACGACAGCAGCAACATGTTTCCAGGACAGTTCGTTATATACCAGGAAGTGAAGGTGAAAAAGGGTAAAGGTCACATTTCCTACGTGCATTTTATCGTTTAATGTGAGGATAAATAAAACACTTGCCTTGTACCTCCTGGTGCTAACCCTGTATGATATTTTAAAGGTTTGGAAGCTTTTTTTTATAAAATCTCCAGATGTAACAATTTTACATCGTTTGTGTCGAAAACCACAAAAGTATGTAAAAGATTTGATGCAATAGTCATAACAGATAGAAAGAGGAGATATAGATATGTGATTGTGAGACAATATTATCAACGGGATATTCGGTTAAATTAACAGGCAAGTGTCGACACCACACTGAAACGCCGCCATCATCGGCCGCCATTTTACTCTGAGACCTAGGCATGATCAGCAGCAACATATTGTACCATAGCCTCCGCACAAATTGGTAGAAAATCAAAAAATTGTTAACTCTGGGGGGAATTTTCTATTTAGTGTTTACCTTAGCCTGCTTTTAGTTTATTCCTGTATTAATTAGCATCAGTCCCTGAAATTAATTTGTTTCTTTCTAATCATTGAATTTAGTGGATTGGATCCAATAGCAGGGAAGAACAGATTTCTAGAAAACTAAGGTGTGAAAGGGAGAGAAAAACAACAACGGAATAACAACATCAAACGATAAAATTTAACGGGATCTTTTTTCAGGTGATAGCTCCGTGGTAGCAGTTTTTGTTGCACCGACAAAGGAGAATCTTTTTCTAAATGAATATATTGATGATGATTTTGGTCAAATGAATATTTTGATGATGATGTAATCATAGTATTAACGTTTTTTTATTACTGTTGTTCTTGTCGTACTTTCTGTTGTTCTAACTTTTATTGGTTTTATTTTTATTGCTGCTTTTTTGTTTTATGGATTCTCCGAGCCCTTGCGTTTTATCTATGCTTTCACTTTGGCCTCCATTTGTTCATGCATTGCACGGATATTCGCTCGTTCGGCCATCAATTTGGTCCTTAATGTTTGCTGAACGTGATATTGTAGCAACATGTTTTACCTCATCTTTGTGACGTACTATCGCATCGTTGCTGCTCCCACTTCCGTGCGAAAGTGCCATCAGAATTGTAGAGGCCTCGGTGGAAAATGTAATGGCATGAGGCGCGCAATAGCAAACAAATTTATTTGTTAATGGTTTTATGTTGCAATGTCAATAAAATTAAACGTAAAAGAAGCGAATAGACATCTTCGGAAGCCGTTGATCAAACGATGTGGGAATGACCTATGCATCCCCGCTCATCCACCTCCATATACACGCACACGCACACGCGCACAGAGAGAGATGGTAAGAGACACACAGGCGTAAACACACAAGCTTAGGCACAAATAAATATAAGGAAAACCATTGTCGTAAATGTCACATCCCTGGGCGTCAATAAAAGATAAAATGAAGCCCTAAATTAACCTTGATGTTGAATGTTCGTTGTCTCATTTGATAAAATTATTTAACCTTACCATCATGATCTCCATATCATTTTATGTCTGAAATTTTATGGCTGAGATCTCTGAGCTTTTTTGATAGTTTTGATCATAATAAATCCACCAAAAAGGGGGCTTGACACGCTCACTATTATACTATACCGTGTATGACTTCTTTGAAAATAGTTGTGTTGATTCGAATTTAGTAGACCGTAATTCACCAAGAAAATGAAAGAGTAGCATTAAAAGAGGCGCGCACCGCCAACTGACTGCCAGGATCACTTTGTTAATATGCATTGTGTTTGTAGCGAATATAAACTTCGACCAAGCCGTAGTTAGTTTTTCTAAAAAAACTTTAGTTTTTCGATCTGATTTAAAAATTCTGGCATTTAAAAATTGTTAAAAGGCTTAATTTTTTGCTTTGATTAAAGGTCTAATTTTAATAAAAGATTCGCTACAATTCATACCACTTCCGAGAAATTCCAAAAATCGTCGCATTTAGTTTAATTGGCAAATTTCTGACTAGCAAATGAGCATACATGTTTCTAGTTACATAATGCACATATCGAGAACTTCTTTATACTATATGAATTTAATATGCGATCGTCCATCATTGACTTAAGAGCTGTGATATTATATATCCGTTTTCATAATTCCTCTACGGCTCAACGCAAACAAATACGCCTTCAGGAGAAATCTTTCTATAGTGAGTAAAAAATTTCTTAAATATTATTTCCTTTTACGATTTATTCGTTTCATATTAATAGAATAAAAAACATAATAAAAATTATATGTATAGTCCCTACATTTTTCACAAATCCAACGAGTTCGCCTTACGTAGTTTTTATCGTAGCATTTTGGGGATTTTTTAGAATAATAACATACAGAAAAGGAGAGCACGTTAAAGTACGAAAAGTTAAAGTACAAAGCAAGTAAGGTTACTTGCTAAGTATTCATAAGGTATTCATAAGAAGTCTGTCAGCCCCCCCCCCCCCGCCATCAGGAAAAAAGGTCATAATTACAGTGGAACGAATTAATAATCACCGTGAAATTGTGTGTATGTATGTCCCCTACTCAGCTGCATTACATGGTAATGAAATTAACAGAGCGCCACGCCTACTTCTAAAAAGCAATATGAGTTACTTTCTGGTTCTGGCTAAATCGCAGATTCAAGGATGAATTTAAATTGAAGTTTAATATTATGGAGTTAAAATTATAGTAGAAAATGAACATGGAAATAGGAAGAGTTTGGGGAGTTGTACAAGGGTGAACTCCTCAGTTCATCCTAATTTGACTTTGCTTGACTCCATGACATTGCAAAATTTCTGCTATCAGTCCTTGCTCGTTCTCGAATGTGTTATGATTTCTATATCTTTTACTGCATATATTTATAATTTTTCGTTCCATTTTCATTCTACACTCTAATGATACTACCACACATATGCACACTATTGCTCAAACACATAAGCAGAAACATAGTTTGTAGTGGATGAATTGTAGTTGGAGTTGATAAAAGGCTGTATTTACGGAAGAAAAGTAACGAGGAGGCGATGGACAATTTATAGAGGTTAAATCGTCTGGTGCAAACGTGTTTCTACTAATTGTGCTACTAACATGTCTCTTAATATTACTTTCGTTTGCATATTCCTCTGTTTTTCCATGAAACGACAAAAGAAAATTTTGATCTATCAGTTCATTTTCTCCACACTTCATGGCCATTTACCTCCACCATATTGAGAAAAATAATCAAAACAAAATGAGCGATAAGCGTTCGAATATCAACCCAGTGATGTTCCTGAATGACCTGACCACCTCTAAAATTTAAATCGGAAATATAACGGTTTGTGCTAGAGACTGCTTTTTGCGGGTGTGTTGATGTAGTCGTGTATATATGTGTAAGCGCATTTGTATGAGAATGTGTATATATTGCTGTCGACACGAAAATTTATAGATATCCGAAATATGCCGTAATAAATTCAAAATAATATCATAAAATGAATAGTTAACTCCAAAGTGTTATTTCTTATCAATGTTTTAATATTTGGACTCCTTCCTCTCCCCCTCCCTCTCTTCACCTATCAATTCTTGCCCTAGAGAATGTAATGCCAAATAACGACCGGATTAAAATGTTTTGAATAAAAGAAGGCTGCGTAAAAAGCATTAAAAATTTTCCAAGTAAATTTTTTAAGTAAGGAATATTTTAAAATTGCAATTTAAGCGGTCTTTATTTCGCTTAAATTGTTTAATCCATTGGAATTTTCTATCAAAAACTTCCGAAGGTATTTTTTATTGATTGAAATATAGCCTGTTAACTTTCGAAAGTATGGAAAAGTTGAAATAAACTAATTTGTTCGAGAAAAAAAATTGAAGTTTTTCTCATAAATATTGTACCAATTTGTTTTTCGGAGCAAGTTTCTTACCTAAAAAATTTATTATTCTTTTATTTTCTTGTTTTCATTAATTTAATTCTGCTTTCTTCCTAACGTTTAAGTTCGAGTTAATATGAGTTAAGCTCATATTTTTTTAAATATTCCTTTCTCTCCCTCCAAAATTCTGCTGGGAATAGGATTATTCACCCTTCGATAAATTTATTTATGTAAACGAGGAAGGGTGTATATAATAAAATTGTGTCTTGCAAAACTTAGACACAGAAGGGATCAATAGAGGATCAAAAACGTTTCGATGAAGCTCCTTCCCTCCCTCCTTCCTCAACCCTCCTTATTATGTCCTGTTTTTAAATTAAGCTGGATTTTTTGGCTCAGCTTACTCTACACACTCTCGCAATCTCTCTCATGGGCTTTTACTCCAACACAGCTGTGACGATTCATATGAAATTTTGAATAAATTTTATCTTCAATTTCATGGTAAATAACAAATAAAGAATAATTTGATTAATTCATTGCAGCGTGTTAAAGCTAGTGCAGGGACGAGCCTAGTGGTGTGAATTTAGGTATAGTATCGGTATTAAATAAAATGATAATTGCAGAAGGAAGGATGATTTGTTGTTGCTGTTTTTGTTAGTTTTATAAGATTTTTACGAGTTCGTAAGATTGTGTAATGTAGACAAATTTAATAAAAGAGGAATTTCAAAAGGAAATTTGAATTATCCGGCATATTCACCCACAAAGGAAGAAGGACCCGACCTCATTACCTCATAGGTAATAGGATGTCAGGCATAGGTCTCAGGCTCTTCCACCTTCTTCTTTTCTTTATTCCTGCTTCTAATACTTTTACTCTCTTCGACAACTGCGACCCGAATTTTTGATTAAAGGGCACATGTATGAGCCTTGAGGGTCTCACTTTTGCCCTTACTAATGGTTTTCCTTGAAAATTTTCTTCTTTTAGCCCTCCCCGTTAGTGGGAGGGTTGCTAAGAGTGGATTTTCAGTAGAATGCAAATGGTTTTCATCAAAGCCAGAATTATAAATTCTTCAAAATATTTCAATTATTTCAGAATAAAAGTCAGCTTTGGACTGGTTTCCTCATAATCTACTCTCTCCTTCCTCTCCTTCTCCGCAACGTTATTGCGAAATACTTTATCTTTTTTCTATCATTTAATGTTTGCCGCTTACGTTGCGTTACGTTTTCGTATACATTTTTGCCTGATATTCCAGCAATTTTTGCATTTTAATACATAGTACCCCGTTCTTCTTACCGCTCGAATTTGTTTACTCGTTGCTTCGCTTTATTTTTTTAATTCGTTTTTTTTTTGGAAATTCTGGCAATGTTGCAAATGCCGTCAGCAGAGTGCTGAATACCGAGAATATCAAGTTGTGGCAATAGTAAAATGATAAAAGTACTACTAGCAATTGAAAGATAGATAAAGTCTTTCGCAGTAGTGGCCGACTGGGATCATATGAATAATAACAACAACAGCTACAACGGCAGCAATTATTTAAGTAATTCAATTCAAACGCGTAAAAATGAAGAACGAGCTTCCATTAAATTCTTACGCTTGAGGTTATTTATGGTGTGAGGTTTTATAATTGTTATATTTTCTTTTTAGAGTTTTTGATAACTTGCGTTCATAATTCTTAAGTTTCTCTTCCTCTTTTCCGCATGGTCCACTTCAAGTAGTTTTCAGAAATTTTTAATGTTAACTCATAAAATATATTTCAAATACATTTTTATTCATCTATATTAAAATCACGTTCCGTAGCGCCTCTCCGCATTCACATTGCGTTTCTTAGCCCCATTGATGGTGCTTGAATCTGTCTGCATTCCCTTTTCATCCGTCGGTCTCTTAGTTTGAAGTTTCATGGTGTCGTCATGGTTCTATGGTGTCGTAGAAACTGACAAAAGTTTACACTTCCTTCAATGTTTATTTCCACATCGTTGCACTTCTGGTTGCTTCCAATGCCTGTGTGCGGCATGGGCATGTTTGTTGTTGCATCCGTGTTTGCTACTGCGAATATGCATGCCTTAAACTTATCTAAATTTTGTTTAATTCAATTTCCCTGTATTTTCATCATTCCTTTTCTTTAAATCTGTGTTCTCTCTCTCTTTCTCCCTTTTAATCTCATCATCTTCCTTTTCATCCTAATGCTCCATTCTGTCATTACTGTATACAGAAAGGCTCCCACAAGTATGTAACAATATTTCATACTGATAAAATTCGGTATATAGAACCATATATTTCCGTCACTCCTTATCAGGTTTGGTTTGGGAACGAAAGGACACTAAAGTTTGAACATCGCCCCAACCGGTTTGTTTACAAACCAAAATTGAGATAACTGAAAATCTTTCCAAATATTCATTCAATTTCCGCTGTTGGACAGGCAAAGGAAAATCAGGAATTCGTACTTATTTATATACTTCATCTTTTCTGGCTTCCTATTACGTTGACATATCTCCTCTCTATTTCATTTTTTCATTCCGTTTAATTATATTTTTAATTATATTTTATCCATTTAATTATATTATGCAGTTTAATGATATCCTGTTAATTCAAAAAGTATTTATTATCCTATTCCGTTTGTATTTTCTTTCAAACGGAGCGTTTAAAGATTTAGTGTTTCTTATTATCGTCCTTTTTTACATTCTTTTTTGGTGCATTTCAATTTTTCATTTTCTTCCTTTGCACATTCTCAAAATTGTTACTGCTAATTTGAAAAGTTTCGCCATTTTTTTCATTTGTATCAAACTAAATCTCACTCAGATATTTTTTATATCCGATGTGTTTCAGACGGGCATATTTCCTGACCCACAAAGTTGCTTTGTCTTCCTCTTTGGCTTATCTAACGTCGATATATCGTTAACCTACTCTCTACGGCTCTGGATTCTGAGTCATTGTTCTCCACATTTAACACTCTCTTGTGGACAAAACCTTTGCTGTCCTCCTTGGGAACATTTGTTTCATTCAGCGCAAAATTGATGTCGAAATATTTTGCGAAATATTTCAAATATGTTTCCTTGAGTTTCCTTGATGAATTATTTGCTAATTTATCGGAAGAAAACATCACAGGAGCATGGTTGGTTATGGACAATTAGTGATCTACAAAACGAAAGATTTGTGTTATAAAATTGGTAAGACCACACATAAGTAATGTTTCTTCCTGCTTACTCACCGATCCTGAATCCAACTGAGGTTTTCTCAGAAAGAAGAGACTTGTTAGCAGATCTGGACAAAACAAATGTAATTCAAACATCATTGGCCACTGGTAATTCTGTCGACTGCAACATTTAGTTGGTATGTCTATGAAATTGACCCTGGCTGGTTTTGGACAACCAATACATTAAATATCATCTATTAATTAAATCTTTCTTCGTGATGGAATTATTTTATTACACTGTATCTATCCTACTATTGAATTTGAAAGGAAGCATTTTTATTGAAGTGAAAAATATTTAATTTGAATTGATTTCAAAATGAAAAAATTTGGATTCGAATTGAAAAAAATGAATTTAAAGTGATAAATATAAGTTCCTATGGAAAGGCCTTAGTCATGCTTTTCGGCACTGCAGGATGAAAATATTTTAGGTAGCCTGAGAGATATTAAGGCGCCTACTAAAATAACGATTGTATATAATAAACCTATGGGCATCATCAGGGAGAATTTCGAGGAAGTTATTGCTTTAAATGGATTATCATCTCAACACCCTCAAAGCAAGATTATTCAATCAAGATTTATTTTGGCCGCCAATCCAGCATTCAAGTTTCTGATCCCTGGTATTACTTATGAGTTACCATTAGCACTTTCTTCAACCTTTCGCTAACTGAATAACATATTTTAAAAGTTAACGCGCATCACTTTCTCCAAGTGAGAAAGTCGAAAAAGTTTTTCATCAACACCAAACACAAAAACAGAAACAAAGAGATAAAATGAAATGTACTCGTATATAAAATCAATTTCAAATCGCGAATTCAATAGATATATACAATTCAATTCTTATGGAATCATTCCACCAATTACTGACACACATAAATACATTACCACCCCCCCCCCCAAAAAAAACATACACACATATACACGCAAAAGTCACAAACATAACTTTACAATCTTCTGTTTAATAATGATAATGATAAGTCAAGAAAGGCGAAACAAGCCAAGTTGCTGAAGGTAAGAGAAAACAAAGAAAAAAATTGATACTATTATTTCGAAACACAAAGGTTTTGCTCAAGACCAGACTAAGAGATGAAAATTCGATTTAGAAATGAACGAAGCACAATGATCGGAAACAATCGAAAATGCGGAAAAAATATAACACCGTGAGAAATCCGAATGGATTCACGGGTGGGAGTGGGAGATTTACCCAATAATGGCAGAATACAATTTAATGACTATAATACTTGGAAGAATAAATAATCAAATGAGCAAATTCAAATGAGTAGAGAGAGAGACAGTTCGAATAACAAGGCAGGCAGAACTAGAAGATTATGTGAATGCGCTTGAAATAAACTAATAATAATAACAAAATCAAATCCAGGAGTAGGTTGGCAGAGTGAATGAAAATGAATGGGTCAAATATTGAAGAAGATATTTTACAAGCGAAGGAAGGAATTAAGGATGTAGAGATGTTAGGAACAATGATGAGTAAGAAAGGAGTGAGGAAGAAGGAGAAGCGTGAAGGTGTTACTGTAAGTGATAAGCGATTTTAAGAATAAATAAAACATGTAAAAATAAATGCAAGACGCACTAAAGATAATCTCCGGGGCGCAAAGAAATCGTGGATAAGGGGGAAAATGAGAAAGAACTTCGATTTAATGATATCCTATAGAATGGTATGGTCGTGGTTGATCTTCCGATTTTGATTTCAATTTCAATTTGTTTTTGAATTGGTAATACATATTGTTATTATAAGTTTTGTTGTTGTTCCTTCAGGGGTTTTCCTGATTGTTTTTAACAATAAAAAACAATAAGGAGGTCCAATGGAAGAAGAAAGTATTTGCCCGCGTTTCCATGAATTACTCAAATGATAATAATTAAATAAAATCTCAATGGATTTTTCTTCATATTCTTGGATATCTTTTCCCTCCTTATCATTTTTTTCACAATACACACATATTATCCAATCACGATTGAGTGTCGTGGTGAAAACTCTTTAGGAAGAAACCCCTAAGAAAACTTTTAATAGCATTTTAATATTATCACCAAAATTGGATTCCAAACATATCGTGGCTACCATGAGGTATGCAAAAAGTTGTGATACAGCTTCCAAAAGAAACGATTCAAGCTGGCCAGTCTGCCTCAGTATGTCTTATCCTTTTCACTTTTACATTCTTTAGAACTTCTCTTTCATGGATGATCCGGTAGATTTCCTTCCTTTATATTCAATGATAGTCGTTCATTTAGTGTCGCTGAATACTTTTGACAGTTTTCTGGCAATACCATATCTTTGTTGTCCTTATTTTTTATCATAATTATCTTCTTCTTCTTAAACTATTAGTTTTCGTATTTGCTTTTATTGTTTTCAAATCGATTCAAAAACTTTTCTCTTTGTTTTTCAGATTTTGCAGCAATGTGAATTTCACAACAGTTTGTTTTTTTAATTTATTTTTATTATCTTTTTATCTTTACCACTTTAACTATTCTTACTATTTGCGTTTCCAGTCTTTTAAGCTTATATGACAATTCTCGCCGCGTTCGATATAAGATTATGTGGTTTTTTAAAATGCGCGTAAATAACGTCGGCATGTTGTGGCAATGACTATAATGATAATGCCGTTATAAAACTTATATAATATAATGGGTATGAATGAGTATGTGTGTGTTGTGTGTATGTATGTATGTGTGATTGTGTATGAGGGTGTTTGTGTGCGGTTAATGTGTTTGACTTTTTCATTATTACAAAATAACCGATGCGTAATGACTGAAAATTAAAATTTTTAATTATTATGATTGAATAAGTTAGCATTTAAGTGAACATTTATTTGAAGGCGCTTAACCAAAAACAAAATCATTTTTATTCATTTTATTCTATTGGCATTATACGGAAGTTTAGACGTTTGGATGTTTTTGTTGCTTTTGGTTGATTTTGTTTGTTGTTTTTTCTTGTTTAGTGTTGCTCGTCGTTTTTATTTATTAGTTGTAACGATTTTAACTTAACTGCTTGTAATTACGTTATTGTTGCTTATGGCCCATGTCTTTTTATTCTTGCTGTTTCCAGCGATCCTTGCTAAAGTTTTTGTTATTTGTTTGCCGTTGTTGCTTCACTGGCTTTTATTGTCTGTCGATGTATTTGAAATTTTTGAATTAATTTTATACATTTAGGATATAATGAATAGGACTAACATTAAAAACTAATAAAACGGGACTGCAATTACGACGTAGGGAGAACACCCAATCACATCTTTGTTGGAGCAGATAATAGAGAAGACGGAGCAGAAGGAGAATGGTAACAGTTACGAACATAAAACAAACTCAAAAACTCTGAACAGCATCAGAATTTAAACTCAGCTGAAATCCGGCCTTTCATATTTACGAGGCGTTTATATTTGCGGTTTAAAATTGCGTGATACATCTGGTGCCGCAACCACAGCCACTAAGTGGGCCAACCGAGAAACCAAATGGCATTCACAGTCACCCATTCATTCATACACGAGCACGCTTAGAAAAAAGCAAAGCAAGCATGCATACGTACATCCACATTCCTGAAGAACATAAGTATTGCGTAGATAAGGGGCTGGAGTGAGGTGTTATAATGTTAAATTCTTTAATGTTGTTGAAGAATTGTTTAGTTAGCAACAAACAATGAACGTTGGTCTGGTTTGAGCTAGTCTTCTTTGTTTGTCGGCAAAAGAGTGAAGGGCGAGCAGGTGTAATCCTTCACATTAAGTTTAGAAAAAATCTAATGTTGTGCAAAGAACTAAAAGCAAAGAAACCAAGCAATACCCCCGGGTAGTTTAAATGCGGTTTTTAGTCAAAGCTGTTGCTTCAAACCTATGAATAAAAAATATAATGGAAACCGAATTCAAAAGTATTGTGAAAAAAGGGGCTCATGACTTGGCCTATATACAAATGTCTGTCGTCATTGCGTGGTAGCCACCGTCGTTATCACTGTCTTTGCCCATTGCCGTTTCTGACGATCTTTGTGATTTCTATTTCTATGGCCGTTCACTTTACCTTTTTGAGAATAATTCGCATTGAGAAAGTCTTGATCGTTGTAACAACCATATACTAAGCGGCGGGTAAGAGTCAAGGAGGGAAATTAAGAGAGAGATTAGAAAAACAAGAATAGTTATTCAGATAAAAATTTAGAATGTCTTTTAGTGTGCAAAAGGTGTGCTTTAGCAACATGTCCGCTGTATTTTATGGTCATTTTAATGTGTCCTTTATATGTTAAAGTCAACTCAAAATTTTAAATTAATCAATGTTGATTTTCAATCTTAATAGCTGTCTTTTCGCATCGAATTTATATTCAACACAATTTTTGAATTCGTAATATTATGATACATTTCTACATAACAAAAAATTCCGTGAACATTTTTGAGCATCCAAGCAAAAACCAAAACTAAAGGGCCTTCAAATAAGAGCGGTTCGACGTTGATTTTTTTGGCGTCTAATAAATCTAGCGTTTGTAATTCGGTCAGTAGTGCCAAATCAATATGACAAATTGCACTATTGGCAGCACGTGTAAATCCAAGGTAAGCGTATATATGTGAAAGCAAGACAAAAATACATTCTTATATGGCGCAGTTTTAGTAAACACGAGATATCAAGCCAGAAAAAATATATTGCCATTCCAATTAGTCGACCAGCAATCCTTGAAAAAGTGCCCCTTTGACATGATAGGATCAGAAGTATAAAGTAAACTGTGGAAAATGTCTTAACATGTCGCGGATCTTGAAAATTTTCTAGCATGGCGCAACTTATATTGCCAATAATTATTGTTTTGAGCTTCTCGGATATCCTCGGAAAGTTTGCCGAGGGGCAAAAGTGTAACGTGTAATATTCGAACACAATGAATAATATGTTGCTTGTATGAGGGAAACAGTTTGAGCCCCGTTTGTGTGACAATATCGAGAAGGTATCGACTGGTATCGGTTGTTTGAGGTATTTAAACCAATAATTATTTCCAAAGCTTCATTTTTTGTAAACATAATGAAATTATTGCCCATTAATATTTAGTAAAATACCTCTTACCCTCTTTTGAGGTTGAATTATTAGCTGCGTCTAACTACGTCCATATTGCATATTTTCGTTGCTATTTTACGAATCAATTTGCTTTTCGTTGTGATAGCATTAGTAATTCACACAAGGGGGTTGCACACAAATTTCATTGGAGAAACGGCTATGTATCCATCCCTTATTATTTTCTTCTTCTTCCTGTTGAGGTGACTTCTTATGGTGCCTTCCACTCTACGACTACAGGACCACAGCTACCGATCCACTTCATTGCTGGCCTCATTCGTAAAGAAAATCGCTGGCAGGTGCCAATATGACGACGACGCATCGATAAAATCTTTAGAAAAATGTGACAACTTTTAGCGCGGGAGACGTCGTGTTTTGCCAGAGTTACGAGTGTCAAGTGAATGGGTTGTCTTCAACCGATGTGCGGTGGCAGTTAGGGGAAAATGAGAATCTCCCGTCCTAGAAAGTATTTACGGGTCATAACACCAATCTCTGTGTCGTTTGCTACAAGAGTTTGTAGGAGTAATGTTGAAACGGCTTAAGACAATATCTGAGACAAATTTAATTTCTTCCTTCCATCGTCCTTATTTATTCACTTTTTCATCTACCATCAGTTCGAGTTTTACAGAGAGCTAAGCATTTCGTTTAGCACATAATTTGCAGTAAATTTTGCAGTTTTTCCTTCTGCCTTTTAAATATTCTTGATCTTCTTTTCTTCCCCTTAATTTTCTCTCTGCTTAAGATAGCCTGATCGTGATTGCTCCTCTTTTCTCCTTCGTTATTTTATCTCATCTTTTTATTTTCATTTCTTATATTTTGAATTTTTCGTTTTGCTAAAGGCATTTGCAAAAAATCTAAGCGAAGGACAAAAACAATTCAATAAAACAACATTATTAATTCACACATGAATGAGACACGAGGCCATGGTTGAGAACGCTGGATTAACACCGGAAATGCGCATAAGCAATGACAGTGGATGTAACATCGCCAACTCGTGTAACTTTTTCGTTCTATTGTTTATGTTATTATCGTTTTTTTCATTTTCTGACTGCAATATTGTTGTTGTTGTAATTTATATGTGTGTAAAGGTTAACAACGCCTGTAAATAACAAAGTAACTGACTGACTGACTCTATGGTGCCGATGCTACCGTTAGGAGTACTGTCTGTTGTTGTTGTTTCAAGTGCTCCTGCTGTTGGCTGTTGGCGACACATTTCCTGTTTTCTTTATTCTTTTCTTGAATATCGGAGTGTTCCTGCATCTTACGAGTGTTTTAATTTTCGGTTTCGTCCTTAAGATAATACTTTTCTTCTGTATTTTCATTTTACAAGAAATGCCGTTGTTGTTATTGTTGTCCTCGTGGGGGCAGTATTATGTCATTAGCATTTTGTTGTTCTTGCTCTTGTTGTAGTTGTTATGAATGAATGATTGGTAGATGAAAACACTATAATACTCGAAATAATGACAGAAGACAACAAGTGAACCAAAAAAGTTAACCACGTCATTGCATTTTGATGATACGATAGAATAATCAATAAGCAAGAAAATTTTTAGGATAAGAAATTTTTCATTTGCTTCGTCGTCAGTGCGACAAGATTATGGTTGCATACTGCCAGACAATTTACATGGTTTGTTGCTTCTTATGAGAAATTCGCGGAGTTTCGAAGGCCTGAACGTATTCGTATTCCTCCTCTAATCTCTTTCCTTTCATCAAATTTATGTATTAAATTTCTGAGGAAAGTTTAAGAGATTTGTTGTTGTTTTTGACCAGGTTATATTTCCGATACCATTGCTAACCTTCTCCCCCCTGTCTTTCTCTTATTTCCCTTAGTTCCCTTAACACGTTGATGATTTAATGAAATAATTTGAGAGGACTTTTGTTAACGGATGAATACGCCAAACGTACAAAACGCACGTATGTAATGCAAGCACTCCCAGCACCAACAACAACCAACAGCAGCAAAACTAATTATGGTTAATGACGTCGTTTTCTGCTTTCTCATGATGTATTTCCGCCGCCTTTAACTAACCTTAGCTTTTCTCTTGCTCTTCCTCCTCGTGTAGATTACCGACTGGCTAGTTATGAGCCCCTTCTCCATTCTTGCTGATCTATCATTAAAAAATTGTTCTAATTATGTACATTTAGCGACCCAAGAATTCTACCTCTTGCCGTCAAATTACTGAGTTCTAAGACGCCCTTAAATAAATTACCCTTTTTAGAGGCGTGAAGCACACGCACACTTACGCATATAAGTTCCTTTTCTCACCTAAATAACTAAATAGCTTAATTTTTTATGTATGTTGCTCGGACGGACATACTGGCGGCTGCGACAAGCGGTGGCAAATGTGGCTCGTACTGAAGTTGTACTAAAGGAATAAAAAACAGCAGCGTATACATATACTTCATTATTATTTAAGTAGGCGTGTCCCGGTGAACTATAGGTACTACAGAAAGAGCAAGGTAGGCACCAGGGAAAGAGGAAAGAGCAAGGCAGGCACCAGGGAGGAAAAATTTGCGCCGGTGTCAAGTGCAGCGTCGCAGTGCAGTTATAGCTCAAGAATAAAAAGAAGTAGATTGTTCTTGGTCTTGATTGCTTTGACGTTCTCATGGCGCGACGTTATTCCATTCGAGCGCTGCCCGATAGCGCAGAGAATTAGTTAAGTGTAGCCCTAAAGAAGATTATAAGAAGAGGCTTTTTGTGCAGGCTGAAGTGGCAAAAATTATGAATGGGTTGAATTTTTGAAGGACTATGTAAAATTATGAAGTATTGCTTAAGAGCTCATTTAAAGAAAATTGAAGTGCTTAATTGCATAAATATCATAATTATTTTTAATTAGATTTTCTTATTCAAAATTAACTACTCCCGGCAACTTCTTGGCGTCAAGGTTGCAAGATTGAGATGTTAAACCTTGGAGATATTGACCGATATATATTTAATTATAACTTTAAAAAATTAATAAGCGAGAGTAATTTTGTAAATTATTTCGGAGTAAAGCCAAATTAGATCTAAAATTCCTCTCTAATTATTAAATGAATGAAATGAATATATAATAACATGAATCGTTTATGAATCAAATAAATTCTACGTATTTAAAGATTTGAGGTCTGAGTTTTTCACTGCCACCGATTTCTAAGCTGGTTAGATCGCATGAAAGGAGAAATCTGAGAATAGGAGAGGCCAAAAAGTGCGAGCACTATTTTATCACTTTTTATTTTAAATCAAAAGTAAAGGAGTTGTTGCAACTTTTTCAGGATTTAAATGTTCAAATCTCTGACACTATTTCAGATATTAAGTTCAAATCTCTTTTACTAAATTATTTGATATAATTGTTGTAAAAAGGCGTACAATCTCTCTCGATATACTTTCGTAGGTGTTTGTTGTTCGAAAGTTATTTTATTTTAATATATTTTAAAATTTTTAGTACTTGGGTTCTACCAGAACCAAAAGTTTGTAAATGAGTCTTCATGTGATATTATCCTCCCAGTAGATAATATTATCATATATCTATATATCTGTCTAGATATCTATATAAATTAATAATATCATATCATAATAATTTCATAATATCAATTCCGTTCGGTATCAATTAGTTTAATTAGTGCTTAAATATAATATCAATCACATTGGTAAATCTCAATACAGACACACAAACGCACGCAACCGTTGCGTTTTGACTCAAAACTTTTGAGTATGAAATTTAATCATTGATTATTTAAGCAACGAGATTTTGTTGGCGAAAAATACAATTTAGTGCACATAAACTTACCTTATGTATGCGTTACCTCGATCTCATATTAAAAGTATACGAAATAAATTAATGCGGTATATTGTATTAATTTTCTATTAGTATTAGAAAATAAACATCCTTTCGAGCTGTAACCTCCCTCCTCCTGTGCATCATTATTATCTTCTCCTCCTTTCTATCCTTTTCATGCTCTTTCTCTCTAACAGACATTATTATATATAAACCAAACAAATAATTTGAGAAGAATTCAACGAGTTGAATGAACTGACTTATGCAGGCTTGGCCTTATTTCCCTATAATTATCTAAAATGTGATTTTAATAATATTGGAAATATGGGTGACAACATGTTAGCATATGTGGGCGATAATATTGATGCACATCGAACAAACATTAGGAGGCATTCCCCTCCTCATCAGGGAACATCTTCTTCGACTTCCAAAATAGAAAACGATTTTTGTAATGTTTTTGAGCACTTGGTAAAGACCACTCGTCTGTATTTGTGAACAAAAGTAAATTAGAGATGAAATCAATGATTTTTCGGTAAGAAATGAAAATCCTGAATTTTAAAAAGATTTAGATTTGATTTAGAGAAAGGTAAAGGGGTGCGAAAGAAAATTAAAGTGATACCGAAAACCGGCTTGAACGGGTGCTTTTCTCGGCAACCCGAAAATATGCATATTGAAAATAAATTAAAATATAATAATTGTCATTTAGAAAAGTGCCTCGAACATTATTTTCACGTAAGAAGTCCGCTTTTGCCAACAGTCTTCGTGCAGATTTGTGCAGGTCGTGCTAAATTCTTAAGGTTGCAGGAATCTATCTTTCTTACCTTACGAATTTTTGCCAAACTTCTCTAACATGCCATGTTTCTTAATTCTTTATATAATTACATATGCATGATAAAAAGCGTTTGGAAATTTTTAGTCAAGCCCTTAAAAGGATAAAGAGATCAAATCTTTCTCTTCCGTTTCTTTTGTCTTTTGTTACACGATATTTTCATTGTATAAGTTCTGATATTCTTAAGGGACTTTTCTGTCAAACTATCCCAAATCGTAAATGCATTGTGCATAACAGGTCCTCATTTGGTTGACTCGATTCTTCAGCTCTGAACGAATTTATCTTGCTCGCTTTAATTCGTTTGCTTCATAATGAGAAAGCTTGAGTATATAATAGCGTTTGGTTTTGTTGGTATTGTTGTGTTTCCAGAAATACATTCAAGCGCTAAAGATATATTTTGGTTAAAAATAATAACCATGGTGGCAGTGTCAGAAGTCTACGAAGTATATCACGCGTGTATCAACAAACACTCTTATACAAACACTATCGCGCGCACATGCTACCACTTACATAAGTTTTTGAAGTTTCACGCATGTGTTGGTCATAAATACAAGCTAAAATATCATCGACGATACTTAATGTTTGCCTTTAGGTTATTTCCTGTCTTAGTAAATAGGCTTATGTGTGTTTCTGCATACGTTTGAGAAAGATGATGTGCTGTACATCGATGTAAACCGAGCGACGTCTTATTGTTCGTATTGTGTTGTTTAAAAGTTTATCGTATTGTTTGCCTAGTGAATTCATGCTATTGCGAAAATCCGTGAAAGCCATGACAGTAGTATTAACAATACAGAAAGAAGTAACAACAACAGCAACAAAGTAACAACAATATCCTCATGAAACTCTATCTTTAGCTCCAGTTTTTCGTGGCACAATATACGGAAATACTTATATTCGCTCCTCACCCATTTGCTAAGCTTTAAGCACGAAAGCTCTCTTTGATGCAATGACTTCATTGCCTTCTCTCGCTTAGCCAGGAGGGACTTCCTCCTTCCATCTCTCCCACATTCTTTGGATGCGTTTGCGTGTATTTATAAGCGTATAGATGTTTCATTATTTGCCGATCTCTAGGACTAGAACCAAATTATTTCTCCTTTGAGTATTTTTCTTGTGATTCATAGTTTAAGGAACACGTAGGGTATTTGAGGTATAAATCTATTTATATATAATCCTCAGTTTTTGTTCGTCTTCTACTCCGAAGTATTAACTTCTATTTGTCGATTTGTTTCCTGCCCGAAAAATGTCCAAATACTCCTTCACTACGATTTTTCCATTATCGTTAACGTATGCTTGTTTTCTTTTTCAGTCGCTTGTTCAACCACTGAATAGTTTCTCAGTTTTGGTTTCAATTAGTGGGTTTTTGTCACAATGTTTAGTAATTTCAAAATGAATTGTTTAGAATATTTACTAATGTTTTCTTTAGAATTATCTTTAGTTTGATTTTTAAAGCCTTCAGTTTTATATCGGTTATGGCTCTTGAATATATATAATTAAAAATTTATACAATAAATATAACACATCGCAAATAATATTCAATCTCCTCTAAAAACTCACCTTAGGCACTAAGTGTCTGGAGGTTGTCGTACGCAGATGGTGTAGTTCAAACCTGCGGGAAATGAATAATTGCCATCTCGATAATCAAATGAGTAAACTTAGACGTATTTTAATTTTCGTAAAACCTATACACTGATTGAAAGGAATGCAAAGTTAAACCCGATTTCTTAAAAGTACAGAAATTTTCTGCCGACGTGCGATTGATTTAGGATAAGTTTTTGTTATAAATAGTGCGACCACAGAATCCATTACATTTTGCATTAAAAAATCGTCTACTGCAATTCACCAACGGAACTACAAGGAATACTCAGACAAACATCCAAATCGTGGTCCAAATAATATGAACATCTCTGAAATATTTTCTCAGTAATAGAAACTTAAGATTAAATTCTTTGATTTTTAATCTATGCAACAGAAGACTTACGTACATTGTACATAGTCGTAATAAAAAATAACATCCAGTCCTCTACACAAACTCACTTTAGGGCTTAACCTCCCGGCGGGTGCCGAATATGAATGGTGTCATTCAACACGACGGAATATATACCGATACGACTGTGATAATCGAACGGTATATAACATACTTTCCTTCTAAGTAATTCTGAGTACAACCAGACACTTAAAACGACTACCACCGAGCTTTAGCTCATCAATACTCACATGGAAATAAGGATAGTTAATCAAGTCACAATTTCCCTGCCTCCGTCCTAAAAGAATTCAACTGCAATAATCACGTTTCTTTAGGATTTTGTATTCAAGCCGTTAAAATAAAATGTTATTGGCAATTTTTAAATCGTCCGTAAAAATTATTAAGTTAATTTTTTTTTATTACTATTAATTAATTAATAGTACATTTATGGAAGAGTACTCGGTTCTTGAGATTAATTTTTTGCCTCGTTCGAAAGGAAGGCACTAATTCTCGATTAAAAATTAAGAAACAAATTACGTTATACTTTAGATTTTCGATCTATCTTGCAAATGCTGTTTGCATTTTAATCTTGCAAATTATGTTCATAATCAAAAACATATTGTCCATATATCACTTCGTATTGGAGTCGGAAGCCATTTGAAGTCGAATTTTTAAGCATGGATTTACTTTCGAAACGCATCAGAAAAAATTCTCCTAAACTATCACCTGTATTGCGAAAAGTAACAAGTTTCGATATAATATCGGTTAGATTTTTTTCTTTTTTGAAATATTGACTAAACACTTACTGATGACTGTTTTGCTATTAAGAGTACGACCGCAGAATTTATTGTCTGTTGCATTCAAGTTGTTTCCTGGTGTAATTGGCTCGACAATACTGGAAGGAATGCTCAGATGGTCAGAAGACCCTTCATCTACACAATATTGACCTGGTCGAAGTGTTCTTTCATCATAAGACGATTGACCGTTAAGGTTAAAGTTCCAGAATTTTAATCTGTGTATTGAAGAGTTTATATACTGGTGTGACAGTGCATATAATATATTGTAAATACTTTACCATCCCCTACACCAACTTACTTTAAACCCCAAGCGGCCGGAGGACGCCATATGCATATGGTGTAATCTAAACCGGCCGGGTAAATGCCATGATCGTTATGATAATTGAACGATTTTATTACACCGCTTTCCCCTGTGAAGTATTGCGTACAACCATCCGGTGCTAAACGATCATCGCCGTTCTCCAGCTGTTCAATTTTCATAAGGAGATCTAGGCTTGGTCTTCCACCATACTTCCAAGCTGGCGAGCGCGGGCTTAAACTTGTGCGTATATGAAGTTTAGTAATGCCAAGGGAAGGAGCGAGGTGAAAGTTTAAATATTGGCCGTCTTCGTGTCCACAATAGCGTGTACCCCCGATCTCTACATAATCACCACTACATTTAGGCACAAACAAATCATTGGTATTCAATTGCATAGGTTGCATCATAGTAAAACTGAACCAGATACGAAATTGTGTAACATTTTTATGGTGCGGCTTGATATGATACATGCACATGAGTCCCAATTTCGGATTATATTCATAATATGAAGTGACAGCTGTAAGCTTATCCGATGTCCATTCATCACAAGACAATCTTCTAAATATTCTTCCATTTTTTTTAGCGCACGAATAATTTACGAAAGATACCAATTCAAAGATTAGGAAGCTTAGAAGGAAAGTATTAATGTTTGTCATGTTGATAACTTGAAAGAATTTGATAGCTGCGGAGTAGAGCTCTCTGCTTTTATAGCAAGCTTAATGTCGCGAATGGTAAAAGTAACGTATTTCAAAGGAGATAGTCTTCTCACAGTAACCTAAATCTTGGTAATCAAGTCAAAGTTATTGTATGTGCGAGTATATTTTATTTACCCTGTGTTCAAATATTGTTATTTCATTAATCTTTATTATCTCTTGAATATAGTTTTAGTCATATTAGAGTCGTTTGGAAGTTTCCACTATAGGAACATGTTAAACAAATTATCATTTTATCTCACTCCGAACACGAGTTAGAGACAAAAGATATATGAATAAAGGTCGTTTGAAAGTCGTTAATGATATAAGACAAACTGCTCACATTAAGGAACAAATCTATTCAAGTATAAAAAATAATTCGAATGCATGAATGTATTCTCGGAACTAAATTAAACATAACATGCCTCGCTATCGTAAGCCCCAAACCCTCTAAACAGACTCAACTATTACAAAAATTTCAAGAAAACGTTATCCTGAAATGAAACAATGGACAGAATGATGAGCTAGAGTTGGTTCTTTATATTACTTAGCTTGCTGAGAAACCTGCAAACTTCTAAATTAAAAACGAACTTTTTGGTTTAATTTCTTAAGTTTTTATACCCTTAATAACTAATAATCTTAAGTTTTTATACCTTTAATTTTTATTAAAATATTTTCCTTAGGAATAGAAGAATTAAAAGTATGGCGAGTCAAAAACGCCTTTTAATCAAGCGAATGTAAAGGATAAATTCTATACGCGTTAATCGTTCCACTTTAGTACAAAATCTTTCTTCAGTTACATTAATGTAATTACATAATTAGACAATTACATCTAGTTAAGATAGAAATTGCAGAGGATCAAATATCTCCTAAATCACAAATAATCCTCTTCTTATGCTTCGTTTTAAAGCTGTTTTCTATTATTGTTTATTCTTGATTTTCTTAATGCTTCCAGTTGTAACCATGTGATTTTTTATATAATAATAATATAAAACTAGAAAAAATTAAAATATTACCATCGAGAAAGCAAATTACGTATAAAATAAAGAATAAATTTTAGAGAAGATAAGTTACTAAAGCTATCAGAAACATTCAGCACGAGTCCGTCATAAAACCCAATGACGGAATGATTATAGACAAAAAACAACAACAAATATCTCAGTAATCGCAGGAACAACATTAATTACCATTATTATTACCGTTTATCATTTATGATTAACAGTTATTTTAAAAAGTAAGACAGAATATACAAAGCAAATAAAGCAAAGGCAATAAAAATTTTAATAAAACGGAAAAAAGCGGGAGGTAAGAATTATGGATTTCACTCACATCGAGGGTGTGACGTGAGTGTATTTATTTCCTTATTTCAATTTAACAAACTAATTTTTTCAGATATATTAACTTTAGATATTTGAGCCACCCCTGAGTTTTACGGGATCCGGGGGAAAAGAGAAATGGCATGGCTCTTCTAAATCAACTTAGTAAATAGCTAATAAGTTAGATACCTGGAGATAACATTCAAAAATTGATTTAATTAAAATTTCGAAAATTCTATCCTCGTCAACAATATTCTTGTTACCACTCACGGCTTATTTGGAGTTAGATCAGGTAAATATTTAAATATGTTTTATCATGTATATGTTTCATTATAAGCTTATTCGAGACAATCGCCTAAAAAATGTTTAATGATTTATGTTGTCTACTTAATTTTTCTGGCAAATCAAACGGCGAGCTTTAAAACATAGGACAAAAATCATTAAAAGTCTTAATTGATTTGAACTTAATTTCGCTCTTGATCATTTCTACCATTCGAAAAATATGACTATGGTCTGTGGCACAGTTTGCCAAGAAATTGATTACACCATTTTGAGTTTCCCAACACAATTAACGATAGTGACCTATTCTTGATAAACCATACATGTTCTGTCTTTATAGAATCAAATTCTGAAAGTGTTCAAATTAGACTTGAAAATACATCATTAATTTTTATAAAAATTTTCTGATTCGTTCCACAAAGTTCATCACTTTTTTAGGTAAATATTAAATTCCTTTAATAAAAATTGTCAATTTGTTCCTGATTATTAAAATCACACTGTAAACTTATGTTATGAGTGTAGAGTATGTCTATTTCGGACAGCCGAGTATAGGTGTTTCGGACTCACCTGTTAATTTTATTTTAACTTTCTGTTTTTTTTGTGGCAACTCATTTTTTGATATAAATCAATTGTCAGTGTGTTTGTCTCTCTGCCATGCATTGGATGCATTTACATGCATACATATTTACATGCATTTATAAACATCAAAATGCAAATATGAATATTCTAAATTCTACTAAACTACTAAATTATTCTACTAATTAAACTACTAAATCTAAATCTACTAAATTCCCTGGGAAGATGAAGAATGTTCACACCAATTTATTTGGCAAAATCCATACATGCACTCCTATAGTAGTGATTTTTACAGCCATACAAATGGACAGGGTGATAGGCAGACAGGGCGGACAGCATTAAATCAAATCAAGGGCTAAATCTGTGGCGGAATATATATACTTTCCTGTATCCGTCGCATATCATTTTATGCACTATAACGCAAGCACGGAATGAATTCTTCTCCATATAAATTAAAATTGATACTTATGAGGTATCCATTGGTGAACGACAGCATCATGGTTAACGTCAGAAACAAATAAAACATTTCCTTCAAATATTAATCGACCTGCATAAGGGTTGTTAAGGACATGTAAAGGGTGGGCTGTAAGCAAACATTAAGCACAACCTACTTGTCGAATGGTTTAAAGTATCTTCGAGGAGTAGTATGTCCGTTCCATGGTACAAAGTCAAAAGCACCTGGAATTGAATGTTATGTAAATATCAATAATTGCCCGTGTAATAAAATAAAAAATATTAAGGAAGGGTTCGCTGGCGCGTGACTTCCTTCTGCTAAATTTCCAATTTTTTTCTCCTTCATTAGGTTTTCTGTTTACAAAGTTTTCGCTTTTTGTAGCGATGTTTCTATGCATACTTCATTTATATCGTTGGAAGCTCTTCTTCTTTGACACTAGTTGACATCGATGCCTTTCCTGATTACTGGTTTTCTGCTGCATAAAGGCTTTCATTAAAATTGTTTAAGAGAAATGAAGGAGATTGCGCAGTATTGGAATTTGCGAAAGCACCAATTTGTGACTACTGAGACCAGTATAATTTTCATTTATCTAGGACATGTTTTATTCGGTTTCGTTATTTTGAAGCGCTTGTTTATATTTAATTAATATTTTTGGTGGTTCGTTTATAAATATTTATTTAAAAAATTTCGATTTATGATTAATATTTTTTGTTTGAAACCGATTGAAGTATTTTGTTAATGATGGCAGATTAAATTTATTTTGAATATTTAAAATTGTTTATTCGTGTCGGGTTTTTAAAGTTTGTTTGAATTTGTTTGTTGCTTTTCATTTGTTTTTTCATAAAGATTAGTGCCTTTTTTAGAGGTTTTTATACTTTTCCTTAAATCAACATCGGGTCTATTACGTCCCCTCAGAATTTATATATTATTTTTTAATGATAACAATATTAATTTGAATCTTTGGCGATTACAAAACTTTAAGGAAGGATCTGTATGTATGTTTAAATCCTTAAAACGCGCCATTAATTTTAACAACCATTTCTTATGAAATTCTCTCCTTCGGAAATATGTTTTACTGTTTTTCTTTTATTTACACTAAATTCAAATGGGGTAACCAGTATGGCTTTTGTTAAAAAATGGGGCGGCTCGCTCAGCTTCACTTCGTAGGTAATGTCAGCTTTTATGGTACTGCTCTGCCTTTATGAAGAAATGCATATATGTATGCGCGAGCATGTGTATGGGTTTGCGTGTACGTG
The DNA here is from genome assembly GCA_963966595.1 of Physocephala rufipes. NCBI lineage: Eukaryota > Metazoa > Arthropoda > Insecta > Diptera > Conopidae > Physocephala > Physocephala rufipes. The sequence goes on along the minus strand of OZ016502.1, from coordinate 35,606,383 downwards.
AGTAAGTATAAGAAAATTGAACGAAAATTTAATTAGTTTCAGGAGCGGATGATGAGGAGGAAACAGAGCCAGAAGCAACACAAAAGAAGCAATGGGATCAGAAGGAGAGTCATTTTTGCTCTTAAACCTTTCACTTAAGTGCTTCACTTCCTTTTCCCTCCTCGTCCTCCAGAACAACATCAAATTAGAGCCCATATTACATTAGTTTTAATTTTGTCGTTAAACGCAAGATGTGAAAATGATGAATAAGAGCGATTTTAGACGCTCAACGTTTTTTAGAGTAGAAGAAGATTATGCTTTTTGTTCATACGCAACAAATAATGCAATGTAGGCGTTTTGTTGTGCTTTTTGGTGATTTTTGTGGTGTTATTTTTTGTTGCTTATACGAATTGTTAATAGATCTACATTTATTTATTACTTACTATTACTCTTAGCGTAATAATTGTTGCTGATGCGGTTCGTTTACGGCTCTTACTTTTCTCTCTTTATGATTAATGTCGTAGCGCGTCAGCAACAATTGATTTGTTGAAAATAACCATGCAAACGGCAAAATATAGCCGAATCATTAAAATTAGTTATGTATTTTCAGTTTTAAACACTCGTCGCGGAGATAGGGCGTGGCATGTTATAATTATTTTATGGTTTGTTTTTCATTACTTGATTTCATTACGACCAATTTGTTGCTAATGGTTTGTAAACATTTCGTGGTTGTTGTGTTGTTGCTTTTGCTGTTGTTCTTGCAGTTTTTATTGTGGGTGACGGTTTCAGTTGTTTTTATTCCCTAAGTTAGATTATGTTCGTTCGCTGAACTACTTTAAAAGCCGAGCCAAACTGGGACGTACTACTGCTTAAATGTGTGAACTATTTTCCATAAAATCGCCACCTTTCTTCAGTAAGAAAGACCAAAATGAACAAGTTTTTTCGAAACGGAATCCAAATGGTACCTCTAAGTGGCTTTCTAAGTCCGTCAAATTTATCTCTATAGGATTGCGATGAGTGCAAACTCTGAAATTAAATAGAAATTAAAGACTGCATTAGTTACATACGTCCTTTTTTGTAACTTCTGTGATAGTGATTAAATTGATATAAATTATTGGAGAGGACTATTCAATGGAAATCACAGCACTTTTATTCATTACGAAAAAAGTTCAATAGAAAAAGATTATCTATTATTAAAGTATTTTATCGTTTGCTCATGAAGTTCTTTCTGACCACATTATTTCGTGAACAGATTGTTTTGCTGGTTTATTATCTATTCGAAAATATTTCATTAATTATCTCTCCACAATGATGAGCAACAAAAACAACGGTCTAAGTGAAGATAATTCGAAACTAATCTTTCGTTGAGACGAAAACAGAATTTTTTTAAGATTTGAAAAATCTGATAGGGGTTCGTCCCTTCCTCTGTTTTTCTTTTCGCCAACTGCTTTTAGTGGTATTTCCATTTCTTCTCTTACTGGCTATTGGTAAAGTTTGACTTCAAATGTTTTTCTGGCGATTATACGTGGTTCTCATTTACATATGATTGAATCTGGATAAAATTTAATGAGTATTTATTAGTGGTCGTTGCTTACAAACTCACGGTTATTATTGATATCATTGTTGTTGTTGTTATTGATGTTAAAATATTCGCCATTCGGGCGGGTTGCTGGCCGAATTCACGGTGGCATTGACGTAAATCGGAGATTGTGCACAGATAATGGGGGTCTTGCTCAGTCAGATAATGGCGAAAATAAGGCAGAGATGGAATACAAGCAAACGTGCAGCATAAATAATTGCCGACCATCGTTGCCAATTTAAAAAGTTTGTGCGAGAAGCTAATCAATTTGGTTAATGACTTCATGTTTCTAACTATTTTCAAACAGGAATCGCTTACTAATTAGTAAGATTATATTACATACCGTGTTCAAACAAGCTAATCAATAAGAACTTTTTTAGTATAAAGCGTTTTTGAAATGATAAGTTTGCTGTCACCACTAATTCTCTTTATTTTTATGTGTGTGTGCTGCTTATGCAGCCAGTCACAAGTTGGTGCAGCCTAAGAATCACAAGTTATTTCTATTCAGAGCGCGAGCCCGAGTTCCCTGCGCACAACATCTTGCAAGAATTGATTCCAACCATTACTCCTCCTGCGTTTAATTTATACTCTCGAAAATTTGTTGCCTTTAGGAACTATTGCGCTGTTATCATTGTTTACTCTTTGTTTTATCGCTTTTATATTTTTCATTATTATTGCTTCTGCTGCGGTGGTTGTTACCCCCAATACAAGTTTTCTGTTTGCATTTCATACTTCGTTTCAAAACTAATCAGAAATTTAATTATTTTTAATTTATTTCATTTTGTTTTTTAAATTCTCATCCTTTCTCATCTTTGGGTTCTTCGTGTTTCATATTTATTTACTTATTAATTTATTTATTTGAGGGAAAAGGATAGATCGCAAAATCGGATGACTGTATTAGCGTTGGTAAAATGTGGCGAATTCAATTTTGGAATACAAAAAGCTAAAAATACAAACAAACTGAAAGGAAAATTGCAATTAAGGGAAAATAAATTATGTATTTTTTCTTCTTCTTTCGTTTATTTCTACTTTTAATTTCATTTTGCTTCTCGTCATACGGGTTATCGTTTGGTTAAAATATGGATTAAATGTAAATTTTCGTGGACAATCTTGGACAATAAAGATTGTGAATTCCGTTCCGGACTGCAAAAAGTGCATATTTGTGCGTTTTGGCAAAAGCAAGAGTGAATACACACTTCAACACCTCCGGCGATATTACCCCGATAGGAAGTTGTAATATTTGTTTATCGCCCACACATCGTCGAAATCGTCAATAAGAACACGATATTATAATGTTTATCATCGGGGATGATTTTTTGAAATAAATTTTTACACAATGACAAATGCAGATCTGAGGTGTTTATTTTTGGTCTCAAATCCCTTCGAAATCACGACAAATGTGTATGTGTGTGTGGGGGGAAATATCTTCTCAAGGAAATATTCTTACCAAATATCATCCAATTTAAGGTTAGTCCACCACATACTCATTCGAAATAGACAACGCGATACGAATTTGTTTGGGGCATCAAATTTTTATCTACATAAAAAAGAAAAGAATTTTAAGGCCAACTTTTCGAGATTTCGACAAATCAAAATATTCGCCCTCCTTAATTCATATTTTATTTACACAAATAAAGACGCGACACATATACACACACGCGCGTGCAGATTTAAGAATGCTTTAATAACGCTTAATTTTTTAAATTGCTGAGCAAATTCGAAGGAGAACTATTATCGTCGAACATACCGCGTACTAAAACCCAGAAAATAGGTGTGTTTCGCTAAACTATATACTGAATAAAGGTAAAGGTGTTTAAAGGTAAACTATATACTGAATCCAAACAATCGCTTGCTGGATCTTATCTTTGTTGACGATAAAGATATTTATGAGATTTCGCGCTCATTGCCATTTGTATTACCTGAGGATAGCCATCATTCAACTTTAAACATCAAAATTACACACGAAAACTTGATGAGCCACATTCCTTCGTTGGATTCCACTCAACCTAGAAAGAAACATTGTTTCAAAAAAAACAAACTATGCAATTTTAAAGGACTTTTATCGTAATCTCGATTGGATGGAAATTTTGTCTTTAAAGAATTACCAATCTCCCTTGGGTTTTGATTCGGCATTGGATTCTTTTAATAGTACTTTGTTGCAGTCTTTTAATTTAGCTGTACCTATAAAACATTTTACACAAAACTCAAATCCAACTTGGTTTAATAAGGATCTTTCAGCGTTAAGGAATCTCAAAACTAAAAAATATAAACTATGCTGTAAATTCCGAACACCTTCAAGTTTTGTTATGTATATAACTGCGAGATATAGATATCAATATCTTCACAAAAATCTCTACAACAATTATTTAGCAAAGGTGAAGTCTAATTTATGGGCAGATCCAAAGTCCTTTTGGAATTTTGTTAATATGAAACGGAAGAATGGAACTTACCCTTCTACTATGAAATATGGTGAACGCGAATCTAATAATTGGATTACTATTTGCAACCTATTGCTGACTTTTTTAAACAAACCTATTCTACTGAGACTTATGCTTCAGCCAATTACCCATATCATGTTTTATTGGGTTTTATTAATCTACCAATAGTTGATGTGCAGACTGTGTTAAGTGTTTTAAAGGATATTAAACTGAGCTATAACCCTGGACCTGATCGCATTCCTTCATGCATTTTAAAATATTGTGCTGACGAATTAGCGCTGCCTATTTCAACACTATTCGATTACTCGTTGCGATTAGGATATTTTCCTGATGCGTGGAAGTCGTCTTATATTATCCCTTTACACAAATCGGGAAATAAATTCGAGATAAGGAATTATCGCGGGATTGCTAAACTTAGCGCTCTGCCCAAAATATTTGAAAAGATAATAGTCATCTCAAGAAGTGTTACAGCCTTAATTTCTCCAGTACAGCATGGTTTTTGCGCGGGAAGATCGACAACTACAAATTTGTTGGAATTTGTATCAAAAACTACTAATAATTTCAAGTCATCATGTCAAACGGACGTCATCTATACGGATTTCAGTAAAGCTTTTGATGTGGTCAACCATCGGTTACTTATTCTAAAACTTCACTTGTTCGGTTTTCCTATTATGTGGTAAATTGGATATCATCCTACCTTCAAAATCGCGTGGAGAAAGTTTTGTTTAACGATGTGTTGTCCACTGAATTTGTTGTCACATCTGGCGTTCCGCAAGGAAGTCATCTAGGGCCATTATTGTTTTTGGTCTTTATTAATGACTTACCAACAGTCATTAACCATGGCGATATTTTGATGTTTGCCGATGATGTCAAGTTGTTTTTATCACACAAAGGCATAAATGATGCTATGCTCCTACAAGCTGATGTTGATGCTATGGTAGCTTGGTGTAAGGTTAACTGCTTAAATCTCAATTTAAATAAATGCAAGCAAATGACATTTGCACGTTCGAGTCATGTTATCTTTAATTATGCTATTGGCAACTACAAATTGGAATCTTTGGATATAGTGGAGGATCTCGGCGTATTTCTGGATCGTAAACTACGTTTCCACATACATATTAGCCGCATTACTAACAAAGCTACATGCTTGTTAGGATTTATCAAGCGCTGGACAAAGGAATTCAAGGATCCGTACGTGACTAAAATTTTATATATTTCATTGGTTCGTCCAATATTGGAATATGCTTCGGTGGTGTGGTGTCCACACTTTAGCTGCCATATCTCTGAAATTGAGTCGGTACAAAAGCAGTTCCTGCTTTTCTGCCTAAGAAATCTGCGTTGGGATTCATCTTTAAGGCTGCCATCGTATGAGGCTCGACTTAAGCTTATAAACTTACCATCACTTGCTAATCGGAGAATAATGCTTAATGCCATGTTTATCCTTGGTTTGCTGTGTGGTGTTACTGATTCTGCATATTTATTAAGTAACATCCAACTTAACGTTCCTCCTCGTTCATTGAGGAGACACGAATTTCTTCATTTAACATTGTGCAGATCGTCATTTCTTCAATATGAGTCGCTGCGTAATGCTTGTTTAGACTTTAATTCTGTTTCTACTTTTATTAATTTTTCTGATTCTTTTAAGTCAACTAAACAAAAAATTCTAAATGCTATCTCATAATAATAGAGGTTTTCTTTACTACTAAAAATTTTGCAATTTATTTTGATCACATTGTATTTAACTTTAAATTATATTAAAATTAATTAAATTAATTAAATTAATTATTATAATTAATTATTTTAATTGTTATAATTAAATTATAATTTTATATATTGAAATTGTAATATTAATTGAGTCAACTATAAAACCTATAATTGGTTTAGTTGCATTGTTAAATAAATAAATAAATAAATAAACGGTAATGGAAACCGCAATTACAGACATAGCAATGTATAAATTTCAACAAAGTTGGATTTAGCCTTCTCATTTTTTATAGATTTACATAAGTACTGGTAATTTTCTCTTCTAAAATTAAGTAACCTACAACACTTCCTCTCTCTTGTTCATTTTATGTCTCTTTCTTCCGTTCTTTCTATTAATTATCCTTTTAGATCAGCTCGTAGTCGAATCCTACAACTATTTGAAATTGCTGTTGATTGTACTCTCATGTATTTCAGCTAGTAAATCTATGAAGTCTGCGTTTCTGATTAATAAATAACTTTTGTTTCTTTTAGTACATGTGGATAGTTTTTTCTATTATTCCGCTTTGTTTTTTATTTTATCGAACTATTTTGAAAATTATTTATTTCACCAGTTAACTTGACTTCAGTTGATTTTATTCGTTTGCTTCGAAATACGTGGGTGGAAAAGGTCCGATGAAGGTTGGTTGGTGGTTTCGTTTTTATTTTTTTCATACGATCATGTGTGAAAATTGTATGTGTGAGGATACGTATGTGTATGCATGGTAGCATATAAAACTTTATTCATTAGTGTCATCATTGTTTGTGCGCAATGTTCTGATTAAATAATTGACCAAAAATTAACGAATGTTAGTCGATAAAATGGAGAAAGGATAAGGAAAGGGGAGCAACGCGTTTTTGTGAGAAAGAGACCAAATGATGGAGCACAAAAGTTTATGGAATAATAGGTTGATAAAAGATATTATGTTACATTAATGATGTGTGTTGAAGGATGTGGATCGGGAATGGTGTTGAAATGTTTTATATTGACTTAGAGAAATTTACGGAAACTTAAATTTGAAGAGGTGCCAAAATCAGTTTACAAATTTCAGACAAAAATATTTTCGAATTTTCTTTTTTGAAACAAAACCTTGGCGCTGGACTGTATTTGTTCATCACGATGAAAAATTTTTTGCAATATTATCCATTTTGGCTGACATGTATCCATTAACAGCCTTGACAAACTTGATAAAAGTTGATAAGCCTGAAGATTGATAAGCGCTTCCAGCAACTATTTCCAACTTTTTCACTTCAATAAATCATTACCAGAGATAACCAACGATATTGGGAAGAAGGAGGGGACTTGAAGAGAGAACAAATAAGAATGTGAAGATAAAGTAGCATCTTGCTAAAAGAAAAGTGAAGAAAACAAAATTTTAAAGCTAGTTAAAAATAATTTGTTTGTTTGGATAAACAAAACTTCCAGATGAAGCTTTTATTTGTTTGGAATAATTTTTAGTCGCCTTAGATATGTCCGGAAACGTGGCGGAAAGATCTTAGGTTGGTGTATTGCTGTCAACGGTCGGCACTATTTCAGTTCAATTATTTTCTCTTTTTTTCATCACACCAATCTTTGTACTAAACGTCATCGATTGTAGAAGTGAGAAGTCATTGATTGAACCGAGAAGAGATGTTAATGTTTTTGAACTTTTTCCTTTACAGCGGTTTAATTTTTCTTTTTTTATCTTTACTTTATTTTAGTTTAGCTTGCCTTACTTTAGCTAAGTGGATAATTCTCGCTTATTGCTTTCTATTGCTTTCATCTACCATCGCCAACATCCCACCAATGCATTGCAATTTTGCGTCTCTCACTGTGACTAAACAAACTGCATTTGACAGACCTGCCAAACACATTTACTCAAATGGTCTTCAAATAAACAACTGGAAAATGGCATAGATCGCTGAGAGAAATATGAAAAATTTTGATGTGGCTGCGATTGCTATGAGGGAAAGACTTTGAGGTCGAGAATCACTCGTGGTTTTTGTGATATTTTCTTTGTTTTGTAAGTTTTAAGTTTGTGGGTGTTATTTTTTTTATTTGTTTCGTACTTTTTTATCTTCTTTTGTTTTCTTAGATTATTGGGATGAAAACATGACAATGGGTTGATTGTCATAAAAGTTTTTCGAGAGACGTTTCTCGGAAAAGTTTTAATTCAATCTGAAATAGAGTTGAATGCAAAAATAAAATTTTCAAACAAAAATAATAATTCTTATGAAAAGGAGGTACAATCAAAAAAATAAAAATCTAAGACTTTATTAACCGTGTTAGAAAACGTTGTCCGTCAGCGGAGACCCGTAGGAAAATATCAACCAGAAACGATTCGGGGGTGCATAGGAAAAGATTGCAATGAATAGTTCGTGCTTGCCATTATTAAGCATAACACAGTAACGACGAATAACAACATATGAGATAATTTAAAAGTTTTGAAAATATTTGAATTTAAAATTTTTATTTTTAAAGAAGTTAGCTCATCATATTATAAATCAAGGAACGTGCATGCAAACTTAGCTATAATATATGTTGGAAGAGTTTCCACAAACTTATATAACACATAAATAACAAAAGGCTACGAAAAAAAACATAAATAACCCAAGGCTTCGTCTGGGTTACACAATTCACAATTTCCCTGCCTCCGTCCTAAAAGAATTTAACTGCAATAATCACTTTTATTTAGGATTTTGTATTCAAGCCGTTGAAATAAAATGTTATTTAAAAAAATTTTTTTAAATAAAAGTTAATTTTTTTATTACTATTAATTAATTAATAGTACATTTATGGAAGAGTACTCGGTTCTTGGGATTAACTTTTTGCCTCGTTCGAAAGGATTCTCGATTAAAAATTAAGAAACAAATTACGTTATACTTTAGATTTTCGATCTATCTTGCAAATGCTGTTTCTAATTATGTGCATAATCAAAAAGATATTCTTCATATATCACTTCGTATTGGACTCGGAAGCCATTTGAAGTCGAATTTTTAAGCATGGATTTGCTTTCGAAACGCATCAGAAAGAATTCTCCTAAACTATCACCTGTATTGCGAAAAGTAACAAGTTTCGATATAATATCGGTTAGATTTTTTTTTCTTTTTTGAAATATTGACTAAACACTTACTGATGACTGTTTTGCTATTAAGAGTACGACCGCAGAATTTATTGTCTTTTCCATTCAAGTTGTTTCCTGGTGTAATTGGCTCGACAATACTGGAAGGAATGCTCAAATGGTCAGAAGACCCTTCATCTACACAATATTGACCTGGTCGAAGTTTTCTTTCATCATAAGACGATTGACCGTTAAGGTTAAAGTTCCAGAATTTTAATCTGTGTATTGAATAGTTTATATACTGGTGCGACAGTGTATATAATATATTGTAAATACTTTACCATCCCCTACACCAACTTACTTTAAACCCCAAGCGGCCGGAGGACGCCATATGCATATGGTGTAATCTAAACCGGCCGGGTAAATGCCATGATCGTTATGATAATTGAAAGATTTTATCACACCGCTTTCCCCTGTGAAGTATTGCGTACAACCATCCGGTGCTAAACGATCATCGCCGTTCTCCAGCTGTTCAATTTTCATATGGAGGTTTAGGCTTGGTCTTCCACTATACCTCCAAGCTGGCAAGCGCGGGCTTAAACTTGTGCGTATATGAAGTTTAGTAATGCCAAGGGAAGGAGCGAGGTGAAAGTTTAAATATTGGCCGTCTTCGTGTCCACAATAGCGTGTACCCCCGATCTCTATATAATCACCACTACATTTAGGCACAAACAAATCATTGGTATTCAATTGCATAGGTTGCATCATAGTAAAACTGAACCAGATACGAAATTGTGTAACATTTTCATGGTGCGGCGCGATATGATACATGCACATGAGTCCCAATTTCGGATTATATTCATAATTTGAAGTGACAGCTGTAAACTTATCCGATGTCCATTCATCACAAGACAATGTTCTAAATATTTTTTCATTTTTTTTAGCGCACGAATAATTTACGAAAGATACCAATACAAAGATTAGGAAGCTTGGAAGGAAAGTATAAATGTTTGCCATGTTGATAACTTGAAAGAAGTTGATAGCTGCGGAGCAGAGCACACTGCTTTTATAGCAAACTTATTGTCGCGCATGGTAAAAGTCACGTATTTCAAAGGAGATAGTCTTTTCACAGTAACCTAAAGCTTGGTAATCAAGTCAAAGTTATTGTATGTGCGAGTATATTTTATTTACCCTGTGTTCAAATATTGTTATTTCATTAATCTTTATTATCTCTTGAATATAGTTTTAGTCATATTAGAGTCGTTTGGAAGTTTCCACTATAGGAACATGTTAAAGAAATTATCATTTTATCTCACTCCGAACACGAGTTAGAGACAAAAGATATATGAATAAAGGTCGTTTGAAAGTCGTTAATGATATAAGACAAACTGCTCACATTAAGGAACAAATCTATTCAAGTATGAAAAATAATTCGAATGCATGAATGTATTCTCGGAACTAAATTAAACATTATATGCCTCGCTATCGTGAGCCCCAAACCCTCTAAACAGACTCAACTATTACAAAAATTTCAAGAAAAGGTTATCCTGAAATGACACAATGGACAGAATGAAGAGCTAGAGTTGGTTCTTGATATTACTTAGCTTGCTGAGAAACCTGCAAACTTCTAAATTAAAAACGAACTTTTTGGTTTAATTTCTTAAGTTTTTATACCCTTAATAACTAATAAATTCAGCACGAGTCCGTCATAAAACCCAATGACGCAATGATTATAAACAAAAAACAACAACAAAGATCTCAGTAATCGCAGTAACAACATTAATTACCATTATTATTACCGTTTATCATTTATGATTAACAGTTATTTTAAAAAGTAAGACAGAACATACAAAGCAAATAAAGCAAAGACAATAAGAATTTTAATAAAACAGATAAAACCGGGAGATAAGAATTATGGATTTCACTCACATCGAGGGTGTGACGTGAGTGTATTTATTTCCTTATTTCAATTTAACGAACTAATTTTTTCAGATATATTAACTTTAGATATTTGAGCCACCCCTGAGTTTTACGGGATCCGGGGGAAGAGAGAAATGGCATGGCTCTTCTAAATCAACTTAGTAAATAGCTAATAAGTTAGATACCTGGAGATAACATTCAAACATTTATTTAATTAAAATTTCGAAAATTCTATCCTCGTCAACTATATTCTTGTTACCACTCACGGCTTATCTGTAGTTAGATCAGGTAAATATTTAATTATGTTTTATCATGTATATGTTTCATTATAAGCTTATCCGAGACAATCGCCTAAAAAATGTCTAATGATTTATATTGTCTACTTAATTTTTCTGACAAATCAAACGGCGAGCTTTAAAATATAGGACAAAAATCATTAAAAGTCTTAATTGATTTGAACTTAATTTCGCTCTTGATCGTCTAACATTTCTACCATTCGAAAAATATGACTATGGTCTGTGGCACAGTTTGCCAAGAAATTGATTACACCATTTTGAGTTTCCCAACACAATTAACGATAGTGACCTATTCTTGATAAACCATACATGTTCTGTCTTTATAGAATCAAATTCTGAAAGTGTTCAAATTAGACTTGAAAATACATCATTAATTTTTATAAAAATTTTCTGATTCGTTCCACAAAGTTCATCACTTTTTTAGGTAAATATTAAATTCCTTTAATAAAAATTGTCAATTTGTTCCTGATTATTAAAATCACACTGTAAACTTATGTTATGAGTGTAGAATATGTCTATTTCGGACAGGCCGAGTATAGGTATTTCGGACTCACCTGTTAATTTTTTTATAACTTTCTGTTTTTTGTGGCAATTCATTTTTTGATACAAATCAATTGTTAGTGTGTTTGTCTCTCTGCCATGCAATGGAAGCGATTTATAGACATCCAAATGCAAATATGAATATTCTAAATTCTACTAAACTACTAAATTATTCTACTAAATTATTCTACTAAGCTACTAAATCTAAATCTACTAAATTCCTTGGGAACATGAAGAATGTTCACACCAATTTATTTGGCAAAATCCATACAAATGGACAGGGTGATAGGCAGACAGGGCGGACAGCATTAAATCAAATCAAGGGCTAAATCTGTGGCGGAATATATATACTTTCCTGTATCCGTCGCATATCATTTTATGCACTATAACGCAAGCACGGAATGAATTCTTCTCCATATAAATTAAAATTGATACTTATGAGGTATCCATTGGTGAACGACAGCATCATGGTTAACGTCAGAAACAAATAAAACATTTCCTTCAAATATTAATCGACCTGCATAAGGGTTGTTAAGGACATGTAAAGGGTGGGCTGTAAGCAAACATTAAGCACAACCTACTTGTCGAATGGTTTAAAGTATCTTCGAGGAGTAGTATGTCCATTCCATGGTACAAAGTCAAAAGCACCTGGAATTGAATGTTATGTAAATATCAATAATTGCCCGTGTAATAAAATAAAAAATATTAAGGAAGGGTTCGCTGGTGCGTGACTTCCTTCTGCTACATTTCCAATTTTTTTCTCCTTCATTAGGTTTTCTATTTACAAAGTTTTCGCTTTTTGTTGCGATGTTTCTATGCATACTTCATTTATATCGTTGGAAGCTCTTCTTTTTTGACATTAGTTGACATCGATGCCTTTCCTGATTACTGGTTTTCCTGATTACTGCTGCATAAAGGCTTTCATTAAAATTGTTTAAGAGAAATGAAGGAGATTGCGCAGTATTGGAATATGCGGAGCGCACCAATTTGTGACTACTGAGACCAGTATAATTTTCATTTATCTAGGACATGTTTTATTCCGTTTCGTTATTTTGAAGCGCTTGTTTATATTTAATTAATATTTTTGGTGGTTCGTTTATAAATATTTATTTAAAAAATTTCGATTTATGATTAATATTTTTTGTTTGAAACCGATTGAAGTATTTTGTTAATGATGGCAGATTAAATTTATTTTGAATATTTAAAATTGTTTATTCGTGTCGGGTTTTTAGAGTTTGTTTGAATTTGTTTGTTGCTTTTCATTTGTTTTTTCATAAAGATTAGTGCCTTTTTTAGAGGTTTTTATGCTTTTCCTTAAATCAACATCGGGTCTATTACGTCCCCTCAGAATTTATATATTATTTTTTAATGATAACAATATTAATTTGAATCTTTGGCGATTACAAAACTTCAAGGAAGGATCTGTATGTATGTTTAAATCCTTAAAACGCGCCATTAATTTTAACAACGATTTCTTATGAAATTCTCTCCTTCGAAAATATGTTTTACTGTTTTTCTTTTATTTACACTAAATTCAAATGGGGTAACCAGTATGGCTTTTGTTAAAAAATGGGGCGGCTCGCTCAGCTTCACTTCGTAGGTAATGTCAGCTTTTATGGTACTGCTCTGCCTTTATGAAGAAATGCATATATGTATGCGCGAGCATGTGTATGGGTTTGCGTGTACGTGAGTAAGTATAAGAAAATTGAACGAAAATTTAATTAGTTTCAGGAGCGGATGATGAGGAGGAAACAGAGCCAGAAGCAACACAAAAGAAGCAATGGGATCAGAAGGAGAGTCATTTTTGCTCTTAAACCTTTCACTTAAGTGCTTCACTTCCTTTTCCCTCCTCGTCCTCCAGAACAACATCAAATTAGAGCCCATATTACATTAGTTTTAATTTTGTCGTTAAACGCAAGATGTGAAAATGATGAATAAGAGCGATTTTAGACGCTCAACGTTTTTTAGAGTAGAAGAAGATTATGCTTTTTGTTCATACGCAACAAATAATGCAATGTAGGCGTTTTGTTGTGCTTTTTGGTGATTTTTGTGGTGTTATTTTTTGTTGCTTATACGAATTGTTAATAGTTTCTTGATTTTGATATATTTTTCCGACAGGGTATGAAATTGTTGTGTTGTGGAACGAATTTCCGTCATTCCTTGTCATTTTTGGTTTGTAGACAAACCGGTTTCGGCGATATGCCATCCTCAGTGTCTTTTTCGTTCGAACGAAAAAGACACTGAGGATGGCATATCGCCGAAACCGGTTTGTCTACAAACCAAAAATGACAAGGAATGACGGAAATTCGTTCCACAACACAATTGTTAATAGATCTACATTTACTTATTACTTACTATTACTCTTAGCGTAATAATTGTTGCTGATGCGGTTCGTTTACGGCTCTTACTTTTCTCTCTTTATGATTAATGTCGTAGCGCGTCAGCAACAATTGATTTGTTGAAAATAACCATGCAAACGGCAAAATATAGCCGAATCATTAAAATTAGTTATGTATTTTCAGTTTTAAACACTCGTCGCGGAGATAGGGCGTGGCATGTTATAATTATTTTATGGTTTGTTTTTCATTACTTGATTTCATTACGACCAATTTGTTGCTAATGGTTTGTAAACATTTCGTGGCTGTTGTGTTGTTGCTTTTGCTGTTGTTCTTGCAGTTTTTATTGTGGGTGACGGTTTCAGTTGTTTTTATTCCCTAAGTTAGATGATGTTCGTTCGCTGCACTACTTTAAAAGCTGAGCCAAACTGGGACGTACTACTGCTTAAATTTGTGAACTATTTTCCATAAAATCGCCACCTTTCTTCAGTAAGAAAGACCAAAATGAACAAGTTTTTTCGAAACGGAATCCAAATGGTACCTCTAAGTGGCTTTCTAAGTCCGTCAAATTTATCTCTATAGGATTGCGATGAGTGCAAACTCTGAAATTAAATAGAAATTAAAGACTGCATTAGTTACATACGTCCTTTTTTGTAACTTCTGTGATAGTGATTAAATTGATATAAATTATTGGAGAGGACTATTCAATGGAAATCACAGCACTTTTATTCATTACGAAAAAAGTTCAATAGAAAAAGATTATCTATTATTAAAGTATTTTATCGTTTGCTCATGAAGTTCTTTCTGACCACATTATTTCGTGAACAGATTGTTTTGCTGGTTTATTATCTATTCGAAAATATTTCATTAATTATCTCTCCACAATGATGAGCAACAAAAACAACGGTCTAACTGAAGATAATTCGAAACTAATCTTTCGTTGAGACGAAGACAGAATTTTTTTAAGATTTGAAAAATCTGATAGGGGTTCGTCCCTTCCTCTGTTTTTCTTTTCGCCAACTGCTTTTAGTGGTATTTCCATTTCTTCTCTTACTGGCTATTGGTAAAGTTTGACCTCAAATGTTTTTCTGGCAATTATACGTGGTTCTCATTCACATATGATTGAATCTGGATAAAATTTAATGAGTATTTATTAGTGGTCGTTGCTTACAAACTCACGGTTATTATTGATATCATTGTTGTTGTTGTTATTGATGTTAAAATATTCGCCATTCGGGCGGGTTGTTGGCCGAATTCACGGTGGCATTGACGTAAATCGGAGATTGTGCACAGAGAATGGGGGTCTTGCTCAGTCAGATAATGGCGAAAATAAGGCAGAGATGGAATACAAGCAAACGTGCAGCATAAATAATTGCCGACCATCGTTGCCAATTTAAAAAGTTTGTGCGAGAAGCTAATCAATTTGGTTAAACTACGCAGCAATAATAACCCAAATTATAGCAGTTTTAATAATGACTTCATGTTTCTAACTATTTTCAAACAGGAATCGCTTATTAATTAGTAAGATTATATTACATACCGTGTTCAAACAAGCTAATCAATAAGAACTTTTTTAGTATAAAGCGTTTTTGAAATGATAAGTTTGCTGTCACCACTAATTCTCTTTATTTTTATGTGTGTGTGCTGCTTATGCAGCCAGTCACAAGTTGGTGCAGCCTAAGAATCACAAGTTATTTCTATTCAGAGCGCGAGCCCGAGTTCCCTGCGCACAATATCTTGCAAGAATTGATTCCAACCATTACTCCTCCTGCGTTTAATTTATACTCTCGAAAATTTGTTGCCTTTAGGAACTATTGCGCTGTTATTATTGTTTACTCTTTGTTTTATCGCTTTTATATTTTTCATTATTATTGCTTCTGCTGCGGTGGTTATTACCCCCAATACAAGTTTTCTGTTTGCATTTCATACTTCGTTTCAAAACTAATCAGAAATTTAATTTTTTTAATTTATTTAATTTTGTTTTTTAAATTCTCATCCTTTCTCATCTTTGGGTTCTTCGTGTTTCATATTTATTTACTTATTAATTTATTTATTTGAGGGAAAAGGATAGATCGCAAAATCGGATGACTGTATTAGCGTTGGTAAAATGTGGCGAATTCAATTTTGGAATACAAAAAGCTAAAAATAAAAACAAACTGAAAGGAAAATTGCAATTAAGGGAAAATAAATTATGTATTTTTTCTTCTTCTTTCGTTTATTTCTACTTTTAATTTCATTTTGCTTATCGTCATACTGGTCATCGTTTGGTTAAGATATGGATTAAAATTAAACATTCATGGACAATCTTGGACAATAAAGATTGTGAATTCCTTTCCGGACTGCAAAAAGTGCATATTTGTGCGTTTTGGCAAAAGCAAGAGTGAATACACACTTCAACACCTCCGGCGATATTACCCCGATAAGAAGTTGTAATATTTGTTTATCGCCCACACATCGTCGAAATCGTCAATAAGAACACGATATTATAATGTTTATCATCGGCGATGATTTTTTGAAATAAATTTATTTCATAATGACAAATGCAGATCTGAGGTGTTTATTTTTTGGTGTCAAATTCCTTCGGAATCACGAAAAATCTGTGGGGGGAAAATCTCTTCTAAAGGAAATATTTTTGCCAAATATTTCAACGTCTTCAAAGATTAATTCACCTCATACTCATTCCAAATAGATAACGCGATACGAATTTGTTTGGGATATCAAATTTTTATCTACATAAAAGAGAAAAGAATTTTAAGGCCAACTTTTCGAGATTTCGACAAATCAAAATATTCGCCCTCCTTAATTCATATTTTATTTAAACAAATAAAGAGTTGAAAGAAATAAAATTGAAAAATTTGAAAAGCTTTTAAGATTAAGTCAAAACTAAACCAACAAAACTAAATTTTTGCCCACGATTACCAACTCACATCCCGTTTGGGTTGTATTTGGGTTGTATATACGGATGTACCCCGTTGAGTATATTCGTATATATTCTGTTGAAATGCAAAACATCATGCTAGTCCATCTTAAAGGGAATGAATCAAGAAAAGAATATGAACGTGAAGGAAATTTATCTGAATCTTACATGACAACTGTCAGACAGATGGCGGATTGTCTACTGCTGTTGGGATTTCGGCTGTGTAGAAAATACCTTGATAGAGAGCGCTGGTTGGGCAAGATTCTAGTCGAGCGTAACTTTTCTAAAGTAAATCATTTATATTTTATGAATATTTATGAGAAGCTTAAGTAAGAAGATTGCGGATGCTTATGGACGGACCTCGTGTGAGCGTGTGTCTCTGCGTATGTTAGACACGAAGAATTGAAAGCAGAAACGTTCAAAAAAACTTTTGCAGAAGAAGAAGAAGAAGAAGAACAGTAGACGAATATGTTTATGTGTGCGAACAACACATTTTTTATTTATTTTTATTATATTGGTGTGTATGTGTGTGTTTCTGTGTGCGAAGGATTGTTCTACTTAAGAAAAAGTGCTTTTAAAGTACCTTTTGTGCTTAAATTATATGCATGTTGCGTCACCAACACCCGACGAGCAACTTGAATTTATAACACTCATTAAAGAAAGAAAAAACTATGTCTCTACATCCCTCAAAACACTCCTAAGTAATTCCGTTCCACTAATCTTGGGTAAATACCAAGGCACACATGCTAACCCACCACGTCTTAACACCTACGCTCCTCCAATCTTCTCACAAACGCAAACAACTGAGTAGCAAGTAAAGTAACAAGAATTACGAATGCACAAAATTGTGCACACACTTCCTAGATGGAATTATTTAATGGCACAAGTGACGCCTCTAGGGCTTCTCCAGATGCAACTTAATTTAAGAGAGTGCGTTTCTGGATAATGGGTTCGAAAATGGTTCCTGCATCAGTTTATGAAGGCGATCAAGGGCCGAAGTCATTAGTGTGCAGCACAATAGAATATTCACTTGACGGGGGGCAGAGTTCGAGCGCAGTCATTCGACTCCGTGTATAATTTGTTAATTCTTTACAGTTTTGCATAAAATTATAATTAATTTTTCCTCGCCCTACTTCTTGAATGAATTGGAAGGGGTGAAAGGGTGAAAGGGTATTTAACTCATTATTGCTACGCTTCTGAACATTATGTAATACAATTCGAGTTTGTGTTTTTCTGGGTATCCTAAAAAGTTAAGTTCCTACCACCATCTTCAACGGCTTAAAGATGTTATATATCAGACGACGAAAGTTCTTAGGATCTCTCCGCATGGTGCCTTAAGGCGCCTCCAAATTTTTTGTACTAATGTACAAAACGATTAGGAGGGCATCGATTGTCAGGCAATAGCCTGATAAGTGTTTATGAAAATCAAAGAATACTTATGAAATTCTTGGAATAGAATATAAAGCTTAAGGGAACTTATTGGATTATCAATTGACATATTAATGATGAGGGAAGTAATCACCAAATAATAACCGGGAAACATAGTCGCGAAATAATTATCACTGACGCACTCATGCGCTTCTTTGAAATTTGCCAGAGAAAAGAGGATATATATCTATGATTTTTTAAATAAGCTCAATTTTATGCACCATACCGGCTTCCGAAAGTTGTGAAAATGCTCAAGAGCAACAAAATGTGGGCAGAAAGTGCCAACAGCGTGGACCATTTTCCTATTATGGTCAATTATTAAAGCATACTAATATCCGCTGTCTAATAAAATATTCATACAATGGAAATTGAAATGCTAATGGAGAAATTAAAAAACTCTAAATGATATGCTATATATTATACACCAATAGATTTTACTTAATAGTTGATTGAATTTGATCTTTCACATGCCCTCATTTTTTCACATCCAAGACAATATTTCTCTATTTCTTTAATATTTGTTCTGCTTCTTTCCATCGAGACAGTTCTTCCTCTCTCCAGTTTAACCAACTCCATTGTTAACCACCCATTCCCTAACCTTCCTTCTTCTTCACTAACACAACAGTTTTGTTAAAGAATTAAAAAAAAATATTGCCTGGAAGTAATAAATTTCAGTTATCAATTGATGAAGTATAATACTTGTTTAATTTTATTATGCGAATGAATACGAATAGGGATGGTACATACGTCTATATTCCAACAATTTTTCTCAAATTATGAATAGACGAAAGCGGAGTATTGAGGATGTATCACACGTTTTTCCGGGATCTTTTCAAGATAATGTATTGGTATCTCACAAGTAGGTTTCTTCTTCTGCAAATTTTGTAGTTTTTAGTTTTTGTTAGTTCTTCTTTTTCTTCTCTTTTTCCCTTCGCGGTTTTTCTCAATGTCCGGTTGTTGTCAAAGATATCCTTCCTAACACATACTCGCGAATTATTCGACCAGCCGCTGAAACTCAGTTGGACATAATCGTGTTTGGATTGTATCGTCTGTCTGTACTTGTCGTTCTTATCGTTGTTACTGTTGTTGTTCCTGGTGGTGTTGGAACTGGTGCAGTGCTAGTTGTTTATGGTAGTAGTTGGGACTCTCTGCGTATTATTTGGCCATGTCTATTGAAGCATTTCGAATGTACAGAACGTGTTACATGCCCTGTCGTGTGGGGAACTTTCAAAACAAGCCACACGATATCACAAACTGTACATGTGTATCAATTTCCAATTCAAACTACTATAGGTTTGGTTTGGTTACACAAAAGAAATGGTTACAATCAAAACAAAAGCATCAAATAGTAATAAAAGTTAACTAAAAAATAAAAGCATTATCAATAGAAAAATCAACAACAGCATTAACGTCAACACTAACACCAATAATAACAGCAGTAGCCGAAGCAGCGTGAACAAAATGGTAATAACAATTTCTTCCTTCAATATACAAACTGCATAGATCTCCTTCAAAGCGGTTTTTTAATGGCGCTATTGTTTGTAGTTGTTGTTTTTGTTGTTGTAATTAAGATGTATCTGCTACTGATGCTTACGATCGCCACATCACATTGTTAGAGGCTCCAGATGGCTCCAAATTTTGCCGGTATATTTTATTCTTGAAAAATCTGTCTTTTTCTTAGAAATACCGTACTTTAGGATATATTGCTTGGGTATTTTGCGCGCGAATATTTTGCACTTGGACTATTTGTTAGCATACGCTTCAGTTGGTGTAATATTTCATAGTATTTTTCAACCTATTTTGTTCGAAAAAACTTAAACATTCTACTCACAATTGCTTTTAATTATGTATCTTTGCTTTTTTGTTTTCCTTTTTAATCTCTTTTTTTTGGGCTTTATGTCCGTACCTTGTGGTTTGTTATTTATTTTTTTATATTTGCTCTAGCACTATATTCTGTTTATGTATTCCTAAGATATCGTGACAGTGATATTGTGTCAATATGTGACAATGTGTGCATTCGTGAAGTTGCTGTTATTGTTTTTATTATTGGCAATCGTGTGGGTACGTACATATTTACTTTTATCGTACTGCCTCCCAGCACAGTTCATTTCACTTCGCTTCGTTTTGTTTCCAACACAATTTTTTTATTTCATAACATTGTCTAACGTCGTTGCTTTTTTAGCGTTTCCACTATTTGTTTTGTTGTTGGTGCCTTGCCTCAAATTCTGCAAAACACAGCCGGGTAAACACAATCTGCGACGTGTGACAATAAATTGAGAAGAAAATTGAATTTGCAAGAACATGTTTTACTTTTTTTTAACTTTTTGTGATGATCAACATGTCTCCTCTCCCGTTCATCCATTTAATTCTATGCCTCCCTATATGTTTACTTTTAAAACAAAATTATATAATGCCTTTTAAAAAGGAAGAAGAAATGAAATTTAGCGCTGAACTAATTTAAGAAAAGTTTTTAATAATTTTTTAATGAATCCAACATTTTCAAAGGTTGTTTTCAAGTCCGCGTTTCGTTTTATTTCAGTTTTCCTTCAATTGTTTTTCTTGTTTTAATCCCTTCATGTTATTCCCTCAACAATTTCCGCCATTAATAATTATTTCAATCACTATCGAAATTTAGATTTATTTTATTTCTGGCGCAACTTACTTCACCTTATTTAGACTTTAAATTCGCCTCTATATCATTCTTTAATACTTTGAATTTACTTCCCAATTTGCAACATACTTCACCTTATCTATACTTTAAATTCGCCTCTATATCATTCTTGAATACTTTGAATTTACTTTCCAATTCTATCTTCATAACTAGTCTAGAATTAGTCGATATAGTCGAATTTTCTTACACACTTTTTCGCATTTTCTCCTTGGTCTTTTTTTGTTTTATCAATTATTCATAAAAGTATCCGAAATGAAATATCGATAAATTTGTTTATTTATTTATTAATGATTAAGATTTCATAATTAATTCGCTCACATATTTAATACAGGCTATATCCTGTTTAATTATATTCTAGCTGTGAAGACAAGGAGAAACCCAGCACGGGTTTCTAATCTATACATAAAACTTAACATAATCAAATTCGCAAAAAATTTCCAGAATTGTGACAAAGTTTATTAAAAAGGCAACAAAATAGTAAAATAAAGATAACTTCGGTTTGGCCGGAGCTTGTATACCCTACACCCGCAATATAAATTTATAGTTTTTTCCTAATAATAAGATGGCTTCGTATGTCTGTTTTAAAATAACATCTTCCATTTCTTGGTCAATTTATTTATTTATTTATTTATTCATTTATACATTTCACTCTCCACTTAAGATAATAAAAATCTTATAAATATGTGGGAGCCTTAACAATTTCAAAATTCAATTCTAAATGACCACTTATTATAATATTATAACTTAACCTACAAATAGAAGGAGGAGATAAACTGGAAGTGGTGGGTGAAAAAAAAGCGAGAAGAGGACGAAAGGAGGAACTTTAGATAGCACATACGACTTAACCCTATAGCTGGTTATTTAAATACAAACATAGCTCAGCTTTGAATCTGGCTTTACTTTTTATAGACCTTAAGTAATGAGGTAAAGAGTTCCATAAACCAATAACACTCACAAAAAACTGTCTCTTCGAAGTCAACAGCGAGTAACGCGGCTGTACCAGCATAAGAGTTCTCCGGGATTGGAAGAAACGCAAATTATCAAACAGATAGTCCGGTTGCCCAGTATATATAATACTATGCAATTGGCAAAGGGAACGCATTTTAAGTAAATTAATAGGCGAACAGCTACACAGCTCACTCGTAAACGCTGATATTCTATCAGAACGACCGACATCAAAAACAAAACGCGCAATATTATTACAAGCTACAGTAAATTTTTTCTTCGAAATATAGTCCATATTACCAAAAATTTCACAACCATATAATAATATGGGCAACAAGAGAGATCTTGCCAACACTAGTTTAATTGACTTAGGGAGAAAGCGATGAAGGTACCATAAATTACGAAGACCACAGTACATTTTCCCAATTGAAGCGTCAATATGAGACGACCATGTAAGTGTTTGATTGAAGATAACACCTAAGTTTTTCGCAGAAGTAACATATGCAATCTTCTCATGGCCAACGCTCACTACTGGAAAATTTGAAGTGTGCAACGCTTTTTTATATATTACAATCACATTTGATTTGGCACTATTGAGACGCAAACAGTTTTGGTTGGCCCAACTATTAATATGCGAAAGATCTGAGTTTAAAAGTAAAGATCCTTCACCAACGCACAGAGTGGTATTTGTGCCGAAAAGTTGGCCAAAAATAATTCCTTGTTTTTTCGGCATTATATGGTAAGGTAATGAGCAAAAAGAATTTTTTTAACAAAATATAATTAAAAAAAACATTTTTTTCTCAAATTTCCATTTATTTAGTCAATTATATATAACTTAATTATTTAGTCAATTATTATAAAATTATTTACACTCTAATAATAGCGAATACATATTTATGAAAATAATTAATATTCTTTTATTTACATGTTAATTAATTTCTGTCTTTAGGAACTCCAGAGCTTCTTTTGTAAAACACTGTTTTTTTCTGTTATTTCTAGGTTTTAAGCTACTTAAATAGGGATCTGAGGTCAGCAAAAGCCTGTTCAAAATGTCTTCATTGCATTCTGTTCTAGAAAATTTTCGGGAGAAGCTTTCCCTGTACTGCCGAAAATGCTTGTGCCTGGCTTCAGCAGCTTCTTCTGATAGCTGGCCAATTGGTAACAAGGCATGTGATATGACGACTGTCGAATGCGTTAAAATTTTATGTACTGTTGGAGACATAGGTTGCCAAGAATATAAATTTACATAATGTTCTGCTGTTTTTATAGTGTACGCTGAAAACTTTTCTACGTCTATTTCAAAGCCAGAAGATAGGACTTCTAAAATTATTTTAAATCTATTTATTAATTCTAAGTCTATCCCGTGATGGCGGCGGCTTCTTCTGCATTATTAAAAAATGTTCTTGACGTATTACCATCATTGGTATTACCGTATCCAGGTTTTGGTATATCAACCAGCAAACCCATTTTTTCACGGAACTCTTTCTGCACAATTTGTTTCTCGTTTTGTATTTTGGTTTGGTCACTTTTTAATACAATACGACTTTTATGAACACCAGACTTTACCTTGTATGAGAGATGTAGTAGAAATTCGAAAAACCTTATTCTGGCGTGTAGTATCGAAAGCCCAAATTTAAATGTCTCTGGGTTTTCTGTGCTTATTTCTGTCAAGTCGTTAAAGCTCTTGGAAGTTTTTCCACATATGTAGCATCTCATTGTCGAGCTTGTCTTAGTTATGGCATTGCAAACCTTTCCGTCTACCATTGTTGGCAGTAATACGTGTTTAATTTGCACATTCTCGTTGACATTTGTCGCTTGCAGATTTTTGGCCTGACTTTCAATGTATTCCATCTCGTCATTAGTAATGTCGATATCCTCTTTGACAAATCTTATTCGAATAGGTCTGCAGAATCTAGGTGAGGATGGGCTAGGATTCTGCCATATAATTTCTTTGTCGCACATTAGTCTCAATGGGACCAGAGAACTTATGAATATATTTGCATCACTGTCGTTATAATCTTCAAATTTTTGCTTATATGGGCTCTGCTGGGATCCATCACAGCCCCACTTAAATATAAGAACAAAAGCTTTGTTTCCACATTGGATCCTGTCAATAACTGGTTCCAAATATTTGCATAATCGCAAAGTTGTGTGATCAACCAAATCTTGCAATTTGATCTCTGCAAAATTTTCGCCAACACTTTTTTGTGGGTAGCAACTTTGTCTTGCTTTTTGCACGTACTTATAACAGGGATATATATCCCTGTTGGCCTGATGAATTACCTCATACTGACTCATGGTCAAATTAGCTTCGACGAATATTGCAAGAGCCTCCTCTGGCGAGTGTTTTGCAGTAGTAGTCTTCTGGGTTCCTACAGAAGCTGCTTTACTAAACTTCGCGGCAGCAGTTGGAGATTTCGTTATGGCTTCGATTATTTTCGCAGTTTCATTATTATGCGCTGCCCGCTGACTCATCTGTGCTGCGTATGTTAATTGATCCAGAGGTACATTCTTTCTCAGATCCCTTGTACTACGCCGCTTCGATCGTTCACTCAATTCTGAGAATTCTTTCCGTGGCCGACCTTGAGACACCGGGATAGTAGGTAATGCTATTTCTCCATTTAGCCAGTCTTGATTTTTTTCCATAAAATGGCTTTCCGTGCTATTGGACGCAAGCCATTTACGCTTGTAAACCACCTTGAAACTCCTTATAGCATTTTGTAGGACATGGATCTTGTCAGGTTGGCACTTTATGATGGTCATCAGATTTTCTTCCATATCTGCTATTTTTTCGTCAAAAAGCCGTTTAGTGCTACCCCTCACCAGTAGGTGCAATTGCTTTCGGGTAATAGTTTTTATAAAATCGCCAGAAGCTGAAATATAAAAAAACGAATATAAAAACGATATCAGACAGAGGCCTAGGTTTGAGACCTAATTTCTTTTTAATCTGAAAACTTCGGAAAACTTTTTTTTAGAATTCCTAATCTAGATATCCTGAAGTTTAGCGATAGGTACATTTTGTGCTGTTGCGATGAGTTGTATATATTTAGAAACACTAATATATGCGAAAAGGCACTAAAAATGTAATAACATTTGATCATGCATTACAACCAGTAAAAAACGTATAAAAAAAACTTTCGGCAGTTATTAAAATATGAACAAAATAATTTACATACCTCCTTTTTTTAAATCCATCACAAGTTTAAATACAAAAATCACTTTTAAACGACAAATGCTCAGTTCGAAATGATGGTTTGTAACAGAATGCTGACAAAGAATTTCAGCGTATGAAACAAAAGCAAAGTTACCCTTCCCACTGTCCGCGACTGGAGGGGCTACCGCAGGTAAAAAAGCAATTACCTGAATTAGGATATATTTAATTGGTTTATGACCCATTTTCAGCAAAATATGTAAATGTTTACAATTTTGATTTATGACCAGTTTTTTAGCACAAATACCACTCTGTGCAACGGCTGCTAAGGGACAGCTATGTATTAGCTGCACGTCGTCAGCATACATATGCACCGAACCGTGTACAATGATTGACGGCAAATCATTAACGTACATTGTAAAGAGTATAGGTCCCAGTATTGTTCCTTGGGGAACGCCTCTAATAACAGGTAAGAAGCTTGAGTAAGTGTTATTAGCAGCCACACACTGATATCTATCCCTTAGATAGGATGATAATAGACTACAGCTTTGCGTGGAGAAATTGAAATTATTTGAAAGCTTGATGATGAGAATGTCGTGGTAAACAGTGTCAAAAGCTTTAGAGAAATCCAGTAGAGTAAGAAAAGAAACATATCCGTTATCAAGTGATCGCCTTAATTCTTCAATTACAGAAAGAAGTGCAGTTGAACAGCTTCTTTTTGGTCTGAAGTCAGATTGGTATTTAGTTAAGAAGTTATGATCATCAAGATAGCTACGGATTTGGAAATACAAAACATTCTCAAAAACTTTAGAGAAATATGGGACAATTGCAATTGACCTGAAATCCACGCTAGAGCCAGAATTTTTAGGAATGGGAATAATTTTAGTAGATTTCCAAAGACTTGGAAAAGTTGAACTAGTGATTATGGAATTAAAAATGTAAGTAATATAACGTAGGACAAAAGGCAAAATAAGTTTTACAAATTTCGGGTTGATATCGTCTATACCAGTTGCATTAGATTTTATGCCTTTTATAGCATTTACAACGTCATAATTCAACACTGTAGTAAAAGAGAAGTTATCAAATGAGCTACCGTGAGCTACAAAATTGGATATCCTGGATGATATAGAAGAAGATTCATCGCCACTTGGAGCGTGACAAGAAAGAAATTTTGCATTCAGATCGTTACAATCTACTGATGCCACTGAAAAATCTGATTGCTTTGAAATGCCCAATTTACGTAGAGTATTCCACAAACGTTTACCAGGAGATGAGTTTTCAAGTTTATTTTTAAAGTAGGTGGATTTAGTATGTCTAAGTCGAGTTGTAACCTGATTACGATGACGACGATATAGTCCATAAAATTCTTCAATTTTATACTTTTTCCAAGTGGCATAAGCTGTATCACGTTCTTTCATAAGTGCAAGGATACTCGAAGTTAGCCAAACTGGTTTTTTTGAAGACAGAACTTTAGTTCTTAAGGGAATGTATTTATTATAGAGAAAAATTATCTTCTGTGTAAAGAATTCTACTTGTTCATTAACCTGAGGCATATAATAAATATTTTCCCAGTTAATTTTTTGAATGTCACATCCAGTTAAATTTATATTTTTAAAATCACGGTATTTAATTATCATGTCATGAGAGCAACATTCAAAATTATAAGTTATGAATAAAAGATCATGACGAGAGAAGCCAGGTGCTGATAATTGGTCATAATATTTGACGTCATTAAACTTGCTTACAAAAAGTAAATCAATTAAACTGTTTGATGAGTTACTAAAATGCGTTGGAAAAGTTTGATTCACAGGAATTAATCCCAGTGAATGCATATAATCAACAAACGACTTTGACTCACAATGATTTAACAAATTGCAATTTAAATCACCACATACTATGATATCCGGTAGACTGCAGCTGAATTGCTCTAGCGCAGAAAGCAGCGGGATCAACGAAACATGTTTATTGGGCCTATATACCGAACAGAGTAAAACCTTTCTTTCTATATTTGATATTTCAACGAAAATATACTCCAAAGAGCAGCCTGGTTCTGATTTGCAAACTAGTTTAGTTTTGTAACCACTGCGGACATAAACTGCCACACCACCACCAACTCTTTGAAGGCGATCGCACCGAAAAATATTAAAACCTTGCAGGTTACAGAGTACATTTGGCACATCAGGCTTAAGCCAAGTTTCCGTGACACAAATAACATCAATCAAAGGGCTCGTAAAGGTACGACTGAATTCATCCATTTTCGGGCAAAGACTCTGAGCGTTCAGATGACAAATACGGACCACTGTGATGCCTATTTAGCACTCTCAGCAAGAATGCCAAGTTATTATGAGTATTATCAGACTTTATATTGAGACTGCTACGAGGAAAATCTATTATTATAAAATGATTTTAGTGCACAACCAGATCCACACACTATTAGAGTATAAAAGAAGGTAAGTCGTATGTTGCATTTCGATCTACCAAAAAGAGACGGTAAGAGGAACACAACTGTACAAATGGATCTCTCTTTCCATTACTATTTCACTGGCTCCCGCTCTCTTTATTGCCTTCTCTAACTCTACGATTCCTGCCACATTCTCTCGCTCTCTATCACATTCTGGAGCTCTTGAATCCATTAGATATTACGACATTATAAAAAAGATTAAGCAAATAAAGAATTAAGCGAATATTTAGAAACGGATGATAACGTAGAAATAAATCCAAACAGTGTATGTGCGGAAAGCATATGCTTTTATGGGAAGCGAGGAAAGGAGATAATTTTTCGATGCAACTAAAAGCAATGTGTATTATTCACGTTCGATGGGAAACGAATTCAAAAAGAAAAACACACACGCACACATGAGTGTACATGGACGTGCAAGTAAAAGCACATTAAATAAAAATTTATCAAATCAATGGATTCGGAATAAAAGCAATTGGGATTTTAAAAATAAAAAAACAACATACTGGAATTATAACAACATGCAGTAAATCCACAACGAAAATGAGGGCGAAGAAGACACAAAGGAAGATTTCCTTAATATAAATACTACCACAAGCATATACTCTACCACTACCACTACAATACTCTATTGTGGTTTATGTGAAATTAAATAGAATTCGTCATGAAATTATATTAAAAAGTATGAGCCACGTTTATGAACCACATTTTTATATTTAAATATTTTTGCGGTACCTTTTCGCCACAATTTGATACAGTTGTCTCTTTTTTAAAAATTATTATTTGTATTTAAATTTTTAAACCGCATTTTTATCTGGAAGTAATCAAATTTATGTTTTAATTTATTTTCAAATATTAGTCGTATAAGTATTTACAATAATATTAATCGCACGACAAGCAAGAAGCGCGTCAAATTTCCACAAATGGGCTATGCCGCAATAGCCGCGATGATGACATTTATTCACTTACTTTACTTCTTCACTACGTTAATATTTTTCAATGAACATATTGTTGGCTGTGTATCACGGTAACCCGATGTATGCGTAGATGGTAATGAGAAAAACTGCAATGAAAATCTCCCCTCTACATTCAAACGTCTCCACTGTTTAATAAATATTCAGCGGTGAGTAATATGTATCGAATTTATCCATGCTTGTGTCTGTGGTGAGGCCTTAATTATGGGTGGATGTTTGTACAAAATTACGCATTTGACCACGTAGTAATTTAAAATAATTCCAATTATTGTTTTATTACGAGCATAATGGGGAAACATTAATTCGGTAAAATAATAATATTACCATGCATTTACTGCTTACGGGCACACTATGCAAAGGTTTAACAAGCCTCCGTATTAAACTGATTTTAAAATCTTTAGTGTCTACTCATACATTTTGTACCTGTTGGTAGTTTATACACATCTGAAATTTATTTGGATTGAACTGAACGATTTGGTTTGAGGCAGAACGGTCTCTACGAAATCTTTAGATTTTTGTCAAATCTTTCGATGATTATTCTTTTGATTCAACCTATTTAGTAATTTCTACCATTAAAAAAATGAATTCCATACGAAAAAATTTCTGCTTTTGTCGTCAGTTTATTTCTCCAACGATTTTTTATTGAGTTTTGTTCTAGAATTGTAACAGTTGTAATCGGAGTTCACTTTGAAAGCAAGCATTATCATCCTTTCAGCAACCCTTTCTAAGCAACTCCTTTCAGCGGCCTTGGTTCACACTCTCTTCATCACCTCTACCACTCTTAAAAATCGTCATTATTTTGAATCAATATATTTTCGCAAAAATAATGATTTAAATGGTTTTAGCTTTTACATTTCAAATTAATTTCATTCGTTTTCTCTGAAATTTATTCATCGAAATCCACAAATTTCAGTACTACGATTTGAATCCTACTCGATCGTGAAATCGTCTCGTGATCGCTCCTCGGGAGTTGCCCTTGTGTCACTTAACAAAATGAAAAATTGCTGAAGTCTCTACTAAATTTCCTAAGATATAAAATGGCTGTTTGGCGGGGAATGTAGTGACGGTACGAGAGTTAGCAGGGTCATAAAAAACAATACACAATAGGTAGTTGCTGAACTGACTGTAGAGCATATGTATAAGAGGCACTTTTATGTTGGTAGGTCGCAGACACAGATGCTCACTTAGGGCTATCCATCTTTGCGGCGAACGGTAAACAGAAGAACAAAATTGTTTAGAAAGTTTCCTTATCGGACTTTGCAGCCGAACACAGACTCATTTTGCTGTGATGAAGAATTAATTAGTTAGAGAAAGAGAAGGGTGTAGAGAATACACCCTTAACATCAAGCTAGGGGATAGAAAACTTGCTTACCTTTCCTGGCTCAAGGCCATATCCTATTTTTATCTCTCTCTATTTTTTTTCTTTCTATTATCTTAATATCCTTTTTGATGATGGAAAGAACATAAAGGTGAAAAGGAAATCAGAAAACAATTTAACGACACCACAGTCGAAAAATAAAACGAAATAAAGTACGAAATAAGGATGTTATAAACAATAATATCAATAATGGAAACAAAAACAGCAATGAGAAAAAACACAACAACAAACATAAACAATCATCAAAATCAATGTTTCGCTCGAATTGCTAGCTCGTTTCGCTAATGCCTTTTCCTGATTCGTATTTCCTCTTTCGTTCTTCCTGCTTGAGTTTTCTGGCTCCCTCCTTCTTTCGATCAACAACAATCACGGCACGTTTGTTTGTATTTGTTTTAATAGTGAGCGGATTACGTTGTTAATGTTACTGATAATGTTTTTATAGTTATTGGCTGTGTCTGTGCTTTGTGTTGTCTTATTGCGGTTTTCGATTGTTTGCGTACAAAATCACTCAGTCTCAATTCTCAATCGTCTTTACTTTTGTTGTCGGTTTTTGTTTATTTATTTTGTGCTTGGTGAAAAGTATGAAAGTATGTTGTTCGTAAAACAAATAAAACAAACGGCGCGAAATTGAATGAACAATCTTGGGATTGAAGAAGCGCCTCAGCGGACAGCCAGAGTGACGGCGGTGGGAGTGACGGGAACTTTCTGGTGTCGTTAGAAGTATCTGTCATTTCCGCAAAATTTAACGGACCAATGAAATTTAGCTTGCTTTAAATCACATTTTTTTCGAATCCGTAAAGATTTGAGTTTTCGGAACTTATTATATTAGTAAGTTTTGTGCGCCACCCCTCCAATAAGGGTTGTGAAAACCGTCGGGGATTTTCTTTATGTATTAAAGAAATATGCTTTATTGGAATCCCTTGAAGACCTTATGAGTAGTCTCAATTTTTAGTTACTTCCATTTCAATTCAATAATGTTTCACTTATCCAATCCCTCTTCCACCTCTTAGTTATAAAGAATGATCCTATTCGTGTTGTGCCGTGACTTATGATTGTCCGTCTTTGACTGAGTCAGTTAACAAGAATTCTCTTCGGTAGGAATCACCGTTAACTTTGGACACATATAAGTAGCCTTTTGATAAGCCTTTTTGTGTGCGCTGTGCTCTTTCTTAAGGGTCTGTAAAATGCAATTTAATCGGAAATTATTGTTGAATTGATAGCAGTTGAGGTTCGCTAAATTTCGTTTAGGTTCATGAGATTTCAGGTCATTTGGGATGTTAAATATTTTGTTTTGTTATTCTTATTGTTATTGTTCTTTTTCGATTATATAGTTTTTGTTGTCGCCTAATATTTGCTTGCTTTTCTTGTTTTTCTCATTTATTCTTATTTTGATACAGTCGCCAAAAATAAATGTACAAAAAGTATATCAACCAGAAGCGGAGAGAAGAAAAAAAATTTATTAACGAAGCGAATTATAAAGCGAAAAAAGGGGAGGGAAAATAGAGGAAAGGCAGTTAGTTGCAAATGAAGTTATTTTTAATAAAAGCTCTTTTTTATATAAATTGAAACTGTATACTATAATTTTGACCCTTCTCTCGCCAGTATACGCATTCGTGATTGCAAATGGCAACAGTCGCAGCAACAATAACCAATGACGATGGTAGTTCTTGATATAAACAATAACAGCCAGCAATAACAATAAAACTGAAAGACCGGAAAAGCCGGGCTGAGGGAAAGAATTTCAGGATCAATTGCTTAGAAATGCATATAGCTCAAAATTCGTTTGACGATTTAGCAACGGAGTAATCCGAATGAATCGCAGTCATTGTTACGATGGTACAATTAAAAACATAAACAATGATGGCAACCCTGGTAATTTTCATCATGAAAATTCGAGAGTCGAGATGCTCAATTAAGCAACTCGAATTGTTAGGAATACGAACAATGAAGTACGAAAAAACAAAATCAGTGGACTCAAAGGCAAAAAAAGAAAAAGAAATTTGTGAGGGTAAGGGCAGAGAAAAATGGCATAACGAAGTAAAGTTTTTATAAAAATGCTTAAAAAAAGTGCTCGCGTCTAAAATCAGTAGTAAACAAATTGAGAAAATGTGAATGAGCTCTGAAAAGAAAGAACGGAAAGAGTTAAATAATCGAAAGCAATGAATGGAGGAATTTAGCCTTCACCATCGAATGTATGAGTGGTTACTACTAATGTGTTAATACTACTACACTACACACTACTCTACACTATTTTCACAAAAATTGTAGTGAACGATTTCAGCGAAGGGGGGAGGGGGAAATGGGAAATTTAGCTCTATCAATCAGTTTAGAAATATGAGTTTTCCCTCACTTTTGCTTTCTTGCTCTTTTCTTTCTGGCAGACAAGTCTGAGCGCCCCATTGGTGTTCTTTTGATTAGTATACTGCTACGCTCCCTTTTTAATTGGTTTTAGTCGATGATCTTCAAAAAGCTTGAAAAATTATAATTAAAATAAAACATTTGTAATTCCTTTAAATTGGAAACAGACAAACGCGCAAAACTAATTTGCGGAATTGAGAGATATAGGCCGGTTTCAGGGCGATTTCATGGACGAGGACTATCCGCAACTAAGTATTTGTAGGATTATATGCTAAATTTTATCAAACGAGAGTGGATGGAAGTTATTTCTTGCTGCAATTTTAATGTTTTTTAACATCATTGTTAATTTTTGTTATTATCTGTGTTCTTGTTTCTATTGTGGTTCTTGTTTTAACGGCCATCACAACTGCTATTGCTGATGGTGGTGTTGCCGTAAATTTGTCGTCAGCGATAACTTTTGAAAAATATTCGAAGTTTAGTTTTTTATAATTTTAATATCTACTTTTGTTTTTGAGTTTTAAAAAAGTTTGATGTAGAAGAATTGTCAACAGAACTGAATTTCAAGTCAAGCCACCTCCTAAACAAGGACAAGGATGTGAGCAACATCTACAGATGCTATTTTTATAATACTAGTATGAGTGTTGTAATTATTGTTTTTGTTGCTGCTGATTTCGTTTGAATGTGGCAACAAATGTATATAACGTAAATAATAAAAAGGAAACTTTTATTGTTGGAGACGAAGTTGTTTTGTTATGAGCCATCACTATTACCATCAAAATGGTGAAAGATGAAAATTAGTAATTATAAGAAGGTGCCCAGCAAAAACTAAATACATTCCTATTGCTTAGTTTCCCAATTAATTATCGGTAACGTTGTGGCTTCGAGATTTTCATTTAACAGAAATTGTTTACATGTTTTTGCTGATTTCCCTTCAGTAATTCAGAGTTATTTATATTGTTGATTTTGCCTATTATTTGCAATCTGAGAATAATCCTTTCTGCGTTCTAATGCTTAGGAATAATATTTTTTTTAGAAAATAAGGCAGACATTTTTAATGGAGAATTAAAAAAGTATATACTCGTGATTTGTCGCATACCCAAGTGAATACGTGGCAATATCACAAGGTAACCACCGTATTAACAAGAACTTTAACAGCAGTATTAAAAATGGATAATTACAACAACAAATTTACCGAAAACATTTCAGTTAGCACAATCGTAATTGTATGGAGTTAGACTTTTAACGGCAATAAATCAAAACAAAAGTGTAAAAAATAAATCCAATTTTATAGACATCCAATTTCATCAGCATCGACATCCCCCCAACCCGCAATACCGCACTTCTTTCGGCTTCCACTTATCCCTTTTCCTTTACCAATAAAACGTGGTGGTAATTTTTGTCGGGATTTTTTAATCCGAGTATTCGAGTAAATAATGGCGGCAATTGGTGGCAACGTTTGTTAGGATGAAGGGGAGCAGGGAACACAAACGGAGGTAAGGCATTGAGTATTACAATTGAATAGTGGATTTCAAACAAATTTATTGGGCACATGTAACGGTGCTTCCCTAAATTTCCCTTTCATCTCTTTTCCTTATTTGTCGATACAAATACCAACTCTCCCCACCTTTCCAACCTCCGTCGAGGGAATACCTTATAGGTAGTGTATGTGCTTTATGGCGTATACACGTTTGTATGTGTTTCGTCGCTCTTGTGAATTTGTTTAAAACTTTACGCAAGGACAAAGACCATTGGATTTTATTGTATTTGTTGTGCACCTCCATCCCGATCAGCTCCACACCACAAACACTGCTTACACGAGCCATAGCAACATCGGTAATATCGAGGTTACTGAGCTTTTCAATCAGGACTTAATTGTATGTATGTGTAAATATGTGGTGCCCTTTTGGGAAATTAAAATCACATACACACAACTGAATGAAATTCGACTTTAGATGATTAGAAAAAGGTTCGAATAAAAACTTTTTGATTGATTTTGAGTGTTTTTTCTGGAACGATCACGAAGAGTAAGAGCATAAGAAGAGGTTTTAATTTCATTTCTCCTCCCATTGAGGCAATTGAGTAATACATCATTTCTATATAAAACTATTTTTAACCTCCCTTCTTTGGCCTTTCCTACTTCTTCATCTATTTCATAATCAATTTATTTTAATGGCAAGAAGTTATAATCAAATTTAATTTTGTGTTGGCAACGTTTTCTAACGCTGTCATTGAGGGTGAGAAAGTGAACCATGTAGTATGGTATATAAAATTCTGCAGCTGAACTTTTCTTTTGTTTTTCTTTTGTTTTCTTTTGTTTGTCTATTCGGGACTAATCTCAAGCTTAACATCGAAAATTACGTTACAAATTACTGGACTCCTTCTTTTAAAAATTATCTTGAATTAGTTCACACTGAATTGGATCATTATTATCCTTGCCATTCTTTATTATACTTTTCTATCATTTACTATCCTTTACTATCATTATTATTATCAACATCATCATCATTAGTATAATTATCATCGACACGATCATTGTCAGTGATTTTTGACGTTGTAAAAATGATGTGACATGTTGAGTATTAATGACAATGCTGGCTTTAAGCGAAAAAATCAAATCATGAGAACCAAATAGAAAGGCAAAATCAGTAATAACAACACTAATGTCATTACCACTAAAAATAATCATGATGTTAAAATGCGTTATTTTGTGTCATTCGATCTCCATGTTCTCTTGAAACATTCACGTACACGGCCTACTGTACACAGACACGGCCTACCGCACACTCACTCACTCACACACATACACACACGCGGGAGGAATTTATACATTTCGCAATGCCTGAAGCATCATTTCTGAAATAACACGTTATAATGACAGTCATATCATCAATGGAAATGACAGTAATCTCAGTAAAGTGTCATGCGTGCCAATCTACGTCATATTGCACTCAATGTAATGCCGAGCAATGCCTCCCTGCTGCATAAAAGTCTATTCCGCGCCGTGCCGAAATGCATTAATTTAAAAATTGAAGAGGTGAAGCAGTTCTGTTGGTGGTCTCTATAATTTTCAGGTTTTAATGTTTCTTCACATTTAGCTTTTGGTTTGTTAAGTTATATTGATTTTAAATTTATATCCGGTAGAGTCCGGTTTTCGAGTTTTCCAATTGGAGCGGGTCGATGTTGAAATGGAATAAAACAAGATGTGTGTGAGGTATTAATGAAGTTTCTGTGTATTTTAGAAGCTCACCTAAGAGGCCCAAAAAGATGCAGAGAAAACTGGGAGAAGAAATTTATCAATTGTTCAACGTGCAATTTTTTTCAAATTCATTTTTTTTATATTGTTCAATTGAACACCGACTGGCCATACTAAATAGTTCTAGTATATAATAAAACTGAATTTGCTCTGAAATTAGGAAATAATTATGAACTGCAGCCCCACCCCTAACTCCAGAAGCAATAGCACTACAGGGCCAATAAATTGGAATTCATACAGAGATTTATTAAACTACTTTATGGCTGCTTTGTGCAATTTTTACTACATGAACGCATTCTATTCGACTTGTCAGCATAAGGAAAAATAAGAGAAAGGAGAAAAGAACAAGGAAAAAGCTTCATCCACAACAATTTTGCCGTTTGGGGTTAGCAAAGGATCAAAAGGCAACCCTGAGAAAGAAGGCCCGTGAAAGGAGGAGAAAACGACGACGTCGAAATGGGGAAGGGGGCGACGTGAGCAAAACAATGGTAGTAAGACCGAGCTAGTCGTTATGAGTGAGATTATGTATTATGAAATTATGTGCCGAAATCATCACCTACGAGCTAGAGAAATGTTAGAATCAGACAGAGCAATAATCAAAATACAAGCAAGAGTAGTATAAAGAGAAGATTTAAAGGCCGCCTGTGTGTGGTACACAACACCAGTATCAACAGCAAGGACAATAACAATGAATCCAACAACAACATTGTTACCCACAATCCAACAACAAGGTCAAAAGCCAAACAACACCGATTTATAGCAAAACGATTTATATCTTTGTAGTAATTTATTCAACTTTGCGAAGCACTTGCAAAGCCCTACACGCCCTACACCCGTACTAAAAATCTACGGTTTAGGTCCAGTAACCAGTGGGAAGAACACGGACATTATTTGATGTAAATATCGCCCGGTACTGCAAGTTTTAAAATCAAATCAAAGCCTAAAGTTTATATTACACGCTGAGAATTGAGTTATAAGCACGGATAACAGTACATCAACCCACTATATGGGTGCAGCACAACATTAATCCACGTCCATTTTTACCACCATACGTCCTACTAAGACAATATATATGCATTGCTGCTAATGGTCACGCCCATTTTTAAGAGTATACTTCTACCGTAACTGGTGAGCTCAAATAGAAAACCATACCTCTGAATTTCCAGTGTAAACTGATACGAGTCTGTTGGGTTTGGGTAGCACAAAAAGATCCGTCTTAGCTTTAAAAAGTAAGTCATCTTCACTCCAAAGCCTATAATGCCATAAAATATGCATGCAAACAATAATCATGTGATCGTGGTTTTCACCAGTCACACACACATACAGCCATACATAGGGACAGACAAACAAATGGACGGAAAAGTAGGCGTATACCCTATTCCTAGTGTGTCGGGTCAAAAAGAAGCAGCCGCAGGAGGAGAGGCCACGCCAGTATTACCGACACTAAAAACACCAACAACAATAAGACACGCACACAAGAGAGAAAAAGAAGGAGCGCGGGGGAAAGTAGGTAAAGCAAAACCATTTAATACCAAAGAGAAAAACGGCGCATGAAAATTAGAAGAGGAAACGAAGGGGGTGAAACAGAAGAAGACAAGGTCGTTTGCACCATTTCGATTGGAGCACCAAACATTTATGCAGTGTGTCATAATTAGAAGAGTATCAGAAGACTCGTATGAGATTTTATCATGTAAAGGATCGGTAGCCTGCATGCGCCTAAATGACAGCTATAAAATTTATAATTTAATTTCGGTTATTGGCAACGGAAGCCCAATCTAAGGCAATAAAAGATTGTTTTGTGTCGCTGCTATTCATAGTTAATCATCACAAAGTGATGATAGAGATGGAAATAGTTGGTGCGACTAATATTTACCAGAATAATGAAGTTGAAATTGTAGGATTACGTTGACGTTTATGCACTCGAAAATAGTTTTCCATATTAAATTGTCTCGCCCGCCAAACCTCTATTTTCCTGTAAAGTACTATCCCTCCTCGCTCACTTTTTTGCCGACCGTTTTTCAACCTTAATGGTCCGATGAGATCCTGTGTCAAAGAGATTTTCCTCGCTATTTGTGAAGCGGCTAATAGTGGCGAAATATTTCTGAAATTTATAAAATCTGAACTTTCCATAAAATGTCCGCCTATGTGAGGGAACATAAGTCACTCCGTCGTAGCCCCAAACTGTGAAAAAGCATCTGTTATACATTTGCTGAAAGGAAGTATATATAAATTCCAAAGCTTTATTAAGGTATTTTTTAGTATTCGTGATTTACTTTCTTACTGATTGCTTTATTGTCAATCGACAATAAACCAACATACATACCTGATATCATTTAACACCTCTCAAAATAAACCTCTTCTTTGTTATGTTGCTGACCTTAAATATCTGTCTTTCTTTTCTTCCTCGCTCGCGTCCTTCCATCCTGTCTTTATTCCTTCATTTCAGTATTTCCTTCCTCTTATTCGTCTTATTCTATCCTTTAGTCTTTCCTTCATCTTATTCCTACACCTTCGGTATCAAAATTGTTCAAGTTTAATTAGAACCATTATCTCTCACCAAATTTCCATTTTCATGCTAATCTTACTCTATAATGCCTTCGGTCCTAACCTTATTTTAATAGCAGGATTATTAGTCTACAGTATATTTTTTTAATATATCGAATCATACAGAAATGTATTTATAACTCTGGTTTATCCGGGAATGGTGTCTACCATACTTTAATCCGAAAAAGATAAGAACAAATAGACAACGTGTAAAGGAGTTGGTTTGCAGAAATTTCAGTACTTTGTACACATGCATTTATATTTATACTATATAAAATTATATGAATATATAAAAAGGTTTACATTTATATGGACATTGTTTAATCTGGGCTTAAAGTCAACTTTGCGGACGATTTTGTTGTTGCGATTTTACGAAACATTAACGCACGTTCTTTCCAACTAAACAACAACACTACGTGCGACTACGCACCTCCTTTTCCCCTACTCTAACACACTACAGAGAGAGTGGTAGGGATTATAACTGTTGCTTCGCTGGTGGAAAAGATAGGAAAAGGGAGAGACGAAGGGAAAGAATGGAAAAGTTTTAAGCTTGTCTGTTTATTTCATACCGTTTATGACTTTGCTATTTTCAGTTTCGTTTCGTAGGTTTTCAAATAGTTGTCGACCTTTGTTAATCCTTGGTAGGTCATTTATAGGTACAAAATATCTCGGAAATGCGGTACCATAAGCGAAACCGAAATAACAGTAGCAGCAGTAGAAAATAAAGATAGTGATAACAAGCTACACCAACAACAAAACAACTGACGTTTTAATACCATTACAAAGTGGAAGAGAAATTAACAAATAGCGTAACATACTAAAAGGTATTACGGCTGCGGTAGGGAGGGAACTATAAACATCTATCTGTAACTTGGTTTCCCTTTTCATTTCCGATGGTACTACTTCAGCGCGACTTATTCCGGTAATACCACAAACATCGACTCCATTAAGTCATTCCAGGAGATAATCGTTTCGGTAACATTATTTCAGGAATTACAAAAGGACGCGGGAAACGTTTGGCACTAATCAGAATTTAGAGGGTATTAAAAGTGGTTAGGTAGGGAGCCTTTTTTCTAATAATACGCTTACATAAAAGCAACTTTATAGCTATGAGCGTATTTTGACCACCCAAAATAAAGGCGAAGGCTTATGCGAATTGTGGAAAAATATGAGAGTAAAATTTCATTTATATCTGTTCAGGAATGGAATAATTTTTTAAAACTGAAATTAAAAATCCAGCCTCTTTATCTTATTTACCGCCCTAAAACACAAAAAGTATTTTACTATTCCTCTTTAACCTTGTTTTACTCTCTCGTTCCCTCCTGCAGATTTAATACGCGTATTTTCTCTTTTTGTTTTTCTAAACATCATGGACAGACTGATTTTTACTTATGTAGGTTATACACAATCCACTGGAGGACCTCTATTCCGAAGCAAGAATCTTGATTGCCTATTATACCGCACAAAATTACCCTGTATGCTAGTATATTCTGAAGCATAGAAAAAGTCTGTATATTACCGAACTTTACACTAAGGAAAGTTTTCTTTAGTTTAGTGTTTTAATTCACATCGGCACCGAAATATGCCATACAGAAAGTTATATTTCTTCAGACAAAACGTTTGAACGCACATTTTGAGAAGCGACTCAGGGAGAAAATTGTGAAGGAATTTTGTGAATCTCGCATAAACCGATTAATCTGCATCAATTATTCGTATAAGATCACATTTTGACATTGTTAAAATAATTAAAATATAAAATAATTTAAATACTTTTTAGTATTTAAATTGCAAATGGTTCAAAAATCTCTATAGATTCCATTTAATTTACATTTGGTTGCAACAATTATTTAGCTAACATTCAATTAGTTAAAAGTTTATATAAATCAAGTTGATTAATTTTCCTTTTTATTTGATAATCTATGCCGATGCAACGTCAGTGTGTGCGGGTAAAGAGGAAGAGTGGCAAACAAAAACCAAACAAGTAAAAATATTAATTTCGGCTTGGACGAAGCTTGTAAACTCTACACCCACAGGCAAAAATTCAGTGCGCCATGCATATTTTTGTCAGCTGTCCAACGCTGTCATCAAAGCCACAAAATTGTAATGTAAAATGAAGGCGTGGCAATAACCCGATTTTACCTATTTACAATATAAAGGAGCCGATAATGACTACAAGTATTTATTCCGAATTTCATATCGATCTCTCTTTCCCTTTCGATAATGGACGCAACTGAACCAACTGAGGAGGTTATTCTGAGCAAGGATATATATACTTTCATAAACCTACCACACATTCTTTAATACGTAATCCTTTCGGGTGTAGCATGTAGAAATACAAGGCTCTAAACCAAAATCATTGAACTGAAGTGATAATATTTTAGTGTTAGTTGGGTAATATTTAAACATTTTTAACTAAATTATCATTCGATTAGAGACGGCCAGGACATTGTTTTAATTAATATAATCGCGTTAGCGCAGGAATATCCATGACCGCTATATGGCCATTATTTTTCAATATTCCGCCGTTTTGTGTGGCATTAATTATTAACTAATGGCAATATTTCGACAAAAGGGCTTTATTATAATTATTCAATATTATATAAATTTCAATGGTCGCTTCATTTACGGTAATTTGTTATCTGGCAGAGTTATTTTTCAATGAAAAAAGCAAATATAATTAATTAGGGTTTAGCTGATTTCCATGAAAACTCTGTTTGCAATCAAAGCGAGAAAATTGGATTAAATTTAGCTTAAAAATATAAAAGCTTAAGTGGGTCAAATCCTAATTGCATAGGAGATATATTTGCATAGAAGACAAAATTTAAAAAGCCTTAATATACTGAAAATATTAATTTTTTAAATAAAAATAGACAAAAGTAACTTCGGGCTGGGCGAAGTTTTTGTACTCTACGCAAAGATTAATTAAACCAAAAAATCCTTATCACTTTAAACCAAATTAGGAGCTGAAGTAATAATTCATAAAATTTTAAGATCTTTAAATATTAACAAATTTTCGATAAATTCGAAAAATTTTAAACTGATAATTTTTATTATTGAAATAATTAAAGATGTGCATTGAATAAATTATCAAGAAACATCAAAACAAAACAAAAATGTGAAACAACAACAAATGCAATAATACAATTTGCACAAATGTAACGTCCGGTTGAAAGCAAATTTTTAATAATGTAGAAGAGGAAAGAAGAAAGCTTTAAGTTGCTAAAAAAATTTGAGCAAGAATATTAACAAAATCGCCATTGACCTCGACTGAGGTGGACTTAATTTTAGTTCTCTATTACTGCGCTTCCAAAAATCAAGAGCATTCTTGAAAATATAGCGAAGATAACTGTGCAAAATCATGACCCTTATCATAAGTCATCATAACTCCGCCTTTATCACGTACCCACGCAATCTCTATCAAACATAGTCAACATTAATTCCTTCTGATGTTAGTCTATTATGTTCAAGTTGTGGACTATGCCTAAAATCTCAATTTGGCCGGCTATGGATTACGAATCGAATAATGTTAACAAGATTTGTCGAGGAGGAGGAGCAGAGATCCAGAAGAATAAAAAGCGAAGCTTCGATGTTTGAACGGCAGGAGGGACTTCAGAAACGTGCGCGTATCGGCTTCGCGGTTTGTGGTATTTCATGTAATTGGTTCTGTGTGGTGAACCTGTCGATTGTAATTGTGAAATTGTGGATTACATTCGTTCTGCACTCCCGAACACGTAAACTGCATGCAGCGAATTTACCTAAACGATTCGCCTAGCTAAATTAAGCGTCCCACCATTCCTTCTCGCTCTGCTTTAACCGCTCGGCAACACGTATTCACGGCTTAACTGTTTAGGATTCGCTCAAAAACAAATGAAGTGATTAAATTAGCGCTCTGTCTGGCTTCCCTTTTCGTCGTGTCGTTTGTAATTTGCTATCGTGTGGATAACGATTATTAGAGCATTCTATATTAGTTATCATCATCGTCATTACTATAATTTTGTCAACAACGTACCGCTGGAAGAGGGTGGGATTAGTCGTTGAACTAGAATCGAAACCGAAATGTTTTTGCCAGAGAGTGTTTTTATTCAATGATTAGAATGATAATTATGAAAGTTATCTCCCACAAATATAATGGTCTATTTCCTTCAGTGTGGCAGAGGAAATCGACAAAATAGTATATAAAAAATTAAAATAAATAACTTATTTCTCGCGAGCATGAAGTCATGCTTCACATCTGACGAATTTGCGCCAGAAAGGCAAAAACTACAACAAAAAATGAAATGTTCGAATTGAATGTTTGGTACAATTTATTGTGAATATGTAATGTTTTCACACCGTGGAATCAAACGCACTAACGAGAATCTCAAATCTGCCCACAAACCCACCAGACGTTGAATTTTGAAATATTTTTATAACTCATACTTCCCTTTTTCATCTTGAGGTTTTTTAATCATATTCGTGGATAAATTTTGGCACAAAATTAATGGCTGCTGTTTCTTTTTGTGCCTTGAATCCATTTTACCATGTTTTTATGGCGGTTAAATGATTTAGCAAATTTGATGACTACGACTGGCTACGCTCTCATCGTTCGGTCTTTTACGATATTATTTAAATCGTCTGTTTTCTTTTTGTGTACTTCATCCGATTTTAATAAATGTCAAAAAGTTAGAGGAGGGAGAAAAAATGTTGAGATTGTGGAGATTGTGGAGTTCTCAACATTCCATATCAACTTTCTCTCATACAAACGGAGGGGTACAAAGTACATAAACGTACTATGATGATTGCTACGACTTGACAAATAAATTAATCGCCCCTCCTTATTCTCTACCGCTTCGTCTTCACTACCCTGATTTACAAAACCTATATAGAAAAGACCTTAAATCCGAACACACACTATCTAACCGCTCAACCGCCCACTTCAATTATGAAAGTGGTTGCTTCGTTTTATATGCGCATTTTATTTTATTGTCGGGGGCTTAAGGGATACCATTTTAAACGTATTAACTTTCCTTTTATATTAATTATTATTGTTGTTGCTTTTTGTTTCCATTGTTGATGATAATGATCATAATGATGATGATAAATGCGATGGCGACATCATTAAATGTTGACTATCGGGATAAGAGGACCATAATCAATACATTTCGTCACGAATTGTTCTTTATTCAACCACGAACGGTTTTAAGACTATATAACTGGTTACTTCCTCTAGATTCGGTTGAAGATAGAATTGATTGATTAAATGCTAACAGTGTTGAACAGTATACACTTCTGGCTTTCTAGATGTATTTCTGAACGAAAAGCGATTGATGGAAATGAATGGCATCCAAAGAGTTGCTTGAAGGAAACCCGAAAATGCCTTAAAAATGATAAATTGTACGAAACGAGCGTACAAGGAATTTGAGGCCTAGGTATTTTTAGTTTGGTTTACTAAAGATCAATCGAAATGTTTTCCTAGAGATCAATCGAAACAAATACTTAAGAATTCCTTTTGTTTTCAGTTTATTAATTTTTATTTTAATAAATCCGCGATAATAAAACTAAACCAGATCCATAAGGATAAATTTTTTCAGAGCAATTAGCAATTCAGAGCACTTATGAATACAATAATTGATGGTACTGCTATTATTTTTTTATGTTTTGTGAATTAAATTCTTTCCATCAGTCAAAGAGACTCTTCTCGTCAGATTAAATTCTTCCCATCAGCCAAAATCAATTCAAAAAGATTTTTCTCTTACTTAAAAATATGCTATCGGCGTAATTTAATTAAAAAATTTTACTTTCACTTTCATTTTGTATAAAAATGAAACATAAAAGTCCTCGGATACCAAGTTTTAAACTTTTAATAAGTTTCGAATGGAAGCAGACAAAAAGGTAAAGAAATTAAAAGTGATAACAAGACACCCTACCCTCCGTCGCATTTTTTAAGCACACGACAATATTTCTTGCATGGAAAAATGTATCATGAAAATCCAAAAAGGAAATCCAAACAATGGCATGTGGTCATCATTGTGTGCGTGATGGCGTCAAGCAAACTAATGGACATTCACTCTTTTCTGTATAAATAATTCATATTCACAGCTGAGTTTATGCAAATATTCTGAAAGGAGGCGCATGGCACCGCCGTTGCTTCTAGGCATGCCGACACCACATCCATTGCAGCGATCACAGCCGCAACTATAAGCGCCCCATCATCATCACTACCAACGTCAAAGCAATAACCATATCCGTAGCCATAACCAAAGCCATAGCAGTTACCACAGCTGTTCGTTGTTATGCACTCAATCAACAATTCGTTTTGCATCGTCACTTCCGGTTGAATCCGACGCTTTTGCTTACACAACGATATTGAAGCAAAATCGAAAGGTTTACGGATTTAATTTTTTACTGTTTACGCAGGACAGGTTCGATTAAGGACGGAGAGAAAGACGGAATGTGCTTAAAGTCTAACCAAAAGGCTTTTAAAATCAATGTATTCCACGGTGAGCGTGAACTAAAAGCAGAGAGTTTTTATATTCCTGACAGCTTTCCTGATGGCACGCGGACTGTTACGTAAACGAAAAATTGTGCATTGGTTGTGAAGAAGAGGAAGAAGGAAGAAGAGGAATATACATGCATATTGAAAAACAATTCTGCTTTTAATGAATAAATTGAATGAGAGGATTTCAGTGGAATCGTAAATTACTTTGTGCTATTCTACATTTCTCCTTTGTTTTTTGCCTTTTGTTGAAAGAAATCGCACCGGATGCTAGAAGTGAGTGAAGGAAAGCTTTTCAGCACATACTAAAAGATTTCTCATAAAAGTCTAATATATAAAATTTCTCTAAAAGTAAATCTTTTTTCTGCTAATATCATTATTATTATAC
Source organism: Physocephala rufipes (assembly GCA_963966595.1). NCBI lineage: Eukaryota > Metazoa > Arthropoda > Insecta > Diptera > Conopidae > Physocephala > Physocephala rufipes. Next base: position 35,561,574 of record OZ016502.1, on the reverse strand, counting down.
CTTGCTTACAAGAATTAAAATTTTAGTTAACCAGAAGGGCTTCTACCATCCGTCCAACAAAAAAAAAACAAACAGAGAAAGAGAGAAATGTTGTTAAAACGTGAGAGAGAGGGGGGAGAGTGTGGTGGAGCTTCAACATCAAGTGTGACCTCTGCTTCATGCTCTTCCGTACATGTCATATATTGATGAAAGTGGAAAGATTTTGGATTTTGTTTCCTTTTCATAGAAGTAAAGAAATGAATTGGTTTGGCTGATTGGTCACGCCTGCCTGTCTGCCGAGTTTTGTTTTTGATATGACCTCCACTATCGCGCTGATATGATGCTCTTATTTTCTTTGGCTCGAGTTCTAATCACGATTACTATGCAATTTGCGACAAAAAATTTTCAATCAATTTCCGGTTCCGGCTCGTTAGCGTTTTCGAGAACAATTTACGAGGATATTGAGAAAAGTGAAGAAGGGAAGGAATAAAGGATAGATAAGTGGAAGGATATAGATAGAGAACCACGTTGCAATCGCTTCGGTAACTCTTTAGAGATCGACGTTAAGTCACGAGTTGCCACAAGGCATTACTAGAAGATTCGCATTAATTGGAAGTGAGCCAAAGAATGACCGCTGGATGATTTTCCGCTCATTATTTTGTGGTTTTTCGCAATTGGCTAATTTGAGAAAGAATCAAACAATGACAAGTAATGAAAATTTATTGCTGTACGTAGTAGAAAACACAACAACAACAACAACAACGTATAACAACCAAAATTTCAGTCACGTTTTATTAATCTCAACTGCTTTTGAGATGAGTTTTGCGGGGGGTTAGTAATATTTATTCGATAGTTTTAAATTGCTTGCGCTCTTCCAATCTGCTTGTGAATTCATTTCTCTTGTTTTTCATCCACCTCTTTCTTACCATTTTTTTGTTACAGATTTTTTCTATTGTTTCCTTTTTATTTTCAAAATGAATATTTTAGATCTGGTTGCTTTTTAGTTTGATTGATTGCACGCAATAAGATTGCTCAGCCCTTTCAAAGGCTGTTTTCATTCTTCTTCGGGTGTTTCATAATTTTCAAGCACTAAGATGGAATGCACTGATGGAAACAAATTGCAAACGAACGTGGTCAAAGCTCAGATAATTTATTTATTTTAAAAAAATGTTTTTTGCTGCTATTCCTGCTACTCCTCATACATGACGAAATAACGAAATGCAACGGAATGTAATGGAACGGAAATCGAGTTAATCAAGAAATTCCAATCCTTATTCAAGAATATTTGTTGGTCTTTTCCCACTTTGGGTAGAAGGGTAAGGGTTTGATAAGAGGAAAAATATTTCCACTAACTGTATTGATTACATGGTTGTGTTGGATTTTCCCCCTTATGTCCATCCTCAGACATCCTGGCATAAGGTTTGCCCAAAAATACTACATTCTTTGTGGTTTATTAAAAAGTGATTTGTGATTGTTTGATTAGTTATTAAAATACTAGAGGATTTATTCATTTTAGGGCATCGTTTTCTTTTCAGGACGTTAAAGAATTTATTGATTTACACCAAACACAAATCACCACCTATATTTCTTTGGGGAAATCTGTGGCTGTTTTTGTCATTATTACAGATTCTTGTAAAGAAGGTTGTTATTGTTGTTGTTTTTGTTGAGGTTATTTTAAAAATGAATATCAACCATGCAAGGAATTGTTCGATTTTATTGAGTATATATTTTAAAATCTGTATATTAGATAATTTTCTGCGAAGCTCTGATTTTAGTAGAATATTTATGTCTTCAAATATAAGTTCTAATATTTTTTTGCTAATTACAAATGATTTCATTAAAATACTACAACAAATGTTTTAAAAGTGTCAAAGAATCAAGAAGTGATCTTAGTTTTCACTCAAATTCATTTGTTTCAAAGGGCTTTTTCTTTATAGTATCGGATAACTCTGCTTTATAGATTTTGAGATACCAAAAATTTTAACAATTTAGTTTATATAGAAAAGGCGTCAGCGTTCAGATCTCGACCGTCCTTAAACAATGCATTTTAAACAACTGCTCCTCCGTCTCCACTTATGAAAGTTAAATATTTGTAATTTTTCTCCCTTTTTTCTCTAGTCATGGCATCATAAATTGCAAAAATTACAGAAGACATTTCGGCACTAGTTTAAAGCAATAAAGATTTTTATCTTACGTTTTATAATGATCAACTCGTTGAGATTCATTTTATGTTCATTTACGAAATCTTGATTTATTATTTAAAAATATATTGAAAAGAAATTGCAATGAAATTGCGAAAAATTTAAAGGAAGGAATTCCATTGTGGGTCACGCCACCAATGGCATATTTTGTGATAGAGATAAATTTATTTGTGTGCTTTTACTAGAACGAAATAAATAATGTGTAGAGAAGAAAAAACATCGCTACTATTTGGAAATTGTGGTTGTGTGGTAGCGCCTTAATGTTGAATATTTGCCAAGTATTGAATGAGCCTCCTCATTGAGTGCCGTGCCATCCACAACTGACCGACCGAGTAGTTTCAGGGGGAAAAAACATTCGAAACGGCGTCGTTTAATTTTGAATTTTTTTACTAACGGCGCAGAAAATTCTGGCGAATCCTTCTGGCAACGGAAGGAATAATATATATTTATTCTCTCCTGCAAAATGTAAGACGTGTGCAAACTTATAAAAAATCAGTTCGTAGCCAAATAAATCGTCATTCTTAATGATGCTGCATTTCAATTAAATGAAGTCTGATTTTTCATGGTTTTCGTATAAAAAAATTAGAAGTGGAACTCACATTTGTCACTTGTCGTAATGGCTCTTGATGATTGTTCGCTGCCATTTACCTCACTTCCACCTTCCTTCTACTTTCTCTGACGTATATTTTCTCTGGTTATTTCGTAATATTTTCTCATCTTCTTATTTACTCTTTCATCTTTCTATCCTTGAGTATGTTGAGAAGATATAACTTTTTGCGCTTCATTTAATAGAAAAGCATTTGTTATAGCCACGCCCTCGTTCGACTTCAAAGGATTGGCGGCCATCTTCAATAGTAGTGGCTAGAGCAACAACAACAAAGACAATAAATAAAATCTACTAAAAAGTAATCTAGAGAATATTAAGACGAAATTACTGAAAAATGTGCAGCAATAAATTGCGTTGAAAAGCTGCCAACTACCACGCCAACAATAAAAAATATACAATAATGTGTTCGTTTGCCAACGAAAAATTAAGCGTTTATCATTCGTTATCTCTTTCCCTCCCTCTCTCTCTCTGTCTGTCTTTATCTCTCCATACTTTTCTAGTGTTTGGCAATCCTCCCGAGGGTATGCAGGAAAATGAATCGCAGATACCGCAATTGATTCAACCAACCAAACAACCAATTGTGTCGGTCTTATTGACTGACATAGTTTCCCCCATACCTACACATAGCCGAAAGAATTGTCTGATGTATGTGTTCGTTCGGCATCCTTACTGCGGATAAAATAATTTCGTTGCAATCAATTTGACCCTCTTAAAAGATTCCCTGCGGTAAAAATTATAGCATATTTCGCTATAATAAAATTCGCTCCTTGACCGCGAAGAATTTATTTATGATGGGAGAATATTACGAATTTTGTAAAATTAGTACTTAAATTTGTAACAGATTTTTTTCTTTAGAGAACATTGAATATTGAATTGGAAATGGCGTCGACTTCCTTTAATGGGCTTCTTTTTAAAAAGAAGCTTTTAAAGGCTGTGTTGGGTTGGTGTCGTCATTTTCGATCGGTACATTTTGCCCGTAATGAATAAATAATAATGAACATTCGACCCAAATATAGCCATTACAGCACGTGCAGTTTGTTTGATTAGACGATTATTTAGGATCAGAATTAGAGAATATTTTTGACCACTGGCTTAGTTTGCAAATCTAGTACGCATTTAGGATGGCATTTCATACTGTCGATACGCAAGGAATGGAAATAGCAAGAATGGGAAGTGGCAACAAAATAAAATTGCTTGAAATTTGTTTTTTTCTAAAAGAATGATTGAAAGATTTTGCTTCCAAAATCGTGCTCCCAAAATCTCCGCAAATTATTCAATTTTATTGTTTTAAAATTGTTATTATTTTGTCTCGAAAAATAGGAAAAGTATTTGTTTTTTGTTTTAGTTCTGCTGCTTCTACTTCCAATTGCGATGACACAGAAGTTGATCTTTCCTGCTGATGCAGCAAAGTGTCAAATAACTTTCTTAAAAGCTTTTAGAACTCGAACTTCTCCAAAGTCTTTTGATGAAATTGCAATGGCGCAAATTCATTTCCTTCATAAGTTTCGTCTCTTTTCTTTCGTTCCTTTCACTTTTCATTTTGTTTTAATATAATTGGGGGACATTAATTGCAATCGTAATGATGATTCCCATTCCATTCGTATAGTCAAAAGTGATAATTATTATTTCATCACCATTCGTTTTCATTTTCATTTCATTATCATTTAAAGAAAAACTTTTAATGAATATGATAAACTTTGACACTGACTTTAAAAGAAAAGAAGTTTTGTAAAATTTTAAGACTTAAGGAAGATTTGATGAAATCGAGCTGGAACACATTTGCGCCCAAAAAGAAAGAGGGTGCAAGTGCAAAAAACTCATTATAATTACGAAAACAAAGCAAAGCAAATATTCGTTTCTTTAAAAATAGCGCATACTTTTTTGCTTATTTTTTTTTAAAGACAACGTTTTGTTCGCAGTTAGTTTGCCCGTGCGCCTCCAGAATAACGAAAAATCTGATAAAATATTTCCAGAAAAACAATCCGAAAAGAATTTGTGTGAAAAATTTAAGATAAAAAAGAACAACAAAAAGGGACGATTCTGTTAGCGATCAAATAAAATTCCTTTAGTGAAATTCAGTAAAAACAAGAGGATTTATTGCTTTTTTAAAACCGAATGAAAAAGTGAATATATTCGACGCGCCACAGAAATACAAATATTTATGGAAAATCCTTCAAGAGAAAGCAAACAAGGCATCACGTTGTTATTGCAAACGCTTTGATGAATCGGCGTGGCATAGGAGCGAAATTCGTGCCATCACGAATTTTTATCCTTGGATTTCATCACAATAAGATATAGAGGGGATGATGTAAGTTCAAATAAAAAAGTTGAAATTTTATTGGAAATTGATGCTATTGTAACTGAGATTGTTGCGCAACAGAATGTTGCATGTCAGGAGTTCATCACCAGCGTTAGATCCTATATCTCAACGTTCATTACAGGCGAAGATAGCCAGGACTTTACCACTCCACATCGTTTGTTCTTTAGCTTACAAACCACCAGTTTTCATTTTGCAAAAATTGACTAAAATTCGTTATTGAAAATTTTTGAAATCCACATAAAATATAATAAATTTTTGGCAAGCAAAAATTGAAGTTCATTAATATCGCAACATGTTTAATTCTCGTATGGCGGAGAAACTCTCACATACTGGAGTGGTACAAACCACACTTGGTTCTTTTTGGGCTTTTTTCGACAGAATGAACCCAGTATGAACGACTACATTATCATTGATATTGTAATCAATTTTGTCTTCCGACATAAAACAACGAGGTGAAACTAGTTAGTTGTGGCCGACCCTCTTAAGAGAACCATGGGGAGATTTGTAATTGTAACAAAATTCAATGAGCGGAAGGAATAACGTCTAAAGAATAAATAAAGAATAGATAAAGTATCAGACTGGCGACATTTCTCCCCAATTTGATTTTGACTTTAACTGTTGAGCAGGTTGCTTATATGGACCAATATTCCACCTACTTAGTCTCAATGTTTATTGCAATTTGTTTGGAGAAAGGAATTGTTAAAACAGATTTTAAGTTCCATTGCTTCACAATTAAATATCAGAAGTAAAGTCCAGAAACCAGAAGGAAGTTTTAGGAAAAAATCATACAGAAAAACAATATTTAGATCCTTCGACAACTTTAAGGGATTTTTATCAATTTTCATACGTTTTTTTACAAAATTTAAATTTATAAAAACAGCAAATAATTACATTACTTCGAGAAATACCCTGAGAGAATTTTGTGCAGTTATATTTAGTCGAACGAAATTATATTAAACGAAATTAAGTCATCAAGGAATTTATTTTATACTTTATTAATCCATGCTGCCAGTGTCCTTTCGGACGACAATTATTAGAATGTCAGTGACATTTGGAGGGTGGGATATTTGACGGTATTTACTAATTTTCATTTTCCTTGCGAACTCGCTTATTACTATTCCTTAGAATTTACTTAAAATGTAGATAAATTAAATTCGCGTAGATTATATTTTCAATCATGATTTACTGCTTAATATCAGCACCGCTTCTCTCTGTCTTTCTCCCTCTCTATCTCTCTCTCTCTTCAACACGCTGAACGAAATTTCGGGAACGACTGGTAGCATTCTATGAAAGGGTGGATGCTTCTCTTCCCTCATTCTGTCGTCCTTCGTTTGTTCATTACTTCTCCTCCTAGCGTTGAAAAACATATTGCTTAATCAGAAATAGTTAGGAGCGTCAGGATTATTGAATCGAGTTTGCGTGACCGTGTTTTGCGAGTAGCGTGTCGAGCACTTTAAGAAGTGTGAAAGCCAAACAAATAGAAATAGCGTCGGGATAATTGAAGTCGAGAAAGTAATATTTGAATTGCACGACAGGAAAGGTATTTGAGGAATTAGCGAAGAAAAATGATTAAGAAATACGCGAAATAATCGGAAACACAAATTATAACAATTAAATAGAAAAAATAAACCAAATCAAAGGCGCGCGAAAAATTGAAATCTTTGAAATTAGGGTGATAAATTGATTAAAATAAATAGACTCGGAAAAGTTTCGGCTCTTTAAGTACGGCTGCAAAGCTTGAGTTGCAGCAGTACCTTAAGAAGGTGGCGTAAGAGACTCGTCTTATAGTTTAAACATGCAATCATTTACTCAAATAATGTAAATGGAGTTGTCCATCCTGCAGGCGCTAAAACCAAAACTACAACGATCACCTTCAGCATATTAAGCATATTATTTTCCTTTAGATTATTTGGTTCGCTGTTATAATTGGTCTTGTTATTTTCATTTGGCTTGTGCTTTGGTCTGACAACAAGCCGGCAATGTTTACATTCTATCGAGGAAGACCTTACGAGCTTCTTGGTCGCCAATAAAAGCATGGTAAAAGGGTCACGATTTTGACATGAAGAAATGGGGTAAGAGGGCAGTGGTGGTAACAATAAAGTCCTAGCGGAAATCAATTACAGCATTAAGGAACTGTTTTCCTTAATGTTAATTTTCTTTTACTCTAATTTTCCGTACGCACAAAAATTAAACTGAATTCTTGTCATGCTTTCAAACCTGCTAATAATTTGTTCCCAATACCCGTTTTTTATTATTGACATTCCTCTTATAGTCATCACCGGTTATTAGTGCTATAATTTATATTTTTTATAAAAGCAATTTACCCACTACTTCCGCTTTGGTAAATACTATTATCCGGATGTCCTAATCGTCGAGGGTTTGCACGAAAATACGACAAAGTGCTTTTTTAAGCCACTTCGTTGCGTTGCTGAACAACAAAACAATACTGTAATGAAGTTAACAAAAAAGGGAAGGTAGATAAAGAAAATGAAAAGAAAGACCAAAATAAACGGAATAGTAAACATTCACACTGCGTCGAATTGATAAGACACGATCATAAGCTCATCACACAAAAGTTAAACCCTTGAAATGTGGATGGATGGACGCGCGAAAGAATGAAGGCTAAATAAATGGGGATATAGAAAGTTCAGGAAAACGTGATTGTTTCTCTTCAAGGATAAGGAGAAAAGAATAAAATAATTGGCTGGGACGTAAGTAGACGAGAAAGAAAAGTGGATAATGATAGTAATTAGTAGTAATTATTAGTTTTCGTTTAAACTTAATGTTAAAAGTTCAGAAACTAATTTTGCTAATCCCAATAAGACCGACCTTTTGCTTTTGTTTTTCGCAGAAAATCTCTTTCGGTGGTGGAAAATCGCTTTCAATAGTTTTATTTGCTTTTGTTTTATTTCATTGAAACTATTTAAGGGTTCGCTCTAAAATTTTGGCTACCATTTTTCGTTGCCCCTCCGTGTCTATTTTAGAACATAGAAGTCAGAACAATAATAGACACAGAAGGTGGGACACATCACCGAAACCGGTTTGTCCTCAAACCTAGTTTGAGGAAGGATGACTGAAAATCTTTGCAAAATTTTAAAAATCTAACTCTATCGCAAATTTCAACTTTACCTACTTTACTTACTTTCTCGTCTTTACTTTCCCTTCATTCTTCCCGCCGTCCTCATTTTGTGTTATGTTCAATTTTTTCTACCATCTTTACATTCACAGAAATCACCGATTGGTGGACTGAAGACTGTAATCCGTCCCTAATTTTTACTGAGGAGAATATCAGAAGTTAACAGGATCGTTCAGTCATTAACATCAATTAGAATGGATAGACAGTCAAACACTCAAAGAGCTCCTTACCCTTTTCCTACGAGCTCCAATTACTTGATAATTAACTAATGGATTTGATGGAATTAACTAATTTATGCGAAATGACTGTTGGCCATAAGTCAGTCGATACCATTGTGAACTTTCTGGGAAGAGAGAGAGGAGTAGCCATTTCGAGTGTTGACATTATTCCGCATTATGTTAATTTTGTCATCTCGCCGACTACTCAGGATGCTTCAGTTGCTTCCATTACTATTACCGCTACATTGCTCTACCGCGCTCTGCACCACTTACTTTCCTTCTTTCCTCCTCTCTTCCTCTCTTCAGTCTGTCATGTTTTAGTTGTTTTATTAGCCTAAAAAAGTTTGCTTTAACTTTTGTCCTTTTGTTGGCTTTCATCATCATCATTGCCAGAAGAGCTTACCACGGCATAGAAAAAATGGTGCGCCATTTAAATTCATTCATTGCTCAGTCACATCCGCTCATTCAATTTCATCATTTTGCGTTTTATATATTTTTTGCTCTATTTGTTCATAGAGTTTATTCCTGTCCGCAGAATGTTGTCTTTCATCTTTGTGATGGTCTGTCTTTAGCAAAAAGGAAGACACTTCTGAGGGAATTCTATTCCTTTTTATTCGTCTTTTTATCATTACTATCCTGCTGGTGGATTCATTATTTGCGCTATCAAAATAATGTGAATAATTTAAAGGCTCCGCGTTTGATAGAGAATAAAAGGATGAAATAGTAAAGTGAAGGGAAGATGAACGGTATGAAGAACGAACTCTTCCCGGTTATTCGACAAATAATTTAAAACCAAATTGAATACCGCGAGATCAAAGGGCAAATGAAGATTGAGAAGAAGATGACGACCATCAAAATCGTCACGAAGGCAAAATGGCAGGCACATGAAAATGTTCGAAATTTTGTTGTTTTTATGTATATAAAAACTATTTTGTTGCTTGCTGAAATTATACGATCAACCCCATCACATTATAGTAGTTATAAAAAACACGATTATAACAAACAAAACAACAACAGCTACCCGTCAGTAAGATTTGCCTAGTGATAGATTTTTTTCTAGCTAGATAGATTTTTTGAAGGGTGAGACTGGGAGTATATACACAAAATAATTATTCTAAACAAAACTACTTTCTGTCTTAAAAGCGTACTTGTGAGGAAGTACCAGAACTGCACTCAGTAAAAGGGCAAAGGCAACATCAAAAAAAAAAAAAAAAACAAAAAAAAAACTCAGATCATTTTTATGGAAATTGGAAAGCAAAAGAATTAATTTATTGCCACAAAAAAATAGCAAAAGAATTAATTTATAACACGAGAAACCCGAATGAAATCATTTCATGGGACCCAAATGGTTCTTTATTTTTCTTTCTGTTTTTGGCAATTTTTTTCATTTTGGAATTTCATTAGAGATCCTTTCATATTTTGCCTCAAAAAGGATACATGCTCACCATATTACGTATATTTACTGTTATCTATGTCAACACATTCTACCGAGAACACATTGTTTTCGCTGAGATAGAGGTCAAAGATAAAGCAGAAAAGGAGGCACAAAAACAAAACACATCACAAATTTATACGGAATTTTTTGGTAATTATTTTGGCATTTGCAACTCCCTATTGTCCGTAATACTCCATATTGCCCCAGCATTCTCTCCTTGCTCCTTTTTTCGCTTACTTGTTTTCATTCCTTTTTCATTGTTTTGTCTTTTAACATTGTTGGATGGTCTTATCGTAGCAGACTATCTGTGTTTGGGCAATATTTCCACGATTGTAAGATACGTACGTGTGTGTGTATGTTTGTGTGTGTATGTTTATGTGTGTGTTTGTGTATACAAGTACGTGTATGCCTGCTTGAGCTGCAGAATGTGTTTATAACCGTGGCTGTTGTTAATTAGTCTTTTTTCATTTCGATTTTATCGTACGACATATTCGCTTAACTTTTTTGGCCTGAATAGCGCTGAACTTTTTCTGATCCTCCCAGGATTCGAATTATTATATTCGTAGTAAAGAGAAACTTATTGTCGTCGGTAGACATCTTGGCGTCGAACGATTTATGTAAATTATATCTCATATGTTTTTCAACTATACCGCCTTTGGCAATAATAAGCCAACTAAAGATCATCAGTAGCCACGAAAACAACAGAGTGCTGAATGGTGAACGATGTTGCTGCTGTTGTTTCATGTACTCACCCCCTCGCGCTCCGAGCTTAGCCCCCGACTTCGTTATAACTTTCTGTTATCAAAGCTTTTTATCTCGTTCTTAGCTGCAAATTGGCTTTATATTTTATTTATTTTATCACTACTTTTTTTTTGAAAAAGTAATTGGAAAAGTCAAAATTTATGACTATCAAGTGATAACTGTGGTTTTTAAGGATGATTGTAGTAAACCTAATGCAATATACTATGAAGTGCAAAGTGAGCAAAAGTAAGTTCAAACACAAAAAGAATGAGTACGTAAATAGTTATGCTATGGCTTGGCTTAGGCGTAGGTGATATTTTGATGATAGTAAATTATCGAGTTCTCGGTATCGTTAAGTTCTGTGCGATTGTCGTAATATATTTATGCCTTTAACATTATTCCTTCTTACCATCGTCATCATTACAGTTTTTAAATTCGTCATAATTTTCATCTAATAACTTTAGTTTCAAATGAAAAAATATTTTGATGACTTCGATGATTAATTTTTATACCATGCACCCGGAAAGCAGGGTCTAATATGTTTACTTTAGGTGTGGGAAGTATGTACAATCTTGGGCATAATCGTCTCCAGAGATCTAACCTAAATCAACAGTGATAAAAAATAAATTGAAAAAGACCAAAACAATCAATATCCACTTTTTTATTATTATTTTTTTTTTGCCAAGAATTTTGTTGGAAATGTTCGAGAAAGAAGGAAAAGAAAGAGGAACAAGAGGAACAAAAAATTGGATTAATTAAAGAGAGAACTTGAGATTAAGTAGATAGAAAGTAAAAAGAAAAAAAGAACAAAGCGTATCAACAAAAAGTGTAAATAACGAAAATTGATCACAAAAAATTTATTCAAAAATTAAAGAAAACAATAGAAAAGCGAGAATTAGAAAAAAAGAACAACAAGCTAGAACGTTAACTTCGGCCTGCCGAAAGCTTATATACCCTACATCCGTAGTATAAATTTAGAGTTTGATTCCAATAATCACTGGTCGTCCACGCCCCTTTTTAATAGAACATTTCCCCTTTCTTGGATAATTTATGTATAGTAATTTATTTCCAAAGTCTGCATTAGATGGGAATATTTAATTTTTAGGCAGTGAGGCAGACAGAGAGGCGAAGGGCTAAATCAACTCGGGGATGACTCCCCGAGTTTCCCGATAATTTCAATAATTTCGAGAAAAGGAAGAGAAAACGGAAGAAAAATTATTATTTCAATTGACTATTATTATTTTTACTCAACCGTTTTCAGAGTTCAAATTTCATTATTTAGAGAATAAATTTAAAGATTCAGAAGAATTTAATTCAAAGAATTCAAAGCAAAACTTTTGTTTTGATAAAAACCCACAATTTTTATTAAGATTCAGATTGTCAGTGGCGGCCGTGATAGTGATTATCGTTATGAATATTATGAATAAATTTAATATCGAAGGCCTGAAGCGACGCAAAAGTTATACCTCCCACAGATATAAAGTAAATGTGCGTCACATAATTAAAAAAAATATCATTACCACACATAACCAAAGCACCTCAAGCTATTTCAGTTTGAACACCTCTGTCATACTGCATTAAAAACAACAACAACAAAAGTTATTGTCAAAACAACGTATATGCAATAACAGCAAAACGACAACAAAAACAACAAGACTAAACACAAAATGAAAATCTAAAAACGTTCGCACTTTATGACTCTCTGGTCGAGTGGTCGATCGGGCGCCTGGTCAAAACTTGTGGAAGTTGACCAAGCGGAAAATTGTGAAAATTTGTGGAAAATTCGAAACAACATACAGTCGAATGTCATGACAATGACTTCAAAAACAGCAGGAACAGGAGCCTCAAATTTACAAATAGCACCATCGGCTGCCATAAACTAACAATAACAAGTAAAACAACAAAAGAAACATAAACAACACGAAACTACAAACAAACAAATTGAGCATAAACAACAACAAAATGTTCAATATTTAACAATTTCAAAAAAATTCAGTCAAACGAGTAAATGTGACAGATCATAACCTTCCACTCAGTAAGTGAACGGAAGGGTGCTTTTGTATGTGTACGTGTTTGTGTTTGCGTCTTTTGTGTTCATGTGTGTGCGTTTGTGTATGTGTGTGTGAGAGAGAGAATGAGAAAAAAGGGAGAGTGTGTGTCTCGTGTATATATGTGTGTGTGTGGGTGTGTGTGTGCGCGTTTGTGACTCACTGCTTCATGACATGGCATTAGCTTTTAATATTTATTATGCACACAACCCTTTGCTTAATTTCCTAAAATTTAATCTTAATTTTTATCTTCGAAATAATATTGAAATTTATTTCAATGAAACTAGCAGAAAACTTTTTATCTCGTTTAGTTCAGGCATTTTTTATTGTTTTTATTTCTATCAATACAGGAGTACATCCTCTGTTTAAACGATTTATGTAAATGCTATCTTAAATGGTACGGCATATTACGTCTAACTTTAAATGTTATGTCCGGATAATTTTTTTTTCGTATATTTTTTATACGTTTCTTCATAAAAGAGTATTGAGTCCCTTTCGAATTGAACTCAATATGATGACAATATTTATTTATCGTATTGAAGATGAAGCATATCGTACATATCTCCGGTCTATATTTTCGGGTATATTTTATATTCGCGTCTCAGCTCCAACCCGGCGCAATCCCGTTGTGGTCCAATTTGCGTGTCAAGACGCCGCGCAACGAGCATTATCTCGAACGCTATCAAAGTGTGTTTTTATTACCACTATTGGTTCCGTTTGATTTTCCCTTAAGATGAATGACTTTCGAAGAAATTTGTAGTAGTTTATTTAATAATATTGAAAACATTAAAAGAGAAAAACATTAAAAGAGAAATTTCTTCTCGACATTCAAAAATACGAAAATACATGCTGAGACGATGCTTCAAATAACTTTTAGAAAACAATTTTTAAACAATTTTTGAAAAATTTAAAAAATTTAAAAATTATTTCTGTGATAAAAGTATTACTAAATATCGATTTTAGATGCTTCTTCTGGACGTTGGTCTCCAAAACATCCCTATCGAAAAACTAAATTTTTCTTTGAAATAGAATTGAACACATGTCATAAAATGAAATCTTTCAAATGAATTTTTTCAAAAAAATACCTTAATAGTTTTCTGGTTTAATTTTCAGATGAAATAAATCAGAATGAAATTTTTAACTAATAAATTTTTTGAGAATGAATTTTATATTGTTTTATATGAACTGAAATTTAACTCACATCAACATCCTTTCTGTAACTCTCCTTCTCTGTGGACACAAAAAATATGCCCGTAATTAATAGTAATTAATTATTGAAAATTAATAAAAAATTCATTTGCTCACTCAAAAATTATGCTGATGTAATGAAGCACAAGTATATCGAATATAAACAATATGAATTATTTAAATAAAAATGGAAGGAGCCAGAGCACATCCAAGCGTGGCAACATGGTCAAAACGCAATGCTACGAAATAAATAATGGTTCATAAAAGGTTTGCACAGCACTCGACGATCATATTTCATTTGGATTGATTGTATGCGGTTCAACAGAGAAAGCTTGGAGCAGAGGGAAGAGCACGAATCAGCGTGAGAAAAATTAAAATCACTTCATTGGTCGAATGGGATGATGATGATGACGATGCTGTTAATTGTGGTAGATATGGCTTGAACGTTGTTATTGTGTTGTTGTTGTTATTGTCGTTTCTGGCTAGCCAAAGTAATTTTAATATTTAATAAATCAACTCTCATCTTTTTCTCTTAAAATAATAATAATAATAATAATAATAATAATAATAATAATAATAATAATAATAATAATAATAATAATAATTGCAATAATAACATCATTACTAACAACAACTACAATACAAAACAATAACAGTTATAGGAATAATAATAACAATAATAAGAATAATAATAATAATAATAATAATAATAATAATAATAATTATAATAATAATAATAATTATTATTATTATTATTATTATTATCACAATTATGACAATAGTGTAAATTGTTAAATTCTGTAACCAACAATAAACCTTGCCTGTCTGTGCTTCATGTACCGATTGACAGATCTGTTTACCCATCGAACCTTCAACAGCCACAAGCATAAATGCAACTTAATTTTAATTTCAATCAATAAACTATATTTTACTTTATTTCCATAATATCCATAGCAGTCGTAATAATTCCATAATATCATATAGTTTATAGTTTATATACATATATAGTATATATACTTACTCTACTTGTTATTTAGTCACGAAGAAAAGACGAAGATTTGAACAGTTTTGTTTTCTCAAAAGAAATAAATTTATTGTTCGTTGAAAGTTTTGAGGGTATTCCCGCTTTGTAAAAATCGCTAAAAATGTCCATAAACTTGACCTGTTTTTCGGATTTAATTAAAATATAATTTAAATTAATTTTGTGTTTTCTTTCAACATCAAATATGAGAACATTTTTTAGTTTTTTCGATTAAAATTTAACTCTCTCTCTATTCCCCCTCTGCCTGACTTCCTTTAAACCCTGATTTTTTGTTCGTTTTTTCCAATTAGTTTTAAAATTTATCTTAGAATTGATCAAAATGCATTCGGAAGACGTGCTCACTCGCGCCGTGTTTTTTCTTTTCTACATTTCTATCTCCTCTCTTTTCCCAATAATTTACCTCTGTTATGGCATTCAAGCCACTACCTACTTCTGTTGTCCTTTTAGACAGTTTTATGAAAAAAAATTTTGATTGTTTTTTCCCCTTTTTTCCTTTCATTGGCATAATCTGATTTAATTTTGAGATTTAATTTAACTTTATTGACTTTATCAGTCGCACAATTTGTACGTCGTTGTTTGTCGCCAGATACAGCTGGTACTGGAGATATGGTAGCTACTTATAGAAGTTAGACCTCATTGAATTTATTCTAAAAAAGTTACGCTACAAAAATTTTATCTACGGCTTTAGAACTTAAGGTATTTGAACACATACCAAACAAACGACACCAATAACATCAGCGCATATGTAGGCAATACATTCACCAACGACCATCGCTAACAACGGCCGACATCCTTGCTAACGCGTAAATCCATTAGAAGCGAAACAAGTGAGAAGCTTATTAGAAACAATGTGCGCAATGAGATGAATTATGGGTTGCAAAAACCCTTTATAAACACGAAATGTGTGTTTGTGTGTGAGGGAGAAATTTTCACTGCGATACCACCGTACTACCCATACTTGACAAATCATTCAGGGGTCCCTAACCTCCCTGCACGAAAATCTAGTTTCGGATGCGAAAAGGATAATATTAAAAATTTGCTATAAATCGTAAGCCTGAAGGAAATTCATACAAATATTTTTTTTATATTCTCGATTCTGGTCGAAGTCATGAAATATTTTCCCACTGGGGTATAATAAAAAGGAAATACTCTAAAAATTTCATATATTTCCCTAAGTAAAAAACAATGTTTTTATTTGAATACTTCCCACAAAAAAATGTGCGTAAAAAACGTACGTTCGTAACGTAGCGAAAGTAATTTATCAGAGTGTAAATTAACCCATTTTGCACCTTTTTTTGAAAGTCCCTTTGTTTCTGCTTTTGTTCTGTTTCACAAAGCCACATTAACTCCGTCATTCCTAACAACTCTGCAACCTTTTTTCATACTTTTTGAATTTTTCTATTTTGGTGAAGGTGTGACGGATGGTGGGAGTTATGCGAGGCAAACTGGGCCATTTACACGTACGGTCAGTACACGCAAACTCATTTAACTACATCATTTGGTTCTTGAGAAAGTCTTAAATGAAATTTGTTACTCTCGCGTGTGCCAAAATGAAATTGGATAACTACACGTCTATAGAACATGCATTTGTTTTTTGTAGATGCGTAAGTGCACATCTTTCTTTTCACATCTCCGTTATCTCTAGAGAACCACAGAATTTTTGTACTACTATGGCCATGGAGTAGATTTCCTTTTCGAAGGAAACAGAAATGAAAATCTACGAATCCTGAATCCTGAGTGTCATCAATCGTCATGGTGAAATTTGAAATTACTTCCATAAAAAACAAGAAAAAAATTTGTAATTAAACTCAAGCCATTAAATTGCATTAAAGGTCCACAAGACCATCCCAGTTGACTCTAAAATGACCGGTGGGACCCTAAGTGAACTTGACGACTTCACAATCATGAAGTGAGTTCTATATGAATAACGTCGGGGTTTAAATTTTTTATGATGATACTACACTATTTCCCTATGAGCAGTGCACAAGTCTGTAAGGTCTCTGTAAGGCACCTACGTTCTTCTGCCTTAAAGATGGTCTATGGTCTTAAAGTAACCATTTAATTTTAAAAGCTATGATTTAAGAAGCAATCCTAAAAAAGGAAAAGTACCATTTCCTTTTTTGAAAAAATTTGAAATGTGTTTATCATCCATTCTTCTTTAATGGGTCTGCTCTATAACTGCTGACTCCTCTTCCTCATCGTACCTCCACCACTCTATCGCTCTCTCAATGTCTAAACGTGCATTGCCATTTTATAATGTTCGTAAAACAAAATCAGGTCGCCCATATTGCGGAATTCTCCAATAAATTGCTGGGGTTTTTTTGCTATAAAAGCAATCGGGCAGAATAGAGGCAGTATACATTTTTCAACAATGCCACCAAATTATCATTGTGTGAATATCTGTTATCAAGGAAAATGACAAAGGCATTAATTAGCAACATCATTTCCAGCAGTAAAAATGTCAGTCAAAGTTGTAAAAGGATTCAGTCAGAGTTGTAAAATAATTATTTAGCATTAAAGACAAATAAAACTGGGGGTAAGGATTGCTTCATAACTTTTTGTAGATTTAGAAGAGAATTGAGTTAGAGAAGGGTAGATTTTCACTTCATCTTATCCGCTTTTGTAAACGGTAAGTTCAAATATATATATGCTTCGAAGGGTTTAAAAGTCACGTTGTTTTCACTTCCTTTTGTATTCCGCTTTTTTCTTTGTTTTAATTTTGCTTGTAAGCACCTATAGAGACTGTGATGTAAACGAAACATTAGCGATGCGTCCTAAAAGACATAAACATATCCCACCTGAGTCATCAGTCACAGGCCGACCAACCGACTGACAATGATGACCATGCACAAGCAATTATCATAAGCAAAGACAGAATTATCGAAATGGACACTAAATCAGGTAAAAAGAATTATAGCAGATGACTCCAGTTGAGATGAACAGTCATTGAAAAACAAAGAAATAAAACAGCAAGATTATTTCCCTAACAGAAACGAAATGGTAGAAAAAGAGGAAGCTCTAGAACTAATAAACTATTTTATGATACCAACGAACTGTCTTTCACATTGAGACATATTGAATGAGACGTATGGTTAAATTGAAAGCTTCATTAACGAACGTTGCATAATTAATAAAGTGTGAATTATTGATTAGCATAAAACGAGAATGGTTGGACACATACAGACACAAGTACACACACTTACTTTCAATAATTCAACTATTTTTTTAATGAATATGCATACTCATACATACTCTTATATACCCCCGAATATATTAACACATATATAGATCTAAATAAAAATGCAAACAAAAATAAATGCCTAACGGACAGAGGAGAAAATACATTTATATTTCCCTACTTACTTCAGGTGATTCGTTTGCTCCAACCCCGCTACCCGAATGACGGGCGCATTAAATATGATGCCACAATTATCGTCATCAGCGACCTCGCACATGGTTCTGTGAAATTTTGTAAGGTAGGATGATTAGCGTTAACAGATTTCTGGAGAAAACAGATTACATATTTATCTATTATAGACGAGTGAGACTGCATATTTGTCATAGCTCTCCTATTTTGTCTCTAAAATTAAAACATCGGAAGTCTTAGAATTCTTTTTTAAAATTAATTTTTAAAAGATATTTGAACATTTTGCGAAAATCTCTCTTCATTCCTAAGCGCGGTGGAAAGCGGTTCACGACTCCTATAACAAATTTTCTCTTATGTCTGGAAGATGGCATTTCGAAGCTTTTATTAGTATTAAAAAGAATTTATTATTCCTATATGTATAAAATTTCTGCCTCTTTAATCTACTACCAAAACAACAGAAACAACAATATTATCAATTACAATTTTTAGTAATATAAATTAAGACTAGGCCGTATTAAATAAAATTATTTTATTTTGTTTCGTAAAAGTTCATTCTTGTATATCATTGTCTAATAAAGTTGCAACTGCGTTTACGCTTTGCGTTTTCCTACATTTTATGTTTACTCAAACGTTTTTAAGAGGACTAAATATAAATAACTTTTGTCGTCGAACAAATCGGAGGCAGAGGTGAAGGAGGGAATACATAGATGGATTTAGACGAGAAATAATGATAAAAAGCAATGTTATCACACACAAATACACGCAAGTAAGCCACGTGCACATAGGGACAAACACAAATACTTGCAGAGAAATGTATATAGTATATTGTCAATATAGTGGTTGAGTGTAATTGTCTTTTTGTGATCGCTTTTATTGAAATTTTATTCTTCGTCAGCCGAAGAATTTACTTTATTTTCTTTTCGTGTTTTATTATTTTTTATCGCAATTTTAATAAAATGTTACGCATCATCCTTCTTGTCTCTTTTTTTCTATTATATTTATACTTTCTTTTTTACTATAAGAACTAAAAAAGTGTATTTTGTAACACATTTTATAACAATGCAATGGAAATGGACAATTTTTTTGGGTTGGGTTCAAATTTTGTTTTTTTCATATATTAATATTTTCTACGAACCGTTTTTCTCATCTGAATGTCCATTCTGTCATTGCCATAATCACAGGAGCTCATTTTCCCAACGCAATCAGTCGGAAATAATACGCGTAGAAATTTTAAACTTTTTCAAATAATCTAAACCATTACTTTATCACCTCCTGTATACCTAAATTTGTTTTATCTACAAAAATACCAACAACAAGTAGCAGCAATATTATTATCAATATGAATAATCATACCTCTATAGACAGAAAAGTCACAAAATATCAGAGAAATAGACAGAAAAGTAAATGCAAGCAATTACAGAATATTACGGAAAAAAGGAACACTCAGATTACCTGCAAGGCATATAGAAAAATTAGATAAGTTTTATGTTTTATATAAATAAAACCCAAAAGAAGTTAACAAATGGAATTCACTTCACTAAAGTCAATCAGTTTTTTGTAACTGTTGTTTTTTCTGCCATCAAAGTGTTTCCATTTCGAGACTAATAAAAAGTTTGCATTATTTTTAGAATAGATTTCGTGGGGAAATCCAACCACCCACCCACCACAAGAGAGTGGTGATTGGATGTATGTGATATAACATGAGACCATGCAAAACTGCACTTATTCGTAAATAATTCTCTTCACAATTACGGGATAATTTCACAGCAATGAATTGTTCTTATACGCTTCTTAGACTTCACCCACATTGATGCGATGAAGTTACCAATGATTCGCTTACTATCATTTCCTCGCTACAAAAACGGTTTTGTTAATATTCCTTTCTCCAATTTATTGGATAACTTTTTAATTCCAACGAATCGAACTTACATTATTTATCTGCTAACACGCAAAACTTTTCACCACTACATTTGACTGTGTAGACAAAAGAACTAAGAAACAGAAGCTTAGTTGTCATGTCGTTTATAATCGCCATCACGCCAGCAGTGCATGCAATATGAGAACCATAGACGGTCTCCTCAGTATTTGGTGGAATACAAAAAAGGCAAATAAATATGCAAATACCTTTAAATTTTACGTAAACAAAATCGAACTATATGTAAGCGGTCTCCTTCAAAGATATTTTCGCGACAATAAGACATTGAGTCTACGAGTTATTAACATTATTAACCATTCATTATCAGTCAAGCAAGGCCTAAGTGTAAAATATATCAATTAGTAGGTCAGGTACATAAGGTCAAGGCAAGGTAGTGACGCATTTTCCGACGATACTGATATAAAAGTTGACTTGTTGTGACTGTTTAAGAAATTCGTTCAGAAAAAACATTCAAAGTTTATTCGAAGATTTGTTGAATAAAATTTTCTCTCAACTTTTTCTCTTCCTTTCTTCTCTTCCTAAAATCCAGGTCCATTGTAAGTAACTTTTTCAATATACCGCAAATTTATTGTAATTTTATTTTCGAGTACCTTCAAATACATTTGTCACCAGCCATTTATTTGGCAACCATCTAAACAAGAACTGCCAACGCATGCAGATAATATCGTATTCCTTGGGGTTTTGCGTCTACATTCACGTCATTTTTTCAGCATTTGCTTCTGCATCTTATTTTCTTCATTCTACCTTATTTTCATCGTACTCTGCTTCCTCTTCCTGTTTTTATACTTTTTGTCCTGTCCAATTGGTAATTTTGGCCAAATGACGCTGTTTTCATTAATAGCTTGGGATTTGAACGTATGTAATGGTCCCACGCGCACATATATAACACTCCCACATACGCGCTCCTCTACATTTAAGCAACCACACATCTAAGCATTCCCACGAGAAGCTGCCTGTGTCCAGAACTTTAACACCAGACCATTTGTACTCATTATAATCAAACCGAGTAGGAAATCGTAGAAAAAAAGCGATTTCCTAAAGGATTCTTTATATTTTCTATAGCCGCATATACCTAATTTTTTATGCAGATGCGTGTACCTACTGGGTAGTTTTTAATGCGTACGTGGATGTGTGTATAAACTTAGTTCTGAGAATACGTACTATGTTAAAATTCGCTGCTCACCCAATTGAATCCTTCCCATTTGTGGATTTAGCGGCATGTGAATTACGAGACAACATTATATCTCTCCCTCCCTTTCTCGTTCTCCCTTTCCCACTCTCTAGGTCTTTAACACTTCGAAAAGTAGAATGAACTTCATCAAAATTCATAAAATTCAAGTGTTGCCACTATTTCGTCCTAAACGCGCCAACACTCCAATCATTTCATCCACCGAAGCGATGCCGACCAACCTCATTCCTTTTTTTTATTTCCTAATTTTACGTTTTTCATTACTTCGTCGTCCTCGGCCATACAGAAGTGAATGATGATGGTACGCTTATGTCGTTGCCAGACTTTCAGAAGCATTTTTCCTTCATTTTCCTTTTCATAAATTTTTCGCAGCGGTCAATAAAAATGGCAACATTTTGTGGTCATTTGTTTGATTTAATGGTGGTTATGATAATGACCATGATGATGAAGGTGACGAAGTGAAAAAAAGACGGAAGAGAAGCACAAGAAAAATGAACAAGAAGCATATCAAATAGCGGAAAATTATGAAGCCATCAAACACCGTTTTGTTGCTTCATTTTTCTCTTTTTTTGAAGCGGAAATTTGGAAAATTGAATTTGCGTAAAAAAATGTGACTGTACACAAACAACTTTTCAGATTATTTTTCAGCTAACAAAAAGACAACAAATTAGTTTAAATAAATCATAAAAATGAAAATCACTCTGGCGGTTTATTTTGGAACGTAAAAACCTCTTATTACTTTTGAACGTAAAATCAATTTACAAGAATCTGATGAAAATATTACTAACATTATTCTTTTACATAACATAATTTTTTGAAACATTTTTAGGTTTAGAAAATTTTTAAATAAATCAAAAACGTCGGCAAAAATGTGTTGATAAAATTCTTATAGATTTAAGTCCAACAAAAAAAATTTTGAATTGAGTATTTTAATAAAAGTTTTCGTCTCATCTTCATTGCTTTTTGTAAATTTTTCCTTTCGAGGGCGGAATATTTTGGAATTTGACTGAATGACGTCACGAAACAAGAACAAAGGCTATGTTGTGAAAATCTCATGAAGAACACGCGCTCTACCATCGACCTTGTAGATGATTCCACAGGATCCTTTTGTGATTGAAGACAGCCGTAAGGGATCCAACAAAATAAGGAAGAAAAGAAAAGTTACAAATGCCTTTGTAAACGAAAAGATTTATTGTATTCATATTGTATTCGTACAGATTATAATATATAACGCTTTTTATATTAGTTATCATGCTGAAGAACCCTGCACAAAACCATTTCTATGATTTCAATATTCTTATTTTCTTTAATAGTTTGGTTTATCAATATTTTTATATAAATTGCACTCTCGTTTCTATTATTTTGTGGTAAAATACCACTGGTTATTCCCATCTATAGTCCTCCCCTTTCCTTTTTTAAAATTATTGATATTATTTTTCCTATTGCAATAATATTTGGTAGCAACTCGCTTCCGTCAATTGGAACTCAGTTTCAGCTCGTGAAAGGAGAGAGGCAGTTAAGTGTTAGGATCTTGGAAGGCGATTAAGTTGTCCCTCATCAAATTAGGTTTGGAGACAAACTATATGCGCACTATGCACTATGGGAACAAAAAATAAATAAAATATCGAATGAATGAAATAATGAACGATCCATAGTGCACTCAATTTGCTTCCGAGGACGACACATTCGCATGCTTCGGATCGGTAACCCATGACCATAGGTGATGACATACCAAACGAAAAGGTGAAAAAGAAGTGAAAAGATAATTCAAGTACACGCTCATAACTCATAAGCTTAAAAGAATGCAACTTCGTTTTCTAAACTGTTGAAATTACATGGGCCTTTATGGAAATCGGGAAAAGAGTTTGATTTCCATTTTGCTAACCAATTTGCATACCGGTGTCGAGTAAATTCAAATTTTGGCAGCGGGAAAACTTAACTGTTCGACTCTATTGACTTACTGAATCACAGAATCTATTGGATTTATGCATATGATTCTATTGTTTATTGCTTTGATCCTCTTTCCCCTTCTTTTTGTTTGTCATTTAAATAGTATTCGTCATAAATGAAGTATTCGAGATAATTTATGGAAATGATAAAAAAATTGTGGAATATTTTCAATTCTTTTGTTTATTTTCTTCTTTAACTTCTCCATTAAGTGATTTGTTGAGCGAAAGCAATGATATCTTCTGCGTCTAAAGCCAAAAGAGAACTACAGTAAAATGAGTAGTAAGACCAAGAAAAAATATACTTTTCCCTGGTATATAAAGGGAGACTAAACCACACAATATACAAATGAAAAAATACTTAAAAAATAAAAAGTGTGAGATCATAATTTTTTTCCTTGTTCGAGAGCATACAAGTCATAGCCTGTAACTTGTTGCTGACACATTATAAAAAATTGTGCTTTTGCCCTTCTTTCTCCTCTCCTAACTGCCCATTTGAACTATTTCTTTAATTTAAATGTAGCCATTAGTAATTCTTTTTCAACATTCAAGAAGAAAAAATATATAAATAAAATAAATGAATAAATAAATTACTCTCCTACGCGTCTCTTTTGTAAACGTCTTTACTGAGTTTTCCTCAAAACACTAAGTCCGACTCATTAATTTCCATTGCTGTCCTTCCCACTATTCGTTTCCTCCTTCCCACCCTTTTATTTAATGCCCTAAATCAGTCCACCATTTTGTGGTCGTTCTTGTCGCTGTTTCCAGCTTTTCCAATTTTTGCGCATAAAATTAAATAAGCTTCCTTTGCATTTTTGCAACACCGATTTTACTGTGTTCCTATATATATCATTTCCACATTTCGTTTCCATTCCTAACTGTTTTCCTTCTCTTTTCCTTTCACTTTTCCACATTTCCTCGGTACGATTTTTTTAAAGTTTACTCAGGAAAATGTCCTTTACGTTACCCCAAATGAAAAACGTACTTCTTTTCTTTCTTTCTTCTTTCCGTCTTCCTTCACTTCCTCCCGCCTCTCATCTTTTCGTGACCAATGACCTGTTGACAATAAATCAACCACAAATTTTCTGGCAATTTGTTTGGTCTTCTCTCAGAAAATTAATTAAGAAATACTTCTTACCATTTACTTTGGGTCTTACTTTCCTTTCTTTTACTTAGTTCGTTTTTTTTCTTCGTTGACTTTGCGTGCTACTTGTTTCCATTTTCGCATTTTGTTGAAACAAAGGAGGACACTTTTGACGTGACCATTTTATTAATTTACGAAAGCAATGCCAGTTTCTTGACATATTCGTTGATACTTTGTGGAGAGACGAGGGGAGAAACGAGGGGAACTACTAGAACACGATGATGACCAGAAGTCTTAAGAATTTGTTAACCTTAGTGGAAACAGATGATAATACTGGATTAAGAAGCTTAGTTTTTCTCAAAGAAAGTTTGTTATATACGCTTATATCTTATGCTTTTCTCTGTCTTTCACTTTTCTAGTGCTTTCTCTTGACTTTTATATTGACTTAAAAACATTGAAACAAAACTGGTCTAATTACCGTCAAGGCAAAATTGAAAGGGGAAAACTCAAAACTGAATGCATATCTTACAATAATTAACAAATCAGAAACTGTTATAAAATCTCAAATCCCAGCGTGTGAATAGACACACAGATACATACACTATACATCTATACATTCTGACAATTCTTTATCAAAAAGTATTTATTAAAGAGCTTTTGGAAGAGAAATGAATCTCTCGTATTTTTGCATGCACAAGTTTTAATTTTCTATTATTTTGTGGTAATCGATTTGTTCCGAAAAGCCCAAGGCTGAGCCATGTCCGTAAGGTGCGAGTGTACGATTGTTTTAACAAACTACTCTTGTTGCTAATTGATATGATTGTCATAAGCAGTCTTGTCAGTAATGAATTTTCCTTGAAGTTTGGAGTTTAGTCGATACGCTCCTTTCTCTCTATCTTCTTCTCTTACTGATTCACTAAATTTCTCTTTCTTACAAACGATCTTATTTTGCTTCAAGAAGAGGCTGACGAAGGCCGATGAACTTTTTCTGACATTGTTTCATCATTTGCGTAAATATCAGGGACATTTTACTGACTTTAATTAAATCTAACTTCTAACTTCTTACTTCTCAAATATATGCATATTCATTTTTTATCTCTTTCTTTATATTTCTTGGGATTATATTCATTAAAACAAATCCTTGGCCGATGATCAGCTGTATTGCTACAACTTTTGCAAGAGAGTGGAGAAGCTCCCGAGGTTTTATTAACAATTATATTAAATTCATTTACAACAAATTAATCATTCATTTACAACAAATAATAATTAACATGAGCAATTGTAGCATATAAAGCCTAAAGACAGAAAGCCATTAGACACATAATCTTTTAGAAATATTTAGGTAATTTGGAAATTACCTAAGTTCAATATTAATAAATCCCAAATATTATTATCTATTAGTTTCATCTTAACCTAAAAAATTGATTGGAGAAGATAGATATTAAACAATAAAACTTAGTTAACTCATTTATTTAGAATATCGACAACATTTTTTGAAAAGATTTTCGAGTAAAAATCGTCTGGACAAAATGTTTTTTTAAACGGCATGTGATCCTTAAAAGTTTAATAGAAACTTCTTATTTTTTTACTGCTTAAAATGACTGATACATTTCATATTACATTTGAATTTATTAGATTTATTTTAAAATGGATGAACCTGATCGTTTTCTGAAAGAAAAGCTTGAGTGAGTACACTTTTGTATGGTTCTCATGGAATCTCAAGGTCCGAATTGAATTCATAGCTCGTCAGTAGTGAGACGCATACATACATTTGTGTATATACACACGCTTGCTGTTACACATGCTCACACACATGTATACTTATTAAATGGCCAACTATTAAAGTTTTCCAAGAATTCCAATGAATAATATTGAACCCGGCTCTTTTCTATTTTTTGCCACAAAAGGAAATAATGTTCGTATAAAGAATTTTTTTATTTTACATTTGTTGCTTTTATTTTTGTATATTTTAAAATATAAGTCCACGATCTTTTAGTAGTTTGTGCTCGTTCAGTACTCAATACTTGTTCAATATCTATATCTCCTTTCACCTCAGATCGTGCAATTTCATTAGTTTGGTTTTTAAAGAACAGTTTTTCATGAATTCCTAAGACCAATCTTCCGAAAAACCGAACCGAACCAGCTCTGGTAGAATTCCTTTAGCGGATACCAGGCTCATCGCTTCGTTACGGAGGCAGTCCTTGAGCAATTTTTGATATCCATAACACAACATGCATAAATTATTGTTCATCCTTTATCCATTTTCATGCATATATTTATTATTTATATATTATCAAAAGTTTTTGAAAGAAAATTTTAGGATAAAATTTTTCATTACTTGGCCTATAATGAGAAATATTTATAGTTATTCCTCCTACAACTGTCTATCGGCACACGAACACCTCCTTTGGAAGAATACGAATTAAGGCTTTTCAGGGTTTTTTTAAATTTTAATTTTTTTCTATATTATCCGCAATTTGCGGTTAAAGTTTTCACAGACACGAATTGGCTCCTGAAGGAAAAAGTTTGCTGTTTCACATTTTATGTTAATTTCTAACAAGTTTGTTGAATGTAATTACGTTTATAAATATCTAGCAAGTGTGGGGGTGTGTGCTTCTTTGTGTGTGGAATATACTCTCATCGCCGTCAATGATGCTTAAATTTAATTCATTTATTTTTGCATAATTCGAAAAGTTTCGTCGCTAGTTGGTTGAGTCTTACTTATTCGGAGGTCGTGTTTGTAAAAGTATCTAGTACTAGAAGGGATAACAACTGCGTTTGATCGTATATCAGAATGATGGTATCATACTGATGGTATGTCTGATGGTATATATTGACGAATCGTCAAACCGTCAGCCCGAGGATAGTGTTTTCTCGCGCCACTCTTCCATTTGTCTTTTCAAATCCGAGTTAAAAATGTTTAATCTCTCCCTCTAGGTAATTACGTTTAGTTCTTTTTCCAGCTGGCCAGTATTTTCAAGCAGAGTGAGAAATAATGTGTGCAAAATAAATACAGTCTTTTGTTTTCATTGCACGAAATAATCCCGACATGTTTATTTAGAAAAATTACATTTAAAAATACTTCAAAGTAAATGAGTAACATCTAGCAGGATATTGAAAAAGGGATTGGAATGGGAAATGTGTGGGTTAATACATATTTCACTATATGCTTTTCAGACCATAACATATGTTGATATGAATCAACATGTGTCCCACATCCGGCATGAATTAAATTAATTTGTTCCAAAACAAATCATGACATTACTTTTCTCTAAGAAAAAAAACTAGAGTAATTTATCACCTCACACCGATTTTTAGCGGAGACCATTTATTTGTGTTGTATGTACTGTATTTTAGAATCAATCACCCAACGGTCATCGATCTTTAATTTCATCTGAGCATTCATTCTTCTTCTATCGAATAGAGTCCTTTGAATTATTGGATAGTTGTAAATTATTCAATTACTCAATGGTTTGTAGTAATTTAATTTATGTCATGGTCGCGAAAATTTCAATTTTTCTAATGGTCGTTGGTCTTGTTCTTCTTTTCTCTAGGAATTGAAATTGACATTTCACAAACAATTTTTCCCCCTCGTTCGCGTGGTCAATGCCAGGGGAGACGTTATACCTGTTTATAGTCTAAACATGATGCTGCAGTCGTTCATAAAACTGAATGAGTATTCAACGAAAACCACCAATGGCTTTCTTCTTTATTCTGTGGTTTAAGGGCTCTCCGGTGGCGACAAGACTTTACATAGAATTAAGCCTTACTTTCGTAGAACTCCCACAAACGCCTTTCCATTATGATTTGTACTCTGACATACACTCATACACCACACACTCTCTGGCGACCTCTTCAACAGTCTGATTATATTACGTTTCTAACATGTCTTAAATTGCTTCTGACAAGTCTGGAGCGGCTTTTATGGAAAGTTTTAAGTTTTTGGAGTTGTTTAGTATGAGTGTAGGCTTGTAGGTAAGCACTTAAATAGATGTACATCGCCATTTGTGTATAGTGTTTTGTTTTAAAATGTTTTTGTGGTTGTTTCCGTGAAAAACTTTTCATTTTCATGGACCGATGTCTCTGATGAAATACATGAAGTGGCAGATAAAACCGAAAAGCAAAAATATACGAATATATGTAAAATTAAACCATGGTTATTTTAATTTGTTTGTGTGCGCATCTGTGTGTATATGTGTGGATGTGTGTGTGCATCAAATATTTTAGGTATGGTGGCGCCGAATTGTTAAAACACAAGCTCTACAAAATCCACTTGATGAAATTGAAATTGAAGAGAATGCAAAGCAAAATAATATATTGAAAAGAAAAGACATAGGAAAACCAAAATATTATTTGATTTTATTTATTTACATGTCGCTCACTTCATTACAGTGAAGTCGTAATATATAGTTATACCTTCCAGAAAGAGATGACTTAAACCTGCCAACATCCATCACTTTGGTATACCAATAAAATAAAACAACTAATAACAACAACAGTAAGAGTGGCCGCGATTATTGTTTGGTGGATTTATAATCTCCAATTATTTCATCTCGACCATTAAATTCTAACTACAAAATTTCAACAGAAGCTGAAATATTAGACTTATTTTATTTCATAAAAAAGTACAGCCACGTTTACTTTAGTAAGTCTACTTTAGTGGGTTTAGCCTGAACTCTTCTGGGAATAACGCAAAATATCCCAACACTTCGGGTGCAGTTAATAAAAATATTACTATATTATATTACATTGGTAAATAATGTTAGTCTTAGTAAGCTGGGAATAGGGTATAAGGGGAGAAATATACAATCATAAATGTTTGAGGAAGAACACCAATAAATGCAAAGAAAATAATAGAGATATAAGAAAAAGGGCATTTCATTATTCCTTTCCAAGGAGTCTTGTTATCGAGTCCTGAATACCTCTGTTAAGAACAGCCCTGACTAAAACTGACAACAGGATTCATTATAAATATAAAATATATATCCCAAAACTTACATTTTCTTCCAACCAAAATTCTTGAAATGTTTTTCAACCTATACAATCTATTAAAATTTCTATAGGAAATCAGATTCGTATTAACAATCATCAACACCAATACTTTGCTGTTATCCTTTGCGAAGTTAAGTTAAGTTAATCCCTGTCGGAGCTATGAGTAAGTTTATATTCTAACTGGTAATCTAACTTTAATTTATCCTATGCAGTCTCTCGACATTTGTAGCCATACGTCATGGTAGCTAGTCATGGTAGCTATCTTTTTTAACATACGTATAAATACAAATATACCAAATTCGCCCCTTTTTAACGCTATCAGAAAAAATAGTAGAAGGTTTTTAAATGAAGATAAAAATAAATCAAACTGAATTTGTTTCTTCGCAAAATGAATGCAAAAAACCGCTTTAGCAAATATAAATAAACAGGAAAATACTGATAAGAAGTAGCATCCTGTAGTAGGTCCCAAATAGTCTGCTGGTTTTTCTGGTTTTTCTGAAAAAGGAAGGATATTCGTTCCAGACGAGAACACTTCACTCTCATTTTATTTTATTTTATTTTATTCACTTATTTTTATTTTTTTATTCTATTTCATTAAATTGTATTTTTTAATTCATTGAAACTTTCATAAAAAACAAAGCCAGCAGCAAGTATTCATTCAACGAGTATACTTTAGTGTAAGTACATTCGCGGTAAAAGAGCAGTTGGCGGTCAGTCAATGTGGATTTAGAAGTGTTTGTTGGTTTGGAGTAAACTTACATATGGAGCAAAAATTAGAGTTCCGAAAATGACAAGTGCGCACGAAAATGAAGTGACAAATTGGGGTTGGCTCAGAAGAAGCCGGTGGATTGTTAGAAAAATGTGAATGCTGTTTTCCTTGATTTTGTTAAGTTGTATTACGTATTTTTTGGGGGCAAGGCTATAATATATTAGAAGGAATACGACTCACATAGACAATAGAGAACTCTTATTTCAAAAAGTGCATCTAATAGTAATCTAATGACGGTCACCTCCTCCTCGCTTAATGTTTGTCTTACCCGTCCCCCTCCCCTCATAATTGCCGTGAACATTACGGTATAATAAAAATGTAATAATTTTTAATTTAATACTGTTCTTTTCATCATCGTCCAAACGGACAGTCATATTCATAACATATCCGCGTTCATTCAGTTGCCGCTTAAGCATGATTAAGCATGTTCGTACATCGGGATGACTGTACGGCTGTGTATCTGTGTACCTGTGGGTGGAAAATACAACTACAGTCCAGTGGAAAAAGAACATGAAATTTGGCACGAATATTGATTGTCATAATAGTTTATTTGGCGTTGGAAATGGACAAAACCGAGCGTTCATGCCTACTTTTTCAAATTTTTAAGCTGAAATTTCTTGACCCATGTGCAAGTACTGGACGTTATAAATCCATAATAAGTGGCCGTGACCCTCTCACAATTATGCTATACCATGTTTAAACTTTTTAAAAAAAGATCGAAAGAAGTGTAAAAAGGTAAAAATACCTTTTTAAAAAATGGTAGATCGAAATTAGACAAGAAAAGTAAACTGCAATATTAAGTGAGTCATGCCACGCGCATCAGTTGTTGGGTTTAAATTATGTAAATTTAAATTATGTGCGTGGGGTATTCTTACTTATTCCTTCCTCCTTATTTGGGGTGCGTGCGCATTCCTACTTATTCCTTCCTCAATTTTCTTTCATTTCACTTTATTTTAATCCCAAATTTCGCACGTATTTAACTATTGCAGTGAGATTCCAAATGAGATGCTATTATGTTTCATCCATTCAGATCATGCATTTCCATTTCCGCTTTTTATTTCCATATTTATTATTTGTTTTTCGTTTGTTAAAATTCGATTTTCTTATCATTTTCTTCAAAATTATTTCTGACCGCGTTTGCACAGTGGATGATCAAATTTGTTTGCCATCTGATGAAAATTTGTAAACATCAAAGGGTACGCCCCTCGTTTGAAAAAAAGAGAATAGCTACGAAGATGGAAGAGCGGTGAATGAGGCAAGGGCGATGATGGAAAAATATGAGCTCATGAGGAGATCTCTCGTGCGTGTGTAAAATTTTGAGTGCTGAACGATTTCAATTCAGGGTTCTATGGCTTATTCTTTCTTCATTATCTATCGCCCTCATCTTTTTCTCTCGAGATTGTAAACAATAGAAGTCCTTAAGGAAAACAGGAAGAGGAGAGCAAATTCCGGAAAGTAATTGTAATAAAATTTGAAATCATTCTGCTCATGAACCTGAACTTTTTGAAATTTATGCAGATCGAATAAATCTGATTCACTCTTTCTAATAATAAGAAGAACAAAACCATTACAAGACAAAAAAACATTATAGACAATTTTTTCATATTAAAATAATACGTTTCAATAAAAGCTCGTCGTCAAAATAGTTTGCTCAAGAGAAACTCTCGTTTTTTTGAATGTATTCTATGACAAATTTATTCCTTAAACTAATTCCTTAAACAAATTTATTCCTTAAACTGAAACTTGCTGAATGTATATAATGAATAATTATTTAATTAAAATTAATAAAAATTGTAATTAAAATTTTAATGAATTTGAATAATTATTTAATTTAATTAATTAAAAGTTACGTCGCCAGAAATGGATACATACGTTTAAAAAGAAGATCTAAAGATTTTTTACGAAAAAACTTTGATATTAAGAAGTCATAGATTGATGTTATGCGGCACCGGATTTACTGCATTCGCCGGATCCTCACATTTATGTTTTGCGAGCTGCATTTATTTGCTGTGTGAACATGTATTTCGTGAAACTTGACGAATACTACGTGCACGCTTTGACTTAATAATAATTAGTTGTCAGTGTGTCATCACCGTGTTTCAAACTATTGGCCCGGACGGTGTCTGGATGTGACACCAGGTCCTGATCACGAGTATTGACTTTATTTACTTAAAGTTACTTAAAATAACGATAACGGATCTCAGTTTTCGTGTTAATTGATAAGAACCACTATTTTGATAAATATGTTTTCTACCTTTTTTTCTTCTTTCTACCTCATCCACATTTCTCTCACCCTTCCTTTCGGTAAATTTTGCGATTCTTTTGCATTGCTTCTTTAAAATAAAAGTATCCTCTCTTAGGTAAACTTTGCCCTCCCAGAAAGAGTTTCGGACACTGGGTATTGAATTAATATCTCTGGGTTCATGATATTCTTTTAATTATACAGTAGGGTGAGTCGAATGAGATATCATTTTTGCAATCTTATGATATGAATATTTATCAAAAGCATTTGAAAAACTTACGAAGCAGTCCTTCTGTTTAAGCGAACAACTTGCAAAAAATAGCTCTCAATCAAATATTCAATTTAGTTGAGGGGATTTTCCACAGTTCACTTCTCAAGTCTTTTTAGTTAAAATAAAAATAAAATCTTTTCACACAAATATTTCAATTCTAACAGTCGACTGATATCAATCAGTCTCTTAAGGGTTTCTAATGAAGAAACGGAATGAAGAGAAGGACGATAAAAGAAAACGAGAAAGAAATTCTATGCGGAATTCCCTTAAAAGATATTTATTTTCATATTCGCATTCCGCTACATAAAAATATTTTTTAAGAGAAAAAATAAAGTTGATTGCTTTCAAATTGTCTGTCTTTACCGAAATCAAGCAGCAGAAGCAGAAGGAGAGGAGTGTATTGATGATTGCGCGCTCACACGTATTGCAAAATGTCTGTCTGCGAGCGAATTTGTGTTCGTGTGTGTGTGTGGGTGTGGATGTGTGTGTGGTTGTCGTCAGGTCTCGTTTGCCTTAGGGTATGTGCTTGCACTGCAAAAATTAACAAAACTCATGCAAAGTTTAAGAGCAATGGTTGTTGTTGTTTTAAAAACACTGTTCTTGTTTTAACTTATCACTCTATTCCATTTAATTCCACAACGAAACACAAAGAAAAAAAAGATATACGTGAAAATTTGTGATTTTATTCATGCAAAAAAATTTTCTCTTATGAAAGAAAAAAAATCCAGAAAAAACGCTCGGTGATGAAATAGCCAATAGAGCTATTTTGTAACCCTGATTTCATCGGGATCCGGATTTATTCTGGGTCTGATATTCTAGCGCGCATTCGCCTTTTCTCTCTTTCTCTCACGTGCCCTTGAGTTTAGTTTGAGTACCATTTGCTTGCAATTTCATTTGGTCTGGTTAGTCATTTCACGCCAATTTGACTTGATTAACCATTACTTCATTTTACATGCGCTCTCCTCAAGTTCTATATTTTTCATTTTCTTCGCCTCTTTGCGATATATGTTTGGAACGGGTGAATGATTCCGATTTGTTTTATTCTTTCTTTAACGCTGGACTTTACTGCTATGACCAAAAATAGCTAACTTTTTTGTTTGGAGCCGTTAGTCATCTTTGGTCTGAAAGCAATTGAAGGTCAATTGTATGCACATGCAGATCGTATGCATAATAATTTCATTATACAAGATAACTTCCCACATTTTCATCATAGGAGATGTAAACGTAAGAACAAAATACATTCTCTATGTCTAACCAAGAATTGCAATTAGTGGAATTGTTTGATTTTGTAAAATGACTTAAAAGTAAATAAAAACCTTTTGCCGAAACAGCGTAGATTTCAACTGATAAAACGATAAAGAATGTTGCCATATACCTCAGGGAAAAAGTGAACCATATGACTTTGATCTGACATCTCATCGCAAAATCTGAAGCAAGATGAGACAGACGCCTTCGAAACAACGTGACCGTCGCATGCTGCGATAATCGACCCGCTCCAATTTGAAAAGCCCTTTAGACGGACTTTAACAGACACATGCCAGCGCAGCACTCGTTCGTTCGTTGAGTTTTAAAAGATTTTATATAAAATATTTAGTGAGAATTATGAATCCGAAATACGGTGCACTGGTTTTATGAATTTTTTGATAGGCGGCAACATGAACCCAATGACCGAAACTTTTGTCAGCTTGCGATGATTGATATATACTCTAAGTTTTTTGTCATAAGCCAAAACTTATTAAAATATCAATCATTTCAAGGTCTTTTTACAAATGCCATTGGAGGTCAAGAAAAAACAACAGGATTCTTCTGAGATTTTATATAAATTCGAATCTTCTACCATAGCGTCTCACCGTCGCTCTCGTTGATGTTAGGATATATAGGATAGGATATATAATATATGTGCTTTCAGCAGATGCTTCCTTGCTACAAAATGATAGGAAATATTTTTGAATTAACAGGATTTTATACCGAAGAAAAAATCGTTTAGCCCCCATAAGGTCAAGAAATCAAGAATCACACACATACACAGACGCATGAATTGCTATAAAACCAGAACTATTTCTTTCTGATTATCAACCAAGCTGTTTCCTAATTATCCTTATCATATTACGGTTTTTATGCTCTTAAGTAGAAATTTGCTTTTATTGTGATTTTATGGAGACTTGAAATGGATACACGAAAAGAAGCGAACGATATACGAATTATTTTCAAAAGCACTTAATACCCACAAAGAAAAAGGCTACATACATAAGCGTATAACCGACTGCACAAACACGAGGATAACGACATGAATGAAAGCAACAACAAGAGAAACAACAACAGCAACATGAACAATAACAAAAACAACAACAATGAACAATTGCAATCAAAATTCAATTGATTGTAAGAAATTACATGGGGTTTACTAAGGCCGTTATTACACAAACCGAAACTAATGGAAAGACTGCGACGCTGGCTTTAAGAAGACGTTGGAAATTATTCTAGTATACAAAACTTTCGTTAGTTTCCTTAGATAAAGTCTGTTTTCCATTAGCAATCCATTTGCTTGGCGCAACAAAAGCACCCTCCTCTCTAAACGACGACCTGAATGATACTGAATAAATTTTTACCATGCCGCTTCATTCACACCCAAGCGAAAGGTTCCTTGCTCGCGTTTTATTCACTAGCTGTTTCGTTAATATATTTCCAAAATATTCGGTCCCGCTATTTTGCTTTCCACTGGAATACACTGATAAGCACCAACAATGTTTGTTTATTCGTGCTCAACGAAATTTTATCTGCTGCTTGTCAAAAAGCTCTCAAAGCAGAGAAAAACACAAAAGAGAATCGAAAAAGCAGCGTAGTTTCGGTTTCTGTAATAACGCCGTAAAAGATTTCGATATTAAGTCTCGTAAAATGTTTGAGTAGATGAAAAGGAAAGAGAAGAAGAGCGGAATAAACTCAAGAAAAGAAAGTGGCACTAACAAAAGCAGAAGACATAAAGAAATCAACTTCGGAAGAAAATCAGAAAGAAGAAGAATAAAAGGAAGAGAACATGTACAAATAGTTGATAATGAATTAGCAGCAATACCAAGGGTCACAGCTTCACCTACATGTGGTTGGTGTAAAAAAATTTGATACACGCGCACGTTTTTCATTTCATTCCGATTCTAATCCCATTTCGTAACTAATGACAATACTTTCACCCTCCCCACTTTCTCTCTTCTTCTTTTCCACAATATATTCCATGTATTTTTAGTTCTTCACCTTCATTCAAGCAATTTCCCTTTAACGATTTCAGTGAGTCACAAATGTTCTTAATCTCATTATCTCAGTTTAATTTTGTAAAGACGTAAAAGGAAGCACGATAGTGTTGATTATACATATTCCATTTTTTTGCAAATATACTTTCACACATTCTTATACCCCGCCCATATACACAGAAGGTTTTCGTTTGGCATCTGTCGTTCATTACGTTTTAGGTTATGTTTCGACACCTGCCCTCAGGGGAAATCATCGCTATCCTCGTTTGTGACTTCAATTCTTAATAGTTTTCTGTTTGTCATCGTTGACGTTGTTTTGAAAATTTTTGAAAGTAATTTTTTTTACTAATAAATTCTTCCTTATTATTAATAAAATTAGAATTTGTGAATCGTATGAATATTCTCCTTCTTATTCCTCTTTGGATTTCTCTTATTCTTATTTCTCTTTGGATTGGCTGAAGCTGCTCCTGATTGTAAATCCACAGAAAAATGGTTTGTAAATATATACAATTTCAGAAAAAGCTAAAAAAGGCAAAATAGCTTTACTTTCCAAATTCATATTGTATGGGGTTAGACGCTCGTGCGCTTATTAGCCTTTTTGTCTTGATTATTCTTCCAAAAACTGCGTAAAAATTTCGAGTTGAAATATTAGCGAACTAATCTTGTTTCACATGCTTTTTTGTTGGAAAGGAACTGCATAGAAGTTGTTAAAATGCTCTGTAACCGTTTCAAACACGCGGATCAAGGACCAATCCCTTCTCATAAAACCATAAGTATGCCATCCAGTGAGAGCTGTTAAGAAACAGTCGGGAGGAGAGAAACGCAGGAAGGCAAAATTATAAAAGTGCAGCTACTTCTACGTTTTGCGTTGACATTTACTTGCCTTTCACTACCTGTATGTTACGTAAATATTATTGCGTAAATATAATTTCCTTCCATTATTCTCCATTATCTGGACAATCCACAAAATTTTTCTTTAATTTTAATATTATAATCAATAAATTTGTTTTATTTTTACCATGTGTTTTGAAAATTCAGTCTATCCCAAGCATACTGAACCCATTAGTTGCAAGACATTTCTTATTAGCATAAAATTGCAAGAGATCGTATATAAATGTTTATGTAGTTTACTATTAGAACGAGTCTTCTAATTAAATTTTTCTTGATATTTAAACTATCATTATCACGTATTTGAAACCATACAAGAATTCCCACATAATGCTTTTAAT
This sequence comes from Physocephala rufipes, assembly GCA_963966595.1. NCBI lineage: Eukaryota > Metazoa > Arthropoda > Insecta > Diptera > Conopidae > Physocephala > Physocephala rufipes. Next base: position 35,524,392 of record OZ016502.1, on the reverse strand, counting down.
TTTTAATCTGTCAAATAATAAAATAAATGTGGTTTAGGTTACCTTCTAATTTGGTCCTTTCGCTCCTTCTTAACCACGCATTGGGCGTAAAGCTTTGTCGCGTATACGATGCGTATGATTCAGCATAATTCCGCCAAAATAAATTTTATCATCTTGACAAATAATTCTTCAGCCTCCATCGAATTCACTGCCGTTTTAATTAATATTAACTGCAAAGGGCATTAGCTTCATTTTTCACGCTCGTGTCTTTCTTTTAGTAAACTTTCGGAACTCGAAATTAAAATAAATTGCTTTTTATTTTTCTTATTGTTAGGCTTCACGAGAAAAACTCTACCTGTCTGCCTTTCTGCTAAGTCAGTCAGTCGAGAGTGGTTTGGTTGTCATAAATCATTTTTCGCCGAAAGGCATTAGTAGAGAGACGTGGAGTTTTCCCATTTCCCGGAAAAGTTTTCATTTTGATACTCGTAAACACATTTTAACGAAAACGTGTGTTTGTCTCTATCTAGTCATTATTAAAAAAGTCAGTCAATGTTAAAAAAGTCTGTTACATTCTCGATTTTAATCTGTCTTGGCTCTTTCTCTGAATTTAAAACTAAAACAAAAGTTTGTTTTGAAATTCTAGAAAATATTTTTTGAATATCGTCTTAGATAAATACCAATTCAACAAATCAAAATTAAGCGAGAAAAATATCGTTTCTCTGATGAAAATAAATATACTAAAAGCAAAATTACTACTTTATATTGTTCAATATTTATCAAAAGCTACTAAATTCACAGAGATAATTAAAAAGCGATGCTAAAAGTTGAGCCCTTCTATAATAATCCGCGGATAATAAGATAAAGAATAAGATACAAACTAGAACCAAACGTTGACAAAGCGTTTCCTTTTTCGTATTGAAAATTAAGAAATTAACGTTCAAATATGAGTTTGATATTTCACCCTTATCTCTTGCGTATCACTAAGCTTTCAAGAATGACAGACAGAGGGAAAGACGAAGAACAGAAAAAGAGAAAGTGGTATCGATACCAATTCGGAGAAGTTATAGTAGTTACGGGTCTATGTAAGCTGTTCTGATGAAAAGAATCTGTCCAATATTATCTGTGTATGCAACTATTGTGCAACTATTTTAGCGTGTGTGTATACATACATTGATTATTTTGCGTGTTCTTTCATCATCCGACAGAATTCAGATATTCATGCTTCCTGTAGAAAATTAACAAAGGGCAATGACAACAACCAACGCCGCTACTGCTACGGATGCTGCTGCAATTTGCCAGATGAATACAGACAACGGAATAAAAACTTCTTTGAATGCGACAGAAAATTAATTTGAAAACGCTTCGTGTGCATGTGTGTGTGTCTGTATATGTGTGCGTATATGAAAGTATGTATGTGTATGTATGTGTATGTACGTGTATGTATGTATAGTATGCCTATGGCTTCTACTCTCCTTTTCCCTTTTCTCTCTCTAATTTAATTTGATTGTGCAGTTTTTGTGGTTTTCTGCGGCAATAACTTTTAGGTCTTCTCTCTCTTGTTCGAAAATTGTTTGCGGTCTCATTGATATCCTGCAGATAACGAAGAATTTTCAGTTGAGTTTAATTATGTTGTCAAAGGCATATAATCATCGCAAGTACGTAGATTACGACATAAAACAATATGAAGCTTAAAAAGATTAGATTAAATTAAATTTGCTTTGACTATCTTAGGCCGTTTTTAATGTGATCTATGCATACCTATAAAAGATACCATAGAAATGTCGAATATTGATGTGAAAATGCAGCAATGATTTGATAATTACAAAATATAACAATTTTGAAGCAAACACACAATCCATTAGCGTTTTTTATGATCTGGCAACACAAGAGCGTAAATCGGAATTCCCATTTCGACGCAGATACAAAATGAATCGAACTGATGGGCAGAGGTGAATAGTGAACAGAGGTTTCTTTCATTAGGAAATGGGTTTTGCAATGTTATTTAAAAAGTCAATTAAAGGAAATAGAATTTGTATATTACGCAAAATTTATAAAGATTTAATTTCTGCTATTCGGTTTATTTAGTGCCAAAGTCTATTTTTTGTTATTGTTAGTACGCACTAAAGACTAATATATTCTAATCAAGACTTAGTCCTACTCCGAGGATTTCGGCATCATCTAGAGATAGTTCCAAAAATACTTTCAATGCAAGCTATGAATTAATTATGCATTAATTCCTAGCCGAATTAATCCTCCCATCACAACTTTCCCTTCACTCCATTCATTGAGTACAAATTCCTTCCCCTTCCACATGATTGCCCTTGGGGAAAACTTTTAACATGATAACAAACCAACATCCACAACATCAACAACAAAATAACTTGAATTAGGAATAACTACGTAGAATGGATAAGTCGGCAAAGTCGGCAAAGTTAATAATTAATTTATAATATTAAATTAATTTGATTAATTTTGAATTCTATATTCTTAACTCTGTGTTGGATCAGATCAGACCAACCAACCGGTAGACCAAATAATTTCAATAAATATTCATGAGTGAGAGTTTTAACTTTCCTCTCATTCTTCCTACTCCGGTGTAATTCTCGTAGATTCTTATTCGCGCAGATTAAAGAAACGAATAAACTCTCAAATTGATAGATCAAAGGAAGGGGGAAAAAGGAAAGGGAAAACGAAGGAAACAAAAAGCATATGGATGAGAAAAAAGGGAGTGAACGAAGTTGAAATGACGGACGTTGGGAGTGACGGACGTTGGTGGGTGGATGGTTGCGTGATAGTCTTGCGGGAATGGGTTAAATCCAGTTAAAAACTAAAAATTCAGCCAAAACTGAGAAATTCATTGCCGGTACAAACTAATTTGCAAAATTTATTCTTAATTTAGTTAAGGATAGTGGAATATAATGTCTTTATAAAATTTATTTTTGTGTCCATGTAGTGTATATTGCACGTTGATGTGAGTATATTTTATAATACATAACTAGTGGCCTCTCCTCCATATTTGTGGGAAATATTTATTACAAACCTTTCGCCGCTTTCGAAGAACCATTAAATAAATAAATTTGTTATTCTCGATTTTTATCGACATGTTCGAAATATTCGATTTCTGTGGTCTCGACCAGAGCAGTATTATATTTAGGTCCAGTTCGATCGATTGGATGGCCGGCATTATTTTCACTCTGGGCTCAATGTTTCCTGCCGCCACGTGCCTCATCACCGCTAGTATATTTACCCCTCAACGCCTATTGCCAGTGTTAACCAAACACAAGGTTACAGTCTGCAGCACACCATCCACTAATATATCACGTCTATTTCAAATCAAACGTTGATTAGTCGTCGTACACAAACAGTCAATCAGTAAGGCGCAAATTCAGAAACCCGAATCATGAAATTATCAAAATTGTTGCGACTGCACTGAAATTGGTGAAGCGATAACGTTAAATTCGAACGATAATAAACCAACTGCGTTGAGTCGACTACTGAAAAGCTTTCGAATGAAAATAATTGATGAGGATGGTCGGCACGACCGACGATTAAGATTTTGCCGTTTCGTGCCGGCGATATAGATTGCGTTGACAAGAATGGTGTATCCTCTCGATGTGGATCGCAGAAGAGGCATCATGAAATCCTGTAATAAGCAATACGTACCACAACAAATTGAACAAGTAATTGCTGAACTACCGCAAGTTGTAGAGATTTGCGCCTTTGATTAATATAATTGAACTGAGGGTGATCGCGCTACGGCAGTCACGTATTCGATATTCCGATGTCTAGTAGTCAGCCAACTGAGATGGATGCTACGAAATACATTACGAATAAATTTTCAGTAGAGTGGAAGTGAAAAATAATAATGAAAAAATATTAAGACGAAATTTTGAAAAGATCGCAATAATTTATAGATAAAAGTGCATTTCCAGATGTAAATAAATTAAAAATTATTGTAATTGAAATTGGTAATTTGTTCCACACAAAAGCCATTGTAGATAACATTTCCTTAAATATAATGGTTTCGATTGAAATCTTGTTAGAATTTAAGTACAGTAAAATTGAGGCATAGCCTCAATGCAAAACGTCATAATTTTATAAAGCATAATCATGTCTCCATAATTATAAGCAATAATCCCAAAAACTGATATGCAGAGACTAATCCACATGCACACACATACTCACATAAATGTTATTGAACGTACGATGAAACCTGATGAATGCAGTAATTATTTATACGGGATATATCTAGCGAGTTAAACAACAACGGCAATAACAATAACAATAAGAACAACTGTAGGAACGGCTACGAAAATTATGGTTGTAGTGGCTAGTCGAGTGTGGGCATCCATGACATCAGCAGCAGCAACAACAACGATCTTGTTTAGTTGTAACAAAAAACGGTAGCGTGTATGAAACCGAACCGAACCAATACCATCATTATCGACGTATACATATTGTTTCTTTCGTTTCGCGTTGAATTAAGCCAATCTGATATCTACATAAATCAAAATTGAAATTGTCGCCGATTTAGATTGCGTGCAACGTAGTCTGCTTTTCAGTACACACGGGCGTACACGCACCAACCACATCCAGATTATCAGCAACAGCTGGTAAATTTGCGTAGACTCACTTTTGCTTTTCCCTCATTCGCAATATTTTAATATTCTTTACGTATTGCGAACAATCATTAATTTGTTCACATGTGCCCGTCCCTGCCCCTTTATCTGTTTACCATCGACGTGTTGGTTGTTAAAATAACAGCAACCTAATGACGTAGGAATAGGCTCCCGTTTTTATCCTTACTTTACCTATCGAATTACTAAATTAAATTGAATCAAATTTTTCAGTTGAAACATCATCAACGTTTCACAACAGACTCATAACAGCAAATATAATATTTTGGTTCTATTGAACCAAAAGTAATACCAAGGGACAGTATTGAGTCGCATTCAATTATCGACACATCAGAACTGCGAAGGTTAGATGCCTTAAATTCGGAGAAGAAGAAGACGTAGATGTAGAAGAAGGGGATGCTAGTTTTCAAAACACTAGCAAAAAAGTTGTTTTACAAGCATGGTTTTAACAAACGAAATAGCAAGCAGTAATTTCAGTTATGAACACATAGGCGCAAGCGGCACAGCAAGAGGCAAAGTAAAATTTAAATTCCAAATGCTTAGCAAAATATGAGCAAACAACAAAAACAACAAAAAAGAAGAACAGCGGCAATCAGCAAAATTCGATATTTTCAATCGATTCTTCGGCAGGCAAGCAGCGAATTGATTTTAAAAGCGCTTATTTAGTCCACTTGAGGTGAATTCAATTTATTGGTTGCTTGATAAAACAGTGGATGGTAGGGAAAACTTCTATAAAGGGTAGGTTAAAAAACGTACCTCTCTTTTTTTGTCACGTGTGAAACATTCAATACAATCTGTGTGTGTTTGATCAAGTTTTGGGGAACAACGTGCTTTACAAGAAAAGGTAATAAAATTACAACTTATAAGAGATTAAGGAGGTACAACTAGTAAATTTTTATATTAATATAAGGAAGAAACATAGAGGTTTTAATTATATGGATTTTTGTTGTGAAGAAGTCCAGAGAGTTTATGTTTGAAAAGAAAGCGAGACTAATACAAATGTTTTATTTAAAAAAGTTTCGAACAGCCCTCTTTTGCCTTTGTTTGATTCATCTTCCCACGATATAAACTTTGTTGAAATGTTGTCCGTCCTGGCTGACAGCTACGGATTGACAACTTCGACAAACTTTCATTTCAATTTGAAAAGCATCTCTATAAATTATTTCTGCATTTTTTTACTTCCTCCTCAAATATGATTAGAAAAACAAAGAACATGAGGAAAAATCAGAGGCTCGCTACTGGAAAAGCGTAGATAGAAGAAGTTTTAAAGAAAGTTAAAAAGAATTTATTTGTTTGGATAAACAAACTTTCAGACGAAATTTTTCATTTTGTTAAAATAATTTTTACGCATGGTCACCTTAAACACAGATCCCAGGCAAGGATAAATAACGATAGAAAGTTATTCTATTAACGTCAATGGTCGGCACTGTTTAAGATCAACGCATTTTTCATACTTTTTCTATATATTTAATTTTCTCCTCTTTCATTTTGTCTAGCACTCTGCACTAAACTTCATCAGGACCTTAACTGAGCCGATACTTATCTCATTTATATCTCTCAATGTTGCTGCACGTCGAGCTCTTAGTGAATAACTTTTGATTAATAATGAAAGAGGAGAGGGTGGATGTGCGTCTTTGCGTCTTTGCGTGTTTATCGTCCTTAATATACTATTGGGAAGAGGCGTGTTGCTGGCTGCAAACACTGCCGCTTTGCTTCCACCGCGAACCCACTCTCACAAATGCATTGCGTGTGCGATCTTGGATTTTCCACAGTCTCTGACAAAATTGTGTGTTGTGGTCGAGTCAAACTCCATTGCTACAAATATTTTTCAAACAAAAAGCTACGAAAAGTCAAGAGAAGGATGAGAAAAAGATGAAAAATGCTTGATGGAAAGCAAAGGGCTAATGTAAGAAATCAATAAATTGGTGGTTGAATTAGTTTGTTTTTTTTTTGGTTGAGTTTGTGTATTAGTTAGTTTGTTTACTTATCTGATTGTTTGTTTCCTTGTTTTGCCTCCTTATGCTTTTGTGGTGAAAAAATGACAGTGTGTTGATTATATCCTAAAAGCTAGAGAAGCGTTTTCCGGAAATGTTTTAATTAGCCTAAACGAATGATAAATATAAAAATCAAAATAATATAAAACGAAGATGACGGAACATAAAGAATGTTTTATAAACAGATTTGGAACACGATGTCAAATGGTTTCCCAGCTTCGATCACTTTCCTTCTGCAGGCTGGGTGGGTTAGGGTCTCAGGGCAGATCAAAAGAAAAGATATTGAAACTAAAAGTTGGCGTCTCATCTCTTTGATCATTACTGAAAATATCTCAATGGAGGTAAAGTAAGATAAAGACCAAATAGCCAAAAATTCAGAACTTATTTGAGGGGGATAAAACTGTCTGAATTTTGGCAAAAATGTTCCACTCACTAAAGGCCCTTTCGAACTGAAATTAGCAAAATCGTAAAAGAAAGAGGTCTCACTTGTGTAGTAAATGTTAATTATTTCGTGTTTGAATTCGATTTCTCGGATTTTAGCACAGTTCTAAAGTTGCCATTATGTTTGTATATAAAGCGTTTCCGCTTTCCGTATTTGCAAAAGCGTGCGTGGTACGCCCACAAAGAAAAGTTTCGATTACAGAAGACGGGCTGGATGAATCTAATATCGAGTTATCTGTGTCCGCTGGTAATTATAACCACAATGCCATGGGAAATGTTTCCGCCGTAGTTTTTTTATGTACATTCTCTGCACCTATAGGCCGCTTAGTGGTCTTAGTCGGACCACAGACGGGCTTTAATCAGTGTTTATTGCTCAATTCCTAACATTGTAAAGAAAAGGAGAAAATGAAAATAAATTTAAAAATTTACAGTGTATGATGTTAACTCCAAAACTGTTATTTATACAATATAAATTTCTTTAACTGTTATCTATACAATATACGTTTATCCTTTATATACTTATACTATAGAAATAATATGATTATATACATTTTAAAGGAGCATTCCTGGAAAAAAGTATTCTGATTCTGTAAGAAATTATAATAAATTTTGCATTATTTTTAAGTTGATCGTACGTATTGCGTCTTCGATACAAAGTAATTACTAATTTTCCCCCATGCTTCGTTCTACTTCTACTTCATCTTCTACATTTTCTGTTTCTTCTCAAAACTATGGAATTATTAAAATTCGAGTATGTCTCAATTTTTCTAGCAGCCACTTTTATTGCGAACCACACCTACTCTAAAACGATATATTTTTTCTCCTTACCAATGATACATTCAGTGTGTGGCAAACTTGAGAAACTAAGCAAAAAGTCTTATTGCATCTTTGTTTCTGGTGTCCTTGTTTTTAACTTCTTGTTTTTCATTGTTTTTTGCACGTTTTTAATACTGTCTTTCATCTCTCCGAGTTGAAGATTTCTAAGGAATGGAGATCTTATCACTGAGTCCTGCATTGTCTAGGTGTTAGTGTTGGTCTCGGTGAAGGTAATAATATCAACGAAAAGAAAACCAAGAAAAACGTAGAACATCACCCGTTGTTTTGTGTCGTCTAACTGTCATCTGGTGTTGTTTTTAATAAAAATAAGAAGAATTCAGTAGAATTTAACAATAAAATAAAAAAGTTAATAACTTATGAGTTATGCAAGGAATCGTATCGAGAACTCGGAAAGATCAAAAAGAAATTTGAATAAATAAAGTGGTAGCAAAGGGCCGATTTGGCAATTGGGTTTTGGACAAACTACAGAAAATATTGCCGAAACAAATGTCGGTAGCGCACAAGCATCGCCAGCCAGACAGAATGGATTTCAGTTTAAAGACAACAGACAACAACAATAATTGATAGGTATTTTGCGGTGCTAGAGCTCTTTGAGAAACAAATCATTCTTGAACCAGTATTAAGAATTCATTCGTACGAATTTGAGGTGTTTACTAGTTGTTCTTTTTCTGTCAGGTATGAGTCGTTCAAGTCTGTAGAAAAATATATTCCTAAAAGTTTAAAAAGCACATATCCAAAAAAAGCATACACTCACTTATAAATGAGTATGTATATGATTTATAAATAAATGTGTGTGTTTCAGTGTATTCTGAAATTGATGCTCCTTGGAACAGGAGACCAGTTTGACGTCGTGACCACGACATGTGTTGAGGATCAAGCATAGGATAAGAAATAACGTTCTTCCTTACTTTTTTATCAACTTCATAAAACTTTACAAAAATGAAAAACAGAAACAAACGAAAACGAAAAGTTGTAGCAGTGACGGCGATGAGGATGAAGGAATTAGGAAGAGAGAACGCATGTAAGCAATTCTTCATATAAGCATTAGAGGGAAATGTGACCCAAATAGCGTGGAAAATTTCTTGATTCTTTTTGTTATCTATTTTCATGTTTTGTTCTCGAAACAGGCAAATTTTTTGAGAAATATTTCAAGGAATTTCAGCATCCATCGTCGTTTACTTTCACCTTTTTTAGGTTTTATATTTTGTTTCTAATATTATTCTGAAAATTGTTGCTGTGATGGAAGTAAGCAAAAACCAATTACAATTTTATCGTGAAAGGAAGGAGAAAAATATCGAAGTTCTAATATTTCTTTATTGAAAAATTCCTGACTATTGGACCTTAGCTTTTTTTATAGTAAATCTGCAACTTATTGCTTTCATCTTCCTTTATTAGTTTTTCTCTCTTCACAAGATGCCTTTACCAAACAAAGATTCCAGACATCATTTTGACGTGCCACTTATGTATCGAATGAAAAATATCACAGAAAAGACTAAAATATTGGATTTACTTTTATTGTTATCAGGACTAGTTTAAAGTAAAGAATATGTCAAAAATACTAACGTTTTAATCAGAGATTAAGAGACAGAACACTCGTCGTTCTGAGTGCAAAATTCGTTATAATGGTTATATTCTATAATCTGTTGAATTCACGTACACAATGTGTGAAAACACGTCCGATGTTCTTCTCGTTTGCAGTGGGTTTGCCAACGATCGTGATGCCATATTTGTCATCGAGTGTGTTGAAAACGCTTTGCTCACCTTCTTCTTTTACCGAATATAAACAATAGGGGTGAGTTTTCTTTTAACTACTACTACTGAATTACTTTTACCTGACCTTCGCTTTATACCAAAGAAGTAATTCGTAGTTCATTTATCTTAATGACATAAATTCTATTTATATTAATTTTCAGATTTTATTTACTGAACTATGTTTTATTTATCAAATAATTAAAAAAAAAATAATAATTTTTGCGCTCAATAAATTCAGACTCAGTCTAACAAAACGTAAGAATTGACACCTATACAAAACCGAAAGTTCAAGCCGCGCTGGCGTAGGCGCTAATTTCTCAAGAGACTTCTAGCAAATGCTCAAGAAACGTATACCATTTCGATCAAATATTGGAAGAGCAATAGGGTTTAAAACATCTCATATGGATTCCATGAAAATCAAATTTTCAATTAAATTGAAAGTATCACAAATATTATTTTCGTATAATTGAGCAACTTGTGCTGATAGAATCATAATCACGAGAACAATAAATAGATTGAGCCTCTTCAAAACTGCATAGTTGTTAAAACCCGCTACGAAATCGGGAATAAGTTGTTGATTTTATTATTTTGTGCTGTTGAGGTTTAGACTAGAGTCATCTGGCTCATCTGACATACTTTACCTCAATGCAATCTTCTCTCCAAAGCACACGCACGCACACCGCCAAAATTATTCAACTTATAGTTACCCTCAAATTTTTGCAAAAGCCAAAACACCAACAACTCAGACCGCCCGCTTTTTTATGACTGTACAGTTTTTTCGCCAATCTTTTTTACGCAACCAACATCGAGTGCTGGCTCAGAGTTGAATTTTTTATATGCAAAAATTTTTACAATCTCGTTTCTTAGCCCACCGAGTATGTAAGCATCAGCAGCAAAAAGCTCGCCCCAGCTGAACTCGGCGATGGTTGTGGCATTTTAAAGTAGCAATTCTTTTCTAGTTTACAAGCGCGACGGTACTCGTGCGCTGTAACACAAAAAGTAATTCTGAGCTGAAATAATACTAAACCGGAATTTTGAGAAATTTATGACTACATCAGCGCTATACGGCCTGTATTGTTTTGGTTTTTATTCCTCCTAACTAATTTATTTGTACGCAAGCAGAGGACGGACGAATATATTTCGTTCTGTCTTCAGTTATCTCTCCTTCCATCTTCCAGCTTTCTTTTAAAAAACGATGATGTCCAATTTTTTCAATATTGTTTCATAGCTGTTGTTATTGTTGGCGGTTTGTTGCTGTCTACAGCAAATCCTACATAAAAGTTCTTAATTCGTGCAACGTAAATCAAAATTAATTTTGTAAAGGAAAGCGCGTTTCACATTAATTTCCATTAAAATGCAAACTGGTGTTGGCTAATACGGAGACTATAAATATATAATGACTATTCTTGTGGCCGTGAGATGTATCACAACATACACCGTTTAAATTCCCTTAAGATCCATTATATTTACTGTTATTATAAATACAGCTGATGTGAATGTATTCGCTGCCGGGACCACAAGAAGAACAATAAAAAGAACAGTAAAATGTGCAAATTTATGCGATGGTGAACTTTGCGGTGATGTGTGTTTGTTCGTCGTGCGACAACAACAATAACACGTAGAAAAAAAGAAGAAAAGGAGAGCGAGTGGGGATACTGAAAATATTATTGAGCACATTCAACCGGGAGGTGTGATAGATTTGAACGATTTATGAATACCAATGGAGCTTGAAAGTAACGGGTTTTAAATAATTAAAAATAATTTTTATTTAAAAATAATTTTTAAAGAATTTATATCTAAAATACATTGACTATCAAACTAACTATCAAATATAACTTCTTCGAAAGCACAAATGACTATTTAGTCTCTCTTAAAACACTTGATCCCCATTGACTACATTGCCGACGCTTCCCTTTGAAACATTCATTTCTTTTTGTGAGAGAGTCCTAAATTATTTCATGAATGGACTTTTTAATCATTCGTTTTTCTTCATTTTCCCTTAAATAACATTACATCTCACCATTCTATCGGAAGGAATACACTGACTCGAATAGAGTCGAAATCATTGTGCCCGCACGTTTTCAAGAATATTTAATTATCCATTAGTAAAATGGATTAGCAAAATGTTAGCAATATCATAAATGCGAAAATTGGTTGCTGACAAATGCTGATGATAGATGGGAAGAAGAAGAAAGAGATATGAACACCATCATTAGATATATTTAAAAGGCCGCGAGAAATCATTTTTAAAAAACGAAATAATATATTTATAGTAAACTACATATTGTATTTTTGATTGATGTTCGCAAATCCAATAATTTACGACGCGCCATTATCTTGTTATCATTCTTCCACAATTTGCCGTCTGCCATATTTTGCCATATTTTCGCTCATCAATAATCACATTCCTAGCTAATCACGTCAGCATTTCTTTTACGAAACTACCATAATGTTTTTGTATGCACTCTAATTTCGGCTTCTTTACCAACGCAGCTTCTAATAGAACTGTACGAAATTTACAAACGAAACACAATGCACATCGTTTGTAGATAGAACGCAGGCTACGTACACAACTAGATGTGCCAAGGGTATTCCTTCAAAGCGATGTACAGCATACTAGATTTAATTACGCTCGACAATAGCTGTCTTTTATGGTGCCACGAACCCTGTCTATTGATCATTAATCCTGACTTGGCTTTCTGCTGCGCCACTACAGCTGCCTCCGGCATCCATTCGCTTATTAATGCAATTACAATTTATGTGTCAACCTCTTTAACCTCAATCTGCTATTGTTCCACCTCTGCAACTATATAGTCGGCGGCCCACTCATGGACCAGGACTCGACACTTGTTGGACACTCCCGGTAATCTTAATATCCATATAACCTTCTAGTATAACATAACAACATCCGATAACTAAGGTGTGCGTGTGAGTGCGTGTATGCATTTGTTGGTATCAGTCTGCCTGCGACATTCAACTGATCTATTTTTTCACATAATCATCTCCCTCTTTTCTTTAAACAATGAAACAAAAAAACGTACACCTATCCCTACGATTCACACAACAGAATTGTATAAAATTTTACAAAGTATTGCTTCAATAAAACCACAAAGAAAATATTTCGGGAAAAAATTGCAAGAATACTTGTTCGATTTCTCGCCATGGAAATGTTGAGACCACCTCCGTGTCAAATCCTATCCTCAGGTTAATTCTGAATTTATTTTTAATTTAATTTTTATCCTTGATACCATTGTTTGTACCAAAATAAATTGTTATCTCTTCAAAATTTCCCCTGAGTATATTTTCTTCTAAAAATTGTGTTTCCGTAAGTGTTGATCACACAAAAAGCTAAAAGGAGTAGAAAGGTAAAAAATAGACAATACTTGGATGGTTAGTCATTCAGGGCATGCAGAAGGACATAAACAACAACATATGGTTCCAGAAAAATACTGAAACTCTTGAACGGGCTCAAGAAGACTGAATAGAGAAGGAGAAAAGAAAATACAAAGAAAAGTAACATGTAAGTGTTGATGAGAATCGAAGTTTCCATTGTAGTCCTTTGGCGTTGATTTATTTTTTTATAAAACCTTTCTTGAATCCGATCAGAGCACATGCGATAATCCCACAACACATGGGATAATACTCATATAATACTAATTTAAAGGATTAAAACTATATTGAAAAGTTAAGTTAAAAAAAAGAAATGAATAAGGAATTTTTGTGGATTTTAATTAAGATCGAAATAATTATTGCCACAAAAATATTAGTTATTTTTAAAAAAACTCGTTTTTTCAAAAACAATCCTATTTTTTGCAAAGACAAAATTTTAACTTCTTTTTTCTGCATTTTTTATTTGAGGCGAGAATTTTGCCTTTGCATACAATATCGTCGTATCTCACCCTGGAGTATGTGTATGATGTAGCAACATATTCTCCAAAATCTTAAAAAATATTAATTCGATCTTTATTGGAGACTGAAAATTTTTCACTTTGAAGAATTTTAATTTCTTCTCAAAAGAAAAAATTCCTCTTAAGAAGAATTTAGGCTCTCTTAATCGAAATAAGTTTAATCACACAAAGAAATCTATTTCAGCATCTCAAAAGTCAGCTATCAAACATATTTATAAGTCAAGGTGCTTCTGTCTATCATTCAATTTTTCTGACGAAAAACGTTTCGGAAACTTAACTTCTTGAAATACTCTTAGCTCTGTATATTTTAAATTGATTACATTCCATTAATTTTTTCTCAACAAAATGGAACAGGATATTTTTTTAAAAAATGTATATAATAAAGATTCTTCAACCGTCGCAACCATTCTCAACCTTCGAACCAACCAAACAAAGAAACACCCGATATGCTTGCACGGGAAAGCCAACATTGATCCCTAGATGTCAAAAAGGCTTGCTGACCATTCGCACCTGTTGCGAAATACATACTCATTCAAGTAGTTCCCATTGAGGAGAAGAGAGGACGAAAATAACAAAAGAGATTCTGAAAAAATAGTGTTATACAGGATGGTCGACTAGATGAAGTCGAGGAGTGAATTGAAACCTTGGTAAACACTGGAAATTAATCAGGCAAAGTGCACAAAGCATATTGTCATGACAAAAGGATTGACAAGGATATCAGGTGCAAATTAAATATTAAAAAAACAGCTTTAGGAAAATATTATCCTGAAAAAAGTCAGCAATAAACTTAATCGATTACATTTTCAATAGCTGGCAGAAATCAACCTGATGAGGTAGGTGTGTGTGCCGGAGTACCGGGTTCGGTGATAAATTCTAAAACGAAGAAAGGATGAAAGTTGAAAATTATATGGAGGAGAGTGATGAAGAGAAAAGAAAAAGAATAGGGATTGCAAGCAAGTATAAGGCAAATTGAAAGGGAATAAGAGAGACAAAGAGAGATATAAATAATAAAAATGTAGCATTTGATAACCAGCAAACGTAAGTTCTTCACCAATCTCTTTATCAGGGTACCTCATCTACACCTACACGATTATTGCGGTAAATGTGCCGTAAGAATATTTAAATCCCTTTCGGTAACATCAGGATAGGCTGGCAGAAGTAGGATGCCGTATAAGGTGGGGCATCACACGCCACAGATCAAGCGTCATGTTTGCTGTCTAGAATGAAATTTAAAACATTAACGCGATGCCAGAAGTCTCGCTACAATGCCACGTTCGAAAATGATAGACTGATAGAAAACGGAATCCTTTCATCTCAATGGACCACATGTCATCCTCAACCAAGCAATGATGCCTGCATTTCACTTACTCCCTTTCTCTCTCATATCCTCTCAATTATATCAGTCACGTTAACCAGAACGACCGGCAGTATCAATATACTTTCTCCACCAAGCCCCGTCACCCCCTAGCCTTAATCTATGTATATCTACATCCATATTTCCTGTTGGTTGCTTATTAATGTGCCATTCATTGTAATTGTTTTGTTGTCATTCATTGTAATTGCTCTTGCTCTTCTTGCTGTTGTTGATGATGCTGCGGTTATTGCTTGGCAGTCACACACGTTAACATCACTCATTCCGTGTTCGCTCACGTGGTACTGACATACACACGCATACACAGTAAGCGTTAGGTCTAGCTTTAGAAACGACAACGAATGCGAATGTTTTGCAACGAATGCGATTTGCGATCAAATTTCAGCTGACAGGAAGGAATTGTGAGGGATTAATTCATACCAGGCCGTTATCTCTCAGACCAAATAGGAAATTCGGAATCTAAAGCACCTTTACACGCACGAGATTTCGTCATCGGAATTCCGCTTTAATAGCATTGCTGCTTCATTTGGCTGGATGTCATGACCTGAAGGAGGAGCTCAGGGCAAAACGTTTGATATTAAACAATAAGTTCATGAATTAAGTTTTATTAATAAGTTAATGAATTTACTTAAAAATATAAAAGGAACAGAAAATTATTTTCTGAATAAGGCGCTCACGTTTTATTCCTTTTCTTGTGCTGAGCTATAGGATTATTTTCGTTTCGTGAGTCAATTCCCATTAATAAAACAAGTTTTAAATGATGGGTGGTTATAGACCGGTTTTGTGACAATAGCTCAGAAAGGCATTCGTTGAAGATCTATTAAAGGATATTGCTTTTATAGCTTTTTTACATTAAACAAGGAGGTGTCACCTACTGGAATCAAATGGAATAGAAACTATTTTACAGCACTTTACAAAATTTTAACAAATGTCGAATCCTTCCGTTTGGTTCCCTGTGGGTAAGTGAGAATTGCGGACATCGGTCCGTACTTGTTCTTCGCATTTTTAGTCATTATATTGGCCTAAGTGTCGGTTATTGAGGTTCTGCGCTACGTTTAACGCTCGCATGCATCAAGAATAGACTGTTTCAGCTTCGAAACAATCCTTTCAATCAGTCACGCAAAACTTCATGAAGCCCAATTTTCGGAAACATAAAAACATCAATTCATTTTTTTTTTTTGGTGTTTCTTTTTGGTTGTGTGAATTCTACCTGCACATTTTCTTCGGTCGTTTTTACAACAAAATTCAGAATCAAATTGAACCTTACATCACGATACGGAAACAAAATACGGTTTAATTGAATTTTCGTTGGCAACACAAATTAATTGCGCCCAAACTAGCGACACGTTCTTCTGTTGTTGTCACGATTTACCATCCCTACCCGCCTTTAATGCTTCCAACCAACCATCGGTTCTAAGAATCGACCTATTGGTTTTTCTGTTATTGTTCTTAACGAATTATTTGTTAGAGTCATTTATATTCATTTGTGAGTTCGTCAAGCCGAACAAATCGAATCACTTTGAAATCACATCAGCGTACCCCCGCCTCTGTCCCCGCAGGACCATTCGTTATTGCCCTCAAAAAATTATGGCCTGTCAAACATTTCGAAAGCAATGAAGCTGAGGGTCACTTGGAGTCATTTTGTAATTTAAATTAGCTTGAAACAGCCACAAAATTTGTTTCGCAATCGAAAAGAGCGACAGACGACCAAATGGATTGACCAAAAACCGGAATTACCTGCGAAGACTCATCAATTCGATTTAATTCAACGGCCAAAGGAACTGCCTTAATTTGTGTAATTATACGCGCTTTGTCAGAACCAACTTCATTAGCGTTATAACGGAAAAGGTATGCCTGGTTTTGGCAGTTTACTGCCCTGGTTCCAAATACGAAATTATATATCATATATCTTTATCTCCTTCAACAGCTTGTTTATGAGAAAGAGAGAAATTTAAGCAAGAAAAGCATTGAAGTTTAAAATTTCGATTTTGTCCTTTTCTATTTCTTGAGTTTATTTAAGAAATAAATTTAAGGGAATTCTACGCATTTATAACTACGCATTTTCACTCGAATTTATTTGTGTGAAGCATAAAGAGTTACGAATTAAAATCG
This sequence comes from Physocephala rufipes, assembly GCA_963966595.1. Taxonomy (NCBI): domain Eukaryota; kingdom Metazoa; phylum Arthropoda; class Insecta; order Diptera; family Conopidae; genus Physocephala; species Physocephala rufipes. The sequence goes on along the minus strand of OZ016502.1, from coordinate 35,507,360 downwards.
TAACTCTTTATGCTTCACACATATCTATTAGGTGCTTCTCAAAATAAAACCAGTATTGCTTAAGAAACATTTGAAATCAAAACCAATGTTATTTTTACTCTAATAATGAGTTGAAATTGTACCCACTGATTTTAGTTTTCAGCCATTGTGCTTTGTGAATTTAGTTACTGCAATTGTTGTAAAAAGGTGATAATCGTGAAAAAACTACCTTCTCGCGGTAGTCGATGGCTCCTGCAAGTACAGTTAGGGCACAGTGTGAAAGCTAACGATTAAAAATATCTGGAAGTAAGCCGTTTAAATATACGCGAATAACTTAATCACTCACAAATACAAATATAAACTATTATTTCGCTATATAACCGTTTTATACCCTACGCCCGAAGGGATAGGATATATTCACTTATTTCCTCGGTTTGTAACGCATTGAAGGAGACGTGGTGGGTATTGAAATGTGTATATATTCCTGCACAGTAGAGCGCCCTGCGTCTATTTAGCTATGTCTGCCTGTCGATTTGTTTCCCTGTCTGAAGATATCACGACTGAAGTCGAAATTGATGTTGCATGGCGTGAAATGTGGCACGAATATTCATTGTCATCATAGGTAAATTGGGATTGGAAAAGGACCAACCCACAAAATTGTAAAGACCTTTATTTACAATTACAATCGCGCGTCTTTTTTATAATATATGCACTTTTTTGACAAAGATTGTGTTGAAGTTGAGTTAAATATAATTAATCAAGAAAAAGATAAATGTAATACTAAGAGGAACGTGTACTGCCCACTGATTATTAGGACCGGCCTATGAAATTATATTACGAGTGTAGGATATATAAGCTTTTAAAGGTCCTGGCAGGACCCTATTCTTGAACATACTCAAATGCTTCAGCAAACCAAAAACTAAAAAAATTGCTTTTAATTTTACATTTTTCTTTTTCTTCCTTGTTGTTTATGTTTTGACTGAGTTCTTTTTGGTTGTTGTGGCGTTGGCGATAGTGGTTGGCGCGATGATAGCAGTGGTGGCTTTTACATAAAAAACGTACTCATTGCGGGTACCAGTAAATTTTCCAAAACCTTTGCACAATTTTCTTGCACCTTCATTGGCCTTTAGGCACTTTTCCCACACGTCCCCTTTACATCTTTTTGTGCTTGGCCATTATCGCATGTTACGAATGGTGATTATCGTTACGTCAATAGGTGATGAGACGATTGAGGGTATCGATGGAAGAGAAGTTTTAGTTAAAATTCCGTCTGTGTTCACCGTCTGGCTCAGTTCTAGAAACGGAAGGAATACTCTAAGAGAAGTAGAAAGGAACAGATAGGACGATAGCAAGGACGAAAGAAAGGATGATGGTTAGCAAGATGTAAATAAGTGAAAAGGGCATACCACTGGCTTATCGAGACACAATGCCAAGCTGGAAACTCGACTATTTCAGGATAGTCTAGAAGAGCGATAACGAGAGACTGTGAGAACGAGGTGAATGCAGTGTGAAGGAATACTAACATCTGGCATCCTGTGCTATTTTCCATGCAAGCGATAGCATTACCATTGATTTCGGCCTTCCTCAGCAATTCAACGCAATGAAAGCGTCTGAAGCAGAACGACGTCAGAGTGGAAGGAATGAAATAGACCGTATCGTTGAGTTTTGCCTTCTTCGAACACTTCGACGGAGTCGTAAATAATAAAATAGTTGGTGCCCACCGCACCTCACCACATCTCGCCGTATGGACATGGTACCCAAAAACGCAAAGCTACCCATACCCAAACTCCTAGGCTCAGCAAAGGATCGTTAGCGGCAACCCGTGAGGTTTTTCGGATAATATTTTATTTATTATTGAAATATGAATAACCCGGTGCCCATGGGGGTTGTGAACGTAACGGAGGTATTGATTGAAGAAGAAGACCTCGAACTCGAACTCGATATTATTCGTGTGTATTATAAAAATCTACCATAAAAACGATATCATTGAAAGGGCTTTAAATGTTAAGTCCCTTGTCGGATGCAACAGGTAAGCACGAGCACGCATTGCCCGCTGACTTACGGCGATGGAGAGAGCGGAGGGTAAGGAGAAATGGCATATCACATCACCTCTAGATTAATTCGAGGGAAATGCTTTAATGTTTGGAAAATCTTAAATGGCTTTAAAAAAATTGTTGGCATTCTTGCATTTCTGTGCTTTCGGATAATTAAGAGAGAGTATGCTTAAGGCTTTGTGAAAACATCAAAATCGAACAAGCGGATCGTGAGAGAGAGAGAGGAGGGAGAGAGAATAAGAAAGGACAAATTATATCGGTAATGCAATGTTTTTCCTTTATAGTCTGGGATTATTTCGCCGTAAGTCGTGGCGTCCTTTCTTTCATTTGTTCATTCAACGCCGCGCCCGAATCAACGAATGAATTAATTATTATTTCTTAAGTGCTGTCGAACACATTTTGATCATGTGGTTGTATTCAGTCAGTTCTGATTAGGACTCCGAAATTCGGTATCGATATCATCATGCTATCTAAAGAAGAGCGTATGACGCCGCGTTTCTGTCAATATGAAATTGGAACATAATACGCGACGCGCTGGCGCGCAGCTCGTCCATTTTACAATTCTTATACACGTTAAAAATGAAATTGGGTGCGAAACAATTACAGAGTTCACTTTTAACATTTTGCCAGATACCATTTTTCTCTGAATGTGTGCATAAGTTTGTGCAACGCTCTTATTTCGGTTGAGTTCATTCTCGCTCTGAGAAACAGAAGTGAAGCGCGATGCTATACGCCTTGTGTAGGTTAAGAAGTTAGAATCTAAATCTCAATTTTAGATACTCTCTAACATTGAATAAAGTCTTCTCTCTTTCTTTTTGCTATTTCAATAAGCGCTTAGGAATTGAATATTCAGTTTCATTCCGCCTCACTGCGTTCGAAATTAGTTTCCAATTGGCTTGAATTAATACCAAAAATTAATTTAATATATTTAAACTTTTATAAATTTTAATTAAAAAGTGAATTTTTTAATTTCTGGGTCTTCCAAAGTGCAAACTATAAATTTTTTTACGAAGTTTGAAGCTCTTTAAATACAGTGAAAACAAGAAGTGATATTTCATTACCACATATGTGAAAAATTCGGTGGAATAAAATATTCCGCGTTTTTGGCGCTCTGTGCGACGTGTATTCGCTCTCGGGCTAACGAACATGGATTTCTGACACTGCGCTGACGCTTCTGCGTTGAAGCTTTTGCGCTGATGTGCTTGCGATGCTGCCACTGCGATGGTGTCCCTTCGTTGTGGGCCTCCTTTGTTCTCGTACAATAGGAGAAGAATAAAAAATGGATATTTACTTCGCGTTTTGGCACCGAACTGGAACGGATTGGAATACCAGACTCTGGTAAGTGAATGTGAAAATTGTTCTTTGTTTAGGGACTTAATTGATGTAGAAACCAATGCTGAATCGCGACGTAGATTCTTATTAAAGGCATATCCTCTTTCCGTACATTTTTTAAAATTTAAACACACGTTTACTTTAGATCTGTTTTCTTATGGTGTTGATTTCCCTAAAGATATAGAGATCACACAAATATTTCGAAACAGATTAATGGGCTGACTTACTTTCAAAATTAACTTCTCGGATAATTACTTCGAATCTGTTGTAATGAAATTTTTTCACTGATGATTTGTCTATATTAAAACAGTATTAAGAAGTTGCAGCATTTTAATCTTTCCAGTTTGTTTTATCTGTTTCTTCATAACGCTTCTTCACACTTCCCCCATTCACGCCCACAGCGATTTGCTTTTTATATAAATGTATGCGCTTAAATATAATAATTCTCTTTTGCTATTCTCTTCACATTTCGTCGTTGCCGTTATATTTCCATTATTTTTTTCCTCAATCCTATTATTTTCTTAATATTTATCATTAATGTTTCACTGTTCACTTCTTCTAGACTTGGTCTCTTAAATACCCTTTGTCGTTCTATTCTTCCTCTATTTTTTTCCACATCGATTTTTACCTCATTTCCTCGTTGTTCTTCTTTTGCGTCAAAGAGACAATGTCGTTTTGGTTCCTCTAATAATCATTTTCTACCATAACTCCCCTACTTCCTCCTAACCTACTATGCTACATAAATTTTCGCCTAATTTTTCTGTCCTGTATTCTTTATTGTTATTGCAATTCGGAAGTGGTTTGCTTCTTCTGGATGTCACTTGTTCACAAAATTCTTAGATAACTGACTAACGAATTGATCTTTTCGTTCAGGGAAAGCCACCAAGTGTGTTTGTATGTATCCGTTTTTTGAATGATGCACAATTCAACATAATATAAAAAACAATTTCAAATATTATTTAGGTGCTTATTCTAAGAGACGAGGAAACTATTTAGCGTTGAACGTTAACGAGTCACGAACGAGGAAAAAGGGTAATCTAAGAGACGAGGTGTTTACCTCGTTTTGCTCTTACGTCTCGTTTATGGTGGCTAATATATTTACAGTGTTGGAAGGTACAAATTTTATAATACTCAATGTGGTGAATACACAAAAATTAAAATCAGTTGTTTTTTTCACGAAATACCTAAAATAAACATAGCTACAATATAAAACAGACTGTGCAGGATATTCATACAATAATATTTCAGCTTTCTTCCGTAAATTTTCTTAATTTTCAGTCAATAGTATGCACCAATTTTATTTACGAGAGCCACTTTCCAACACTGTAAACAAACCTCGTGGTTTCTAACAAGTTGCACAAAAAATTCGCGGTAATTTGCAAATGGATGCGCGGATGATTTGCTCTGCTCTCGCGTTTATTCATTCTATTCCCTGTTCCAGGTTATTTCTGTTACAATATATTAAATACATTTCATGAAATTCATCGAATAAAAATTAAATATTGCTTAAATACTGCTTTCACATGTTTACATGTTTTGCAAAAACAACTAAATTCAAATTAAACTAAATTAAATACATTCATTCTCAAGTCTCTGTTTTCATTAAAAATAGTACAAATAAAAATTAAAATTAAATCTTCCTAAAAATCTTCTAATTTTGTATGGAGACGACAATTCAAAAGCACTCGTCTTTTTTTAGCAGAAAAAACCTACTTTCGCGACTCGACTCGTCTCTTAGATTACCAAAAAGACGAGGAAAAAAGACGTAACAAGCGAGTTGAATAACGACTCGTCTCTTAGATTACCAAAAGACGAGTTTTTTGATTAGCAGCTGTTTTTCAGTGCAAAAATTTGCTCGTCTCGTCTCGACTCGTCTCTTAGAATAAGGGTGTTAATCGTTAATTGAAAAACGATTTCAACGATATAAACATAGAAAAACACCTATTTTTATTAAAGAATGTAAGCAGTCCCCTCTTGCCACCCTCGCTATTGTTTCGCTTTTGCTACGACCTCCTCATAATACAGTCAGCGCTTAATCCCGTTTTTTTCCATTCTCATCGGATTTAGTCTCTACCGTTTTGATTATTTGTGTACTGCGTCACATACGAAGCGTCGGTTTTTCATTTCGTACCGTTTCATTTGTCATTTTCACCCTCTTCGCGACACCGTTAAACTTTCCGACGACAATTTATTACGCGATTTCAACATCTATCTGACTTCTGTCATCGCCGAGCATTTTTCCTGTATCTTTATCTTTCTCCCTATATCTCCCTTCCAGTCGTACCTTGTTCCTGCGGAAAGAAATGTTTCACTGACAGACTGACCATCGCGGTTTGAAATTAATAATATTTGTTCTCATTAGTTCATTTTGCCGCTAATGCCATTACACATTCCCTTCCACCTCTGCAAACTCATTCCCACCAGGCATGGGGAGGAAATAATCCTTTTTGCCGCTTCCTGTTTGTGCTTGTTAACATTTATTCATTCAGAAACATTTTTGTTTCATTCGTCCTTTCCGTTTTCTTTCTTCCTTCTTCTACGCATCAGACGTGCTTTATCCGTGTTTATATTCAGTGCATGTGTGTTCAAGTGTGTGTTTGTGTGTACGTGCGTAAGATGGCTTCCTGATAATAAATTCGTTATACCCCACATCCGATGGGTGAGGGTTTATTCACTTTATGCTTCAGTTTGTAACCATTAAGGAGACATGAAAAATATAGAAAAGTATGCATATTTGGGTTTAGAATCACCCCTCATTCCCTTTAGCCCTGATTGACCATCTGTAGTCTCTCTGTTTCTGTGGAAACCATAAATACAGTAGAACCTATAGAAGTTTTGTCTTAGCTGTTTGGTATTGAATATGACCGAAATCGCAATATTTCCGATTGTGAGATACATCGAGGATTCTGAAAACTTGGTTTAAGATAATTTTTTACGTTACGAAATTGGAAATGATACTTGATAAAATGAATTTCAAAAATTAACCTCGTGGGACTCGTTACAAAATACGTTGAAATAATATTTTGTGAGAAGCCTCCCTCTCATTTTCTCAATGTCCTTTCTAAACTTTCTTTCAAAACAGAAAATGAGATTTTTAAGAGGAATTAAATTTACTGAATATGCTCGATTGATTTAGTTCGCCAAAACGAGTACCTTGACGAATTTTTGCAATGATAAAGAGAACTGAATTCCAACAACAATGAAATTAGGTTAGCACAATAGGGAAAACCTTCAACAGCGGAAGCAACAGAAGCAACAATATTATCCCCATACCGTCAGTCAAGAGAACCACCCAACAGTAAACTCAGTTGTTTAAATTGAGGCATCAAAATATTTGACTGCTGTTTGGAAACCGTAGAGGTTCGAGAAATTGCATGACAGCAATAGTTTAGATAAGATGATGATCTGGGGAAGGTTATGTTAACGTTAGCTTTAAGATGAAGTGAATAGTGATTATTCAGCACGTAAGAAGTTAAACACGCAACAAATGAAAGGAACTAATGAAACGAGCTTCACAAATGTTTCGTCATCCTGGTATTCCATAAATCCGCACTGAATAACATCCCAACGGAATTTGATCTAACCATTTTTGAAATTAAGATGAGTCAGGCAATGCGGAAAATTTATATATTCAGGACACGTCTAGACTCGACTTAAAGCTGACTGATTCTAGGAGTAAATATTCTCTGTGGAAACTAAGTAAGGCATAAAATTTCAGCTCATTAAGAGCGTGGGAGTTAGGTGGAGTAATGTGGTAACTCTTTGTTCTGATAATAAATGTATATTTCCACCACGTGGCAGAATATTCGCGTGCGTGCTTGTGACGGCAACGAAAAACTAATTAAAGAGAAGAAATTAATATTTTCATGATTAATTCTGTTCGAGTAGGTGAAAAACGGTGTGAAATTAGAAACGTACAATTACACTGATTCTCCTTCTACCCGAAACTTTCCACTCTTCTCCTTCTTCATTTTTTTCTCTCACCCATTTTTTTCAATCACCTTCCAATATTTTCCAGAAAAATGAGGTGGAGGATGAGAAGAAGAGAACGGTTTGACGCTGTGTCATGTGTCACGCGTTGATCGCAAGCGTCGCTTATGGGGCAGAATTCAGCTGCTGCCTGCGGTTTATTGGAAGCGCGAAGTTCTAGAGAGATTTAATGTAAACTATGTAGAGCATTTATGCATCATCCATACTGTTGTTGTAAATCCTCATGTTGTTGTCACTGTTGCTAGCGCTGTTGTTGATGTTAGTGTTATTGTTAGTAATGTTAATGCCAACGTATTTATTGCTCTATCCGTTATGTTCACTGCTGCAAATTGCCGTCATTACTGTTTTTGTAATTTTTATATAAACCGAGAAGATAGAAAACCCCTCAAAAAATTAACAAACAATTTGTGAAATAAAGGTTATATTAAATTTTAAGAACAAAATTTCACAAAATATCATTACGATGAAAAGTTTATTGAAAATATTTTCCAAGTCATTTTTTCATAGCTGAGAAGGAAGAAAATGTAATAAAGCTGAAAAGTAGAAGCAAAAAATATTTAAAAAAAAATAACCAACTATATCTCTTAGTGGAATTTGTTCAATGTTTGTAAAAAATTCAACAAAATTCTGGATTGATTAAGAAAATTTCGTCATTTGCCAGACGGAAGCCCTCCCAGTAAAGTTAAATCCACTGAGGTTGAAGATCAAAACTGAGTAAAGAAACTGTAGGAAGAAATTGAAAAGAAGATTAAGAAGACTATGAGCAGAGACATAAAGGTGAAGAAGAGACAATTGTGGTGAAGCGGAGGTGGCTCAAAGTAGCGACGTAAATCAAGAACTCACGACAGTTAAAAATTTCACCAAATTAAAGTTTCTGTAAATTCTAACAAATGGTATTGCCACACGTTCGTAACGTTATATCCTGTCTACTACTTGTATACTTTTATGGGATTTACTTGTGTATAACGCGCAAACACACGCATAACTTACAATATTTCAAGGCATTAAATTTCGTACTAGGGCGAAAAACAACCATGAAGTAAAAAATATGGATGGAAGTACGTAATTCGGTAAAAGTGTTCTTCGACTATTCGTATGATTCACGTACTCGATCTCATAGTATTGATATGTTATTAGATTAAATCAAACATTCACTGTTTTTGGTGGACGAGTAGGTGTAAATTTTAGTGTAAGTGGATGCAATTTTTCAACTATGCGCTATCGACGAAAATAGAGCCAAAGCTAAAGAGTTATGACTCGAAAAGAGTTATGACTCGACTTTGCTAAATAAATAATAAAATTACTTAGAGAAGGGAATAGGGGTCAGTGAGGAACATTTAGGACTGGTGAAGACGAGCTAAATACGTCATCACCAAAGTTATGAATTGAATATTATCAAAAAAATGACTTCGAACGAAAGCGGTGTATTCATAAAAATCAAATCTATCGAGAAATATGTCTCAAGTATACCTAATATTATCTGGACAGTTCTACAGAGGATAACTGGATTATATAATAACGCAATCTTATATAGCAGAGATCATATATAGGTTTCTAAAAATGGGACAAAAGCTCTAAAATTCACCATCGTTTCCAAGATGGGGTTTATTTCGGCAGCACGTTATAATTAAACAAAATAAATGCCCAACATTTCATCATACGAGAAGAATCCTAAGAACAAAATATATTTTCTATGTCTAGCCCAGAATTGCAATTAATGGAACTGATTGTATTTGTAAAATTACTTAATGAGTTATTAAAACCCTCTGCACCCACAGCACATTCCAATTGACGAAACGATAAGGAACAATAAACCTCGAGGAAATATTCAATCATGAGATTTTGAAACTTCGTCAAAAAAAAAACAACTTCGTCATTTATGCAGCTTGTTTTGATGCTGCTATTGGTTCGTCTGATTGTTTTGGTGTACTAGGACGGCTTAAAATGCCCCAAGATAAACACATCGAAGAACCCTTTTAAATAAAGAAGAATAATAACGGGAAGAAGAATATAATGATGATAAACAAAGCAGTGCTAAAATGTGGAGAGAAATACTTTATTGTCGACACAAATGTGATAGGAATCGCGAGCGGCACAGCTTGGCATTAATAAAAGTCGTGCCTAAGTGTTGAAGGAAAATACGCTTAAAGATAATTGCTCTCAAATCGTGTAGCAAGAGTCAGTGCACTGCATCAGGGTGAGCACATATTGAATGACGTTGTCTCACAACCACCCGCCAACACCAACAGCACCAAGAGCAGCGTCAATAGCACTTTTGACGTTGTGTTGTCAAAACTTTGTCGCAGGATAAGAAAATATTATTGCAAGACCTTTTCTTAAGTGTTTGAGGGTGAAACTGAAAAAAATTCTGAGTGCCTTTTTAGCCGATTTTGACTAAATATAAAGTCAAGTAGATGTAATTCTACTCAAAACCCTTTCCGTGTAGCGCTATGAAATACACACATTTAAATTAAGAGATGTTAGGCTCCTGCCCCAACTCACGGTGATGGAGATGAATTGGTGGCATTTTGAGAGCATGAAGCAGTACCGTGCTCGGTTCAAGTGATGCGGTTGGCTTCCAACCAACCAAATCTCTACATTGTCGAGGAGCTAAAAGGCTATCTGTACGTCTCTCTGAGGAGTTTAACGAAAATAAAGTTCTCTGTTATGCCACTGCATTTTCTATATCTGGTTGTTTTCATTTGATATGTTAGATGAAGTTAGGCTTAAGTGGACAAATTTGTACAGAGTCAAAGAAAACTACCGGATGCGAATGTGTTGCACGGTCATTGGAAGGGATCGTGAAAATTGGGTAGATTGGGATTGGGACAAAAGCATTGTACTTATTCCAACTAACCCAGTGTGGCCAACTAAGGTACCGGTATTTGTACATTTAATTTGTTTTTCTGTGAATAAACTATTTTTACTGTGATTGAACGCAAGATCAGCCTCAAGCGATCGTTGTTCACATTAATATTTATTGTGTTTAAATCAGGGAAGACCTATGTATTCCGAGACGGGATAATGGCTAAAAGAAAGAAAGAATATAAAAATAAGTTAGGAAAGGAAGGGACTAGAAAATATATTATGAGAGAGATAAATGAGAGTTTCGGATGGTGTTTGGGAACATCGTATTTCTGTTAAATTCAAAGTGAAAATATAATTTTCTTTCAATCAGTTTCTTTAAAAAGGAGAATGTTTCTTCTTTGCTTTAGATTCAATTTGTTTTTATAAACACGTTCTCCTTCCTGAGTGTGGGTGTGTTGATATTTGTGTTTCTATCTTTTTATATTCTTCACCCGAAGGGATGAGATGCATTTTCCTCCCAATTCTAACGCCTAACAGGAGGAGTGGTAAATAAATGAGAGTATACGAATTCTTACTCAGAATTACCTCCTGAGTTTGGCCACGTTTGTCCGTCTGTGAAAATCGTGACTACAGACGAACGGGCAGAAATATCGATTTCAAATGTAGCGTGAATATTTTTGGTCATTGAAGGCTGGTTGTAATGGCAAATAGGAAATTCGGTCTAGTGACACGTTTCTTTTTATGAAATGACATTTTGAGGCCTGAATTCTTAGTCTCTATTCAAATCTTGAAACTAAAATGTTATTAATAATGTTCGTCTGATGGGGATTTTATTTTAATATTCTGATGCTGTTTTCTGATCTTGGCAAACATTTTAATTTTGATAACAAATTTATGAAATGTGTGTAATGAATAGAAAGGAAATAAAAAAGAACAGTGGACAAAAACTATCGCGAAAACAATAACAGTAACAACTACAAGAAGGTCACACACAGTAAAAGCTAACGCACTATTCAGCCATCATTTAAAAATTTTTATTTCCAATTTGTAATCGTAAGCATCTCACACATACACACTTGCACACGCATTCTCGTCTCTCGCCAAGGTGTGCGGTTTTTGTCAATTTATCGAAGATGAAGAATATAAATATTTTATTGTTTTTATATTTATTTCTTTTTCTTGTTTAGTTGCTTATTTTCGATGCCATTGGTATTGTTGTTGTTACAAATGTTATATTTCTTGCATTAAATTCTTGTTCTATTATTTTCTTGACTTCACTTTGGTTAAGTGTGCGTGACTAAAGCATATGTATTATTGTGCATATGTATTATTGATATATATAAAATTGTAATAACATTTCGTGATCACGTTTGTGAATCTTTCTAACTGAACTTGATATAATTTAATTAGAAAAAATCAGTTTTCACTATCAGATGGAAAATTTTGCTTCCTATTCAATGACTATATCCAGAAAAATTTTGAACGACCTTTTTCTTAAATTTCTATATAGGATATAAAATCATAAATATATAGCAATTAGTAAGGATTTATGTCCCGAAGCATCACGAGCGTATATCGGGGAAGCTTATTTTGCTACCCGAGTTCGAAAAGTCATACAAAAGCAAATTTGTGAACATTTTTATTACGTGACAACATACATTTACAAAAACACACATAAACACTCTTTCAATCATAAATATGTAAGTTTCGTTATATTCATAATAATGACGATTAATTTGTCAATTTTGTGTTTATTTTAATAAACATAATAGAATTGTTTTTATTTTAATTCAATTTGTATTAATTTTAATAAGCAGAAAAATAAACAGAAATGTTCTCTTTGTCACACCTTTGTCGCACGTTCGCGCAATTACTACTTTTGCGGCCGCTGTAGTTGTTGTTGTTGCTGTTGTTGGGTTTTTTTCTCCACTTCTCTTCCTTAGCTTTCTGCTTTGGTTTTGTCGTCATTTCAGAATGAAAAATATCGTTAATTTTCATATTTTCTTCATACTTCTTTATTAATCTAAAAATCTCAGCTATCTATCCATCCATCCATCCGTTGTAAGAAAAGACGTTAAAATCATTAATAAGATTGTCGAGCGTTTACAATTTCGTACAATAAATATGTTCTCGCAAAATTTTTAAGAGAAGCAAAATCAATTTGTTAATAAACGAAAAGAGAGAGAGAGAGTAGCGTTCCCAGTCGTTCCGGGATGCCAAGACAGTAAAATTATAAAGAAAAATTATGTGGTTTCAGAATTTATGATGATAATGATGACGCTATGGTTAATGAGTAGAAATGATACGTACATTATTTTCAGTCCTTGTTTGTTCAAACTAATTTTTATCATTTCAGTCGGCGTTTCACGTAAAAATAGGAAACTCCTTTGATGGAGAGGGTAGATGATGTTTTGATTTAGGAATTTTTTGAAAAGTTTGGTTTTAGTTGTTCGCTAGACCTCATATTCGTTTTAGTTGTTCTAATTATACTTTATTTAATTAATTTTTTTGTGAGCAACTGCAACGAATTATCGTTCACGGTAATAAAAGTGTTCTGTGTCGTTTCGCTAAATCTTCTGGACTCTTTGCCTTTATCAATCCATTCCGGCTTTGGCAACGCTCTCTTCAGCGAATATTTGAACGCATGCAGAACAGAGTTCATTTGAAAATTCTTTACAACGTAATAATGAGGCAAAATGGTGGAAGAGAATACAGAATAAGGTAAAGGAATCAACATGAAGATAACACGGAGACAACGACGACAAGCGAAAAGTGACCGCAATTGCAGTTTATGTGACTCTGGCATCCTTCTTAAGCAATGAATTTTGAGAAAACAAATTGCTGCAAATTAATCCCAATGTCACTAAAGTCGGTTTCATCCTTATTAATGCTGCGATGATAATCTTCATCGTCAGACACCCATCGCTCGACGTGTAATGCAACCGTAAACAACACAATCAACAATCTCACTGTCATCCTCATTCGCAGCTGATTGTATGTTAGTTCGACCGTCTGCTTTTTCGTTGAAACCACATCGAGATTTTAGAGATTAAATGCTATTTAAAATGTCGCGTTGACAGTTGAAAAATTGGGCGGAAATGAAAGAAGGAATAAGAGGAATATAATAATAGTAAGACGAAGAAAAAGTATTCAATTCCAGTGTAGGATCATAATTTTTTTTCTGTCACCTTAACCATAGTTTTTTGGTGACTCATTCTTGAAGGGACTTAAATGGAGTTGTTGATTTGGAGATAAAAATAACATTGGAGATGTTATTTTATTAACATCGACATGATGAAGCCATGCCTCTTCATTCTTGTTCACTTGTTAGTTGTTAATAAAGCGTAAGAATAGGCGTAAGAGTGGGCTGTAAATGTTCGTGTGTATGTTAAATATGCCATTATATGCGTGTCTTTTTTATTCACGAAGGATATTAATGTATGACTAAAATTTGCCTCTTATTAAAATTAAATTTTGGTCTTTAAGCTGCGTTTTAGTTTTTTACAAAGAAAATATCTACGGGTGAATTTTGTACAGGTGGATTTACATTGCCTAGATTTTGTGGAACAATTATTGTTGAATGGATTAACTGCACTCGAAGCAATAAGAGCTATTTTACAATGCTTTTATGAGCTTGGAAATTGCATAAGGTTTAAGAATGGAGACGACTCACTATATCGTTTCTCATTTATCGTTTTTTCCTTTTTTTACTTTGTCGAGTTCTTTACGAGATCGCTTATTCCGTGGGATCAACATCAAATTAGGTGATAAATGTAAAGTCCCTCTTGGATATTTGAATGATCGTTGGTTTCTCAAGGAATGCCTCCACAAGGTTATCCCATATTATTAAATGCGAATGAATAATTATAATCGGCTTCGATTTCTTGAAAGAGTCTATAAATATTTTAGTCTATCTATTCATTCAATATTCTTATTCGTTAGGAAGCGATCATTAGGAAACAATATTTTATTCTCTTCCTACCAATCGCCTATTTTTTGTCCCTCTCAAAGAAATCTCTGAGTAGCTGGCACATCCTCTCCATCCATAAAGAGGTACTTAGTATTTAAGTCTCTATGATCCTTAACTGAGTTGTAAAGCCATTAGCGAGTAACTATAGTGAGTCAAATACAGTGAGCGCATTGATTCTCCAACACTAGCAATCCGCTTCGATTGCGGCGTTGCTTCAGTTTAATCACCATACCGGCATCATTGGATAATGTTTCCTTTTCAAGCTCTTGAATTCTTCCTTGTTCGTCCCCGTGCACGGTTCGACTTTCGGGAAAAGGTTAAAAGTAAAGCCTGATGGAATGTAAAGTACCTTTATAACAAAACTGGCGAATAAGAAAACGAACGAAAGAATGAGGCAAGAAAACTGAAATCACATTCCTCTCACTTCCCTTTTACTAACAAAGTTACCGAGGCAGTGCCCTTAGCAGTTAGTGTTGAATGTCAAACGCTTTGAGTTACAATAAAAAAATGATACTTGTCACTAAGCCAGTTTTATCTACACTTCCGTAAAGACGCAACAGGACAAGCAGATCCTTAAACCTTTTTCTGGCTGGTTGGCTGGTCGGTTGGTCGTCCTTGGGAGTTGCTTGGGATGGAAATTTGCTCTGTATGCATCTCCACAGTAGTTGATTTTTGTCGAATTTGATAAACAGTATGAAATTTATGATAGAGAAAATTATACTTTTGTAATTCTTGAGTTTAACAGAGAACAAAATCATGGCCTTCGTGGTCAATTGTGTGGCCTTGCGAATTATTTTGTTGCAGTAAAACACAATTTTTCATTTCTTTCTTTCTTTTGTTTTCTGGCGGATTTTGTGCTTCTTGCCTTCATTTGAGTTTTGGGTTTTTCATGCTTGGGAGAACATTTTGTTTCATATTGACAAATGGATTGAAAGTAGCTGAATATTCTAGAGGAATGGTTAAGTATTGTATCCTTTAGATGACGGAATATAAGTTAATGTTACCGTATAAGGATAAATATAATACAAAATAATCCGCTTAGGTTACCAGTTTTTCTCTTCGAGATGGATTCTTTGAAGTTATAGCACATTGGAAGGGTTACCGTTTAAAGTGTGGAGGATTGTGCTTAAAATGTGGCGGTTGGCTCATTGGTTTTGAATTTGTGGACCAAATTTAATCCTGACTTGGTCTTATTTTAATTTAGGCTTATTTTAATTTACCTTTAGTTAATTGAAAATCATGTTTATTATTTTTCTTTGTATTTGTTATCCACAATAGTTAGTTGTAGTTGTTTGATCTTATCAGCAACATCAATCGCTTTGCTCACCTACATCCTCATCCTTTACGAGGATATGTTGTTATTGTAGCAAATTGTTTTTGTTGATGCAATCGTTGTTGTAAATTTGCTAATTCCAACGACGCAAACACAACGGCAAACAAAAGATCATCCCACATTATCAATATTTGCAGATACAATTTATTTATCTACCTCACATTGCATTTAATTTTCTCATATTTATTTACTTTGCTTTCAATTTAATTTGATTTCGTCGTTGGCTTCGATCCATTCATTCGGCAATTGTGCCACCGCATTTTCGTATGTGTTGTGATGCGATGCGTTGAAGTGCGTTTCGGTAACTTAATCAACTTAATTAATTATTTATTCACGTTTGAGCTTTAGTGTTTGATGAATTATTGTCCTCTTTTTCGAGGGCAGGAATAAAATTTACTATTTCCCATATTTCTCAGTGGTCGCTGTCTTTTTTGATTACTCATATCTCAGCCTTATTAAGCTGCTACTACTGCTTTTCCATGCAAGGTAACCAAACAGACTTATTTTCCAAGCCATCCTAGTTAACTGTTTTCCTCTCTGGAATCACAAAAATTGCTGTTCTTCCTTCCTTGAGCTATTACTGCGTTAAATCAGCGTGTGCGTGTTGTTGTTCCTTCCTCAATATGCGTTTAGTTCATTGCGTTTGAGTTATTTTTCGCTCTTAGCAACTCAGCTAACGTTCCGCGTTACCAAGCGTGAAAAATATGAAATACTCAAAACTCGTCTCCTTACCAAAGTCTGCGTGCATTTCCTGCCATTACGTTTCCGTACTTTAAATGCGCTGCCACGTGATCAACCTGGTATACCTTCCTGAAGATTTTTCAAATTCGCTGTAAAATATCTTTTTTTACTCTTATGCAAAACCACAAAAGAGAGAAGGAGAAGACGAAGGCAGACGGAAAAAGTGAACTGATTAAGAAGCAGGAATTTATAATTTAATTAAAATTCAATTTACTTTAAATCCGACAAAGAGGGCTACCTATAAAGAACATCATAAAAGAAACACTAAATAAGCGATTGGTTAACTTTGATGAATTTTAAGAGATCCCCGAAATGCTGCACATCATAAAGGGGTGTCGCCTGTAATGAAGACCGGAGGCTGTGGCGATTCCTTGCAATTGTGTAAAAAGAAGCCAATGTAAGAAGAGAAGTAGGTCTCTTCTTCTTTTCTTGCATTGGTTTCTTTTTACACAATTGCAAGGAGAAGCATAATAAAAGAATATTTTTTAAATCTCTGAAATGCAAACCATGTGCAAATTTGGATAAAGCAAAGTACATTCGATTAAAACAGGCAGAGGATGAAGTGGAAGGGTCGTAGAAGGGAAGCATTAAAAATATAAAGGAAGGAATTGAAATGAAAGTACTGATTGTGCTAATTTCTTCTTGTTAGTTCTTGTTCTTGGCAGTTCGACTGTATAAAACAGAGTAAAAAATTAAAAAAGTAGAAAGAAATTAAATCAATCACCATGGACGTGGCTTCAATAGGAGTTTAGGGGCGCTGAAGTTACAGGAAAATTTCCCACCTAATAGAAAGAATTAAATAGGAATAGTTCTATGAGGTGGAATAGATCTATCGAGACTGAACCATGTGAAAGTGTATAGAGCTCTATGTTCTTCGAGTAATCGAAAACAATGTGTTTTTCTAATCGAATATAGATTTATTTCGATTTGGTCTGGGAACGGGACTCAGTCATATCTTTTTTCCACTTCCATTTGATCGAATCATGGATTTTCAAATTTCCTAGCAGGTGCTGCCTTAGGTAAGTTTGCAAAAATAAATCTGCTGAGTTTGTTGAATCACGACCAGAATAACGGCAACTATCTGGGGAATTGTATGCCAGCTAACGACCAGTCAACCAGTAAAGCATAGTTTTCTTTCTACCAAATTTTAAAATCAGAACTAACTGCTGCATCGACATGACCATTAACATTGTTGACAGCTCGGACAACAATTAGATCAAAAGCTGGAACATCAGGAACGACAGCTACAACGACATATATAATCTCAATGCAAGTGTGGATATTCTCGTTTCGTAATTCCGTCCCCGATATCCGTTCCGTTGTCGATATGCATTCCATTTACCGATTTCTCTGCTTCTCGTAGTTCATTATGTGAATTTATTTGCTTGGTAGGGACACTTCTGTGTTATATAAGAACGCTCTGCGGAGAAAGAGGGAAGAGAGTGAAGGGAAGATAGAGGGAGTGAGAGAAAGGATACGTTTGTAAAATAAAAAAATATAGGAAAGAGTAAAGTGAATAAAAAATTGAAGCAAAAATGCTAAAAGTCCTGCAAGGATCCATTGGAAAGAATTGAAATCAGTCGGTACAATAACAACTGATGATTTGTTGCCGTCATATTGATGGCGTTCTTGATTGTTGTTGCTGTTGTTGTCGTTGTTACCGTTGTTTGAGCGTAGGCGATCAAACCAATACAACAGTTTCATCGGTCAAGGGCCTCCCGCCCATAGAGGCGAGAATATTGAATTAATAGATGAGTGTATTAATGGATAACAAGAAGCGAAAGAAAAAAAAATTGATGCATGAATGGAGCGAAACTACAATAAATTCCAGCAAACGTTATCTCGGTTTCGCTAATTTGTTTGAAGGCTTGGGTGAATATAGATGAAGGTAAAAGTTGTAGACATTGATTTTTATGCTTCTGTCAATATAATTAGATGTCAGTGACGCCAAATCATTTCACTGATTGCTTGTCGGGCTAGCAAAGTATGAGAGGAAGAAAGAATTTGAATAAAAATAAGGATAAGACATACCGAACGTGATTACGAAAGCGCAGAGTGATTTTTGACCAAATAAGGTCGAGGATAGAAATTCGTTTGTTCGATTAAAAACTAAATATCATGGAAATTATTTCTACTTAACACTAATGCGCTTTATGACACTCGAATTTTCGCATTTATTTCTCCTTTCAAAGGGAAGTCCTTTTCAATTAAAAATGACTAAATAAATGACTAAAAGAAGAGCCTCAAACAGATAAACAAGGACAGAAAGGAACTAAGAGTAAGCAAAACAATGAAGTATAACGGGAAAAGTAGTGCAGAAAAATTGTGTGTTATGCGCCTTTCTTTTGAGTATCCTTTCATTCTGTTTTGTCGATTATTTGTTCATTTTTTTGCCACGGTTCTTTGTCGTTAGCGAACAATCGGTTGCGTTGAGAAAACAAAAACTATATGTGATCGTTAGTGAAAAGAGGAGAGAACGGTAGGTGTAAAACGTAGTGTTAAAAGGGATTGGACAATTGCTGGTAATACACAAAAGCCAAAAGCACGTATATGCAATTTTTTTGTTATTAAGAATTCTTGGAAAATTACATTCTTAACGGATGTCTTTACAACTTGGGAAATGAATGGCTGGCTGACTAACTGACTGACTGACTACTGAGTTGGTAACTAATTTCTTAGCAAGCAAAATGGCACTCGCACTGTAGCTTTTGAGGAGAATACATAAACCATATGTAAAACATGAAAAGGAAAAATAAAAATAATGACGAGAAAAGTGGACCAAAACAAAAATGACGCTTCCGCCCACTACCATTTTCAATGATTTTAAAAGCATTTCTCTATCTTATTGTGCATACCTTCTTATAGTGTCATTTTAACGACAATTTGATGACGAAGGATTATAGGGAAGACACAATCTGAAAAAATGGGCTGAGGGAAAGAGTCTCCCACACTACGTTTACGGGCTTAAACGTTAATAGCGGTAAACGTTTTTAATGAATGTATTATTTTCTGTAAATGTGTGACGCAATTATTGCACTCCATAAGTTGAAGAGTCGTATTGGGGCTCAATGCATCGAAATAAATGAAAACTTCGGAAAAAAGAGGAAGAAAACAATTTCTCGAAATACTTGGAAGAGAAGTCCTGTACAATTCGGTAGCAGCATTTGGGACACCCATTCTTATTTCCTACAAATCTTATCGGAGGAGAAATTGCTCTTATGAATTAAAATTACCTCCACTGATCTCTCTAATTCCTTTCGTCAACAAACTGAAACTTCTCAAGTGCAAAAAACTAGCTTGATATTCGTTTCGATTCAAAACTGATTCGGTACGAACAAATTGAAGCACTCCGTGTTTTTTCTCCCAGCAGAGCAATACTTGAGACTAGAAGGGCATTGAAATGAATAAACGAACCTTATCGGTAACTTCACCAATGTAGCTGAAACAAAGAAAACAAAAGAAACAAAAAACAAAAACAGTCAACATGGACTAACAATGTTAGTCAACATGGGCGAATAAATCGGCCTCCGTACAATTTCAAGAACAACTTCTATGTGTGTCGGTTGTACTGCGAATGGAAGAGGTTAAGCGAGTGAGTTTGATCTAATCGAAGGGCCGTTACATCATTAATAAGATGGTAATCGTACGGTGAATAAACGCCTCTGAATAAGTTACGGCGTATGCTTGAGACCAATAGTGGTCCGTAATAGAGTAAGGATTGTGGTCCGAAAGTAGTTTAGAAGATATGTTCCCAGAATATGTAGCCGCAAATATCTATTTTGCTCAACACAGCAGGTCTGCTGGACAAAAACAAAGCTATTAATATAACGAAAGAATAAAATTAACATGTACATAATGATTGTCTAAAAATTTGGGCCAGGTTCTCCGTGGTTTTCAGTGTTTTATCACCCTGCATATCCCGGCTGTGGAATAGGAATTATACGCCCTAGTAACTATGTAACTATTTCTCATTTCTTTCTCTTTCTCATTTTCTTTCTCTTTCTCTCTCTCTCTCCCTCTCGGTATCTCTATTTTCCTCTCTCCCTCCCTCCATGGTAATGGATGTTACGGTATCAAAAATAATGGCGTGGGTGTCAATGATCTGTTTTTATTGCAATTTTGAAAAGTTCTACCATGAAATATTGCCAATACAATCGCTATCCATTGTTAATAGAATACACACAGCAAACTTGGCAACAACAAACAATAAAGTGAACTAACGAAAACGGTGAAAAGCAATATTTGTGTCAAGTCAAACTAAGAATATTTGCTGAGAAATTCATACAGATATCGCTGTTTTTGTTTTTGTGGTTCTTGTTGTAGTTGCTGTTGTTTTTGTTGACTCTTGTTGTTACTATTTCTTACAAAGTTGCCGATAAAGCAATAAATGCTGAAGCGGTGATGAAGAGGGTAAGTGATCATCTACAGAGTGACAAGTGATGATAGCTCCTGTCGCGATGGTTATGATTAAGTACAGCAAGTATTCTTCGCAATGATGTGTCATCGCCGTGAAAAGAGGAGAAAAGAAAAAAGGAAGAACGTAAAGGAGGTAGAAATAATGGACGAAGAATGAATACGGTTGTAATTGAGCGTTTATTATCAAATCAAAAAGTGGGGAAAATTTTCAATAAAACTATTTTATTAAAGCGTCTTTTTCTGAAAACGGTAACGAATTTGAGAGTCAGAAATCGGCCGTCTTAAAGTAGTTGTTAAGTTTTGTTAAAATTCGTTTCAAAACTTGAAACGAGCAGGATTGAAAACAATCTAATAAAAACGTGTTAAAAATATCGGAACGGTTTCTTAGCTCAATTCCTTCAACTAAGCGCTACAAACCCAGAAGGCTAACTCCATTTCATAAATGGGTTCACATCCATAATGTGAAAAAGGCGTATTGGTACTCCGATATTTGCCATTCTACCGCTTTCTTTTCTTTAATATCATTTAGTTTATATCAATAGGAGTAATCGTGATTTCAACAGACAGGCAGACAGGTAAACAGACAGACAGACATACAGATGGATACACTGATTACTGGATTTATGCCACAAATTTGTTATATGGCTACAGGGTATAAAGTCGGTCGTTAGCGCCCTTACTTATTTCTCTTATACGTCCTCCTTTTCTTTCTTTATTTTTTTGCCCTCGACCGTCTGCCAAAGCGTTCATATAATTTACATTGTTAATTGTTGTTATTCCTGCTCCTGATGCGTTTTGATTGTTCTTCCATCTTCTACTGTGGATCATTCCAGTTGCTATTTTAGGTGCTTTGTTCTTTTGTTCTTGTTGTTTTTAGTGATGTTGATCCTTTGCAGATATTATTACTGTGACGTTATGATGATGATGACCATGTTACTCCTGCAAATAAGAAAATGTTTCAACTGTTTTGATCCTGGTAAGTAGAAGCAAACTTTCTTTATGATCCTCGCCCTCGCGCTAAAGTAGCATGGCAATCGCCATTTCTGCTTCTCGCTCACTCTTCTGTTATTCATAGGCGTAGCCTAGAAATTGCTATCCTGCAACCAATAACTACTGATTATAATATACAGATTTACAAACAAACACACATAAATTTACACGCAGACACCCTCTCTCGAAACACAAGAGATCCTGGTTACCAGCATCCGTTCCCCAGAATTCCATTTGCATTTCATAAAACATAAACGATTCGCCTATTTGTGCCCGGTCAGATCATTTGTGGCCAGAAAAGCATTTCCTAACTTAATTCTGTTTCATCTTTCAGTGCATACTACTCGTAATTCTCCTGCCGCTGGACGTGTCGCCACAACTGATTCTGGTACTTCTGTGTTGCGAATTCGAAGGACAAAACAAACAAATCTCTTAGTGGCTTTAGCGTCACGCATGTAGGTGGTGCTATAGCTAGCCACGGTGCTGTTTGCTTCTTCTTCCAATTTTTAATTATAAACTTTAATGCATGCAGCGATGACAAGAACGTCATGTGAGGGTTTCCTTGAAATACTTATTATTTTTACTGCGATTTTTACATCGATCCCACTGAGCTCATATTTTTTGCCTGTGTTCACTTGTTCATATAAATAGTCATGGAGGGTTGAGGTACGATAACTTGTAAAGTTTGCTTTCAAGCGGAAGCCCGAAAATGCAAAACAGTCAAGATCAAGAGCCCCGGACCATCATGAAAAATACAAACATTAGAAATTGAAAGAAGCGCACAGGAAGCACGATAACTTGTAGTTTCTTATTCGGTCGTTTGGACTCATAAGTATCCTATACCACAAAACAAGACCCACTGTACAAGCCCGATAAACAGAATTGTAAATTAAGTTGTTGGTTGATTTTGTTGTGAAAGTTTTTTAGTGTGTTTTTTTTAATAATGTTCTCATATTCGTTCTTATTTTGTCACGTGTAAAAGAAGGTGGTGATAGGGTGTGGCTCTTTATCTTAAAACTAAGAATTAAAAAGCGGAAATGTGTTACAGAAGAATTAATGCTAACTATCATTAATATCAATCTTACCGTCCTGTGATAGTCGTGTCTGTCGTAGCCAGGAAATAATTAAATTTTCTTAAGATTACTTTTTCATTGAATCGCATGAGACGACAAACTCTATCCGGTGACTCATCGACATGATTGATGATCGTTACTCGCAGCAAGAAAGACAAATCCCACTGTTAACGCAAAATATGGTAACACCGCAAAGTAACACCAAAGTTAATTGAAATTGAGCGACTAAAGGGAACGACAAATAAAAGAAGTGACCACAAAATGTAAAAAAGAGGAAGCAATAAAGCAGTAATTAACAATGAGAGAGGAAAAAGGAAATAGAAAAGTAGGGATCAAATTGCAAGCAGCAATCTCTTGAAAAAACAGATTACGTAACAAACAAGTAAGAAGGTTAATTTAGGACAAGCCGAGGCAGATACAATACACCCTACACCCGTAATATCATTTTAGTATTTGATTTATCCAATGAATTGTCATCCATAGCTACGGCAGACTATCGTTCGATTCGCTCATCGGTCCTCAACCGCTTCTTTCTTTAGCTTTGGTCTTGGTCTTGGCTAGCACTTCATCATTTTTTATGTCCTTTCTCTTACACTCGCCGTCGCCTTTTTTCTCAACTAATTATAACGTTTCTATGTTTACTTTTGTGTGCAATATCATGTCATTATTTATTCTTATTCCACTACCCACCTATTTATCCATACACAGTTTCCCCTTCCCTTTGAACAATTGGCGTTGAGGAGGAGTGTAAAAAATTGTGTTTTCTCTACTTCTTGATATTCTTATTTATTTCTGTCTTTCTTTTAAATCCACTTTCTCGCTTTCGTCTTCTTCTTATTATTTATCTCGTGTTCAAATTACTTTGTCGTTGAAAATGCTTGGCACAATGAAGCAGCCGTTGTTGTTGTTTTCGTTGTAATTAAAGCTATTGCCTTTCCATTTAACTTTCGGTCTTTTTTAGGTGCCGTCTTATTTCAACTTGTTAGACACAACCTGTAAGACTTTAAATTATTGATTCTTTTATTTAAAATGAACCAAATGCAGTCAATGAGATGCCGGCCAAAAATTCACTTAGTTGGAAGGACGAAGTGGAGGTAGAGGAGATTAAAAGGTTTTCAAATCTCCTCCGAAATTTTTCCATTAGTTTAATTTTCCTTTTAATCTCTCCAACCGGGATATAAGGTAATAACTGACTTACCGCTATGAAATACCAATTTGTAATTAACTGCATACACATATGCACACACGCATACGCACACACACGTACTGGATGATGGAATATAATTGAGTGGTTTTAAAAATTCGTAATCCCAAAGTATCTGCAAAATGTGATATAAAGTTTCCTTTCGGAACGAATATTGTTATATAATGTGAAGGAGTAATGTAGTGCAATAGCACTCAGACCTCTGTGGTTAGAGAGTGACTTCGAAGGGGCGGAAGAGTTATATGCGTCTTCAAGAGTGTCGGCTAAAAGATTTAACGTTTCGATAATCTCCAATAGAATTAAATTTAAGCGTTGCATTTGATATGTTGGCACGTCGTACTTTTGTTTATACTCTAAATAACGACATTCGGCGGAAAATGATTGGTAGTGGTAGGTTGATAATGCCACAAAACTAATAAACCTTTTGAGAACCTCATCCATTAACAATCCTTCAGTATTCCTTTTCCACCAATGAAGATGTGCGAAGTTGTTTTCGAAGATTTCATTTTGCTGTAAATTACGATGAATGATGCATAAAAGTATATTTTTACGCTTAACAATAACTTGATATCTCTGTGCGTTGCTCTCTCCCGCATCCTCTCCCATGACTTCCCCTTACCATTCTGAATTAATTATTTCAAACTTATTCAGTACTAAATCAGTTTATATTTGTAGAAGTTATAAACTATAAGAAAATAAACTACATATAGAATACAAAATGGAAATTTGTTTTGTGTGCAATTCACACTGAGGCCATCAGTTCGAAGGCTACATCAGTAAAATTTCAAAAAGGGTGGTTCGTAGTAACGTCTGTATGCATTTAATTAAACCTACATAGACACGTCAATAGACACGTCAGGGAGATTGGATTTACTTAAGTATGCGAGCATGCACATGTACTCACTCACACCCATATCCGTTATATGCGAAAATCATTTCAACATTTTTGAAATTTTGTAAAAAATATCATTTATTCCCAAAACTAAATCATTTACTCTCAATATAAATTTCAATATTAGCGTAAGTACGCGCTAACGTATGTCTAAAACAATCATTTTTGATACTTTAACAAACACCCTTAAATCAGCCCTTAGCCTGGACCTACTCAGTAATACACGATCCCGATTTACCGTGGTCGCATTCATTAGACTTCTTTCGCACATTTCTATATTACTCCAATATCTTCTTATTTCTTTAATCCAAGTAAAAAGTAAAAACCCAAAAAGAAAAATTTTGACAAATTGGCAGCACTCTTCAGGCATTGTTCCTCCGGGAATCTGTCGAATTAAAGACTAAAGCAAAAAAAAACCCTCTCAATCCTTACTTACTCAATTCATACTTTATTCTTTTTACCTCAAATCCATTTGTCCTTCTGTGCACATAGCTATCCTTCTTCTTTATTCCTTTTGTATGTTTTTCCATCATTAAAATATTTTTTTCAGTTTTGAAGTTTTTATTCCTTCAGGACATTTATACACAAATACACTAACGCATGCGGCATCAAATAAGCATAAATTCTACAACAATAAAAAAGACCGGAAATAAACTTTTGAGACGAAGCTCGATGAAATCGAATCGTGCGGGCTTGACCAACCAAACTGATGCTGTTTCTATCAGCTGTTTCCATTCTTCGGCACGGTTGATATTTCACATA
Source organism: Physocephala rufipes (assembly GCA_963966595.1). Taxonomy (NCBI): domain Eukaryota; kingdom Metazoa; phylum Arthropoda; class Insecta; order Diptera; family Conopidae; genus Physocephala; species Physocephala rufipes. Next base: position 35,481,816 of record OZ016502.1, on the reverse strand, counting down.
ATTTTGTCTGGGGGCGTGTATTAGGTTATGTGTATATACCTGTGTATTAGGGTCAGTTATTTGTCTGTCGGTTGGTCTTGATTTAGTGATTTCTTTTCGTTAGTTTTCCTTCGTTGGGCTCGAATTGATTTAAAAACCCTCGAAGCTTTGTTGAAACTTGTTTGTTTATTGGTGCATGAATGTTCGTGCTTTCGAATAAAATAAAGTTACAAAATGAAAAGATGCTTGCCGAAAAGTTTGATTAAATTTATAGAAAATTGCCTTCACTTCTTCGTCTTGTGTGTGAAGCGAGAGGTGAGGGTTAAAGTTTCTGAAGCTTTCGTGTTTTAAGTTTATTTAAGATTATTTAATAATTCTTTAAAGGTCATCAAAGCTTCAATTACTTATACTAATCATTCTTTCTCTTCTGTTTTCCTTCCTAATCGCTGATCTACCTAATCACTATTGCGCGTTTTTACGGTTTTCCGCGGCTGAAGAATGAAAACGAAGCATGATCTATGCCTTTTATTCCTTTTCAGGAATTTTAGCATTTAAATAGCATAAAATAGAATTTTAGCATTTTTCAGTTTTTAATGACTTTTTTAGACAAAATGCTGTTGAACTTTAAGGACAACAGCTTAAATTTTTAGATTTTTACGAATACCGGGTTTTAATGCATATCGGATCCATATGCGTACAAGTGTGCTAATGTATGTATGTGTAGCTCTTTTGTATGCGAGTGTGTGTTATATTTAACATCACTGACGGAATTAACAAAAAGTGAAGCCAGGCTATGACCGTTACTGTCTTTGCGACGTCGTAATTTTTTTTACGCCAGCTTTGTTTTAAGCCAACTTTTCCTTATAAAAGATCTTTGTCTTTAAGGTTGCTCAACAAAATGCATTTCTTCTGGCATGTTCTAACCTGCTCTTACCCACCCTCTCCTCTTTAGTCCACTATCACATTACACTCTTCTATCTTATCTACTTAAGATTGTCATTTAATTTTCTGTCGAATACAGTAGAAAATGTGTGTGTCGTTTTGTTGTTGCTTTTATAATACGTTTTCCCCATTATTCTTTGTCTTCTTGAGAAGAAACATTGTTTCATACTTCAAGCTTTTCTTCTTATGCATAAAAAATAAGAAAAAGGATATAAGAGATTTGATGTTATAGAAAAGTAATGCAAAACCTGAAACGTGAAAACAATGTGTAAACTTGCGAATGGATAGGTGCTATCCATATTTATGCACGCACATGCATGCACACGCATGAATGGAAAATTCTTGACACTTTATTATTTTTAAAAGGTTTAGTGCTTGAGATAATTAATTCTATCAAATGGACTTGTAACTCATATATTTCCAAAATTGTGAAGAGGGCAAATGGGGGAAGAAAAAGAAGAAGAATCAGAAGAAAAATAGTGAGATGTCTAAATTCAGCCCGGTCGAAACTGGCATATACCATAAAATACAAATACATTTTAACACAAATTTATGATTTGAATTCAGTACCAGTGGGCGGTATACGGCCACATTTTAGAGTTTACTTCAGGGATTGTAAATTTTAAAATAGAATTTTAGCTTCAAGATTATTTCGCAAGCTGAGTCTGAGCAACAAGCACCGATGAGCATAAGTCGCGCTTAGACATTTGGCGTGCCACTTGGCCGGCCACGGCAGTTTTTAACATTAAGCAACCTATAGGATCGTAGAATATATGTAAAAGACCTCTTAAGGAAACTGTTTCCATGTAACCATGCAACCATGGCTTCCGATGGGAAGCTCCTTTTTGGGAGTCCACGAATATCAAATTCTAACAACAAATTCCTCCACATGCTAAAGGACTGAGCGCAGAACACCGAATAAAACGCCAAAATTCATGTAGGAGCGTTTTTCCGTTAGGCCACTGTCATTGCGGTTTCATCGTGATGGCGTCATCACAGAGTAATAGGGAGGCAGGTTGACACACAGACAAACTGACGCCGAGGTAATGCCGAGGTTATCAACGTCATTTTTTGCTTAAATATTTCTTACGATTCAAAATTCTCTTGTTTTTTCTTAGCCGTGTGAAAAGCTTTGATTAGCAAATAAACGAATGTCCGAATATGTGTGTATATGTGTGTTTGTGTATATGCCTTTATTGCTGTGCGTCTCGGTATGCACTCTATTCCACAACATTGCCTAACTTCCACTTAGAACAAATTAACAAAGTAAATGTGAACACACCTATACACGTATCCATTACATTATGTTTGACTCTACATGACCCCTCACCACATTGAAACTCACGCTTCGTAGTCATAAATTGTGAAAAGAACGACAACAGAACGTAGGAAAAACAACAACACTTGTGAAAATGAAGATGTGGTAGGAGAGTAGCGGATAGGGGGAGCGGCAATCAAAATTAAATTGGATTCGAGATCCAGGGCAATAAAAATTACCAATGAAATCTTTTCTGAGAAACCTGCTTCCTAACAATAACATCAACAGCAATAATAATGACACCAACAGCAGCAAAAGTACCAGCAGCAAACCGCACGTGTTTCTTTGGAAAGTTATAGGAATTCATTGAGAACATTCTTCACGGGAAGTAATTTGTTTAGTCTCCCTGAAAATAGAATTGCGTAATTTCTACTTTTATTATACTTTTCCTGTTATTTGTTATTTTTCGTATAATTTTTTATTGCCTCCAATTAGAAACCAAAGCTTTAAATTAAATGAAATTAACAATTAATTTTTAAAAAAATTAATTTTCTGAACAATCACCAAACAAATGTATCGAAGAGATATTTTTTTATTATATAAGTGTACGTGCATATGTATTTGTTGTTACCAAAATCTATAATTTATAACGAATACGCCGTAATGCCAAAAAAGTTTTGTTTTTTTTGTCTCCTTGTGTGTATTCCTCTCTTTTTTATCCACCACATAGAGAAATGAGCAAAATATTGGTGAATGAATGAGCAAACGACCAAAACAGCTTTTTTGATTATAAAAATTGACTAAAAAAATTTATTCAGGTTAAATTTTTTTTAAAAAAGAAACAGAAGTACTGTTTATTTTGCAATAATTGTTTAATCGACTGAAATTCTTTTCCAAAGCGCCCGAAAGTATTTTATTTTTACCGATAAAATTGGCTCATTAGCTTTTAAAAAATATAGAAAGTTGAAGCAATCAACTCATATTTATAATAAAAAAGTGAACTATTCTTTTATACAAAATTATTTTACAGGTATTTCAGAATTTCTTTTATTTTGAAGATATTTCAGAAAATGTTACAGAGAATAAATTTCACTTCTTCATGTACAACTTTTTTCCTGAGCTATCGTGTAGACAAAGAGGAGTCTAGGCAATCTAAATTTATCGTGAAAAAAGTTCACACTAAAGGACCAAAGAAGGTATCTGTAACGTTTTGTGTTCAGAGTCACGTTTCTTTTTGCAAAATGAAACAAAAAAACAATGCCAGAACGGAGGAAATTTTCAGTTGTTTCCTTTTATCTTTACAAAACACACTCGCACTTAATATTCAAGCTTAATGTTCGATATTAAGGAAACACTAAAATGCACATCGAATACTGAGGACGAATTTTTACATCAATATCGATCCTTAGGCATCTGGGCATAAATACACGTACTTAAGCACTTATGTGTATATTTGATATTCATGTATGTAAATTACTTTCAACGTTCATCTCTCATTGTTCCCTCATTTCCGTTTTGTCATCAATTGTCAAATAAGAGGAAACATTCTGAAAATTGGACGGCATTATGGTAACAAATTGCAATGGAAACATACTAAGAATGCTAATGATAAAATAGCCATTCCTGAGATAGCAAATATCAGAGACAATCTTAAGCCACTACGGCTTCTAAAAGTTTTTGAAGCTCTCAGTTCTAATGCCGTTCAAACTAGAATTGTTCGCCCTTCACAGAAACGACAAAGGTTGTTATGTCCCTAACCCTCATTGGGAATCTTACAATCTGCTGTTAATGTTGCTGTTATTTTCCATTTTGTTAGGAAAAATGTTGGCGGGAATAGATTCCTTCCTCGCAACGTATTAAATAGATAATTGCCATAACTAAAAGAAGAAAGCAAAGAATAATTACGTAATAAGCCATTTATGGGAACATAAATGATGCTCTTATTCTTTCCCGCAGCAGGACTACAATTTGTCTTCGCGTTAGTATTCATCTATATTCCTTGACGTTAATTTGTCCTTCGCCTCATCTTTTTATTTTCTTGAATGAGACCGAATGTCGCACGACGGCCTACGGAAAACGGCGGAAAAATCAGCATAGATAAAAAGGAGTGGAGAGGCGGGTGGCGGGTGAGAAAGGTAAAGGTTACAAATTACTGCAAACAGCAAAGTAACGGCAAGCGGTGTTTAGTTTAAACAGTGTGTCGATATAGGAAGAGTTAGGATGAGGTGACGTGAAAGAAAAGCAAAAAAATTGTTTAAGAGTGCATAAAAAACAAGAGTGTGAAAAGGAACAGTGTTTCTGTTACTTTTATTGTATTTTTACAAGCTCGTAGACTTGTGAAGTATAGATAATAATTAAATGAAATGGGAATTTCGGAAAGGAATTTCAATTGTTCGGTACATTAGCCCTCAAACCATGAAAGGCACAACCTTATAACTTTACACCCTCATAAATGTTAGGCTCTCCCCTTGTTTTTTTCTTTTTCACACTCCTGGCTATCACAGCTTTGGAACAAACCTTCTTGGCTCGGAGAAAAATAAACGGAATTATGTGTCCTGAAACCCTGAGGTGATCACTTTTACTTCTACTTGTGACGATCCTTACAACATTTATATTTATGCCCTTTTCGTTTAGTGGAAAGGACGAAAATGGGTAGAATGGAAATGGGTTTTGCGTTTCACTAAAAAAACAAAGACCGCAAATTACCTAGAATACTTCATTTCTTTGACCAATCTTCTTCCGCTTTTATTTTTCTTTCAACTACTACTGAAATACAAACTTTATCCTTCACACTATAATCGTCTTGTATCACTTAATTTGTAGTACAAAAAAGTTAAAAAATATCTCAATTTCAATTTAAAAATGTTTGTGTTTTATGATGAGTCCGCGTTTAAATTTTCGCCCGACCTTTTTGCTTTTGTTTAATATTCGGTAACATAACCTTTTTAAAACTCGATTATTTAATTCGTTGTATGTGCTTTTGTTGCTGCCGCGCATATCGAACAATGAACAAGTATTGAAATGATTAAGCGTTGCTAGCAATTTCAGAAAGATAAAGTGTTTGCTTTGGTTACAAACAAACATAATTCGAAGTTCTGGCGCGATATATTTATGTTGGTTGCTGTTTTGTTTAAAAACGGAGGGTGAACCAAATTATCTGTTGGTTGATAAGGTTGTTGGTTGATAAGGATATCTTAATCACATACCCTTTACCATATTTTGAAGACTCTTTATTAGAATAGTCTTTTTTATCAGGCATTTTAACCAGATACAAAAACGTTTAATGATTTACGAAAATTATGGACGTTATGTGCGGCACTTGGAACATACTGAATTACAATGACTTCTTATTAAATAATTTCGTTTAATTTATATAAAACTGTAATATGCTTACTGTAATGTGTTTACGACAATAGAGAGTGTGTAGTCAATGCGGTAAGTCAATGAAAGTAATAAACAAAACAACAAGATCTAATGTTTCCAATATTAACGGTTTAATTAAATTTTAGTATTATTTTAGTTATCCAAATGTCGGGATTTGAACAGTTGGTATGCCGTTTGCACGTCTCAAACTTAAACAAGCTTTGTTCAATTCAACTCATTGTTCAAATCATTAGGTTAGGCTTCATCTCCATATATTTTCATCACTTTCCCTTAAATGCGCTTTCTTTTGATCAAATTTTATTCTTCTTCCTACTTTTCGTCTCGTCTCATCGTTTCATTTCAACTGATTCTATTCAAAAAATTAGCACGTAGAAGCATACAACATTATTATACACATATTTATTTATTAGTAATTTGTTTGGTCTCCCATCCCTCAAATCATGTCCTTTTATAATTAATTCTCTCACTGTTTAATTTAACTTCATTCGACTTTTTCCTATCTTAGATTTTCTGATTTATGGATTCTAATCCCATTCTGTTCGAACAATATTTTTTGTCCTCTTCCTTTCTTATTCGCTTCTAAACGCAACACCTGAACACATGGCTCTTCTTATTACCATTTTTGTTTTTGGTTTTCCTGTGTTTTGAATTGGATGCTCTCCAATTTTTCATTTTCTTTTCACCCTTGTGTTCTTGTTCAAAATTGTTGCTGCTAATTTGAAGAATTTTACCATCTTTCTATATTTGAACGAAAATAATTTGCCCTGAAATCTTTTATTTTCGACATCGCACAGACGGTTCAATCCTTGCCCAACGATCCTAACGTACCGAGTTCCTTTGGCTTCTGTCGTGGTCTATCTCTTGCCTCTCGTTCACTCTGTCGCTCTCACAATTTCTTTGCGAATTACACTTTGCCCCGGGACGTATTTCTTCACAGTGTTTGGAGATATGTTTTTAAATCGGCAAAGAAATGATTTTAAAATATTTGGCGAAAAAATGTAAAAAGATAAAATCCACAAGAAAACCTTCTGAAGTATTGAGGAGGATATAATCATCGCTAATGGGTCCTTTAAAGTGTCTGAAATGGTGTCTATAAGCCAAATATTATGAAAAGAATGCAGCGGATATGAATACAAATATATGAAAGCAGAAAATTCTAACATAGTAGAAAACACGACCAATAGTCATCTATTTGGTTTCCTTTTTATCAAAAACATCTACTCCACCTTCCGTATGATTATGAAATTGTATGCTCTCGAATAAGTTTTCCTGATTTTGCTTATCGAAACTAGGCTGATGATAAAATTCACTGAGAAATACTGTTAATTTATTTTTCCGCCCCACGTATAAAACCAACACATTTTCATTTGTAAGCGCAAATCATGAAGAGAAAATGTATATAATTATTTCTGCACACTCTGAAGCAATGCAACAATTACTCTTTCGAAGATCTTCAACAATGGTAATTTTCTATCGAAGCAACTCTTGAGCTAATTCGTAAGAGGTTAAAAAGTTGCCAGCGGTAGAGTTGTGGCCATAGAATCCCTGCAGTAGATAGAAAGCTACTCGTTTTCCCTGTACACATACATTGGCACATATTGTCGAAATTTGCTGGACATTTTCCTGATGGCTTAGACATGCGAGTGTGAGCGTGAGCAACCCTACCCCTCAACACCTTCAAGATCTATTTTCATCATAAATTCAATACTCACCACCCCTAAAGTTATAGTCATGATTCGTTTCCTTTATATTTCAAATGAATTGACACTACCACCTTCTTAGAGATTAGTACTAAGCGTTAAACGAATACCTTCTGGCAGCGAAATAATATATTTTTAAAGTCAGCGCTTATCATTTTCTTTAAATGCGAATGCGAAAGAAATTTTCGTCTTGTACAGACAAAAAGAGTGAAGACTTGAAAAAATTCAATATAGTTCATTGCTCCCCGAATTATTTCATGAAGAGGCGCGTACACATACACACTTTCCTACACACACACAGGCGCAAACCTAACTTTACAATCCTCTTTAAGTTTGGCATTGCTGGCTAAGGGAAAGCAAAAGTGAGCAACGAAAAAAATGGACATTATTATCCTGGAAGGTAGTGTTTTCCCACAATAAGAGAATACAAGAGGAAAATCTAATTTGAAAATAAACGAATCACAACAATGTATGGGTCGAGGTCATGGGATCACATTTGTTTAAGTGAGGGTAAATAAGAAACGAGCGGACGTACGGAAGGTAAGAAACGAAAGAAACTGCAAATATCCAAATGATTCAAGGATCCAAATTTATTGAACAAATGAAAAAGTGCCTAAGATTTCAAAGGACGGCGTGAGCAATTTAATGAGCAAATAAACGAATTCAAAGGGAGAGGATAGATTGTTGTCGATATTATTACCGGTACAGGAGGTGTTACGAAGAGAAACGTGAACAAGAGAAGAGGGCAATAAATTACTATCTTGATATTTATTTATGCGCGACAATCGAAGCAAAAGTAAAATAAGAAAAATAACTCATTGAGGGCCAGGTAAAGCATTCGTCAGACATGGATTCCACGGACTAACGGAACATGTTCCGTGGAGTAAATAAATAGGAATGATTGCGAAGAGGAAGATGAAGAAGAATAGGTGAATGCCAACGGACAAGTGTGGTAACGGTATCAATGTCATCTGTCTTACAACAAAGGAAACCATCATATGCTAAAGGGAGTAAGGCAGGGGCAAAAAAACACAACAAAGGCAACAACAAAAATGGGTTAATGTAAAAGAAATGTAAATCAGAATTAGGGGAGGGTCAAACGCTGAAAAGGTTATGGAAGGACGAACCAAGAAAACTGTGAGAGACAAGGAATGGAAGTAAGTAAGACGAAAAGTAAGGAAAGACGAAAAGGGGAAAGAAGAAAGGTGGGAAGAGAGAATGAAAGGAAAGAGGGGGGAAGTGTAGGTGTATGTGAGAAGAGACTGTGAGAAAAAATAAAATACAGGGAGATAAATACGAAACAAAAACCTGCGTAAAAAGCGTAAGGTGTGAAAATAACTGGGCCACTACACTGCCACACAGAACACTACATTTCTGTATAAACACAGAAGGGATCAAGGAAAATAAAAAAGCTGCTTATTGAAATCACAAAAACTGCATGGGCGTTGACATTCTACCTTCGATTTCGTTTCTGATTTCAATTACCTTCGGAATTTTTTAAACCTGTTATCATTATTATAATAATAATAATAATAATAATAATAATTATTATTATTATTATTATTATTATTATTATCATTATTATTACTATTGTTTTTGTTGTTATTGTTGTTATCTGCAGTTACCCTGATTATAGTTATTAATAAAAAGGTAATACAAAGTAAATTGAAATAATAATGTATTTACTGCAGTTTTCAAGAAATATTCAAATAATAAACAACAGGATGAAATTTTAATGAGATTTTTCGTGGCCTTGTAGTTCTTTTTCTTCTTCAGCATTCCTCTTAATACGGAGCGGATGATGCTACAGGGTTTGAGAATGAATTTTGGATTTACGAGAGGTGTGAGGTGTTGAAATCTTTAAGAACAAAAAATCCCGAAAACTTTTAATGAAGATTTTTTAAATTATCAGAAAACTTTCGTTCATCAAATTTCCACTTAATTTACTTAATATTAACCTCCACCCTCTAGGAGTCCTTTTTGAAAGATGGAGCTGCATGGCACTTCTAAAATTGCTGCTGGAATTCAGTATTGTAACAGAGTGGTTAAAGTGATTAAATTCCGATTATTAAATAAATGATTCAGAAAGTCAATAAACGGTGCAAATGTGGCAAGGAGCAAACAAAAATAAATCTTTCCTTTCATGGCATCACTTACGTGTTCAAGGAATACGTACAAATTTAAGGATTGCATTACAACCTTTCAGTGAAGCTTCCAACAGTCACTCATCGCTCTGAAGGTGGGAGAAGACGTTGCAAGTAACGCCTGAAAAAATTGAGGTAGGTATTTTGTGAAAAATCGTTGAAGGTATTTTGTGAAGACCTACAACCGCGAAATAAGAGTAACTTACCGTGTATAACGCGAGATGTAGCGCAGCTGATTACAAAGCAACTTGAACAATTTATTTGTCGGTTGGGCGATTGGGTGGATGGTCGAACAGCCGATCCGTCAACCTCTCAAACAATTCCATCCTCACTGTATCTTATATATTTTTGGCTTTATTTTTCAAGTTTCAACACAAAAAAGAAACATAATTCGGTTGTTCCCGTTCCTGGCCGACCCAGTAATTTTTCTTGTGGCATTTTCAATGACAATCGCCTATTCAAGTCGCCAGTATTCAAGTATATTATTGAGAGTTTTCTGGCAACTTCATCTCTTTTCTCGTCTTTTCCTTTTTATCATCATCACTTTGCTTCCCAACTATTTCTTTTCATATTTGTTTCAACTAATGAAACCATGCTGTTTTCCACATTTCACTGTAAGCCAATCATAAAATCATCGTAAGCTTCATAACTTTTTTTGATTTTTATTATCGTTTTTGTTGGTGGTTTACTTAGCCAATTAATTCCTCCTAACCTTTCCCTTCCACTATTCTAAACTAGCATACATTCAACATCGAATCATACGGTTTTTTGTTATGTGTGAAAATTGGAAGTTATACCAAACAACAATAATTAACATAATGATGAGGCTATGTCTATAAATGTTCATATGCTTATTAAATAACAATAAATAATAACACACAAATCTGTACATACTGGATATCATTAAAAGATATCACCACTGGATATGACTGACTGTTTTATAAATTACAAAATAACCAGCACGTAATGATAAAAAATGATTTAATGATCAAAAAAAATTTTGTGTATCATTAGTACTGAATAAATTTCGTAACTTATATGATGTCATTTAATCCAAAATGGTACCAATTATTTCTTTCTTATTTTTCCTCATGTCAGAAACTGTTTCCATTAAATATCTTCTTGGTTTTGTGATTAAGTCAATGATTAAACTAAAAATACATTTATTTCGACAGCTCGGGCTTATTCATCGAATTTAGTTAGAGCTTACGGCTTAAGGGCTTAATATCATCCCGGATGTCTATCATCCATCTTAATTTGGTACCAGCATGAAAAAATTTCTTAGATTAAAAAAATGCTTAAGAATGAAATCAAGAAGAGGGGAAGGAGGGTAGATAATTGAACACACAGCAAATCGCATAAACAGAAATGATTGAATATTAAACGAAAGGCTATCATTCAACTGGGAGGATAATAAAAGAAATTGGTAATGAAGGGAAAGATGTATTCACAGACACACACACACGGGTGCGTGTTTCATGTCTGCATCTAATGGAAGGGAAGAAAACAGTTGTTTAATTCTATAATAATATAATAATATAATAAACATATAGCTTGTTGAATATAATTAAGCATTTGCTCGAACTCGTATGCGTAATTAAAAGCACTATATATTATTATATATTATGTTTGGGTTGACCGTTTTTTAATTATTTTTTCAAAGTTTTTGTTCTCAAAATTGATTTCGATTTAGAACTCGTAATATTTTACATATCTTCGGCTCGTAGTAAATGATTATTTTCTATTTTTTTTTTTTTTTTGACGTTAGCTAAGTTTGGTGGATTTGGAGACATTCAAATAAAATTTCATAATTATTAAGAGATTAATTATTTCTTTAAAAATATATAAATATTACACATCTGTAAATTAGTGTAATATCAGCGCATTTCCAAAGCATACCCGATTAGATAAATTTTAGACCGTAAATTATTGTCACTACACACCTAAGTGCACCGCCACACTAACACATATAAATGAGTTGCTCATGCGTTGTTTTTTACACATGTAAATGTTTGTATATAATCAGAGTTATAAGTATTTAGATTACCGAACCTAGAAGCCACCAAAATTAAGGGGACAAGCTGCAAATATCGACTAGAGCTTTCATCTTGAAAGAAAAAGCAGAGTTCTCACTGAACATTTCTAAACGAAAGGAAAACAATTTCATGTGATGAAGGCCACCGCAATTTATTAGTTTGATTACTTTACATTAATAACAGCTGATACTTTCCTCTTATTCCATAACCCTTTAGTGCAATACGAATCATTCGGAGGCATGCTGCAGTGAAATGAAACAGCAATAATAAGAACAAAAACAATAGAGACAAGGCGCAAATTTTCATCTGTCAGATTGCACTCGCACACACACATTCAAAACCACACACAGCATTCAGCGTCAGTTGAGAGGGATAGCATTTCAACAGCTAGGCTTCGACCTTGGGTTACACTTCGGCTTGGGCTGCTCTCTCAACGACTCGCCAGATGTTCTTTTGACCGATGAAACATAATGAATTTGTAAAAGTTCAGAATAGAAGAGAAGCTCAAAATAAGCTTAGGCACTAATCATCATTTGAAATAATTTCATTTTCTAAAGGATATTGATATTTTCTGTAACATACTTTTCTGGGCTTCTTGCGTTTTTTTTTTTTTTTTTTTTTGGCATATAAAATTGTGCACGAAAGAGGAAAAACATATTCTTCAAATCTGTCCCAACCACACACATGCACACATGTCCATACCGAAGGAACAAAAAACTAGCACAGTAGCATACGAAGAACTGAATTTTCTTCTCCCACTCCTTAATTTTGACTTTCTTAAATTTTTTTTAATTTGTCGAACATTTGGAACAAAATATTTTACGATTTTAGCGAAAACCAAACGATGAAGTTATCTAGGCACTGCCACCGAAGCTAATGTAGAACAAATTTCGCATAAAAAGCAATAATCATCTGCATTCATGCAAAGTCACGTACTGGCAAAGAAAATGCTACTAAAAATTATGGCGTACGCAGTGAATATTCAAAAATTGATCACCATCGAAATGCCAAAATTTTTATATTCCTGAGGTGTAATTCGTTTCCGCAACTGACACAATTTTTTTCAAAATTTTAAATTGAAATTAATAATAATATTCTTTTGCTGTGAGTCAGAGGAGACCTACAAGACACCTCAATTCGACATTGCCAGAGTGCGAAGACTGTTCTTATGAATGCTCGACACCAAAATTGTATGCACCCACTGAAAAACCAGTGCTGTGGTGAATTCTATTCATGCTGCCTGAGTGTGTGCATACATATGTGTGTGTGCGTGTGTGTGCGAATCCTTCTGGTTGCTGAAGTTACTATAGTTGTTTATAGCCAGTTTTGGCAGAGAATGCAGAGAAATTACAATTAATGAGAAGAGATGAATGCCGTTATGAATAGTAAATGGCGAGGCAGAGAGAATAAAAGTTAGACTTTAGTAGCAAGCAAGATAGAGAGATTGAGAGAAGGAGAGTGAGAGAGTAGAAGGATATTAACGTGGTGGGTTCAGTTGGGAAATATGCAACAGTTTCTGTTGAAATTTGTTAGCACAGATAGACGGATTTATATGTTACTAAAAGACAACAGGTACTCGTTCTCGTTGATTCTCAATTGTTTTCTTGAGTAAATTTTTACATACATTTTTTTGAAAATGTTTTAAATGTTTTCAATATTTCCACCTATTTTTTCCACCACTACTTTATTTTAATTGTTTCATTATTTTGATACTTTATTTAAAGCATCTTCCTCTTCGTTGGAAAAGCTTTTTTGTTTTGGTAAATTTTCCCAATATTTTTCGGAGGAAATATTTATACCTCAAGCAAAGAATGCATTTCTAACCTTCTGGTGATTTTTACCTATGTGGCGAATTAGGCTTCTATTTCACCATCATCGACCACCGCTCGGCTTCTACCGAAGAGAGGCTATGAAAAATTGCTTACTCTAGTAAGAGAGCTCTCTTACGTTGGTTAAATTGAATTTACGGAAAAGTTTCCGATGTATCTATTATAAATATTAAAAAGACTCAGGCGTATTTGGCTTCTCCCATCGTACTCACCACGCATGCTGCTGAATTAAGTAAATTCTTCTAAATATCAGCCCTCAGCCTCCACCAAAGTTCTAAAGAAAACGATGTGAGAAAATTTACTTCTTGGATTAGCATTTATTTATAGCCGAGAATTCAGCATGTGGCAAACATTTTGATTATAGAATACCATAAGCCGCTGAAATCTGAAAGACTGAAGCCGTTGAAATCTGAAAATCGGTCCATACAGACCGACCATGCAATGCAGACAGACCATACAAACCGACCATATTATCGGCAGACGGTAAACAAATTAAGATTGTTTGACCAAACGCAGGAAAATACTGATCCCGTCATAAAAATTTGCGGACTATTAGTCCCTTATAGTTCAAGTAAAATTTTTGCACAGAGAAAAATTTTTCGCATTCGAGACCTGAATAAGTAAAAAGCAGAAGTCTGCAGAAATCGGACAAAAGCAAGATCACCCAATTCTGAACCACTGTGAACGGGAGGTCAATAAAATCGCTCACGAACCGAACGGCCCTTCATATTTTAGTCGACGGAAATGATAGTCTCTTTTTTACTGTGTCTTGCTTCATTATCTAAGCACGTTTTTAATTTATTGCAAGAATTTTATTTGTTACGCGATGATTTTATTTCTTCAATTAATATTAATTATATCTCAGACTTTTGGCCTCAGTCACTCTACTTTTAAATTGATACGCCATTTATGAGGCTGAATAAGGGTTAAGATATAAAAGAGGGCGTTTGTCATGGAGTATGAACCAAATATTTGTTCAGAGCGATGGAGCAAAAAAAACTATTATAGCCCAACTAAAGCAACATATACGAGAACAAAAACGATAGCAAGGGTTTCTGTGGTGGTTGCAATTAGGAACAACCACCTCAATGGTGCGAATGAGCCTCATATGGCCTTCTAAAAGAACTACCGCAGGCAGTCTGGGCATTAAGAGGTAGTAGAGGCGTTGAAGATTGTTATTATATTGTTAGTGGTTATAACTGTTAGAGGCAATAGTTGTCACTGACGCTATCGTCATTAGACTAATGCACAATAGAGTCTGCCAGCAATATTCTAACTTTAAGTACTTTAAAAATATTCTGATTTTCATGCTCGAAGTTTTGACACTTCGAGAAGGGAAAAATAAGTATTTTCAGTTTTGGATATTTTGATATTTGCAAGTCGTGCATCACGCACACACACACGCATCCGTGTAAACACTTACTTAATGACGCGTAAGTAAAAAGGAAACAACTCTGCAGCACGAGACGTTTTCTTGTTTCTCTTCTCCCTCTCCTCTTTCACCGTTACAGAATAAGAACAAAATATTAGAATTAAGTCTATCACTCCTCGTCTTGGCATCAGCAAAAAAATCTGTAGGAAAATATAACAACTTCTAGAGCGGCGAGACGTTTAGCGTTTGTCAGAGCTATGAGCGCCAAGAGAATGAGGAGGTGAAACTATCTCATATTGGGAAGTATTTACCGTTTACCTATCCATCAAGTGCAATCGAATGTTAAAGCCTTTCGAGAAAATACTCAAGACATGCTTTTTCCCTTCTTCCCACCGCCCTAATTCCCTACTTCGTCATCTATCCGAGTACTCCAAGGATTCGGGTGTTTCGTTTAGCAAATAATTCGACTTATTTTGTGCTTTCTTTTACATTTTCTTTTTATGCTTCCCCTTTCTGCTTCCTTTTACTCTTGCTCTATTCTTCTTTCTTGAATATCTTTCTGACTTTGACAATCTCTGGCTGCTTTCTATTTCTCCGTCTTACTTTACTTTATCTTTCCGTATTCTTCTTTCTATTTTTCCCTTCCTTTTTCTAACTGCACTCATGTGTTCGCAACAAAGCCATTCATAAGAAGAAAAACAACAAGGCGATGTGCATGAGTGCAACATTATTAATTCACACGTGAACCAAACATAGCTAGCAACATTATACGGACTAACAGGAAGTACGCAGCAGCAGTAACCCGCTATAACGGTGATATCACCAACTCGTCTAACATTTCCCTTACCTTTGTTTCCTTGGTCGTTCCATTATTGTTGCCTTTTTTATGTACGGCAGTCTTGTTATTCTTGTTGTTGTTGTAATACATAAATGTCTAAAAGGTAAACAGCATCTGTAAATCTTTGACTGACTGTCTAACTAGTGGTACTATTGTCGCCAACAGTTTCCGGCGGCGCTGCTGGTTTTGTACCACGCTTTCCTTCCCCCCTTAAAAAGCATTTCTTAAGTTTCTGAGTGTCTCTGCATCTTATGACTTTCTTGATATTTCCGGTTTCATCGTAGAGACAATGCCCTTCTTCTTGAGCTTTCTTTTGTATGAAATATAGTTGTTGTTGTTGCCATTATGTTGTTATCATGTTGGTGATAACATAATATTGAAGTTTTGTTATTGTTGGTGTCGGTGCCTTTCTGTTACTGATGGCCATATTTTACCATATTTTTAAATATTCTAGAGGTTCATCGTCCACAGAGTGGTTTTCATTAATATCATCCGACAGTTCTTTATCTCTCGTCGAAACGAAATTTAGCTCATTGCTAAGCTTTGACACTCTTTTTAGTTTACATAAATTTCGATATGAAATCATTATAGAATCGGATCAGAAATCACTTCGAAAATAATAAAAATACTATATTCTATGAAGCAGATATTAAATCGATTTGATCAAAGCCAAACTCACTTTGAAATTTGCGCTGGAGTCAATTCAAATTGATCACGGAATCCGACACATGGAAGCAAAAAAATCGAACGAGAGATGGTTTGAAACTTAGATGGTTTGGAACTTTGGAAGTGTTCAATTGAAGTCAATTTAAGTATGAGTTAACTAAAGTCAAAAGCGTGGTTTGTAGCCTAGTTGATGTCGATGTGTGTTCGACTCGATTAGGGTATGTTGCACGTGTATCCACGGAGTGGATAATCTGTTGCGTATGCAGAAGCCAGCCCAATGAAAGTTGTTTATTTTAAACTCATTTTTTCCTCCTTTTGTGATGCATTAAAAGCGTATTGACCGATATAGGAGAGTGAATATATTCTTTCGATTCGGCTAAAGATGCTACTTCATTTCCTCAACTGACAAAATTACATAAATCCTTATGGGGATCGAAATAAAAATTTGATTTCTAACTTTGACGGCAATAAAACTGTCGTTGGGCCTTTTTGGTATATTTGTTCATACATTTTTTGTTGCTTTTACACTTTGAATTGAACTGCTGTTGAGGATTCCTTTCGGATGTATTAATTTAACGCCACACTTCTTCTTACTACCTTAACTTGAAGTTTCGTCTCACTGCCCAGTGTCCGTGTAATGATTAATGCTGTAAACTATCACGGAGCAGAAAAAAGCAGCTTCAAGTTAGTTGGGCAAGGACATGTTCAATGTTAAATTAATAGAGGGGTGCAACATCTTCGAGCAGGAAGTTCAGAAAGAAATGTAAAAGCAAAACAAATTTATAAACAAACACAAGGACGAACAAGAACACTTGCTACCGGCAAAATTAGAATTAGCTCAAAAGCAAGACGCAATTTATGGCAACAAAATGGAAATAACTTTTTTCCTTACCTTCCATAAAGCCCATGCAATTTTGCTAGTTGAGAAAATGAAATTGCATCTTGGTGGCCTAGCGCCGTTCAACGTTTAATGATGCCACAATATCTGCCTGACGAAAATAAGTTCTCGTGAGCATTAAGGGCGACGAAAAGATACGTAACGAATTGTTTTATGAAACGGTTGTTTATGGTGTTCGTTGGCACGTTGCATTGCGTTGGTGCAGATTGCTTTTGGAACGTCTCTCTCGACCCTGTTAGAATAAACTGCCATTAAATTCAAGCAGCTAAGATGGCTCTCGTTAACGGTTGAATAAACAAACATACACAACGCACTCGCACACCCAAACGGGCGCACGTAGAACGCAAGCACATTCAAGCAATTCAAGCAAAATCAACAACAACACTAATGATAATTATGAATAATGACGACGTCGTGTTTAATTCTCCCTCTCCTTCCACTTGTTCTTCGCTTTCCTGTTCTATATTACACAGTGAAGCCTTTCCTTTTCTTAATTCTCGCTGAACTTCCATTAAAAATTCCCTGTAGTTAAGTCATACTTGGCCACCCTAACACATCACCGTAAACAACCAGCACTGGCGCCAGCAGTGACTTGAAAAAACGGTGTCTAAAGGTGTCCTTAACTTAGTTCAGGAATTATATACACACATGCGCATATATGCACATACACGCCCAAATAGGCACTTTCTTTTCCTAGATGTTTCGAACTACTTAGCTTTGTCGCGTACTGAACGAAGTAGCTGTTGACTGGCGGGAGGATGCCGCATACTACAACGAGTGGACTTGAGGGAGAATTATTACTAAAATAAATAAAAAGCAACAATACCGTCGAATATTTCATTAGGACTTAAGTGGCTGCGTCACGATGAATTGTCAGCACCAAGGAAAGGACTAGCTCGTGGAGAAAAGAACTTTGGCAACGTCTGCTGTATCGCTACTGCGAATTAACAACCCAAGAATAATAAGATGAAGAACGTATTGTGTTTGATTGTGTTTGCTTTGATGCTCGTGTCGCGCGTCGCGTTTGCATACCGCCAGATGGTGCGCACAAGAATTAATTAAGGTTAATCCTTAATGAAAAATTGAAGTATGGGAAGAATTATTAGATGGAGCATGCCACTTAATAGGGTGACGGTGAAGTGATGATGATGGTTAAGTGGAAGGATAGGGAAGAGTTGGCTTTGGGAATTGTGAAATAAAAGCCAAAGCAGTTTTCAAAAGCATTTAAAAAAATTTGAAGTAGCTGATATTAAAAATGTAATAAATATTTTCAACTGAATTTTTTTAACACGAACCCTTTGGCAACAATCTCTGCCGGTCATGTGTTGACATAATAAATCTTATCATAGGGATGATAACTCCTAGCGCAAAAGATTTAATTAAGGCAGTAAAAGAACTGAAAATATTGAAGGAATTTAGAAATGTTTGCAAACCTATAGCCAAAATATATAAGAAGTCAAACTAAATTTCAAAATCCGCTTCTCGTTTTTAATACGCCGATATCTATCGTTAATGGATTACTAATAAAGGCTTTATGGTGTATGGTTTATTAATCGCTTATGAATCAATTCAAACTGAATTCTCACAAATGTATTCCCGATGGCTTTTTACCTTCAAAAGCCTTTCGAGGTCGTTTCTAAAAGATGAGTGGGTTACACTCGGCAACCGCTATTCCAACTACGAGTGCTTACAATCATATCCACTACATGATATTAAGTAATCTTTGCAGGTTTTGCTGAGTCTTCCCTCAACCTAGAAGCGCTTACCAGAGCTTGTAGCAATCCGGCAGCGTAAGTGCATTTGTGGTAACGCGTTTAACCCATTTACAATGCTACCACATCGTAGGTCATTGGATATATAAGAAATCTTGCGGTAAGAGTGAATGTATTTGCATATTTGAGCAAATATTCGTTAACTAATAAAACACTAACCGATCAGAAGCAATCCGCTACAAGCGAAGTTCGTTGAAAAAGTACTTAGATTTATTATCTTTTATTTTCTTTTCTTTTTTTTTATTATCTTTTTACGGAATTTCGTAAAATTTTCAATCATCACTTTCAAGCATCATTCGTTGCTTTGGTTCATTTAGTTTAGGTTCTTTGGTGACTTATCCTTTAACGAAATCTTAATGCATCGTTTATTATTAATTTATACAACAGGATATGAGCTTGTGTTTGTGTGAGCGAAATTGAATTTCTGGACTTTAAAATGTTGGAACAGTTGGAAAGCCTATATTTGTATGTATCTAATAGTTCTCAAATATATTTCAATGTTTTCTGAGGGTGAGCTCGGATAAGTAAATGTTTGAAATATATTTATTTTAGTTCGATTAGAAAACAGTTCGGTAAGACAGATTTAAATTGATTTATGTATGAATTTTTAGGAGTGACATCACTTCTAATATAATTAATAATACCTTACTTCTAATACCTTCAAATACGTCTTCATATAATATTATCTTTGCTACAGATAATAATTTCAGCATATCTATTCATCTCTATATTTTCATTCTCGAATTTTATCTCTTTTGTAGCTTTCATCTCGTTTATCGTAATTTGATGGTGGCATTGACGATGATGTTACTGCCCTTACTCTCGCATCGGTATCAATTAGTTTAATTAATGCTTAAATTTCCGTGTATACTATATACTACATTATTATATCTGAATACAAGCATCCGCTCTTATATC
The DNA here is from genome assembly GCA_963966595.1 of Physocephala rufipes. Taxonomy (NCBI): domain Eukaryota; kingdom Metazoa; phylum Arthropoda; class Insecta; order Diptera; family Conopidae; genus Physocephala; species Physocephala rufipes. The sequence continues at coordinate 35,462,080 of OZ016502.1, read as the reverse complement.
GAGGCTGTAACTAAAGCTAAAACCTTTCGTCATCCATTAGTTAAGTAATGAGATTTCGATACCGGAATATACGATGCAATCCATATAAACATTTTCACACAGGACGCACGCATGTATGTGTTATCTCGAACTCACCTTAAAAGATATTAAATAAATATGTGTACGGGATTATGTTCATTGCTTGTTGCCATTAGAGTATTAACATTCTTCTTCTTCCGCTTTTTCCACCTCTTTCTTATAATCACCGTCTCTGCTTACTTTTCATTCTTCTTTACCTTTTTTTGTACTCAATTTCCGTTTCAGACTTTCCATCAAGTCTATCGAACATAAGTACAGGAAAAACGATATTTCAAAGAGGACGCAAGGATTCTATGGATTCTCACTTTTTTAAGAAGATCTCTTTTCTGTCATTGCCTTAACTTTTTTAAGTTCAAAGAATTTATCATTCTTGTAAATACCCTAACTCTTAAATTGTACAATTCTTATCTAACACGTTTTTAAGGCTTTATATAATTAAAAATATATGTTAAAATTACTTAAGAGGAGATTGTTAATCAAATCACGCCACAGACTAAATCAAATATTCAAAATTTTTCTCGAAATATCTTCCTAAGTTATTCCACTTATACCCATTATGAACGTAGATAGTCCTTTAATATTTTTAAAGAGCCTTTCTCTCATAGTTTCTCGAATAGTAAGCGTATGGGGCTTAGCCTGAGCTCCCGCTCTTTACTTATCTTATTCATTTCTTCAGTTTTAAACTTTATTCTAGAGCTTTTACGTCTCTGTGAAGATTTGTGATATTCCAGATCACAAAGCTAGGTATTTATCCTTAGCTCACTGAACACATACGAATACATAACGAATACATAACAGTTCCTCCCTGGCTCTTTACGAGTATAATCGAAAGTCAGTAGACAGTAACCAACGCGGACGATGTATGCGACAAAACCAAGAATAAATATTCGTCGAGTTTATGAGCAAAAAATTTGATGCAGTTGCTTCTTTTTTTTTATTGTTGCTGGGATGAATAGGTGTGAAGATGCTTGTTTCGGTTTTTGTACTTTCCGAAGAAAAATTATATCATAAAATATTTCTTAACCGCTCTTTTCTATAATTCGCGAAGGAAACTTTTTGATCCTACTAATGCTTTCGCTTTTCTATTGTTGTTGTTGTTTTTTGTTGTTGTTGTATTCGCAGAGTTATCTTCAAGAGTTAGACATATTTCTGCTCAAAAAACTATAATGATGGTGATACTACACGAGTATCACCTAACATAATTTTATACCCACAAACAACGAACACATTTTCAACAACTTATTTATGTTTATAACACAAGTATAACACACATATTTATGTACGGCACTCGAATTTTGCATTTAGTTTATTGGATTTTTGATTTAGTAGTTTTATGTGTGTTTGAGTGTATATGCTGTGCGTAAGGTGGCGTCGAGGTTGATGTATGTGTCTATGACTGGGCAGTATTTTATCGTACGTTCTGCGTTGTTTATACGTTTACCATATCACTTACCGCACCATATTTTGTCCTCTAAAGAGTGAAGAGCCCTGGGAGCTGTGCCAGTAATATTAACGACCAAAAAGGAGATCCAAAGAAAAAAATAACAATGTCATTAAAAAGAAAATTTAGCTTCAACCAGGTCTAGCTTCAATTTTCGAAAAACGTGTGGGAAGTAAGAGAACATCAACTCTCTATAGCTCTACTCCTGGGACAGGAAATTTCTTTCCCCACTCCCTTTCCGCCTTTCATGCTTCGAATTGTTAGACCGTTTCTCGTGTAGTGAATCATTTTCCCTTTTCGGTTAGCGAGGAAGGACTTTCTCGCCCTTTCTCCCATTCCTTCTCTATCTCTCTGGCTTTCTTCTCTCCTTTCGCTTACGTTTATTTATAGGTGAGTTTGCCTACAGGTTCGTCTATTTTTTGGACCCTAGGCGAGCAGCTAAACAATATATTTTTAAGCACTTCAACAAATGCAGGCTATTTCGGGCATAGGTTCTCTCAGTGCTTGCTTATCTCTCAATTGAACCATATATGAAATAAATTTTAATGAAAAAACGCTGCTTCCAGTCCGTCGATCGAGTTGAAAGAACGTAAACAATTTCAGGGCTACGAGGAAAAGTTTCTTCTTGGCAATATCTAAAAGTTTTTTGTTGCAAAACTCATTACCAAAGACTTTACAGAAGGAAAGAATACTTTAATTTTGAAGACGTTATGGAAGAATACTTTAACTTTGAAGACGTTATGGAAGAATAGATTTTTTTAAGGCAACGAATTTTAATTTTCTGATAATTTTCTCCTTCACTGAATTTATTAAAAATCAATTCCTAACAAATCAGACTATTAATAAACGTAGAGTTCACCAAGAAAAACCTGCCCAAAAAACATGCTTTCAAAATTTGAAAAAGAATCTGTTAAAACTGCAACAATCTTTAATGAAATATTCTTACTATTCTTCTATTTCTATCTATTCTCGTTCAATTTATTACTGTTGAGGAAAATTTTAACTAATCAACAACGGAAATAAATTCTGATGAATGTTGCGGTTGGATCCACTAGTAATGTCGGGGAGGTGGAGAAGAATAAAGCGATGATGGAGTATTCCGTAGAAATGATGATGAAAAAGAGAGGGAATAAATGTTTTTTGCAAGCTGTTATAATACAGCTTCCTCTTATCTGATTTATGTGCATCACTTACAGTCCGATCTCCTCCCCTGCTCTATCCTACCTTTCTACCGTCAAACTCTCTTCAAAATTCTTAGTTTCGTTTTTGATTTAATTGAAAATTCCTCAATCCCGCAATCAATACGGTAACTGCAGTCAATAAATAAATTGTGGAAAATGTGAATGTGTGTGTTTGTGTGTGCGTTGTGTATGTGCTGTATGTGTGTGGCTGTGTGAGAGAGATTATGTGTTTATCTATATATTAGCACTTGTTCGCATACAATGATACAAGCATGTATTCGGTAGCTCTTCATGAAAATATTAAATTCAGAATTTAATTTGTTTCACTCATTCTCACTCAGCTTCTTTTCCGCCTTCCCTATTTTCGATTTGCTTCATTTTTACGTCAGTTTTATTAAGGGCGAATGAACACACGAAAAAACGAAGGGACGAGAATGAGGAACGGAAACGATTCGTATAGCTCGTGAATTAGAAATTGTTTCCGAAGCGGAGCAGAAGCGCCGGTATGAAGCATGAAACTCAAATGAATAGCACGTCGCAACTGATATGCGATGAGAACCAAAAGCCATGGAAAATACTGCAAGAGATTTTACTGTGTGCGATTAATATTTTTCCTCGAAACGGCATCGTCGTCATCATCGCCAACGGTACCAGCAGCGCCCTCGTTGTCGATTTGGCTTCGTATTAAGTCATTTTCGAATAACTGAAATTTTCTTGATGGGGTGGTGAAGGTGTTATGGATGGTCTTCGTCTGCGAATATTGATGAGAGAGGCATAATGTATTGAAGCTTGTGGTTAATTGTATTTATTGAAAATAATATGAAGGAATGAATAATCTGTATTTTCCTTCTTCATTTGTTGCAATCCAAGCTAAAATTCAGCAAACACGGATGGATAGGGCGATACAGAGGACGCAGTCTAAAATATACGTTCAACGAGGCGTCGAATTGTTTGGAACTGCCTTAGAGAGTGGCTTTGCTTTGTATATCATTGCACACTCGCAGAAATGCATACACATATATACACAAAATATCGTGAGATGTTACACTGCAGCCGCGGCGCACGGTTGCCACCGTTAAGTCCTTGTTTCAATTATTATAAGCGTGCCTTAATCTAAATTAAAATCAATCTCGTTTGTTCCTCGTTCAAGCTGTGGGTTCTCGTAAATTGGCAACACTGCTTGTTGATGGAATACATTTTAGTGAAGCAACTGTGCACCTCCTCGTCGTCCAATAGCAGCACTGCCAGCCGCAGTGTGGCCAACAATTTGCATTGAATTCAGTTGAGCTTTCAGGGCTGTTCATGATAAAAATAAGTTAATAATTATCATAAGCTTAAAGCGAAATAATGGAATAAGGGAACTGGGGAGAGAGAGGGAGAGTGACCAAGAGAAACGTTCTACTGATCATTTTGAAGACAAAAGTTCAGCAACAATGAATAATTACCAGTGATATACGCTTACCAGATATTAATACTAAATTTAATTTGGTAACATCACTAAATAGTTTGGTAACATCACTTGGACGGCTATCGCAACCATTTATTAATCGGTAACACCACTACATAATTTTTAATTTTAGCTCAGATCATTCGATTCGTGACCTCACCTCCTCTCCCGACAAGTGTCATCCACGGTTATCTCAATCAATTCTCATTAAGCCTCCTAACAGCGAATTTCAAAATAAATTTGTTTGCAATTTGCGAACAATTTCATGAATTTGGGTTTGTGGCTACTACTTGGTCTCTCCATGTCCTTTTCTCTCTCTGTCATCTCCATCACTATCCTTTTTCTCCCCTTTCTACATGCGAACTTCGTTTTGCATAATTGGAGACACAATCGCGTGAAACGCGGAACTTTAATTATGCAGCGACAATTGAAGCGTAACCAGCAGTCATTGGTCCAAAAGAATGAGAGCGTGAACGATCAGGAGTGTGGGAGGAAGGAGGTGGGTTATGGGATATCAAATTAACGACACAAGGAAACACCGTTGGCGCGTTTGTCGTTGCGAATATGTATGTGATTGCGGTGGCGCAATCTATTGCACATAATCGTATTAATTTCTGATAAAAAGGACATCGCTACTTTGACAGGATGAAAAAAAAACAAACAAATAAACTATAACCACAGACGTAACGTAACATAGAACAACGCGATGAATGTCATGTCAGTGCAAAACATAAGCCAATCATTGGCTTTTTTTGCTACTACCGCTTAACATCCTAAAACAAACCTTTGCGGAATGAAAAAATGGATCAAACCGAACAAGATTTTAACATTTCAATATTTCATATTTATTTCTACATTTTTTTATTTAATTCATTCCTTATTCTTGTCATTTTCCTGTTATACACTGTTTTTGTGTTTGCCAATCAGAGTTTAAAATTTTGAAACAATACGTGAAATGACAACAGCAATATTGGTGTCACTATTGTTTTGTCTTCCTGCTGCTCAACAGTTGTTGCTGTTGACGTTCCCGCCGATTCTATAGCTGTTACAGAATAATCCATTATTTTTTTATTAGAACCGTCTGTCGTTTATTTCAAGCCATAAATTTTACTGTTACTTCAATCCCGGTTTGAATCTTTTTTCTCGCTTTAATTCTCTCACGTTTTAATACTTTCACTTTTTTCTTTTTTGGTTGATTTTTTATTTTTTCCTTTATAGTTTCCAATAAATTGAAATCAGCCAGTACGGCGGCGCAGAGTCCTGCGGTCATACATTTGTAGCGATTTATTAATATCCAGATGCAAATGTTGTTGCTGCTGACATTGTATCTGGTTATAGCTCGCTTCATGTGATGCTAATACCGTTGCTGTTGTTGCTGTTTTTGCGGCTTGTTTCTAAAAATATCAAATTTCAGCCTTAAAAAGGCTCCATTTTAGAACCTTTTTACCACTGATGGGAATGAAAATGGCAACCTTTGATGATAAACGAGCTCTAGTTTTAAATATTAGTTAAATTGTTAGAACATAATTTTAGAAATAGAAAAATGAGAAACAAGTAAATGGATAACTAACATGAATAAACATGAATAAACAAATAAATGAGTAAAAAATAAATACGAAAATATAATGACATGGTCAGCGACAGCCTAAGCAAAAACAAAATGAATCTCACAATTTTTCAAAAAGCATGTCCTCCTTTCTTTTCCTTCCTCCATGCATCCATGCACCCAAGCATCCAACAAGCTTTAAAGAGAATGCACTAATGCATGTTTGTAACACGACTAACTTAAAGCATAAACAAATGACAGGCTTTAGTTTGTTTATAGTAATGGATGGAGTAAATTTTCACTACATGCTAACTACATTTGTTCAAAACATACTCGCACATGCACGCAAATCAATAGAAACGTGAAGACTAGTCCTTCAGAAAATGTTTTATGCATACGCTTTCCAAATTTGAAACAGCCTTTGAGAGGTTCGTTAAACATTCATGCGAACCTCGAGTCGTTGAGTCGAGGGAGTAAATAAACATTGAACGTAATATACATGTCAAAGAGCTGGACGTACCTTCAGAGACTCGTGTACTCGCTCGATGATGCAAAGTCAAAAAGCCTCCACATTGAGTGAGGTGAAAATGCCAGCCATTGTCAATTTAATGAAATAAACAAACCCTGAAAGAAGTTATCACTAATGCGATACTATTTCTTCTTACCCCTTCTCCTCTTACCCCCTATCTCTTTTTTAATGGGCTGACTATGCTCATTTTTCGAGAGATAAATTCCTTTTGAAGGTTTATTATGGGTATATAAAATTCAGAGTATATACAAAATCAGTTTTATATATGCTTTAAAGGCTAAGAAAAGTAGGCATAGCTTTGGCCCGATTATGCATATTTTCAGTCCTAAACAAACTATTGTGACGAAGGAAATTTTTGCCAAATGATTTACACTAACTAATGCATTATTATCGATTTTTTGATCACGGTTAAACCTCCAACACTAGTTTGCCGGTGGCCAAGCACTAGCTTCCAATAACCAAAAGCAATAATAAAAAAGTGAATTGCCGACAATCGATCGAAAAGAGCCATCAACGAAAACTAAATTAACCACAAATTTACAATACGCAATTGCAACGTTGCGACAAATGTATAGTTAACCTTGAATGAACCAACAACGCATTATAACTAATTAACTTGCCAATCTTCAGCCGCCGCGTTTTTCAGAGGTCGTTTGATGGCTTCCGCTCAAAGTCAGTATTTAAGCCATCAGAGGTAGTAATCACCAACCCTGCTACTATTCACGATTTTTTTACCCACAAATACAGAATAATACCAACACAAATACAATACATTTTGTGGGTTGTCGATGGTCATCTAATGTCCCGATGTGTTTTTTTCTATAGCTGATGGGATCCTAACGACCTTGTTGCTTGCCGCTGGCAGTAAATGTGGTAACAGAAATGAATTGAAATACTTTCGTCAAGAACTAATTGCAGTAACAAAAAAATAAAGGGTGGTAAACTTCAAATATTGTGCGGAAAGCTTGTGAAATGAGTTAAGCAACTAAGGAATGAAGAAAGTTATTGGCATGATGGTGAGGGGGGGAACGAGAGGAGAAAAGCAAAGCGAAAACGTTAGAACGGAGGTCGTTGCCAGTGACGCCCACGACCGAAAAGCCTATAAAAGAATTGCTCAACTTAGTTAATTATATTGATTCGACAATAACAGCAACGTGGCAACAACAACAACGACAAAGACAACAACAAGACAAAGACAACTCTTTCGAAAATGCACGGAACTAATAAGAAAATTAGCAGCCAAACTAACAATAACAACAAATTTCAGCATAACAACTATTTTGTTAATACTAAAAGCATTTTTTTTTGTTTATGTAAGAAAATCAAACAAAATTGCTTGGGCAAGCAAAAGTTTCTTGATTGTGTTGAGTCGTGTGTGAAGTTGAAAGTGGTCAAAGAAGAACGAGCAAAATGTCCCCTATAAAACTAATTAGAGTTTCTATTCTCTATTAGTAAATTAGTGGTATTACTACATGTAACATTACTACATATAACTTTTGCGACATTGCGAAATCATACCCAAAGATGGAATGAAAAATTACTAACAATATGATAAAATCCTACTATGGAAATTTTAACAATTTTCGCCATGAGAATTTGTTGTAACTAAATGCTTACTGCTGATAACATGCGAAGAATGGGGCGTAAACATATTATATAAATTATTGAAATATAATGTGGTGAGAATTCACTATAATTCGTGTTGACATCATTTTATCGAAGTGCTGAGAATTATTACTACCAAAACCATCAAATTTATGACTGAAGTGGTAGGTAATTGGCTTCGAAATAGTTGTGACGTATATATCCAAAAGATCGAACCTTACTATCGAAATCGTAATACTAACGAAAGGATAAAAATTTACTACTGATATTGTGTGAGCTTATTATCCAAGTGGGGAGAACTTCACGTATATGAAGAAAAGATTTAATACCGATGATAAATGTACTACCAAAAGAGTAAGGTCATAGTAATATTACAGTTACAATTGCCAAATTTATTAAAAAAATTATCAAAGATTTGCCTTTCTAGTTGACAATTTACCACCACTAATATAGTGAGAACTCAGTATCGAGGGAATGAAAAATTTCCCACCTTTGTGTAGAGAGCTAGCTTCAGATAACTGACAACGGACGCGATGAGAACCTACTTAAAATTTGTTGTACTTTACTTTCGATATAGAAAGAACTTACTTAGTTTTGTTACTTAGTTACTTAGTTACTTAGTTACTTAATTACTTAGTTATGTAATTAGAATTCATTATTGATATTATGAGCTGCTATAGTAGTAATATATTAAAATTATGGGATCAAAATATTTAAAATGTTCTACGGTAATGGTAAAGATTTACTATCAAATAAAAATTTACCGCAAGTGGAGTAAAAGTCGGAAATATGGAGTAGCTTTTACAAAAATGATAATAACCCAGCCCAAAAACGCTAACAGTAAACTTTTAAAGACGTATTTAAATTATACACTAAAATAATTGGTAAATGTTATTATAAATTATCCTCCTTCAATAAAATATAATAATATATAATAACGTCAAATATTCGTGTTATATTTCGAGACAATACTTCCACTCGTTTTCCTGCCGTCCAATTTATAAACGAGGTTCTGGTAAGTATTTTTCAAAGTAATTTAATATTCGCGGATGAGTTGACTAGAATAAATATGTATGATTTAATTCCACCTTCAAGGCTTGAAAGTGAACTACACATATAGTACAACACATCGCGTTCATCTGTCATTCTTTTTTGATTTTGTCATTGCGCCTTTTCTCGTTTCACTTTAATTTTCACTTCACTTTCACTCCGACAATTCATTTCTTCCTCGTTTTATTGCTTTTGATTCTTTTTATGCTTTTAATTAACTGCTACTCGAATCGATGTATCATGGCGCCCCCTCAAACACACTACAATTGGGTTCCGCCGGTGAAACATCAAGACTTATTGGGACGTGATCGTGACAACTTTCTTATTATACCCTTTATGCTGTAGCTTTTTCATTTTTTCCGTTTCTTATTTTTTACAATTTGCTTCCTTTTCATGTCCTTTGGCTTTTAAAGGACGGAAAGGAGAACTTAAATGCACATGGTCGAAGTTTATGATAAAGAAAGGGGACGAGGGTTGGGCTGTGAAAAGAGTAGCTAAAGGAACACAGTCGGTTAACAAGTCAATTTGCCATACAAGGATGGGCTAAAGGAAATCATGTGAACTAATGCGTTCTGTGTAATTGAATAGTTTGACTTTTCGAAGGTGTTTAGTTAAATTTGGAAGACTTACCAAAATGTAACCATTATCATTGTGGTTCGCAATATCTTCACTTCATTAATATTGAAATGGACTTTGCGATCTTTTTTCTTGTACTTCAATTGCAAAAAAAGCCAAACAAAACTCATACCATATAAACCAAACTGGACCAAAACAAAACCAAGTTAAAAAACTGTAATGTAAAGCAAGACAAAATAAAACAATCTACATCAATTCCAAACCTAACCCACAAAACATGTCAGATTCTATAGCACGTCAAACCCCAAAACAGTTCAAACTTTTTAATAATCCTGACATAATCGACCCATATTTTGCTCTCCAGATTTTATTTAATGAAGACAAATACATTCAAAATCTTTTGTTACGTGAAATACTTTTATTATGACGAAAACTTATTACACTTTATAAATAAAGAAAAATACGTATTTATTAAATTTTATTATTTATGCATTTACGAATAAGTTTTTTCTGGCTCCGAAACGAGATTTCATTTCCAACAATTCCTTCAGAAAATGAACACGTTTTATTTTATTAAATTTTCCAACAGATGACGATGAAATTCTTTTCTATATTCTTCTAGTTTCTTTCTTTCGCTACCTCTCTTTTCGCCACCCATTACCCACATTGCTCATTTGCTGTCCACAAGCCATCCGTTTCAGCTAAGGGACATTGAAGCAGGAATAAACCCAAACCATCGCCTTCTCCAAGCCTTCCTTCACTTCTTTTTATAAAGACAAGTTTTCAAAAGCAAGGAAGAAAAACAATTTATTGTTATAACATATCACAGCACAGTGGGCTGATATTGAGCTAAAACTAATTTAAAAGAAATCAATTCAATATTAGTTTGCTGAAATGCTTCAATCGTCTGTGACAATAGAAAATCTCCTTCATTGTAGAGAAGAGGATTATGTTTAAATTTTTTATATCTATCTTGGTTTTTTAATATTTGGCTTTAAAAAGCTCCATAAAAAACAGAAATAAAATATTCACATAAGGAAAAATTGTATTCCCTATTTCCCCACTAGAGATAAAAGAATTGAGAATATTGTGAGAGTGGTGGAGAGAGAGAGTGAGAAAGAGGGAAAAGTGATAAAAAATTCATGTATTCGCAGATTGAATACGTAAAGAGTGTAGAGTAAGATGTCTAAAATGGCCGTTACACATGTGTACAGGGGTCCCTTGGTACTTGGCACAACACATACATATATACAAACAGGTGTCTGTGTGTGTATACTTTCAAAATGAGAAGCAATCAATTTAAATTTACTCCATGCGTGGCCCGTGTCAAACAAACAAAACCAAAGAAAGCTGCTACAGGAATAAGAAACAACACCCCAATCACACTCAATCCCCCCCCCCCCCAATCACACTTAAACAACTGAACGCACACGCAAAACAACAACTGCCGAGTTATTCTGTTACAAAAGTAGAAACTACAAGCATATTCCCAAGAGTAAGAAAAGTAACAACAACAACAGCACCAACAACATTGACGACATGTGTTGTTTTTAATAATTATGTAAAAGAAGTAAATGCAAGCAGCATCAGCATAACCAAAAGTAGTAGCAAAAGAAGATATATGACAATAATTACAACACCACCAACAACAACAAAGCTAGTAGCACAACAACCAAATGAGATTAATTTCAATAACATTCAAAAATTTTGTCATCTGGTTTATACAGAAGTGCTTATATATCATTTGGTATACATAGTACTTAGTTTGCGTACATATTTACAACAGGCTTTGGCCCTTGTCACCACACTAGGTGTAAGAGCGCGAATATGAGAATGATTTCAAACATAGCATACTACCTATGAAGTGCGCTTCTTCTTATGATGTTATCCTTCTTCCTCTTCTTATTCCTAATCTCTAATCTCTTCCTCCTCTTGTAATTTGTGTGATTTACTTTCGAATTCCTCTTCTTCGTTGTCACCATTATATAATTCTGTCATGTCGCTGCCGATTTAAATTGACGGACTGACAGAAAGACAGAAAAATAAACAGATGGATATAGACCGGGACAAAATTGAGCCTGAATTTGTGACGGAACATGTATAGTTTTCTACATCTGCCACGTGTCCTTTATTGCGCTTCAATCTGTTACACCCTTAACCGTTCGGGTATAAGGTATCAAAAAAGGGAGAACAAAAAAGGGAGAAGAAAAACAATATTAAACATCGAAAATTTGGAATTTCAGTTTGAGTGTTTTTAAGTAAGAATGGGATGCAAAGGAAATGTTGACGAGTTACTGGGTTGGGAAGAATTCCTATTAGGAATATACTTTGACGCAATGCTAAGTTTCAGGCACAAGAAAATGGCCACAATAGACCGCATTTCGAAGCCTGAATGCACTGCTGAATACTCAAACCGTTTGGTCTGTGGCCGCCATTCTTTTCGGCGCAAATTTTTAGTATTTCTTGCGTAATCATGTTTTTCTCAGCCGTTCACTTTTTAGAGGTTTTTTAGAAGGCATTTTGGTGCATCCGAAAATGTGGTAACGAAAAGAGTTCATTTTATACCCTCTTGTTTTAATTACCACCGATTGAGAGGCATCAAATTTATATTTTCTGTAGCTTAGGGCTTTCTTTTCGAAGGCATTTTTCTTATTACTCGTCGCTGTTTATTTTATTTTCCTAATAAATGACTGCCGGAAATTGTTTTACAGATTGATTACTGATAATAAATGCTAATGAAATCATCATAATTTGGAAGAATATCAGAAATCTAGGGCAAGTGGTATACGGAGCGTTATGGCTAAATATAATCATAAAAGCATTTTTTGCCGCGTATTTTTTGTTTGGTTTTGCAATCACAATATCCATTTTAATTTTCGTTATCGTTCATTTATGAGTTTGTTTTTGGTATTGCCATTGCCAGCAACAGCAGCACCAGGATCATAATAAATACCTATCTGGATTATAATCAGAAAACCGTATCTTAAGACGACTACTTTTACCTGATGAAGTAGGAACAGTGTACTTTTACTGCGTACAAGGGGCGTCCCTTTGTAGTTTGCTCCAACTCGACATTGTTGCTGTTGTTGTAATGTTGCTACTGTTCCTGTTGCCAATAAATGTCAAAAGGAAATTATGAAATAAAGTAAATAAGTAAGTCCTTGCAGTAACCTGCGTAACGGCAATTCAGCACTGATCCAACCCCTACCCCCCTATCCCACTCCATTCTCGTTGTGTGCTCGATATCATTGGCATGGAGAAGAGCTCTGGCAGTTTCATCTAGATTAAAATTCTTAGAAATTCTGAGACAACGTGAAAATATAAGAAATTACTTAAATGTGCTTCCCTATCTAATTATTTTGGCTGCCTTCTTCAACTATCTATTCTTGTCCTTTAATTCTGTCCCTAAATAGGAACTTCTTAATATTTAAATTTGACTAAATAAATTGTTGGACATAATAAAGATACTTCATAGTCATTCGGGACAATTTATTTAGTATGATTTTATTCGTCAGGAAATAAGGAAACGAGGATAGAAAAAAGTTTATGATAGAAAGTGAGGAGAAGAGAAAACAACCGTCCGTTAGACAGATATAATCAATTAATTTGCTCTACTGGAAAATATCCCCGCACTAACTAAACTGACAATTTTCATTGCCGACACGTCAAAGTCAAACGGTGATGCTTTTAATTCAGACTCGTCGCCGCAATTAAGAAAAATCGTGATAGGAGACATTGGCAATAAACAACGAGATCGAAAATTAATAAATCCGAACGAAAAATAAAAATGAAATTGAAATTAAGTGGAAAACAAAAATTTCTTTTATTTGCTTTTCCTATTTTCTTACCGCTATTTGCTTTTGTGTGTTTGATTCCTTCAACCAAGGTCGACAGTCAATCGCTCTATCATTGATTTTTATCCTGACGACAATAGGATTAAGTTGATTCAAAGAAATATGAATTCTTTCGTATAGTCGAATTTTATGTAGGCCGCATCCCACCAACCTCATTACACGAACTTCTGCAGTTATCTAAATCTGTCGAAAATTTCAAAGATTTAAAAAGTTATCGCTGATGAAAATTATTTCGTCGAGAAAACTCAATGTCAATTAACATATTTAGATGACCTATGACGTATTTTCCAAGATCGATTTCAATTGCCTTGATAAAGCTTGCTTCCTGCTCAGGTTTTCATCACAATCGTTCACAGGTTCTCATCATTCCCTAAATTTTCCCTTTATTAGAAAGGTCACCGTGTTGTGATTCTTACCACCACGATCACCACGTCTGGCTCTCTTTCGAGATTTGCCACATTTGTCAAATTAAGTCACTTTAAAAATTTATTCAATTCGGAGGTTCTTTCAGATTTTGATATGAACTGAATTTCAGTTTAAGGGTCTTTAGAGTTCAAATCAAAAAGTTATGCTTCTTTTGTGTGATCTCATGTTTTTTATTTCAAAAATATAATTGCAGTTAAAAGATTATGAGTCACTTTCGTGATCTATATCGCACTAAATTGTTTGTTTCTTTCTACGTTACAACGTCGTGTCTAGCTTTTGGGATTGGCCCTTAGAACAGTTTCATTTTTTTTTTAATTATTTCAAAGGTTTCTCTGATTTAAAGAGGCTCGGGCCGCTTTAAATTTTTCTAGAACTTTTTATGTAAAACCTTTTATGTAGTCCTACTTTAGCAAGTGTTTTAAACCGTTTATCATACTTTCTTCCCTCTTTCCGAACTTAATTTTCTTCGTTGTCTTCAACTTTTTTGATTGTATTTATTTTTATATAACACATTGATTACACTATCGCCCCCGCCAGAGCCACTAGCCACCATAACGAACTCCACGTGATGCTATTACTAATTCCCTTTATACGTTTCCAATTTGTCTATAACTGATATTTTGTTCCACGTTTTAAGCCATAACGAGCTTTATTTTATCAACGGTGCCTTAACAACGACTCGTCGTGCCGCCTGCCCGCTCCCGCATCCAACTATGTTTGCTGTAAATTTGAATGAGTATAACGGATAAAATGGATGAAGAAGCATAAACAGCCTTTACATCATTAAAATATGTCTTAATTTGATTTTCATATTTTTGCTTCCCAATTCAATAACCTTTCGTTGTTATCGTTATTGCGTTGTGATGGTCACCTTTATTATGCAAGTATTATTCATGGCGTAACACAAAATTGGTGAGTTCTATTAAAAAATAATGAGCGAAATACTTTCGGAAAAAAATTCAAAATAAAAACCAATCTTTATCGTTCTTTTATACCCTACACCCGAAAGTTAAGTAGTGAAGGGTAGTACCTTGTTCATCCATTTATAACTCCTCCTAATTCATCCATTGAAGGAGGAGTGGCAAACATGGGAAAGTTTATATATTCTTGCTCAAAATCACCCCCTGTCTGATAGACAGGCTCCTGTCTGCCTGCGTGTATGGATCTCTATATATATGGCTGTTTATCTGTATGCCTGTTTGCGCGTCTATCCGTTTCTACAGGAGAATGAATGAGCCTATCGTTATGAAATTTATGAGTATTCTCAATTATCACAAATAAATTATATTCTCTGAAATCAGATATTTAATATCAAAACGAAGTTTCACTTAAGAGTGAATACTTTTACTAAAAATGCAAAAAATGGGCATGGTCCGCCTACTAAAAGAAAAGTGAGCGGTATTTTGCAAACGAGTGAAAAAATTTAAGCGAAATTTTATACGAGTGGTCATAATGCCATTCTGGAGGCTTCGAGAAATGGACGATTTAAATCTATACACGCTACGCTTGTATAAATATAAATTTATAGCTAAAATCCAAAAATCGGCATCCATAATCCATGATACCGATTTTTGGATTTTAGCTATAAATTTATATTTATACAAGCGTAGCGTGTATAAGTTTAAGTCAGACCGAAATTAATGTTCTTCATTTTTGTAGCATTGGTTAATTTTATATTCCTCAGTCCGATTGCTGATTTTTGCGCGGAAAATGTCCCTTGTTTTCCTCAATGAAGAATTATTTTTAGATAATAAAGTCCAAATTGTGGGAACATCACTTGGATCACCTGAATCACTATCAATATTTTTATCATTTATTATTTGTATCTTTATTTTTGTTCTAAATCTGTTTTGAATTTTCTTTCTTTTTTAATTTTTTTGGAAATTTTTTGGTATGGATTTTTTTGAGTATGAATTCGATTATTAAGCTTCCCGTTCCATTGAGAATAATCAGCATTCATATACTTCCAATTCCCATTTTTTACTCAATCACTCACGCCCTCACACGCACTCATTTGGTCCTAAGTTTCCGTGATATTCGTTGTGATATCAAGGGACTCCCAAACTCTTGTTTCGACATCAATCATGGTTTTCATGTTTCCTTTATTACACTTCACACTATCAAAGTTTACCGCCAACGTAATTAAATGAATGACAAACAGTTACATAATTTACGCCAAATATTAAGTTTCATGGAAAATTCTTCCGTTTCTTCCTTTCTGAGGTCTTTTCCTAAAGCTCTTGTATGATGATTAGCTACCAATTAGCTACCAGCTCTATCAAAATGCAAACAATAATTCCTCAAGAAATCAACGCTCCGTAAAAAGTGAGCCTTCTCTGATAATTGTCGAAACCGTAACGGGAACGGTATGAGAAGGAGAAGAAGAATTATCCCATTATTATTTAATTTAGTATTTATTTTTAGTATATTATTTAGTAGGATTACAGCACTTGGTGATATCCGATACAGACAACTGATTGGTTCAATAAAATGAAGAGGAGAGAACGGAACAGTTATAACCGAACCAAAAGCGAACAGCAATGAAACCTGAATCAGAGTCAATAAGAAAGTGAATCAGACCATTCTAAGTAACTACAAATGAAATCTAATTTTGTTGTTGCCCTCGATGCTGAACCAAACCATGATGGGAACCAAATTGCCATGATGGGAAGGACTTCAATCAGAAATACAAAAGCATCATGAGTAGCATCAAATAGATTAAACATGAATTCAAAAACGAAAATTGCTCGATATTGACATTGCTGATGAAAGAGTTGATTACATCCAGAGGTAAATTAGAGGCAATTTTTTGGGATGATAAATCCAATTGTAAAATCCGTTTTTTTTTTGGGATTTGCAAAAAAACGCCTTCCTCGCATCGTTTAGAGAACAATGTTTTATAATTAACAATTGTTCGCGTTTATCACTAATTTGCTCGGATTTATTTCATTTAGAACTCAAATCTAATTTTTCGGCATTTTTAATATTTTCAGAATTTTATTGAAATATAATGTGCAAATGTGTAAATTATTTTACAAGATTTGAACGAAATTAATTACAAGATTTGAACTTCATTGAATAAGATTTGTTCCATAACTTAGAACTTGTGGACAATGCAATATAATCTATTAACTAATCACATGTTCCCACCTTGAAGCAAAACCATTTCAAAATATTAATACAAAGTTTGAGATTGGTTTGAAAACACTCTATAATTGAACCGCCGCTTGGAACTAAAGGAAATTAATTATTGATCAGAAACCAACGGCCTCCTTTTTTTGATAGAAATTTGGTACACTTTAAAATGTTCACAGACTCCACATTACACAAAATTTGATCCGCAGTTTACAAATGGACGACAATGCAAATTAAAGCATAATCTGACTATCGAGTTTTGGAATTGCAGTTTTTTATTGTTTGTGTTTGTTTTTTTTTTTTAATAAGCTCTCTTTTTTTCATCGGATCTCTTTTGTCTTTTAATATAATTCCATCATTAAAATAATATTAACTCAATGTATTAACTAATTTAATTCATGTTTTTATTAATATTATTGGTTTTTTTGCATGAACACTGATTTTATATATTTTGATTATTTTCTTTGCTTTTGATTTTAATTGCGTTTTATACCTTTTTTTAGGCGGTCTATCCCATTTAATTGAGTTTACAAAGGGTCTGTGACTTTTGGAGGTTTTTATGTCCATGCATCGAATATCGTAACGTATTTTATTTTATTGTTGTTTGTTTTGCTTTTTTATGGTTTGTTTGGTTTCGCTGTTTTTGTTATTGTTATTGTTATTTGTACAGCTTGTTGATAGTTCTGGTGTCCTTGCTGCTTCTAAACCAAAATGCTGCTGGTTTTTGTGCTTTTTAATGAATGCAGTATATGTTCTATGCACCTATCCGATGAATTGTTGTTGCCCAAAATTAAATAAGAGCACCTGCAACAAGAATCACACCAGTGACAAAATAGAACGACATCATTAAAATTAGTTACATTTTTTAAGTTTTAATTAAATTCGTTGTTTGAAAGTTTGTTCAAGCAGCAATAGCAGCAACAAAAGAAGGAGCAGCAGTGGCAACAAAATGGAATATTCAGTGGTTCGACAGGAGTGCAGAACCACAATATGTAACCCTAATGCGGTTTATATTCAAAAAGTTTTGTTTCTTTGTTGCCGATGCTGCGGTTGTTATTGTTGCTGTTGTTTATGATGGTGCCGGTAACATCGGTTATTTGTTTTTATTTACGGTAGCGATTGGTGGGAGAGCGAAGCGAGATAGTATGAACGATGGCGTAAAGTAAGGAAATAAATTGCAGTAAAATGGACCCCGTAAAAGCCATTTGTGAGGACGGAGCGCAGTTTGTCAGAATTATTTTGTTGTTTATTTTTCCTTACCTGATTCCATTACGAGCAATTCGTTGCAAATGGTTTGTAAACAGAAATGCAAACATGTTTTTGTTCTTATTGTTATTGTGATTTTATAATTTTATGGTTATTACTCCATAATTGTGATTTTTCCAAGATAAACGTCACCTTTTTCACGACGTTGGAATGGGTAAAATGTAGAACATTTTCGAGGAATGCTAACGAAAATGCACTAGATATGCTCTTGTCGTACACTAGAGAATGTTTTTCTCTTCTTACTCCTCGTTATCCCCGCATAAGGAATAAAATAGTACACTCAGACACGAGGAACAAAAGCGCAATCTAATTTAAAATTATTTTAAATTAATCTTTCGTTAAGAGGAAAATAAGTCCTTCCCCTTCCCCTCCCCTCCCCCTCCTCTTCTTCTTTTGTTTTCAACTACGTCATTTAGTGGTATTCCTATTTTTTTTCTTGGTAAATATATTTCAGGCATTTCTGTTGCAATTTAAACTGATCTTGTTGTTTTTTTTCTATTGCTATTTTTATTATTAAAATTAAGTATTTATTGTTTTTCTAATTAACGTAATTAGTATCACGGTTTTACTATCTGTTTTGCACTTCTGAAGGCAATTTTATGAGTATTTCTGTGTATCATTGGAAGATATTACATGCGGCCTTTTTTATTTCGCCTTCTTATTTATTTTGATTTTATTGTCGTTGTTATTATTGTTAAAATATTCGCCACTAGGCTGGCTTCCATCCAGATATACAGAACCATTAACATTAGATAGGTGGTGTAGTTGGAATACAAGCCGGAGGAGGAGCGGAACGAAAAGTAAAGAGAAGAAGAGACAACAGAGCTCAGCAAAAATAATTAACCAATTAAAAATTTAATACGTAAACGTAATTAAATAAATATATTAAACGACAACCGAAAGCAGAGATACTGCAGGCGTAGTAATGATTTAAATTATTCCAACAATAATCGAAACAACATCAACAGCAAATATAAAAACGAGTTGTATCAGTTGTAACAACAATTATTAAACTGTGCAATAATCGTAATAAAGGCAGAATCAGCAGCGGCAACAGAAAATAAATACGAGCAATGAAGATACTCGTATGAGAGTTTGACAATTCCAACAAAAGCCTGAAAAAACATCCTTTATTTCACGCTAGAATTTTTTTATAATTTAATATTACGTTCATTTGTTTGTTCATTCTGTTTATTTGTTTGCTTATATATTTTTCAATTGTTATTTGCTGTTTGTTTTTACGTTAATGTCTGCCATACTGCCAGACCGAGTTTATTATGCCGGCGGTAGTGTTTGTGCAAAAAATTTTCAAGAGAATAATCATTATGATCGTTATGGAGATAATCATTATAAATTGTATCCAAACAGATCCCGAGAGCTTACCAAAATGACGTCGCAATTATGCTCTTGCATACCTCTCTGATGCCGGCAATGGTTGCTCGCGACCATTTAATCGAAAGTCCACAAAATTTCAGATTAAAAATTCAATAACTCGAAATATGGAATATTTAATTAAGAAAAAAATCAAAAAGGATATTAATAGCAATTCCACGAAATTAAATTTTGAGCACACTTGAATTTAAACAATTAAAAACTTATAACTATTAATTGAAAATCTATAAAAAATTCTTTATAAAAAAACAATTTCTCAAAACTTTTACAATCCAGTGATTTTGATGTATCTTTGATTACGGTTTCATTTTAAATGAAACAGTTTCATTTTAAAATTTTATCAGAATACACTACAATAATCACTATAATAATCTATAGTACATAAATACTTTATGTAAATATTTATCTCAAAACTTTCCAGTTTTAGAAATATCGAGGTTAAAGCTTTAGCCAAGAAAAGAGTTCATATAATTTTCTGAATGTCTGAATTATATCGCAATTTTTTAATCTTCTTTGAACTGATGATACATAAATTAACGTGAAGATACATAAATTAAAATCTGATAACCTGAAGCACATAAATTCTCTTCCGCAAACGTTTCATAAACCATCCCTATTAATAAGAAATTGCTGCTCACTATTTCCTTGAATTTTTCTTCTGTTTACAAAGCAAAAGTATAATTTAAAATAAAATAAGTTTGTTGTCCTCCCAATTTTGTATTATTGCTACTTTCTTTGACTCTTCTTTCCCTTATTACGCTTTCTATTTTTCCTCCCCTTTATCCTTCACAGTTTCTGTTGTTTTCTTTGTCTTTTAAGAATCAATTTTTTGCTCTAACTCGACAATTATTCGACCATGCAGCCGAAATTTTGTTGAACAGAATTGTATTTGTAACCGCATATTCTATGGTTGGCCTCGTGATGGTGGTGGTGTTGTTCGTTCTGTTGTTGTCCTTGATCTCATTGTACAACTTTTCTGGAGTACGACAAAATCAATTGATACCCGTCGAATGTACCGAGTACCGCACGACGCGAGCTGTTGAGATAAGAAAAAGGGCATCGGTTTCAACAGAACATTCAATGGATTTTGTTTCATTAAACAAAAAGGAGTAAACGAAAAAAAGAACTACAAAACCAACAATAACGACCACAACAAAACATACAAGTTGGCTAAACGATATTAACCAACAACTACTGCATCAACGTCAGCTTCAATGCATGCAACAATGACACCGTCGGCCTCTCCACCATCAAAAACAACAAAATATGATAATAATTTCTTCCTTTAATTTTAAATTTTTTTTCTACAGAACTTTCTTAATATGAGTAGTAATATTTTGTTTTGTAGATATTCTTCGTTGTCGTTGTTGTTATTGTTGTTTCCTGTTAAGCTGCTGCTTAAGATCGTCACATCATTGTCAGAAAAATTGTTAACGATATCGCCACCGAAGCGATTACATGTTTTACACAACAGAAGTATGTTACATGTTTTTCTTAGCGCTCAATTTCATTTTATTATTTTTTTTATTTTCTATATCTGTCGGAAAAAATTCTGGTAGGAAAAAGGGTATCACAAAAAATGTAATGATTTTTTCGACAAATGCATCACAATTTTCTGAAGATTTTGTGGTTAGAGTTTTGTACTTGGAAACTTTGTAACCTTTTATTCCTGCATATATTTCTCCTATTCAGTTTTCTCAGAAAGATGCAAATTTTCAGATTTCTTCAAAGATATAGTAATTACAATATTTATTCCTAGCGAATTTAAATATTTCGTTCTTGCCTTCATATTTTGCAGAGTTTTCTTTAGAATTCATTTCTGGCATATTTTAGGTATAGTAGTTTTCGTAGAAACATTTTGTCGTGGTGATTTTGTATCATAAAAATTTTTACGCAACATAATTTTTCCTAAAATTGCGTGATTGGATCACTTTTTACTGAATTGGAGATTTTCCATTCAGCAAGTTTAGTACAGATATTTTTTTAATCAGTATTTTATGCCTGGGAAATTTTGGCGACTTTGTTCTCTGGCGAAGTTTCCCAAGTGATTTCTTCCCATAAATTGTTTATTTTACTTGCCTTACACTCAGAGATTTCGTATCTCATCCTTGAAATTTTCCTACAAAGAGGGTGACTGTAGTGATGATGATTAGTTATCACAATGTCACTCTTCCACTCCCTTATAAAAATTTTAGCATTCCATTCTAAATGAATTTCTATTTTTACATTATTAATTTTATCTTCCATCGTGTGGCGCTGTCTAGTTAATTCGTTTTGATAATTGTTCCGGAATTATATTCTATTCTTGTATATGTAATAATATCTAACTACTATATATATACTATATACCGTCATAACTACTGTTCCCGTTGCTGAAGTCATCGATTTTCAAGATAAAAACAAATTGGAAAAAGTAAAAACAAATTGAGGGAAAAATTGAATTTTCTGAAGCACATTTTGATTTGCTTTCTTCATGTTCTTTAATTGACTTATCCATATTCGTCCGTCTGTCTTTCTGTCTGGCGCCTATCCGTCTGGCTGTGAAACTCACGACGCAATCATACACGCGAAGACATTTCAGCCCAAGTATCACCAGCACGCCACGATCTGATAACTATTGACTAGACTGGAACGAACACCACTCAAAGAAAAAGCGTGCAATAAGGAAGGATCCAAACTCAATATTTCCGGTTTATAAAATATTTGCAATAGCAATTCATGATATTGCAACCACGGAATTCATTCACAGAATTATTTCGCTTTGTGGAAATTGCGCGTTACTGGATTTTGTTTTAGTATTTACTAAACCATAACCATAAGGACCCTAACTTAGGCCCCGGTCGAAACGCATATATCCTACTAATATACAGATTTGATAATATAGATTTATTGTTTGATAATTCAGATTTGAAGTTTAAATGAATTAAGCAGTGAAGGGTAACAAGCCCATATTTTAGGGTTAACATTCAATTTCAGTTTTAAGTTATCTTTGCATGCTGGAAAATTAGACTATAAGCACCGATAAACTTCAACCGCCCCTATTAAATGGGCGTAGTATTGACCAGGCCGTGCCCACTTTTAACACCAAGCGGTTGTAGAGAAGCGGATGATTAGTAAATGACCTCTTAGGAGCGACGCTCGCATGTGTTGCAATTGAACATAGCTAAGAGTAGGCGGATCGCGCCTATTTCAGGGAACACATTTTTGCTCTCTCTCTCTCCCTCTTTCTGCAAATTTTTCAAAGCAATTTCAATGTCTATTAAGTCTAATGACGTTATTAAAACGATTCGGCAATTAAAAAAGTCGAAAACAAATGGAAAACTAAAAGTAAATACTCGTAAATAATGAACATAAGTCTACCGCAAAATAGTGAAAACGAAATAAAAGGGGATGATATCTTTATCGGTCATTTGTTCGAAGCTAAAAAACGATATAAATGTATTCACATCCCGTACACACATACAGAAACGCCCACAATATGCATTCGCACCCCTTCTAAATAAAAACAATTTATGAAGAAATTTATGAAGATGAAAATAAACAAATATGCTAAAAATTCCATCATACGCAATCAAAGGACAGTGAAAAAGGAGCGAAAGAGAAGAATAAGAGAACCACAAGAGGGCCCTAAGATCAAAGCAATGAATAGCAAATAACTTTTTTGTGACACGTTTTGGGCATAAAGTCTTAATCATTACCGCATTACCATTTAACGCCATTCGACTGTCATTAAATATTTCGGCTTTGGCGAGAACGATAGCAACACCAGCAGAATACTAACAACAATCAGCAAGAGAAATTAACTTCGAGAGATTTACTTCGTGTGAATCATTCACCAAGAAAGCAATTTTATTCTCAAAACGGATTATTAAAATTTTTCATTGGAACTCACACAAACACATACGAAAATCAAACGAAGATGATAGTGGTGGTAAGTTTATTAAAGGCTGACGATGTACTGTGTGTGTGTGTTTGTTGGTATTATATGGTATGAGGGTTGTATACAGTCTATAAGAAATTGTAGAAATTTTTATTTATGCGTTTAAATTATCTCATTTTTATATTCATACTCTCTTACGACTACTTGCACCCTTTTTTACTTTTGCTATGGCCTTGGAAAGTGGGGTTTAGTATAACGACACGTGTACAGGACTTTTAAAGTTTATTATAACAAAATTTACGAACTGCTTAAATTACAAAACCACAAAATTCTAAAAGGTGGTAGTGGTGATGAGTGAAAGTCTTGTGTACGGAAATTGTCCATTCACTAATTTACACAAAGTTTTAGCCTAAATTTAATTCGTAAGATGAGGAAGCAAGAGACGGAGGAAGATAGTGGAGAGAGGATTTCGGAGGACTATGGAAAATTACTAATTGGTTAATATTAAACATCACAAAAAAGCATTAATACAACAACAACAATAATCACAGCAAGATCATTTAAAAATTAGCATTATTATTTATTTAATTAAGTTCAGAAAATGTAAAAGAGGCAAGGACGCAGTTTAAAGCGCCCTTACGTCATTTACACTTACTGAACTATAAACTATTCGGAATTATTTTACATTTACGAATGTTTTTCGATACGTACGAAACACAGCTTTAGCAGAGTTCAAACGTGGAAGTTTCAACCCATCGAAGGGACATTAGTTCTTAAATTCATTTGATCCTGAAAGGCTATTAAAACCTTTACATGATGTTTGAACCCCAATTCACTGAATTCCTAAAAAAAACTCATATGCCTTATCCCACCATGAATATGTTACTGTTGCGACATGTCCGATGGTTCGACACTTTCGAAACTAGAAGCATCCAGTCAAGAAAACTTTGGTTCCAATTTGCCAATGATGGTATTCATAGTTCACTAAAGCGATGTTTCAACGATGCCTTGCGAGTTTTAGTTGATGAGCCTGAGAATTAAACTCATTCGATACTTTCTTTTCCTTTTCTTATTAATCACGATTTCGAAAAATACAGCTTTACCTTAAGACATTGCCTTCAAATAAAGTTGACTTTGTATCACATATAATATCTCTCTCACCCTCGACAAGGTTTTTGAATTGATTTTGTTTTGGACCATTTCATAATAATAATAATAATAATAATAATAATGACTTAAATGATATACTTGTTTATTTAAAAATATTCTCTACCTTTCTCATGGAAAATACACCCAGTTCTTTTTTGCACCGTATTTTTTTACACGATTTTAAAATAACGCGGTTCACCAATAAGAATAAATATACTTTTTTACACGAATTTTTCGTCCTAGCACGAATCTCTAAAAAATTTTTTTATTCTAATTTTGGCAGTGTCTAACAGAAACGTATCTATACAGCAACAAAGTACAATAGGGGAAATACCGTAACCTTTGGTATACATAAGTAAACAGTGTCCCTTTTTACATTTTCAACTTCGAATTCTAAGTTTAAGTCCGATTGTGAGAGGGTGAACTTTCGTAAAGGCGAAAGCAGACGAGGCTTTCTACTTCATGACTTGTTTACTTTACGGGGAATACCCGAATTTTATTATCGCTTTTTTCTTTAGCTCGTTGTACTTCAACTTGAACGCAGCACTTTGTTATTCACTATTCCGTTAAAGTGTTCTATTCGCAGGACGTGATTTGTAAATAATTTTAGTAAAGTTTTGAAAGTTAATGTTCAAATTAAAGATTTTTTAGTTGTACTAGTTGTGCTAGACATATCTGACATACTATCTGAGATATCTAACTCAGGTAGCGATAAGTAGTTGCAGAATTAATTTCTATTCCTAATTCCAATTTGAATTTTTATATGTTTTGTGCTTATGAATTGAATTTTCAATGTACACGAATTTTATTTTTTTTTTGCAATAAAAATTAATTATGTTTGTTTTATAAATACATATGTAATATGAATTTCATTTTTATTTCTTTTGCACGTTTTTCTTAGAAAAATATTTACAGTTTTTTCATCTTACACGATTTTTTAAATTTGTGGAACATATCCCCAAATTTACCATATGTCGCGTGTATTTTTTTACACGATTTTTTTAGCACGCTTTTCTAAGGAACGTATCTACCGTGTACAAAAAGAGTTGGGTATACATACAAATCCGCAACTATTTTTCCATATTTAATTCGGGTTGCTCTGGATCGTTGAATGGTTTCGTACTCCTATTGAGTTGTCCTTAAGCCACTTTTAAAAGTAAATGAATATTTATGTACAAAAGTTAACTCATCGTCATCACAAAGTTCTTCTTCTTCAAAATAGAATAAGCATTAAACAGTATTTCGGAGAATTAGCGAGTAAGAGAGTGGCAGAGGAAGGAGGAGTATGTAGGAAAAGGAAAAAAGTGTCAAGACTATGCCACCGTAGGAAACTCTTCTACGTTGAAATGCAAATTAGTAACAAACAAGTCGAATGAATAACTTAAAGCATTATGAACGCTCAGTATAAGTTATAATCACTAACTAAACCAACCCCCCCCCCGCCTCACGTCGTTCATCGCTAGCCATCCTGCTTTAGGCTATGGGTTGCATTAACAAAGTTCATTAAGGGCCTCCGGCGTTAGTTTTAAGTTGTTCGAAATATGTTTCGCTCGGAAAACTTTCCAAATCTCTACCAAATTAGTTGCAAAGTGTGGCAATCGAGTGGTGGGATGAGAAGCGATAAACTACGAGAGTTAGTGCGGTCATAGAAACAGCAACAACAACAGCAATTAAGTAACACAATGATCGATAACATCCATATGTGCACACACAGGAAGATGATGTTATTGGTGAGCGTGGGATGTATAGGTCGGTCGGTCAGTCATACAGACAGTCACGTAGCGCTGCCAGACTTTGTGAAAGAACGAAGAAGCAGCGAATAACGAATAAATTCACAAAACTTTAATTATCAGACACTGCTGGTACAGATAAGCTGATTTTCTCTTGGGTGGGAACCGTCCACAATATTAAGGAAGCATCTTTCATTGATTCACGTTCCCGTGACTTTTTGTAAGAAATAGATGTGATTAATTTTTGTAACAACCATCAAAAAACTTCTCGGACCTCTCTGAAAATATGTGACCAATTTCTCTTCTTCTCTCTCTCTCTCCCTCTTATGATTGCTTCTAAAATCAAGTAAAGTCGACTTGGTGATGAAAAGAAATCGAGAAACCAAACGATGCTAAAGTCGAAAAATAAAGTGAAATAAATTCAATCATAAGCACCCAATCATCATCACCATCAACAACAACAACAGCGACAACAGCGGTAATCAATAATAACAACAATCAACAATCATCAAAATCTCTTCTTCGGTGGAATCGATGACAGCAGGCTAGTACGCTGATACTTCTCCCTTTTTCATCTTTCCTGTTTTATTCTTCCTACTTCGTCTTTTCTCGAGATGTTTGCGTTTTTATTTGTTTAATAGTTATTGTTGTTGTTGTTGTCTGCGTTGCCATTATTGTGGTTTTCGTTCGTTTGAGCTTAGACCCACTCAGTTCTCAATCGTTTTTATATTTGTTGACTTCCGATTTTCATTTATTTGTTTTAGACTCCGTTAGAAATTCGATTTGCAACTAATTCCTAAAACAAACACAACAATCGGCACGAAATCAATTGAACAATTTTGAGATTAAGGAAGCAAACACGCACACACACAACGGCTTCGGCAGTGGTGATGAAAGATAAAGAGATAGATAGCTACCTATCTCTTTTGCCGCTTTCTCGATCTCAATTTGCCGCTAAAAAGCTATCTAGCGCCCTCTTTTTATACCTCAGAATCGAAGGGTGGATGGTGCATTATATTTGTAGCAGTACTTATGATGTATTAAAAGATCTGTGGCAGGTATGGAAGAGTATAAAAGTTTATTCTGACTCATAATACACTTCTGATCCGATCTTGCCTTGTCTGCCTGTCTTTCACCTGTCTGTCTATCTCTCTGCCTGTCTATCTGGTTAAATCACGATTAGAGGAGAGCGAAGAGCATAATCTCATAAAGCTTTTTCATTGGAATTTCGAAGTTGACATTTTATAGCGGAGGTAGCAGTATTGGACATGAAGATGACTTAGTAAATCTAAATTAATTAAGAAAAGGATAATCTTAAATTAAGAGGAGTGCGCACAATCCATTGATATTCAAGACCAACGTATAAATTTATTGCTACAATTTTCTGAACATTATTTTTATCTCTCTCTCTTCGAGGTCTCCATCAAGGCTCCTTCCGCCAATATTCGCGAATTTTGTAGAGGAAGAAATATATGCGTTACTTTTTACTTTAGAGGAGAGTAAAAAGATACTTGGTGATCGTATTGATACAACACGTATATCCTACCAAATATATCAAAAAATTTTGTGTGTGCGCACACAACTTCAGGAACGGGTTGGGGAATGAATAGAACCATCCATTTCTTATAGTTAAAGGTCTGACTGCAGTTAGATGATATTTTGTCATCATATACATTCACTATGAACAATAATGAACAATCAGTGGTGAAGCTAGGAAGAGTGGAGTGTATCTTAGAATGATGACGGTCTGGCGGATTACCGACTCCATAATTTCAGCTTTTATACCCTACACCCCAAGGAATAGGATATATTGACTTACTTCCTCCGTGTGTAACGGTTGGAAGTGGGTGTACCTGTGGTAGTGATACGCCACCTCTTGGAAACGATAAAAGTTTTTGGTATTTATAGCTGAGTGCCTCGGTCTGTAAAGAAAACTAAGGCTAGAATTGTATTTCAAAATATACAGTCTAAGATGTTAACTAAAAAAATAGTGTGTTTATTGGATTTAAGCCATAAATTTACATTACGAGTGTAGGGTACTTAAGCTTTAGCGTGAACGAAGTTAACATTCTTAATTCCTTTCATTCCTTTTTTTTCTCAGACATGGATTTCATACTGATTTCGAATAAATCCCGCGTCGTGAATTCTCATGTTCTGACTCTGACTTTAAATCAATCAACTTCGATTTTACTCGAGGCGTTCCAACGTTAAATCTTCGATATTTGTCCTTATATGTGTGTTTGTCCACCGACATTTGAGCATTTAAAAAATGATATTTGATTTATAGTTGACGCGGGATCTGTTGATTTTTATTAAATTTGAATTGAATTGACAGGTCTCAATTACATGACTGACTACATCTTTTAAATGTTTTCTTGCTCCGTTGCGTTCTTTTTGTTGTTATTTCCATTATGTTTTAGAGTTTTTGTCATGAGTTCGTCTTTGTTTTCTTGTTTTCTTTTTTTCCTTGCTTGCTATTGACTTATATTTATATTGATGCAATCGTCAACAATAAAAGCGACAAAATACTTCAACAAGAAGCCAAAAGGGACGAAGGCGGAGAGAAAATGAAAATGAAGGAAAAACTGTAATTGTTTATTTCGAGTAGAATTCTATCCAATGAAGTTGTTTTGTTTTTCCCATTAATTAAAGATCGTTGATACGTCCTGTCGCCCTT
The DNA here is from genome assembly GCA_963966595.1 of Physocephala rufipes. Classification (NCBI taxonomy): domain Eukaryota; kingdom Metazoa; phylum Arthropoda; class Insecta; order Diptera; family Conopidae; genus Physocephala; species Physocephala rufipes. Next base: position 35,433,118 of record OZ016502.1, on the reverse strand, counting down.
CGCATAGCAACAATAACAGTATTTATGGTATTTCAAGGCACGCAAACAAAAAAACAGCAATAAAAAGAACAATAACAATAAAACAAAAAAATATAGAAAGCTGATTGAAAAAAGCGAATCAATTGATTAGAAATCTATGACTCAAACTCTGATTGCTTTTACGATTTTGCAGCAGATAAGCCCAATGGAAAACTATTTTCATGTCGGCATAATTAAAAACATAAATAATTATGTCGATCCTTGCAACGGATTTTTTATATTTCACTATAATACTCGGAATTTGTTACAAAATACAGATACAAATCGAAGCACACAAACTATTTAATGGATTAAACACAACAGAACGAAACAATAGAAGGAAGAGATTATAAGAGTAAAGATATGGGAGACCCCCATCCATAAAAAGCTTAATGACTGCCTTTCGAAGCATAAAAAAGAAGACCCTGCGGAAGTAATCAATGATAGAAAAAGGAAGAAAAGGTCCAAAAGGAAAGGAAATACGAATGAAATTTGATGAAGAGTAAAAAAAGTATTCACTAATCAAAAGCTATTCACAGAGGAATTTAGCTTCTATAATAGACAAATATCCCTCTGGCATTCTTCTCTATCTTTCCGCCTCTCTTTGGGTCAAAATCGTAGACAAATTGGATTCGACTTGAGTAAGCAATATTTATAAAATGTAAATAGCATGTTCGAGAGGAGTTTGGAATCACACCCATCAATTTGGGATCTTTTTGCGCACCTCAATATTTAGTACACCAATTTTATTATCGCCCATTATATTATCTGTAACTAATTACTGAGTGATTTCTCTGTGTTCTTATTGCTGCTACGATTTAACAACTCGCCCTGTTTCTCCTTTTTCATAAATTACGAATTCATTGCTTACCATCATGTGCCATATAAATACCATTGTTCCTAAAACGATAATTATAAAACTTAAAAAAATACTTTTTTAATTAAAAAAAGATAATCCGGCCAAAAAATTTGTCGCTGCATTAGAAGATAGAGGTCGCTTCGAAAAGTTATCCTCTAAGCGAAAAGTAATAGCCTTAGCAAAAGGTAATACACGAGATACATTCATCTCTAAAAATGCTTGGCATATTTCAACATTTTGCTTCTTTTTGTTTTTGATATATGTTGTTTATATTGCTATGACAACTAATACTGCTGTTGTTGCTGCTGCTGTAAATTTATCGCCAAAGATAACTTTTGAACAAATACTCGAAGTTAGTCTTTTGTAATTTAATTTTTTTTTTAAATTTTTCATAAAGTTTAAAGTACAAGTTTTAGTCCTGACGTGTCCATCCGTCAACGTCAAAGCACCTCCTGTGCAATGATTTATGAGAACAGAAGTTAGAGATTTTCGCAATGGTAGTATTGACAACGACAGCAGTTAAAGCGTTATTGTCGCTACACAATGTGGCACCAACAGCGTTTGATGCAAAAATAAACAAAATGTCTATCGCTGCGACAGAAACCGAATATTTCTCTACTCTTTTACCCTCCACCAACCCCATCATCCACGTTTTCCTTTGTAATGTTGATTACTTTCTTAATTTTGTCTACTAGTTGTACGAATCACAATAATATTTCAATAATAATTTTAAATTCTAGTGAAACAAATTTTTGTTTAAGAAAGTATTTTTCAAAAAAAATTCAACATTGCTCTAACTCGTGGTTTGTTTATAACCAACTGTGATACATGGAAACGAGGAGCAACAACGACAATAATAATATAAGGAATGAGCAGTAAATGCAACATATTCTTTTCCATTCCTTAATTTTTTTGCATTTGTTGTATTTTCTTTTATAATCAATTTATTTTCACACCGAAACTTGATACAGATACAGACCGGTTTATGTATCAGACTGATATTTTCCCCTCGATTATCATCAGACTCAGTATGATCATCATTATTTGATGATTATACTAATTATAATCATCGTTATATGATACGCCATATAGCGTATTGATGACAAAATAAGCTTTGATTGCGAAAATAATACGAAGCGTTGTCATTATTAATAATCGCTCATTACCTTGGAACACATTATTTCGTATCACTCAAACTTTATTTTTACTTTCAATGCATGCATTTGACTGATGCATACATTGCTCACGCATAAACACGCATCCACCAATACACAATACATACGCATCCACGCACACACGAAAGCCTTGCATTGCCTAATGCATTAACAATCACTGCCGAATTAATACGTCGTGACGCGAGCATTCATAGTGCGGTTCTGAATTAACGATTTAGTGGCCGCACACCAAACAATATCCCAACACAAGTACTTCCCGGCGTGGAGAGCGGGCGCACCTTTGTACTTTTTAATATGGAATTGCTCCAAATCCAACCAACCGATCGTGCGGTCCAGATTTGGTAAATATATGTGAGCGACATGGATGACAGTTATATCGTCAATGGAAATGACAATAATCTCACAAAAGTGTCATCCATGCCATGCCGTACCGTCTCGAATTTCAAGCCGAGCCATGTTTTGCTGTGCAACATTTTGCTGCGCGTCGTGATGGATTTGCATTCATTTGAAATTTGAAAAACAAAAACATTGACTGTCGTCATCGTTGCCGTTAATACAGCGCTTACAGGAATAATCGCCTCGACGGTCAAACCCTTTTTTCGTTTTGTTTATGATGGTTGATTGCTTGTGCGGGATGAGAAAAGGGTGACGGGGAGATTAACAAGAGTAATGTTGACATGTTTTCAGTCAACTGCACTTTATTCTCTCTCACACATCAATTCAATCGTGTGTGCAGATGCGTGTATGTGCATGTTTTCGGCGATGTAAAATATTGCTTAGATATTCAAAGCATATTATGCGGTGCAGTATATTGCGGTGGGATGCGGCAACATTCAAGAACACACACATGCACGCACTCACATGTACACACATAGATACACATGCACATCCGTATACCCGCACATACACACAAATGCATACACATATCGAATGCTACCGAAAAGTACATAAACATCAAAATTGTTAGATTGCGGAGATTTCGAAAATTTTAGATTTCCATATTTAGAAGTTAAACTTCGTGCGTTTCAAAGTTGCGTCCTGGTGTAATTTTATGTATATTAAACATTTTTGAATGCTTGATCATATTTTATAAGTCTTGTTTCTGGAATCGGATAAGAAACGCGCCATTATTTCTTTAGAGCTATTATAATCTCTTTTTAGTGAATTATCTTTATTGTCCATTGGTAACCCTTTCAAACATCCACCCGTTCAATCTACCACTCATTCCTCCATTTATTCTTCGTGGCTTTGAAAAATCACAACAAAATAATCTTCAACTCAATGCTTTGATCTGTTAAACGTCCTTTTGTTATGTTTTTAGGAATATTTTATATATTTTATATATTTTCATTCATTTTTTAGATTTATATTCATATATTCATATAAGACGCTTTATATATATAAAGACGCTTTATATTCAAATTATGATAAGTAATATATGCAATATAAATACTTACAGTAAAAGTAAAACCAAAACGAGGTATATGTTTTATTTTTCGAGACAAAATCAATTCTTTCTCCCAATAAGTAAAAAAAATTTAGATCTTATTTTATTCGTGAAGTTCCTCGAAAACCTAAAACCTTGAAAACCTTCGTGAAAATCCTAGAAAAATTTTTATTCTTTTCCGAAAAAGCAGATATGTTTGCAAGGGATTACCGGAATACCCACCTCCCAAAGTAGAATAAAGAGAACTTATAATAAAATTGCTAGAACGGCATCAGGGGGCAATGGTTTAATTATACAAAAATATACCATTTCAAAGGTCACCATAGGTTTTTTCATTTTTGCCTTTTATCCCCCTGGTGAAAAGATAAGATAAGCCTAGGGATTATAAGAAAGTATATATGTGATTGAAAGTCAATTATATTTACATATTTCCATAATGAAAATTTATGATGGATTGATATGTCAAGAAAGCTTGGGATTTTTCTTTCTGTCATTCTTAGTTTCCCGAGGGTATATTTGGATGGAAATATTTGGCATGACATCATTCTTTACGACCCCAATGGAATATTTCCTTCCTATCGTCCTTCCTTCTGTTTGTTTTCCCTTCTTTGCCTTGCTTTTTTCAACCATACATTGCAAGACAACAACAGTCACATACTTCGTCGGGCAAATATCTTTTGATTAAATTAATCAACGGAGTGCCTTTGTTTTCAGCACTTTCTCATGATTAACAAAAGACAATGCTAATTAATCGGCCGATTTGATAGTAAATCCGTGAATTTCAATAGCTTATACCGACCGCCACCTCCAAAAACAACAACAGCCTTAGCATCACGCGCCACACTGTCTCCATCATAAGGAGCCTTACTGTCACTGCCAATGCTAAAGACGTCAACCGACAGTCCAAGAAACTCATCGACCACAAAGTCTACCTTCACGAACCCCATCACGCGAGGATACAGAACTTGCACAGAACAGAAGAGTTTTCCTCCACACCGCTTCCTCTTACGATTACGCTTCACTACAATTAAGGAGTTACTCTTAATCCAACGAATTCACACAATTAATTCGAGATGGTTAAATATCGTGGATAGACAATACAATCCAGGCATACCTTTGACAGTTGTGATGACTGTATATGAATGAATTAGTTAGACGTTTCATGTTGACGCGTTTTTTTTCTTTTTGAATTAATCTTCGAGGTTATTGACTAAGGGAACAGTCGAATTAAGGAAAATATTAAGGAAGTGAAGAGGAAACGGTTGTACGGAATAAGTTTAAAATTTACAAAATCCTAATTGATCATAAAAAGTTAGGGTGAAAGCTTTCAAGTGAAGAATAATTAAAATAAATGAAAAATGTAATTTCCAATAACTTTAATACCTTTAGTTGCTCCAGTTTTTTTCGGAAATCTGAAGAGAACACAACTATAAAATGATTTTTTAAGTGCCTGAAAAGTTTATTAGTTGTCGGCGCCTCTTAAAATACTCCAAGTAAAACTAAAGCACTCTTAGGTATTCATTTTTACAGGATGAGTTTCAGGATTATCTAGTTTATTATCGATTTCTATAGCATTTCTATAGTCTTTTGTTTTATTCAAAAAAATTATAACAAATGTTTTAAATGAACTGCCTAATTATTATGATTATTATAGTAATTATGTAACTAATAAAAACTTCTAAATATTTAATAATACTAATAGAAACTTTGTAGAAATTAGTATTACTAAATTAATAACGTCTTCCTCACCAATGCACTTCTTATAATTGACCAGCAAATTAAAACAAAGAAAAAGGCATTTAAAATTATGTATTTCCTTCTCCTGTTGGAAGCTAAGAAGAAACTATTAAATTATTCTTTTACTTATTCCCTACTCTTTTACTTTATCACCTCCAACCAGTTCACCAACACCAACATAACCACCATGAATAACTTTTAAAATGGAAGATGGTGTAAGCGCAGCGATGAACGTGGGGAAGACGACGAAAACGATGAAGACGATAAAGGCGTAGAAAAAGACACATTTTCCGCCATAACGATGGGACACCGAACACTTTACCTGTAAAACTTTTAATGAGCGCTTTTCCTACTAATTTTTCGCTACTTTTCTTGGCTGATGTAATTAAAAATTGTTTACTCTTGGCTGCATTGCTGGTCTTCCAAAGCAAGGATGCTTCATGAAAATATAAGAAAATGTTAAAAGGCAAATAAGTGAAGTGGCGGTAATGTTGTTTTTCGCTTTCGTGTCGGCTCATAGGTTTTACCAAGGACATGGCTCGTAATGTAGAGTAACGTAAAGTAACGAGATACATGAAAATGTTCTCACAACCAAGACAAATATTTCGAAACATTCTTACTATTACTTTTTTTTCTGCTGCTTATGTCGTTATTTTTGTTGATGTTTCCATAATTACCTCTGGCGGTTGTAAGAAAGTAAACACTAACTTCAAAAATGTGGAGGTATCTGGTAATTTTAGGTATGGCCTGGTATGTGCGCGAGTGTTTCTGTGTCGTGCGTTAGCAACATATTGTACCACCAGGGGACAAAATTAAACAAGATAAACATGAAATATAACATGATTCTACTTTGCATTCGGAATAAACAAAGTGAAACCAAACTTCTACATTCTCTATTTCTCCCTCACCCCGCCCTTGGTTCTTCAAAATTCGAGCGGGGTCTTAGCTTAGGCACCATCATAATCATCATCATCGGCATCTTCGTTGCTTTAATTTAGAATTTTTGCACACGCACACGCACACGCTTTAACTACCGATCCTGTAGTTTTTTTCTTATGCATGCGAATAAATTGCTTTGGCCGACAAACTGTATTCAATTACGTAGGAAATTGTAATGAAATGCAAACATTATGACATCTGCTACCTAATGTTAACGACTTTAACAAAAAACTAGTAAAAGTGCTAAATTCGGCCTGGTCGCCGCTCATGTGCCTTACACCAGTAATATAAATTTATAGCTCAAATTCAATAACTATACCCATTTCCTCCAATTTCCAGAATGGCGTTATGATCTCACGTATAGAAATTAATTCCGATATCTGCAACGGTTTGCGAGATATCACTAACTTCTATATTAGTGAGCTGACTGCTATTTTTTCGAAACAAAATTTGGGAAAAACTACCACGTCCCTTTAATGCGCTACAAACGAAATAACAAGACTAATACCTTTTACCCCAAATGTATGATTGCATAAAATATACTCTGGCAAAAGCTATTGATATATAATGATAGATTCAGATAATGTTTAATAGTTTTGTAATTATTCTAAATGACACCAAAACCCAACTCTGTATCATTCAAGAGTGCTTTGGGTGGGTTTATATGAGGTTCCTATACTGCTTTATATGACCTTATAGGATTCTTGTCAGCCCCACCCTGTTCTACATGTTTTATGTTTTTTATTGGTAAGTTTATGGTTCGTGATGTCTCTAGATAGATACACCTGATTGTTAATATCTGCAGATAGCTATGGAATATACTGCATAATTGTATGGGGCTCTAGAGAGTTCTAAATTACGCGGCACTACTTTGGATGATTATAATCAATATATAATAAATACATGGTAATGACTTTTAGGGAGAACTCTAAGTTTCCTCATTGGTCTCCTTAGCTTCTTGTCCCTAGATCCCTCTTTATGGGTTTAGATGACCCTACGTCAGGGTTTTATACAGCTCTAGATTGCGTTTGCTTCGACTCACAGTAGTTCGAGATGATTAGTTTGAAAACTGAGCTAGTTCCGCCTTCTAATTTAAAAATCAGCATGTTTTTTTCATTCTGCTCTTCTTCTTTCTTTAATTTTGTACACCTTATCTTTAATACCTAACAACGATTTAATATTTACGATTTAATACTTAAACCCTTGTTCAACGCAACCTCTACCCCAGATATGGATGTAGCCTCCACAAAATTTGCATTAATTTTATTCTTTCTTTCGCAGCTTTCCCCCATTCCCTCAATATTCCCCATCTAACATATTCCATTAATTTTGCCATCGAATCCTAAATTTTAACTGAGGTTGTCAACTACTACTAACCCAAAATACCTTTTGCATTTTCCGCAACAACTACCATTATTCTCCATTATCAGTTTCCGGCGAAAACTTTCATGGAAAAGCTAGAATTCCCCAAAAGCTAATGTTCATTGGTATGGACATCGTAGTCATTATTCACCACGTGTTCTTTGGAATAAACATACGTTCGTCAATGATATATGGCGATGTATTTTTGGGTATTTTATGGTAACATCAATGTTTCTTTGGATGAAATATTTTCATTATTCGAGTTTTTTTCTTTTTTGTTTTTATTTGCTTGTAATAAAGGATCCAAATCAGGTTCCAAATCAGTTACCAAATCCATCCCGATAAAATAAATTTCCAAAATTGCTGATAATGATGATGTTGGCGTTATTGAAAGCTGTTGGCTTCTCGAACACAGAATAGACAAGGCTCATTGCTTGGGCAACAAAATTCGAAAGATAATGGAGACCAAGTCAAGTCATCAATCATCACTAGACAGAAAAATCAATTTCGAATCAAAATCAGAAACTCATTTTAAACGAAAACATACAACACAAAATAAAACCAAAAAACAATGAGCATAACATCCAACATGTCATTGTCGGAGAATGACTTTAGCTTCGTCACATTTAATCCCGCAAATGTGTTTTATTAATTAAATTATTTTAACGATAATGATAATAGTTTTGACAGAGAACTGATTCTCATGCCGATTGATGATTGAGATTGATGATTGGCCGTTTGTAAAAGTCACTAATTTTGAATGTGTCCTTAATCGAATTAGTCCTAAATCGAGATATATATACAAGTTCATCATTCTGAATTAGAAGTGATCAATCGAGACAATCGAATTATTGAAAAATATCTAGCGTTAATCAGTCACGAACACTAAAGCAGTTACACTGGCTAGTAATCATTATATAATCATCATAATTGAGCCTGTATTATGATATCCATCGTCAACTCGGTGTCCATTCGCTTCAGGTCAATATTAATTTTACTGAAATGCGATATTTTGTTCTGGTTGTAGATTTTCATAATTCTCATTAGTTTACTTCGATATCTCGATAGCGTCTCCCTAGGTTGAATAACGAATAGTTCCATTTATGTGTGTAAGATATTCCTTAGAGGCAAAATATTGACTAAAAAATAGAATAGAAAAAGTTAGATCCATCCAAACGTTCTGGCTTTCTTTAATGTCATGAAATTTTAGTAAATCTTAATTCTCGAATAATAGAAGAGTCGTTGATTACTTTTTTTATAAATTGATATAACAGTTGACTCGCATGTAAACGATAATAAAATTACACTGAATTTTAGTAAACACGAAGATGCTTTCCCTTAAAAAATTCCTGTAAGGTTATTGTAGCGTTATAAAAGCAAAATACTATTAAATAGTAAAAATATTACTACAATTTGTAACCGTTATTTGACAATTATTTGAACCCCAATTATTGTCTACAAAAAGCAAAAAATAAAAATTTTATAATTGCGTTAAAAAATTTTATATTTTCCAAATATTCCAAATAATATATTCCAAATATTTATATGCTCCATACGCAAAACAAAAATATCAAAAAATATTTTAAATACTATTAGAACCTACAATTCCTTTAAGAAATGTTAGAAAATGTTCTTAATAAATTAATATTTATAAATGTTTGGTAAGCTTTAATTTATTTTAGTTGACTTCAATGTAGTATTATTTAAACAACTAACCCCCCCCCACCCAAAGCGTTTTCACCCAATAGTCTGGGCGAATACTAAATTAAATTAAACTAATTAGTCTAACAGTGAATCATGTGTATTGAAGTCGTTTGGTTCCGGACACAACATTACACCTGCCGATGACGTAAATCATAATAATTGAAATATTAGTAATCGTAATTATCACATACGTGTAATGATATAAATCAGCCTTAGTAAAACATCTACATACTAAGTTAAGCCCACATAAATCTTTAAATATTAAATTTTAAAAGCATTGCAAGGCAACAAATAATTAAATAAATAATTACTGAACAATCAGAGAATTCCTCTTTGTCGTTCCATTAAATTTGAAAGACAATTATTTCAAAGACAACAACTGGCACAGTTAAGTGCCAGTAAAGTAGTCATTGTATTAAATGGATCAACAAAGTACAAACAGTACCAGAAGCAGCGACAACACCTCCACCACATTCATCACTACGAACACTAACACAAGGCTACTAAATTCGAATTTGTATAAAAATCTGTTAAATTATTTAATGGTTGTTTGGAGAAAATTTTATTATAGCAAAGCTTCCCATGTTGCAGAAGGAAAAAAAGAAAAATAAGTAGAAGAACTAAAGCAAGAAAAATGGCATTATCCGCAAAACTGTTTTCACATATACATTGAGCAAATGGCAATGAATCCAAAGGCAACCGAGGTTTAAATAACGCAATGTAGGGGAAACATGCAGAAAAAGGCGGTGAGAAGAAAGAAAAAAAAGGCGGAAGGGTAACAATACAGTGCCAATAAGACCGAGCTATTCCTGAAACCCGGCCGAAATTTCCACTTACGAGCTTAAAAAATGCTGGAATCAGCGCAATAATATTTTCACACACATAAAATATTTACAAACCACCAAGGCACAGTGCGCAGAAACAACAACAAAGACAATAACATTAGCAACAACAAGAAAGATATTACTGACAATATAGTAACAAGAACAAAACCAAAACAACACTTGCAAAGATTTATAACATCACAGCAAACACCGAAGGAATCGAAGAAGATTCAGCAGCATATGTACCAGTACCATCAGCAACAACAACAGCAACAACAAAATAGTACAGAAACAAGACGACATTTTTAACAGGGAGACAAGAGAGAGAGACAGAGAAAGAAATAAAACCAAATTAAGTCAAATGACAGGAATTGTAAGAAGATGATGATGATGAAAAGTAAGAAGATTATGTGAAAAATAAGAAGTAGAAGAAGCAATGTCGTTTTCACCATTTCCATTGGAGCCTCATACATTTATGCAGTGCGTCATAATTTGCCACACCACGACGCGTGTTTGCGACATTCGATAGTTGATCAAAGGAGCCGAAGAGCAGAAAGAAGAGTCGGATTGCGAAGAAAAAAGCATGGGGCTTGATTTTTATTTTGAAGGGGATTGGTATCCTACACGCGTTCAAAGGACAGTAATAAAATTTACGATTTAATTTCGGTTATTGGAAACGGATGCCAAACCCATAACAATAAAAAAGAAAGAAAAATGCTATCATATGCCGTTGCCAGTTAATCATACTAACTTGTTAGACGAAGGGAGAGTGAGAGAGAGACGGGAAGGACAATACGGCTAGCATTTTCTAGAATAATGAAGATGAGATTGCATGATTACGTCGACCAATCAAGTGATCATATACCCATAAAATTTTTACTATATTAAGGGTTGTTTGGCCTGCGTACCACAATAATGAAATATATCGCATTTTATTTTTTTCTAAGTATTTTATTATATTCATTATTAAATTCAATTGGCTTTATCGATTTCGGACGCGATTCCAAAACAAAAAAGTATTGTGACTAGAAGAAAAAGACTTGGACAAAAGGTCAATAGAGAAATCCTCGTTAAACAAAAGCACGAGATAGCTTTTATTTATTCATCAGTATATCAGGGCCTTTATTGCAGGGATGCTCTAGAAATAGATACAAAACTTAATTAAATCCAAAAATGAGGCAACAATTAATTTTTCTAAACAATGATAAAATAATAAGATATGATTAGAAGCTACTAAAATGTGGCAATAGCTACTAACTTTTGCTATAGGTATTAATAAACTCGAGCAATCTAGAATATAAACACATTCCTCGCATTTCAGGGCCTCCCATAAGCCAAAGTGCTAATACCTAATTGCATAAAGGGTACCAAGATTTCTACTACTACCTTGCGTGCTTGAATTATCATCAGTTAATTTTTGATAAAATTAACAGTACAACCTACATAGCTGTAATTTCAATTCACACTTTTAGAATTGGATTTCTCTTTGATTTAATTTTTTAATCGAAAAACATTTTTTAATATCTTTCTTATTTACGTTTTTTTAGTGTCTTCAATGAAGAAAATTCAGAGTAAATTTTTTTTGCTCAAATTTCTGGGCTACAAGTTTCTGATTGTCAATTGAGAATCTCCGAATTAATATTTTTAATATTTTATAATAGTTATTGTTATCGTTGCTTTTGAAGAAATGCTTCCCCAAGAGAAATCATTACTAACGCTTTCAAACTGCCCTATTTTCGAGAGAAAACTGCCCTATTTTGGAGAAGACAAAGATTAGGGAGAGGAGGAAAAGTGAAGGAAGGGTGTGGGAGAAAGGTAGAAGTGTAAAAAAGAAATCTTTTTCTGTGACGGAAATAGTGCTGTTAATGACTTTTGATTATGCCTGCATTAGCAATTTTCAAACGAACGACATCAACAAGAAATACTAGAAGTAGTAGTCATTTAATTTTTTCATACAAATAGATAGATAGATTTAACTGTTCCCGTCTTTAATTACTCACTTATCGGATTAGTTTCTAAAAATTCTATGAAATTACCTTAAGCCTCAGTCCTGCAGTTTTATCCTGATCGCTGAAAACATTTTTTTTAAAAAGTTGTGTCTGGATAATTATGTTTTTGTTTCCTTATATAATTACAGGCGACAGAGAGAAATTACTGTCTCATACGTAAACCTTTTTATGTCTAAATTATAAGATATTGAATCTTCATCCTCTTCTTTATCAATCGCAGCAAAGTGCAATGTCGCGAGAATGGCAGCAACTTCGGCAACATCAGTAGTATAAACAGCAGCTGCAACAACTGCAGCGGCGCCTCCAAAAGTAGCAATAGCTTTCATAACAGGCGCCTCAGTAGCAAAAACTGCGACGAACTATATGCGGAATAAAAAATGGATCCTAAAAAGATGACGTAGTGCGAAGTCTTACAACGCCAAAATTAAAACAATGTACCAAAATCCAATTAAGTGTAATATGATGCCACGATTCCTACGCATCAATCAGCATTCTTCCATTTTGAATACTGTGGTTTACGGTAAGAAAAAAAAATATTTTGTATTTTATTGCAGACATATCCTTACATGTTTTTCACACTATGATAACATCACAAAATCAGATCTAGCCTACACTAGGTCACATTTTACTCTAACAGAAACTGTAAACGTACAACATTCGAAAGTCATTAAAAATTTACGACTATATTTCTGGGCCGGTAATTTGAAATGTTTTTACCACTTACTGCTGGAAAACTCATCTAAGCGAGCAAACCAATGGGAGATAAGTTCAAGTCAACATATGTATGTTTTATACGTTTTATTGCGTTAAACTGATATGAAGCATCGATCAAAATATCGAAAATAACGAAGAGTTAGAACCTGAGCTCAATATTAGCTCGGGCAGTTTATCGCAACTTGTTCTTAGAAATGGCAAAATTGTGACAAATTTTGGGAAAAGACTTAACTTCGGTCATATTTCCCAAATCAGATTCTGTTAAAAATTATGTAATGTCCTTATCGAAAAACTTTGTATAATTAATTCATTTTGTTAGAATATATTTCCTTCAATAAACAGAATGCGTTGAGCAGCCCAATTTCTGAAAAAACGACTTGAATTCTAAAACTTATACAACTTATATAGCTCTAGGACTATGTAAAGGGCACAAACTTAACTTACTTGGAGGCCTTGTAACACATAGAATGTCCTGACAATATATTGGCCTCAAATGCTTTTCTTACTTTTTTTTCTTGCTTCTCCTTCCCTCCTCCAATACCATCATTCTTCCATACTTCCCTCATTTCCATCAACGCTCTTTTCTTTCAATATTAGATGTTTTTTAATTTTAAGCAAAATCGGTTTGAGTTAGAGATTTATCATCTTCACGAAATCTTACTTTAATCAACCTCCCTAAGGTGGGAGGAACCTCGTGCCTTCTTCCCTTTGCTCCTCCTTTCTAAATGAAAATGTAATGAATAAGCTTCTTCGTTTATTTGATACCATTTATGAGTTCGTTATTTTTTATTTAATCTTTAAAATTAAAAGTCTTCGTATATAATAGCAATGGTAGCAGCAAAATCAACAGCACTTTTAATGCTTCTACAGAATATAAAAATGACCAATAGACAACGCAAACATATTAAAAAGTGTGACCTTCTGATGCGGTCGTTTGCAGCGGTGAGGGAAATTCACAAACATCTATCTGCGTATTATTTTTTCTTCTTCCTTCCTTCTTCCTTTTCCAACCAACCAACAGCGCAATCAATTATGGTAATACTACAAACCCCAACTCGTATATCTCTCCGTTGAAAAAGTAATTCCAGGGAATAATATTCTCACCAACATTACTGAAGTAATTGTAACATAATTCCTGTAACTTTATATCATAAGCTCGCGAGCAACTTTTAAGGCTAAGCAGAATTTATTTTTCAGCCTTCCTTAAATGGTTTCAAATTTCAACTCTTTTCGTACATTTTTTTCGATTTGGTTTTTTTAATTTTAGTGATAGGATATCCAGATATAGGAGTGGAAGAGCATATGCTAAGCTAATAATTTATAGATTTTTAAATTGTAAATAATCTCAAAATCACATAATAAATTATTTTGTGGCATATCTGAAAAACATAAATAACGGTTATTCAGGTAACATCCAATTAAGTTAGACTAGGTAAAGTTTAAATAAATCAAACTGATTAATTTTCGATTTTACTTGATAATTTATTTCGATGCAGTGTTGCCCGCGTATGAGGGCTAAGAGGGGAGGGAAGGATGGTAAACCGAAATTAAAACGCAACCCATTAAACCAAAATTTGTGAACTCAATTGATAATTTTTACGTGATGTGGGTTAGTATTTAAACATTCTAGCTAAATTATTACTCCACTAAAGCTGGTCAGGGCATTGTATTAATTAATAACCGCATTGACGCAGGATTTCTCATTGCCATTTTTGGCCACTAATTTTCAATATTGCGCATTTTGTACGTCACTAATTATTAACTAACTGCGATATTTCGACGAACAGATATTATTGCAGTTATTCAATTTTATTTCTCAATAGGAAAAATAAATTCAACTTGTTAGGATTTCGCTTCTTTTTACTATAACTCCTTACAATTAATAAGAAGTTTCTCGACATGCGAGAAAATTGTGTTAAATCTGGCTTAAAATTTGAAAAAGCTTATATTCCAAATACGCATGAGAGAAATCCACACAAAAGCAAATTGTTTCTAAACACACTAATAAATTAAATGTCACACTAATAAGTTAAATGCATGTAAAAATTTCAAAAGTAAAAATTTTTTAAAGTAAAAATTGAAAAAATCAAGAATTTTTAAAAACCAGGGGAGCAAAAAAATGTGATAATTAAAAATTTTGAAAATATAAAAACTCTAAATGTCAACAGTTTTAAAAATTTTAGAAATAAACCTAAAATGTATTTCTTAACCTAAAAATGATATAAATACAAAAATCAAATCTCTCAAATTAAGCAGTTAAATAATTGGGAAATTGAATGAATTTATAATTTCACAAATAAAACAATCAAAAAATTATTAAGAAAAATTGTTATAATTAATTTAATTAATTAATTAATTAATTATATTAATTACGTGTTAAAAACAAACTAAATTTTTGAATACTTCAATTCTTTAGACATCTTAAAGGATCTTAATTAATTCTTTAGACATCTTAAAGTAAAAAAGAGCGAAAGTTACAAACTCCGAAGGAAAGAAGCTCAAACTATAAAAGTTGGATTGATCGACTAGCGAGTGCTCGCTTCTATTATTTTAAAAAGTTTTTCATTGGCTTTTTCTCCTAATTATGGACGTCCTTTATAATAACACGTTGCAGCAATTATTCTTCATCATCATTAGCATAAGAGCCTACTTAAGGTCTGTCGTATTGAATTATGAGGAAACCCGTCTCGCATCCTTTGTATTCCTTTTATTTTTGTCGTCTTATTTTTCTCCTTCCTACCCTACTTTACAATTTAAAATATTTTTAATGATATGCCTCCTTACTGGTTATGACGGATCATCGCAATTGCCGTTGCTGCTGATGATGATAATAATGGTTATGACTATGTCGGAGATACTTCAACGATCAACCATCACTGCACCAACTATGCCCACGATTCCTGCTCTCGAGCTTATTGTTTTAATTAAAATTTATGCAGAATCGATCAGAAGATCTACCCGACCAGCATTGTAGTGCCTGCTTGCTACGTGATTTCGAGGGAATAGCAAAGGAAAAACATTTAGTGGAAGTCGAGAGGCAAGGAAAATAATCGAACGCAAGCGGAAAAAAATATGATGGATGCCAAATTAAAATTTTAATTGCGTTAACTTTCAAGGATGTTGATGTCATGGTAACGATAATGATGATAATAATAATGATGATGATGATGATATTTTGCGGGTTTTTAGTGATAATTGTGGCGGAGATGTTGAGATAGTTTCATCCGTGAAGGATATGATGAGTGTGGCTAAGTAGACGAAGCTGATATTTGAGATTATAATGTGGGTATTTATAACTTTTATACAATTGAACAAAAATTTGG
Source organism: Physocephala rufipes (assembly GCA_963966595.1). Taxonomy (NCBI): domain Eukaryota; kingdom Metazoa; phylum Arthropoda; class Insecta; order Diptera; family Conopidae; genus Physocephala; species Physocephala rufipes. The sequence continues at coordinate 35,417,007 of OZ016502.1, read as the reverse complement.
ACAAGCTTCATCACATTGCTTAAAAGAAATATTTATCGCATTACTTTTTGAATTGCTTTTGAAACTGATATTCGTCATTTTATTGCAGCGGATATTTTTCTTGGTCAGCATTTTTTATGTTTTTAATTTATAATATTTTAGTTGTTTTTGTTGTTTTTTCCAATTTTCGAAAGTTTCTGTCAAAGTCATTTCGTTTCTCTTATATTTCACTTTCCAACCATCTATTTCGATTATTGTGCTCCTTGTTGGATTGTAAAAATAACATTGTAAAATAAATCTATTGCAATTCGTTTCTTGGTCTTGTTTTCAGTTTTTTTCCTTGGTGATTCTAGCGTTCCAATGGCTACTGTTTATAATATATAATTCCATATGGTAAAGTACTTCATTTCCAGTACACTATCATTGGCAAAGTACCAAAACTCTTCACTACACATTCGGGTCTATTCTCTCGCGTTAACCGAATTTAAATCGTCATTATTAACATCATCATTGTCCTTGTTACTACACATAAATACTAACACACACATACACACACATACTCACGCACACATTGACACGCGCAAAGACTCACACAAACATACACAAACTTCTTAGAATAGGTTCTCTCGGTTATTGTTGTGGATTTAGTTTCTGGTCACTGTTGTTGATTTTGATGCAAATACGATTTGGCGAGCCATGAAGAAATTCTATGTCAGCGAAAAATAATTTTTCTTACGAAGCGCCGCTCAATGTTGCGAGAATACAGAGGGAGAAAAGATACTAGAGACAAGAAGTGAAAAGTGGTGTAGAACTGGGATGAAATATAAAGTTGGGATGGTGTTAAAAATAATTAACTATTTTCAATTTAAATATTCATTTCGTGTCAGTCGTCAACATATTGATTATAATTTTTATATACATGATACACTTTACATTTTCCACGCTATATACGTCATGTATTACTCACGTTACTTACAGAGCGAAAAATTTTCATATTTTCTTTCAAAAATGCCTTTGTAGAGGATAAAGCAAAAATATAAGGTAGACAGACAAAATCCCGAACTTTTGTCGTTTGATTATTTACCGACTATTTTTTAAAGTCCCGAAATAAAAAAGTTCCGAAACGACAAAATCTCCCGAAGACAGAATAACGAAAAGACATAAGCCTCTGTTAGCAATGCCATTCTCTGTTAGCAATGAAGCTTTTTTTCGATAATTGTGTTACTATTTTGTATTTGTTGTGGTTTGTTGTGTGCCACATGCTGTGGCATGTTTAGAACAAACATTTCCTTACGCGATGTTTAAACAAAAGACTTAGGAAGCAAACGCAGCTTTAATTTTTTTTATAAGAGTTGTATCGAGAAGAAAACCTTTGGTTTCTTAGAACTTTTGAAGCCCGTCATCAACTATTATATTTGAAACCCATCATCTTGTTATTGTACTTCCTTCATTTTCTTTTTCTTGGTTTTATTCGTCAAGTTAGTATAAAATTAAAATTCATACGGATGATGTAACCAACAAATCCGGTTGTTTTCATTGTTTTTTTTTTGCCACGAGCTCTGAGCACAGCTTGCATTCTTGCCACTAATATTAATTGTTGATGTTATTGGTGCTCATTCCATCCCGTCCTTCCATCCAGCGATCACCTCAATAATACCAAAAGAAAACCAACAACATTTACACAAATATCAGAAAGGGAGACAAACATGTGCATGTGCGTATATTTAATATTTAATAGGTGCGTATATTTAATCGATTACTTCAACACCTACCAGAGATTAAATGGTAAAGGAAATAATTTTCTGCTCTGAAATCATTGCAATGACGCGATGTATATCATAGCATACCTCCTGTTAGCGCAGAGTTAAGGAAAGAATACACAGCAAATTTGAGATTACTAACGATGTTATTGCTGTTATTTCTCAGATTTGTATATGTATATTCTTAAATCTCGTATATCGATTGCTCAGATGGATGAAAATTAATGAGAATTTAACGGAGTATCGCTCACTTTTTAATCAATTAGTAGCAGGCTACTTTAAATCGTCTTATACAATATAAGACTAAGAATGTTTTGAGAAGGGTATCAGTTTTGTGTGTTAATTTGTCGTACGGGTGTAACCGTGAGTTTCCATCTCATGCATCTTGTTCCAAAGATAGCTACTTCTCAATGCTTTATAGAGTGAACTAATACACCCATACGGCTTGCCATAGTGCTCATTTAGTCTGTTGATCGGGAATTCCAGCGTTATTCGATTAATAATTTTGGCACGAGCCATGGGGTATAAACACAAATATAACAATAATAAATTTGATTGTGATTAACATAGTTTATGAGTTATAGCCCTTTCAATGTGTATAATCTATGAATTATGTAATTCATGATAAAGGAATGCGCGGTTTAGTGTTATAAATTCAGTGATATTTAAAATCGCTTTTGTATTTTTCGTATATCTTAATTGTGCGTAATTTATCGCTGTTTATTAAAGAATTATCTTTATAATTCTATCACGAGTAAATACAACCTTTGATAGATCTTATCTTAATTCGAATAGCTTTAGTTTATACCACTTTGCTTTTCGTATGATACCTAAGAACACGGAACGATTATAAAAAGAATCTAGAAATTATTTTCAAAAATTAGGAACGTTAGACTTGGCTTGGATGAAACTTTTACAGGCTACATTCTCAAATTCATTAATTATGTGGCTGTAGCGATCCTAATTTATTGGTATGATGTTCACAAATTTACATTTAGTTTGATGTTTACAGATGCATTTGTCATCGTGGTTGAATAATGAAAAAAGCCTTCTACGGAAACAAAGTTTGCGATACAATCGAAAGGAAAAAGATTATTGACATTTACGAATTTAATGAATTTCGGTAATGAGTGGTTTAATAAATTCTCGAAAAAGTATACAAAAGCAGAACGGTTTATTGCGAATACGACTGTATATATATTGACTGTATATAGCCTCTTGTATCATTTTCAGCATCGCATCTCGCGATAAATATCTCTACGAACAAAAACACATGACGCATAAGCGATAGATTAAACTAATCAGCGGAACGGCTTGAACAACAAACAGGGCAAATATTAAACTCCTGCGCTACCTCGGAGCCTTATCTTCAATTCCACATTTCCCCCATCCACCCATCTCCTCAGCCTCAGGGCAATGTTCCGGATCCTTTGATAGCGATTCATTTCACTTCATAAAGCGAGCTCAAATGTCGCCGCCGTCGTATTGCTGCTGTTCATGGTTGGCAATTATTGCGCTCCAGCGAATCAGTGAGCACTGCCTGCTCAAGAATTATAATTTGTAAGCAATAAGAAAAATTTAATGAGCTTTGGAAATTAATTGGCGCGTATGCAGTTAAATAGAAAGTAATGATAAAAAAGCTGCCTCTTTCTGTTTCGCTCCTCCTCTTCCTTCCTTTCTCCCATGCTTTGGACGTCAACGGAGCAAGCAGTAACAATTGGTGAAGCTTCACGGTTTTCAAACACAAGCAAATTGGAGAGCAGATATTGCTGGATGTGAAATGTGACTGCAATAGCAATATTAACACAGGTTAAAAGCGAGCTAAACCTAGGATGCAAGGTAGTGTGCGAGGTACCTTTAGGCAACTCAAGGCATTCAGGTCAGTCTTGTTGTTGAATTTGCATGAATTTAAATTTGGTCGCACCAGAATTAATTAACTGACTACTGTATGTGCTGATGCATGTGACTTACTCTCAAAAATTATCAAAAGTAACTACTGATTGAAAATGAGATACTCGCGTATGTTTAGTGCTAAAAAGTGTCTACTTCGCTAGTCAATTATTTAGTACTTTTGTATTTCGAAGTCGACAAGACAGGATAAGGAGTACATTAAAACACAACATGATAAGCTCCAACCCAATAAAGCGACCATAATTTAAGTCAGACCGAAGTATAGTGAGATTTCTTTCAAAATTCTGCAAAATAAAAGATTAAATCTTTATGAACGGAAATAAAACGAAAAGGAATAATATTATGCAAATAATTTAATAAATTCAAATTGTTAAAATTTGCGATTTTCCCGAAAATAAAAAAGACTGAAAAAATAAAAACTATTTACAAAAATCGGTTAAAACTTTTCGAATAAAAATATTTACAACAAGAAAAAACAAACTAGATACAGACTTTACTTAAAAACCTAACGAAATAGACTTTATTAACTCTATTATTTCACGAAAAATTCGCTTACAAAATATATTCCCAACATATTTTACTCACTGTATTATAGCATTTACTTGACTGTATAAACAACTTCACGGGCAGATTCACTGCTTCATTGTATTACATTTTATTAATGTCGAGGGAACAATAGCGTTCTATAATTTACTTCTGAAATTTCCCAAACGAAAAATTCTTCCCTTCATTAAAACCTGCCTAAAATATTCCAAATGCCAAGGGTTTTACTAAAGTCCATTTAAATTTTGAATATTTCATGAATCGTTGAGCCATTAAATATAAACAAATTTCAGTTGGCTTCTGATCTGGGTTAGATTCGGTTATGACTTTAGAACTTAGTTTATGGTATTTTAAATTATTAAATTAATTGCCCACCAATGAATTTCCTACGACTTCGAGTTTTCGAGTTATAGAAGGAAATAAATTAAATATATCCTCGTATTTGCAAGACCGTACAATAAAAGGTATTTCATGAAACTAGTAAAGTTCAGCGTAGAATAAAACTGAAATTCGAGATTAAACCAACAATTATTACAATAAAAATAACCATAGAAACAACGACAACAACACCGACAATACCAATAGTCTCAGTTTTATGACGAATTATTCTCTGGGGTCATACCGGAATTTAGAGGAATCGCTGACAACTATATGATGATTTTTATCCCTCCAAAAGTTTGACAAAAAATGACACTGAGAAATTTTAGTAAACGTAGAAAAATATTTAAAAAAATGTTGTTTCAGGAATATAAAATATGACACAGCAGAGAAAAAAGGTACTTGTTTGAGAATTCCACTCCAGGAAAAGGAGAGAATAAAAACAACATATAATAGCGAGAAAAGAAATGAAACGTGCAATACCCAAAAATCAACAAACATTTTCAACTTCTGTTAAAAAAGTTATTCCCATAAGTATCCACGACCATTTTCCGGTATGGATACCATCAGACTCGAATTCATACAAAAATACACTTTACGTCCTCTGGATACATATGCGCAATCATAACAAAAAACAATAAACAAAACAAACAAACAATAAAACCAAAAACAAGCGGTTAACGAAAAAAACTCTAATTTTTTAATAAGTGAAACATTGCTGATGGCTGCCTCGGGCATACCAAACGCGTTTTCGTTTTGACTGCGCTTACCAGTTGGTCGATTTGGTCTAGTCCTGCTTTTTCTGAACTGATGTGAACTGAGTACTCTGCTCAAAAAGGAGAAACAAAGCGGGAGCGAGTAGCAAACAAAATTTCGCCAGCGAAGCTTATTCAAAGCAAAACAAAAAACCAAACTACAAAATGATTTTTTACGAAGCAGAGAAGAATATAACACTCGTTTAGCGGCTAACCGCAGTATATATATTAGCCACACCACCGCCTCCATCTCCTCGCCAAAAGAAAACACGATTGCTTCGTGAAGGAGGCGACTATAAAGGTAAAATTTTCTCGTTAACGAAATATAAAACAAAAGCTTACCAAATTAGTTTTCATAAAACAAAATAATTTTTTTAAAGAAGAAGGAAAGAGTGGAAGAGAAAAAGAGAGAGAGAGAGAGAAAGGAAACAGAAAAATGGAAGTGATTGTGGATGGATCAATCCTAAGGAAGAGTCGGCAATTCCGTCGTGTTCCAAAAAAGCCGTTTCAGGCATTCAAAATGAAATAGTATTTTTTACGACTTACATTGAATTATTTCACAGATTTATTAAGATCACCTCCTTAGTTTGTTGCTCTCCAGCGGAAGAGAGAACACCTACAATCGCAGGATATTATCCTTTATGCAATGTTTCTTTTCGATCCTCCCCTTGCTGTTTGCTCTAACAAAATTGACTCCACATAAATTCTAAAGGACAGGGATTGAAATATTCCTAGTGCATATATACACATATATCGCCACACGCATTGATAAATATATCATGCCCAACTAACCACAAAAGCGGCTATTTCCATCCGTCCTCACGTCCGTCTGTCACGATTGTGTTGCAGGATACGAAGCCAACGAAGCTAAAATGGTCACAATTAAAAAACAGTTTTTAGAAAAATACACTACTTAAAAAATTGCTGGTTGCACCAAGTCTATTTTTACAATGGCGTTTTTAACTTCTCGGCATACATTTAGCGAAGTTTTGATGGTTCGTATAATAGAGACCCTTCAGTTCTTAACCTTAGTTCTTAACGTCTTTATGTTTGTTGATTATTACGAGAGAAAATTATAAATAAAAAGTTATGACCACAGACTCAGAAGGAGGGCAGTAAGTCCTAATGACTTTCAAAAATTTCGAATATCCCCGCCCCCGGACCCCGCCGTCTAATAATGGTAATCTTCGCTCATGGCCCAACGTTGCCAAATCATGGAGATATTTAAGCCTGCATTCGAAATCAAACACAAACTTGTTTGGGCATATTGGAAAACCAGACAGCTTTATTTAGTAAGATAATATATGTATTAAACAAATGTAGTGAAAAAAATGTATGTTGAAATATTGAAAACATATTTAAATGCAAAATGTATTTAAGGTAGGAAATAGCAGGAATATTCCAGTATGTTGCGGGGAGAATAGCAAGCGTAATAAGAGAACCAATCAATCTAACCTTCTTCTGGCGCATTGCATATAAAACTGATTTTCCGCATGATAAAACTAAGGACCTGTGAAATGTATTTGCTCTTTATGAATTCTTTTTATACGGATAACCAAATTGTTAGAAATGAAGCGGAAAATTGATAATAATTAGAAAGCAGGAGTAGAAAGAGAAAAACGATAGGAAATAGTCAAAAGTATCGACCTTAACTCTAAATACAAACCGACTATATGTGTATTATAAAATATTTTACTAATCAAAATTCAAGCTCGATAGAAATTCTGGCAATATACGATAAGGTTCAGTTGATAAACACTCTTCTGCCTTTCCGTTCTCCTCGTCTAAAGCAAAAGTAGCATCCGATGAAGGTGTCCGTCCGTGAGTCGAAGGCTAAACGAATGAATTAAGTGAAAACGTAGAGAATGTATAAAATGAAAAATTATTCGATTATTAATTCGAATATATTTTGTCTATAAGTCGGGCAGTCAATTTCGGGATCATGAATTATGAATTTTGATTTCTGTTTTATGGACGAGTAAACCCAATTTGAAAGTTGTTTTCTGTTTAGTGTGGTCAAGGGAATATCATTTATAGAGTTAAATAGATAAGAAGTAGAAGGTGAAGCTCTTACCCTCATTGACTGTGAGACTGTGAGTTTAATGAAATATTTTAAAAATCCGTTCAAACTTCCATGATGAAAATTTGTATGCCTTTATTTTACTTTATCTCACTTTAGGGAAAATGCTTATAGAACAAGATTTATTTAGAAAGTGAGTTGGGAATCGTCAACAGGGTATGATTTCTAATTTTTTTAGTAGAACCATCAGGTTTATTCGTCGATGTAGCGAGGCGTATTCGGTCGATGGAGTGAAATATAGGAAATCGTATTTTCTAGAGGAAACAAACTTAGGTGAAGTGAGGAGAGGTGAGTAGAGAAGAAACTAACAAGAAAAGGTACGAAATTTAATTAAATCGATCGCTATGAGCCACGGATAGACAGATTTACGTCTATGGTCACCTATTTCACTCTACATCCGACTCAAAACATAACCTTATTTCTCAAAATAAAAAATTAAACGGAACCAAACGTCATTTAAACTAAACTAACTAACCAGTTATTCAAGTCAACCGGAAAAAAGTAATTTACATTCCTTCTCGGTTCCTCTTTCTTCTTGATTTTCTTCTTCATCTGCCCCAACTCCTCTGTTCACTTATTTTTTTTATTTTATGTGAACGGAGAACAAGAAAGAAACAAATTAATTGAGCGCTGGAAATGGTCACCAGAAACGGGAAATTTGTTTGTGAATCAGTTCACCTCGTTAATTTCATGTATGATGAAATCGTATCACACATTCACAACCCCAAAGGGGAAGATTCTCTTGTTGATTTTGACTTTTTCTAAATCAAATGAAAAAAAAGCGAGAAAACGGTAAAAACCCAAATACGGTGATGGATTGAAAGGATTTTTACCGTCGGTCTGATTTTTTGTCACTTATTTCCGATCAAAGTAGAGTATTTTTTGCCTTGAAATGTAGTCGTCCTCTTTCGACAATTTGCCCATTTTTTCATCCATATTCCTGTGACACTAAAACAACGATAACCAACCATCACAATATGAACGTCAGGAAAAAGGCTTTGCACAGAAGGGAGACATATGGGAGCAATGAATGAAAAAAATGGCAGCCATTGTTTTTGACAGTGTGATTATTTGTATCTAAAGTTAAAAACGTTTATGGAAAAAAATAAACAACAGTTATCAAACAACGGAGGTTGAAATGCGTGTAAGATGACGATAATTTTCACAAGTTCATGTAAATGGTATTTGATTGTTTCTTATTCCTAGAAACAGAATTATTCGGAATTCGAATATATTTCTTATTTATTCCATAATTTTTTTCAATAAATCGGAGAACGTTCTCTTTGTTTCGAAAAGTGTTTTGTATGTCCAATAACTATTAATTCGAGAAAAATAATTGTTAATTGGAAATTGACTGTTTTTAATGAAGCCACATTCATATGAATTCTGAGGAATGTCTAAATATCGTAAATATTTATTCTTATTTCGCACAAGCTTTTGCTTAATTCAAGCTTTTTCCTGACTTTGAAAAATGTTGTTCAAAGTCTCTACTAATTCGAATAAAATTCCTTCAAGTTCGTGTTGGAAGCAATATCTTTTAATTCCGTTCGAATCGAAAAGTTATTTTTTTATAAATTTCCTTTCCATCATTTAAATATTTATTGACAGTTATTGTATTCATCAAGGAAGAAAATCGATTGAAAGCAGTTGTAAAAAAATTGGGTCTAAATCGAAACAATCCCAACGCTCAACTAGGTGTCACTTTCTTGCAAATGTCAAGTGTCAATATTTATGTGATCATTATTTTTGACGCTGTTACTTCATGCAGTCTCTGCTGTTCCTGACATTGATATGAAATCAGAATTCACGTTAAATATCAGTTTGTTAATGATGTCATATCACAAACAATTATCGAGTGTGTGTATGTGTTTGTGGGTGTTGAGGGTGAATACAATAATGCCTTTTATAGCTGCAGAGAAGTTTTGACATGTGACATCATTATCACTAGAAAGTTAATTGCACAACGTTTGTTTCTGTAATTGTGAGTATACGTATGTGCGTTTATTTGTTCGCTTTTGTGATGTTAAAAATGAATGTGAATGTTAAAAATGAAACCAAGCAGTACAATAGTTTTACCACATAATGAAGCTCTTGGCAGTGACAGTATGTATCTGTTTATCGGCATGTTTTTGGTTATGTATGAAATAAATTGTTGTTGTTGTTGTTGTACATTGTTGCTGTAATGTATCTGCGGTATCCTGCAGAGTCTGGCATGCACAAACACATTACGATGCAATGCGATACCGTGGTCATAAAACCCCGAAGGCGCCCTTATTGAAAAACATTGCTTAATGGAGAATCGTGATTTTCGCTTCCGGCAACAAGTTATTCTTTCGCCTTAAGCCTATAGTTGTTATTATTTAGTGATGTCTCAGCACATGCCATTAGCACACTTTTCCCACAGAAAACTGCAATTTTGAAATGTGGAAAGAGCATTGACTCTACTCTGTTCTATATATAAGGTGGAAGCAATGTTAGTTGCCCCATCCCTGTCTCTATCTCCCCGCTACTCTTCTCTATCTAGTGCCAATAATGAAAATGTGACAGATAAGCATTTCTTCAGAAATGTTTTGAGTTCATTCAAACTGCAGTTGAGATTCTTCCACACCGAGAGATACCAAAAAAGAAAAACTGCATAAAGATTTTATACCTTCTATGAAATCTATATTTAGGGACTATACAAATTTAGGTTTGGGAATTACTTAATGATTTTCAACAAAATTTGGAAAAGAGTAAGGCTTGCTAATCATTTCTGAATGATTCGCAAGCTTGCAGATGTGTTTTTTAAGATTTGAGAATTTATAAATGATTTTTAGCACAACTTTTTAAAAGACTTTTCTTTTAATTAAAGCCTTTCCTTTCTTCAGCATCACGCGTGATATGATCTTAAAATAAACGTATGGATGTCTAAAATACAATAATGTAGGTGACATAATGTATAAATTATAATGAGGCTTTTCACTATTACATTCTCACATGTGTTTACACAGTATGCTTCAGATGTTTAACAAATTCTTGGAATTAATATTCAGAGCTTTTCACTAAAATTAAATCAATCATTTCAGAGTAGATTAGGAGAAATTTACTTAATTAAATCAAGAAAATTGTTTTAATTTTAACATATTGAAAATTTTTGTGTTCCCACGAAAATGATTTAAATAAAAAATTGTATTTAGGTTTTTACAATTTTTAAACATAAGCTCAATATTTATTCTTTTACCTCAAATTCAAAGACAGTCCCTAATTTTGCGCATAATGTTTTAAGCACCCTATAGCCTCTTATGCAACTGTATCAATTATTCGTTATTATTTAAAAGTAAACCTCAAAATACACACACAAAAATTTAACATATAAAAGGAAATGTAATTATTGTTCTTATTTTGAACCATACATTTTTCTGTAGCTGCGATTTAATGTTTAATGCAGTCTTGTTTTATTATTGTTATTATTTTGTAGTTATTCTACTGGTAGTATAAGTACTATTGTTCCTCTATTGTCTCGGACAGGCTGACTACTGTTCCCAGAACATTGCGCGCTATCTACTGAATAAATTAATAAGCTTTATGATTGCCGTTGTTGCTATTGTTATTCTTGTCATTATTAACACTATTATTATTATCATTGCTCCTACTGGATTTGCAGCCTATTCATTTAATTTATCAGTTTCACAATCTATAACCAGTTGGGACTGTTGGCCATCAGTGTGTATCAATGTCAATAAATACACGAATATATAAATGAATATCTACGGCTCCATTATTAACAAAACAACAACGCAAAACATTAGGATAATTTAACATTTAAACAGACACGTTATATGTACAGGTTTTCCCTATCCCCCTCCCACCCACTCCTGTGAAGTTACCTCTGTTCAATGAACAGGTTAATTCATTTAACACATGGGCATTCTTTTAACACATGGAATAATTTATACAAAGACCATCGTATGATGAGTCAAAAATTCTTAACGTCGATGAAGAAGATGATGTTGTCAAGACTGAAACCTTACGAATTATTTACGTATACATACTTAACAAATGACAAATACACTAGTGATTTCTTGAGTAATTATGAATTATTAGGAATCATTATTATAAATTATTATGAAATAAGGACTCTAAAACAATGGTGACGAAATTGATGATGATGATATCAAGAGTGAGCATAATATGTGAGCCACACATTTGTTATGATAATATTGCGATTGCATCTATAGCAGTAAAATTTGTATATTATAAAAGCAGATTACTTTTATGGCATACAAATTTTGATTACTATGGAACTAATCACAAGATTATTATAACGCATGTATGGCTGGCAGGTTTTGAGAAAGAGAATGAGATAGATAAGAATAAACAGATTGGAAGGATTTGATTGAAATTGTTTAATCAGAGACAGATGGAGGTAATCATAAAACAATCGCACACAACCTATTCTGTTGTCCTGAATCGGAATCAATATTAATGTAAATCATCCTTTGTCTTTTGGGGTTATTAAAAAAACTACCTCTATAATTTATTTACCGTGCTTGCGGATTTTGTGGCAGAAATTCATTTTTACGATTCAAACGCTTTTAAATTTCAAGGGAAGGCCGGAAGTACGAAGGAGTTTGGAGAGAAATTATGAAGGAATTATGAAGGAAATTTCCTTATTTTTTAGTCGACACGCATAATGAGATGGACGCAGCAATGCAACGAAAAATATTATTAGATGATTGATGGGAAATATTGCACGGCTTTAGGCCACCACTCTGTGTTGTTTAGAAAACAACATCAACACTACAATAGTAAAAAAGACAAAAGCGAGACAATTTAAACGAAAAACCAATCCTTCGCAGTTTTTTTCGCATTTTGTGTTCGCTAATGTGTATATACATGTGTAACGGTATGTTTATTTTTGTTTCATTATTAGTTATTTTTCCAATGAAACAACAAATTGCGAACATTTTTCAACGGTTTAATGTTTATGCTTATTTCGTTAATGAGGTTAAATGTTATTTTAAGTGTTTTTCAACACGAACCTTTGTACATTTACGTGCATTAAAACAAACATACACAAATGCATACAAGGTCTATTTAAAACCTGTCGCGAATTTCGCCTTTTTTCAAAAATTATTTATTTATTTATAGCTATCTATTCCTTCCTCTTTAAAGTACTCATTGTCAGATATTATTGACACTTGTGCCAGAAAGTTTTTCCAAACCTCGAAGCATTTTAAAAATCATTTTTAGAAATATTGTTCAGCCAATACCGGCATTGTGTCCCCAATTGGCAACCTCTTCAGTTTTGGAGAGAACCTGAAAAAAAGAAAAACTCACAACGGGCAGTTTGCGTTATCGTGGTGAGATAATTCCTGTTCTTCCTGTACCAGCACTAGTACTAATATAATGGCACAAAAAATGAAAGTCGAATATACGTAGGCATCAGAAATTCAATATTTTCTAATACTTTTTGAACAGACCTCGCTCCTAAAAACAGAATACTCCACTTCATAGCCGAAGACACCACTTTCATCGTTATTTCAAATCATTCCGTTTTTTAACAGAGATCAATAAAAAAATTAACTACTTTTAGGAAAGTGAAGTTTTTATTGTTTCAAGTTTCATTTCTGTTTTTCCTTGTTCCATTTTTCATTATGTTGTTAAGTAAAACAATTTTGCTGTTTTTTTAGTTTTTTTGTTTTTTTAACTTTTGTTACTAATAAAGCAGGCTCTAAAGTAGAATCTAAAAAATCAATTAAACTTTCCGAAATCGAAGTAACCTGAGCCCGTGGGAGACCGCGGTAGAAGCAGCGCTGTAACAGAAGAGTTTAGTAGTTTGAAAGATTTATATTTATCGCTACCGCATTATGACTGTCTAAACTTTTAGAACTGGTTCAAATTTAGAGTAAACTATCTCATAATCACTAATGTATAGAGTGTTGAAATGCCGTATAGTTTAAAAAAATATCTGCATTTCATTTAGAATTGAACGAATTAACCTTATAAAAGGATGTTCGGGTCAATAAGTATATAACATAATATAAAGTTCAAGCACTTAAATTTATTTTCTCGTCGAGTCCACGAGGGTGGCATGACATTGATTTAAGCATAGAAACTGTATGCATTACCAAATACTTTTCACTAGAATTTATTCACTACAACCCACGCCCGATTATTCTTAACAGGTAGCAAGTCCCGGCTTGAATTTTGGAATGGAAGTTTTATTAATTTCTAAAGATTAACAAAAATGATAAAATCTGCTCACTCTAACGTTGCAGCACTACGGAAAACATTGAAAAATGAATTGAGTTTACAATGATACAATGAGCATATCTTCGCGCTGTTCTCACGATGGTTTTTGATACCTTTGTTGTTTTCAAAATGTTATTAATGATAATGAGAAAAGAATAACGACTATACGTTGTTATCAAATAACTTAATGAGGCTTTTCGCGTATTTGTCCCCCTCAAAGACGTATTGTGTTTTACTCGACCGTAATAAATGTCGTGTCGTTGAATTCGTTCATTTAATTAATTCCTTTGTGCAGTAATCACGTAAACGCAATTCCGCGATCTCGTGCTCGCATTAAACGAGCAAAATATCAACACCACCGGAAAAGCAACAACAACAACAACGATGACGGGAAGAACCACAATAGCAGCAACAACAAATACTTCTACTAAACCAACGAAGCAATGACGTCGGCTATAACAGCCGACTTGACTTGAAGAGGAGTGAAAGGTGAAACTTGAAGAAGAGTGAAATGTGAAGCAAAAACAGCCACGGAAACCAAAACCAAATTAGCGGAAACATCAATTCACACCGTCTCGTTCGTAAAGTCTACACACAGATGTTTTCTAAGGCAGAGGAGGAGCTCCAACTAATTATAGCTTTTAAATATTTAGGAAAAGGGTCACAAAGCGAACAACAATAACATTACCGCCAACAACATCGCCACTACCATGATCAACACTGCCACCATCGACACCTCCATAAGCACAATCTCAATTGTGGCCTCCACCAATAAACTTACATCTGTAGACTGAGGACTACAAATTAAATAACGCTAATGAGGTTTGGATGGGGAAAGAAGGAAGCCCAAGGATAAGGAAGAAAGAATACGCGGGGTTTTTAATTGGCAGGAGGAGGAAATGCGGGAAAGGCTGCGAAATTTAATTTAATTGTTTCTTGCAATAATTTCGTACTGCTGAACGTTTAAAATGAATGCATCGAATTTAAGTACCCAATTTGTACATCTAAATTCTATAACCCTCCTTCACAATCTCCTGCACCATGGCAAAGAAATAAAGCGATTAATATGGCACGCAGTCTTGGTTTCCGTTTCCCCTCGTCCTTTGTAGTTATGATTAAAGTTCGAATAATGACTATTCGAGAAGCAGTGGTCATTATCACCATCGCCATCATCATAATCAATATGGATAATTTTCCGCCTTCGAGAGGCGAGAAACTATTTTCCCTTAAAATAAAAACGATCGATTTGTCGATCAAATGCAATCAAAACAGAAGTGTATTTAACAAAGAGACTTTTTATTGAATGATGGCGATGATGATGATGATAATGATCACCAATAAAAACCATCATTTATTTGTTTCAGAGCGGGAGGAGAAATTAAATTTAAAAACAAAATAAACAATAAATTTATAACAAAAACATCTCTCTTTGACCATTAAACAATACTCTGGAGAGCATTAAATCTCGCTCAACATCCAACGATTATTGCGCAAGAGAGCTCCAAACCACCACCAACAACAAAACGAAATGAGAGAAAGACGCACACTTCAGCGCAATTTATTGTTATGACGCGTATTGTAAAACGTAATGTAGGAAATAAATTTACCCTGCGGAACAAAACTGGATGATATCAATATTTAGTCTGAGTAGCGCGGACTTTCAAAAATGTTTAAAAGAATTTTAAAACATGCGATGCTATATAACACATTGCTTCCTAACGTCGAGTTTTGTCAGAGTTGTGATACTTACTTTTGCCCTTTTTCGTTGTTCTCATTCCACCATGATACGAAATACGCCTTTACCGCAATATTTCTAAAACTGATCTACGAGCCGACCTATCTAACCTTCAAACCATTACGGGGCATCATTTTGTAATAATTATTTGGATAAACGGTTTTTATATAGATTAGAAATAATTCTTGGAAATTGTTGTTCAGGCATCGAGCAAAGTTTGATCTGAAGATGATTATTCATCTTACCGCATTTCAATAAAATCCAATTAGAAGCCCTAAAAAAGATGCCTGAAAAAACAAATCTGGAAAAAGATGAATTGAAACAATGATTAAATTTCGTTCCGGCTTTTTTCGTTTGCTCTACTTAATAAAAATGGTCGAATTGAATTAAAACGAACACAAAAGAATTTCCTTCCATTTTGCAGTTTATTCAATTTTAGTTTAATAAAACGGCGATAATTACTAAAGTTAAAGTAAAAGAGAAAAAAACGTTTTCGGAATAATTAATGAAAATGGTTTGGTGATATTCGTCTCTTATGAATGCAAGAATTGTTCCTATTTCTTTTTTCTCATTTTGATTTTTCGGTTTTTATGAATTAAATTCTTTTTCATCCGGGGCTCTGACTGCTTTCCAAATCAAGGCAAAAAGATTTTTCTTCGACTTCAGATTATGCTGGCGGCATAATTTAATTAAAATGTCTTTATTTTCTTTTCCGTTTTCATTTTAATGAATATCCGACATTTTCCAAGTTTGGACTTTTAATACGATTCGAGTGAAGTTGGTTGAGGTTGATGAGGAGAAGTAGGAGGAATGAAGGGGAGAATGTTAAATGGGCCGGAGAACCCAGCCCACCACATTTCAATTGCTAGAACAATATTACTTTCTTGAAAAGAGAATTGCTATCTACTTTTTTAATTATTCACATTCATTAATAATTCACATTCACAGCTGAATAAATTGAACAAAAATCTCAAAGGATTTACAGATTGTGCTTTAGTTTAAATTACTTGGTTTTTTAATTTTTCAAAGGTCTTAGAACTTTTAAGTATAAATGCTTGCGAGTATTCCTTTATTTATTTGGTTTTTATTATTGATTAAATTATTTCGAATTTGACTTTAACAACTTTGATACAATTTGTTATTGGCACGAATCTTCGAGTTTGTACTCAAAGCGTTTTAGTTTAAAAGTATTTCAGTAGGATTTAACCATAGAGTAAGAATTAACAAGAGTTATTTCTTACTCTATGATTTAACCCACTTTATTATCGGAGTAATTATTGAATTGACGTTCGAACGCTTATCGACCTTTTGGTGTTGACTATTTTTCTTCATATTATTAATATTTAGCCTCGAAGTAAAAATGAAATTAAGTAAGAAATTTTATTTTTTTTTAGTTTCACCATTTTGGAAATGCTCTGAGCCGGATTTAAACATGAAGAGTAAGACGCCATTTGCATCTCATAAAACTATAAAACAGAGATATAGATATAGACCACACGTTGCTGTAAACTTGTCTATTGTTGTTTTTGCTTGCTATGCATTTGCTAACGAGTATAATGTCATTAAACGGGCGCAGCTATCGAGTGCAAAGACTCAAGTGCATGTAGCGTAGGCGTGGATATAGAATTTTGTGTGTATATGGCTAAAATTCACATGGTTACTGCGGTACAGCGGTGCTTCATTCGAGATTCTATAATTGTACCGTACTTAAAAACTATGGACTCCCTATGGACTCCTATGGTTGTGAGATGCGAAGGTAATGATATTAATGGCGGTGATACTGGTAATACTCATATGAAGTTTTGTGCAATGCTTGCGGCGCCTTGGCTGACCTTTTATCAATTTGTTCTTAATTTTCCTTTACTTCTATTTCTTATATGTCATCTACCGTCAGGTTAGCAAAATAAATACACGCTCAGGCACACGCACAAAACACATATGCGCACACACAGCCACACAGACACACATCGATAGAGAGAGAGAGAAAGAGAGAGGAAAGTAGTAGTAAAACTTGCATACCGAATACGTGTATTTCATGCACAATACCTGTATTTTCCTAACGTTCCTCTTTTTTACGTTTCATATTGACCATAACGTTTTTCTGTCTTTTGCTCATAGACGTAAAGAGATGAATTTTGTATAGTTAGGCTTACCTGATTAGCCATGTGTCTGTCCGGTTTTCGGTATCAATGGAAACGCCGTTTCCGCATTCTCAGGGTTCGGATGCTTTTTCATCCTTTTTGGTTCAAGTTCTAAGCACTACTACTGTAATTTGCCACAAAACTCCCACTAGTTTCCGGATGCAATTCGTTAATATTTTCGAGAGCAATTCATGTTTGTACGGAGAAAGATGATGGTAGGATGGAAAGAAGGATAAAGGGAACGAAGGAGTAGAATAGAAGAATAAAGTACAATCGCTTTGACATCTGATAGCTCTTAAGAATATCTCACGAATTGATGCATCAGAATCAACTTCGCCTCTACGGAATTAGAGCCATAACTTCCTGTCGGGTAATTTTCCTTTCATTATTTTGCGGATTTTCGTCATTGACTAGTTAAATGACCTTAAAAAGGCAATGACTGATTGCCTTTATGTTGTAACAAATCCAACAACAATGTACAACAAACAATATTTCAGTCACGTTCCATCAACCCGAACGAGTTTTGAATGAGTTATGCCGATGTTAATATAATTTTTTTGTCCAATCCAATCCTCTTGATTTCTTACTAACCTATCCTCTGGCCTTAGTTTTTTCTTTACTTTCATTATCGAAAATTTTTACTTCATTTTTAGTTTCGAAATTAATAGATCGAATCCAGTAGGATTTTGGGTTTCATAAAATAATGAACTGCACAATTTTTTCGTATGCTTCTCCTTCTGCATCGCCATCATTCTCGAGCATGAAAATCGAGCACTGATGGGGCACAAATTGCAAACGAACGTGATCAAAGTACGAAAAATTTATTTTAAAAATGTTTAAAATTTTTTGTAATCCCAAATGCTCAAAGATAACATAGCGCAATTGAATGAAATAAAACGGAAGTCAAGTTTCCGTAACTTGAAGAGAATCAATGAATTTCGAACTCAATCGTTGCTCATGGATGTTTGGTGATTTTTTTGGGTTAACGGGGGGAAGCATGGTGAGTAGAAAAGGATTTCCTGACTATATTCATATCTTTTTTTATTACACGGTTTCGCTCTATTGCTTCTCAAAAGGCATGCTCGAAATTTTCATATCCTTGCGGTTCATAAAAAACTGGCTGGTTACTTTTTTGTAATAAAAATGCTAAAAATATTCATTTTAATGTATCACGTACATTCAGGCAATAAAAAATTTCTCGTTTTATTCGGAATACAAATCATCGGGCATATTCTCCTTTTGAAATTTGCAGCTCAATTGTTGTTGTTGTAATTATTATTGGTTTACTGAAGGGAAGGTTGTCGTTTTTGTTGTTGTTGCCGAACGCACACACAAGACGTGTTATTATAGTTTCCATAAAATAACATTAATCACGCCAAGAATTGTTCGCTTTTATTACGTCATAAATTTACAAATTTATTTCTTTGGATAATTTTCTGTAGATCCTTGATTTCTGGAAAATATCCGTCAGTCTTTGGCTTTACAAGATTTTTCAGCAATTTTCCATCATCCGCCTTAAAATTTGGTTTAGATACAAACTGCTTCTAGTGATGTGCCATCCTTCAGTGTCAATTTACATTCGATAATTTCTAATCACTTTAATGTTTGCCATTAACGAATTTTATAAAATTTTATAAAATAAATTTTTTCTATTAACGAAAATTTAAATTTATTAAAGTCTCAAAATAACAAAAAAATATCAAAATATCAAAAAATTTAGACTCTTCGCCATTACGTCTGGCCACTTTTCTCCACAATCCCCTTTTCCGTCAATCATAATTGTGTAGACTCTGATGATAAAGTGGGATTTTTTTGGATACTTTTGAAATAGAAAAAATTTTGAAAAAAATTTACAAGACATTTCAACAAAAATATTTGAAAGAAATAATTTTCTGTTGGAGTTATTGGCATTTGTTGTTGTGGCATGGGTAAATTGTGTGGGGTGTGTGTGTGTGTGTGTTTGTAAGAGTAAAGAAAATAAAGTGAAGGTGATAAACGTTCCTACGGCTCCGACAATAGCCATGTCGCTTCCTAATGTTGAAAATTTGCCAAATAGTAAATGAAACCTATCAGCGAGTGTTGTGCCGCCTACGAATGAATTCTGAGCTTTGAGCAAGAAAAAACTGACCGAGTTATCTTCAGATCTCTAAAAGATACCGTATCGTAGTCACCAGAAAAATTTTACGTTCTTTACTAGCGGCGACAAGAATACTGAATACTATAAACAAAAAAAAAACAAAACAACAACAAAATAGAATAAACAACAAAAAATAAAATGGAATAAAAACTTCTCTTCCTCCTGCCTGAAATGAAAGATGAATGTAATTTTTAAAACTTGTGTTTGGAGCCAAATAAGTCTCCTTTCTGTATGATATTTTATTTCCATTAAATCCAGTGAACTAACAACTCCTTAAGAGGTGGGCGCCCACTTACCAATTTTTACCACTGCATAGCCTTCAGTCAAAAGGATTATATGTAAAATGGTTGCTTAACGACACTTATGATGTTAGTTGCCAGTGGACGAGTCAGCCCATTTTTCATTACGATACCTCTATTCATAATTTTACAGTCTTACAGGTTTTGGGTGTATATAAGGTATACGAATATGCACCGGTAGGTCGGTGTAGGGTATAAAAAGAGGTTGAACACATATTTCTTACATCTGTCACTTCTTGCATGTCACTCTTGATGATTGTTGCCTATCATTTGCCACGCTTCCACCTTCCTCTACCCATCGTTTTTTTCTTCATTTATCAGTCAAAAGCAACTGCTCTATCCACGCTCTCTCCCGGCTTCAAGGAGATGGTCATCTCAAAAAATAACAAAATAAAAATTAAAAAAAATATTTACGAAAAAGAATCTGAAAAATATTAAGAAGAAATTGCTGAAAAATGCACAACAATAAGTTGAATTGAACTGTTGCCCACAGATGCCCAAATAATAAAAAAAATATGTAACAACGTATTCGTTTGCCAACGATAAATGAAGCGCATATTAAGCATTCTACCCATCTTTCTCTTTCAGCTGGTTGAGAATTCCGCCCGAAGGTATGCAATAAAATGAATAACCAACCGAGTGGGTCGGTCGGATCGACTAACGGAATCACACATGCATACGTAGGGACGAACGTCGGGTCGTTTGTGTATGTGGTTAGTTTAGTATACTGCGCATAAAATCGTTTACTTGCAATCAGTCTAACCGACAGGAAGACTTAAAAGATTATTTACGAGTATAATTATGACATAATTCGGTATAATGAAATTACACTGTTATAATGAAATTTGCCTTCACCCCTCTTCATCCCAAAATTATTTATTTATTTATTAATTATTTATTTACTTCAATTGGAAATATTTGATCTCGAATTTATCCACGGATTGCAGTAGCAAATGAGGAAACAAAATTTTAAGGAAACAAAAATTTTCAAAGTGCATTATCAATAAATGCTCTTCTAAATAAGAAATCGTAGTATACAGAAGGTAGGCAGGCTTTAGCCGTAATAACTTTGTACTGATCTTGTAGTTTGTGTGTTTTTTGTTTCTATTTTCTCTTTTGCTTTTAAATTTTGCTCTTTCAAAAGCATTCAGATCAAATCAGATCGTTATATATTCGCACTTCATGTACATAAAATTCATTTTGAAGTTTATTTTATTTTCCTTTTAAAATCTCTAATAACAAACAAATCTACAATAAGTTTGAATTCTAAAAAGTTTGTGTGCATGTTCCTAAAAATAAGTTAAAAATCTTCTTAGAAAATGAATCTGATAGCCTTCACCTTCCTCTTTCTGCTGCTGGAAAACTGAACTTATCAAATCCTAACAAAAAATATTTAATTTTGTTGCTTTACCGCGAAAAATATAAAAAACTATTTTTTCTGCTATTTTCGTTCTCAATTATGATGACAAAAAATCACTACTTTTTGCGGCAGTAGTGAAGAAGTGTCAACTAACTCTTTTAGAAACTTTTTCAGTTCAAACTTTTCCAGAATTTTAATGAAATTTAAAAGGTGGAAATGTATTCCTTGAGTAAGGCTCTTCTTTCGTTTTTAATAACTTAATTTGGTAGGATTGACAACGGTAATGATGATGTTGATACAATTAGTGCATTTAATAATGATAATTATTTTAACTTCATTAATATATTTAATTAATATAATAAACGTTGACAGCGATCAGGCAAAGCAATATTATTGCAATAGCGGTCAATGCGAATTTTTCTTATGAAATTCTGTAAAAACTACAGAATTTGTTACTTTTCAAATTCGAATGAAAACCATGACTATATTCAGTCACACCACTGAAAGGAAAATACTTATATATAGCACTTAAAAGCCGACACCACGCCACCCTCGCAGTCGTTGCGCTGCCTTCTGGTGAATCTGAAAAAATGATGGAGTCCATCCCGTTAAAATAGAAAGAATTTCACAAAACGAAAGTTTTTAATTAAATACAAAGTTTTTTCATTAACTCTCTCAAGTCAATAAAACCACCACACACACACACACACACACACACACAAAGCCATTCACCAAAGCCATGTCCTTTGTTTGTGGTGCTTCGTATACTCCGACGATGATGGTGGTTAAATTGTTCTGTCGTTATACAACCGCGACGACTAACCGCGAGTTATATGCATTTGATAATGTTTTGAGGCTTATTTTATGTTTTTCTCTTTTATTCTCTTTTGTGTTAATTTAATTTCGTGACATTTATGATGAATACACCGAACGTCCAAATAATTATAATATTCGACAACTGTCTTCATTTCAGTTCCGTTCAAACGGTCGTGTAAATTTTGTTACTTGTTTTACATTTCGTTACTTAGAATTTTACCACAAGCCCCTTGCCGTGCTAGGAACTGTTTCCAAATTATAGAAATATACTCGTATAAATTAGTGAACTTGTAGACATAATTCAATAATTTAGCTCATTTACGCTACGAATGTCACTTTAGATTACGTTTGTCAGGATTAAATTGACATTGACAGAGTGAAACATTTTACGATATTTATTAATTTTCATATCCTTTTAGTTTTTAGAGGTAGATACAAATTCTTTTAATTTAATTGCTAAATATGTAAATATTGTTAACACAATATATCTCTCTACGATATCTCTGACAATAATTAAGAATAACAAAACTACACAAGCATAACTAAATGAATTAAAAAGATAATTTATTTCTTATATATTATTAACCAATTAATTAAGATTGTGCAGAAAATGTTTTGTCATTATATAATATTTAACATCAACATTTCTACCATATCTTTCTGTGTCTACGAATGTCATATATAATTAACTTAATTTTGTCAATGAGTCTCAACAATCTGAGGAAAATCTAAAATATTTTGATATTTTAGATTTTATTAAGAATTGGAAATTTTATTAAAGTAAAGAATTTTATTTAGCTTTTATTAAGAATGGGGTTGAAAAAACAGACAGCAACTACAAAAAAGGTTTAAATATTTGAAATTAAAATGAAATTTAATGATAAACCCCAAATGAACACAAATGGCTTTTCAATAAGGATATAATATGACACTAACAGAGTCAAATCGTATAAGTTGCGGATCCATAAGCATCGCTGGTGTGTTAAAATATGCAGGAGGGGTAAAAAGTAGAGAGTAGCAATGATAGCGTGAGAGCAGAAATTAATTAATTCTTCTCATGAAATATTTTCAACAGTATTGAGAAAAAATACGGAAAGAATTAAGCCAATACCTTCCGGTTCTTACTCTTTTTCGTTTCAAGCAAAAATTAAAGTTAATTCATCGTTGTTAGTACTATAAGTTATAGTTATTACGAAAACAGTTAACAAACTTCATCTGCTCCTCTAAATACTTTTACCACGATTTTCTACTTCTTAGGACTTACTCGAAAATATGCTACGTGTCTTCCGTTAGATTTCAGCCATTGCGCTAAACAACGCAATATCATAGAGAACAAAACAAGAAAAATACGTGATGCGGGTAAATAAGAAGGGGAGGAAGAAGAAGTTGAAAAAGAAAAAGAAATTAATGCTAAAAAGTCCAACTGCATCGAATTGATTAGACACGATCGGAAACTCATCAAAAGTTAATTGAGCTGTTGAAGCGTAGACAGATGGACGCACAGAATAATGAATTAAGGGATGAAAGAGTGTGGGCTGTTGGAAGTTACAAAAACATATTTGTTTTCGAAATGTGAGAGTGGCGAACCGTATCAATAAGAAAAAAAGAAGAGATAGGGTGGGGGGGGGTTAGTTTAGGATGATAAGTAGATAACAAAGAAACGTGGATCATAATAACAATTAGTAGTAATTAGTGACGTATATTAAAACGTAATGATAAAAGTTCAGAAACAAGTTAAAAGTTGTTCGTTGGAATTAAAATCATGCCAAAATATTTGAAAAAGGAATAGAAAGATTTCGATGCAGAGGGGTAACGTTGAATATAAAACCAAATAAATCCAGATTCTATAAGTTAAGAAAGTGAAGGCGCTCTCCAGCTATTTTCCTCCGTGTGCTTCATCTCACTTCTGTTGATTTTCATTTACGTGAAAAATTACAATTTCTCATTTTATTTGTTTAGCAAATCCTTTCATAAGCATTGTACCGTTATAATTGAAGGTAGCTTTCGAGGGCTTTCATTACCTATTTCAATAGTTTTAATTATCATCGTCTTGTCTTCTATTTTGAAACCATTTAAATACCTTCTTTTTCCTTCGCCGTCTTTTTTTTTTTTTTTTTTTTTTTTTTTTTTTTTTTTGTTCTGCATTCCGTCACTGCTTATCCCCTTATATTCACTGGATTGACCAACTGGTTGTCTGAAGATTTCAGTTAGTCTCGCATTCTTATTGAAAAACCTCAAAATTCAAAAGGACCCTCCATTTATTTACATTCACTAAAACTAGCACCAACTACTTTCGCATACTCCAAAATAATTCGAACGGACGGAAGTGCGAGTGAGCAACTTAACTAATTTATGCAAAACAATTAACATTTTTAGGTGGTTCGCTTCCCTTCTCTTCCTTCTCTTCCTTTGCTTTTTACTCTAGGTGTGACTTAATTATTAGCCTATTAAAACACTTCTATGAATAATTTAACGGCTTCACTAACTCACCCAAAGAATAAGAAACAGAGAATAAAAAAGAATAAACAATTCGTCAAATAATTTAAAAGCTAAATGAGCACCACGAGACCAATGAACAAAAAAGAAGAAGAAAAAGAGGAAGGAGAGATTCAGAATGTAAGCAGTTACCGAGTGAAAATGACTGACACACGAAATTGTTTGACGTGTCTCTGTCACAGTTCGAAAGTGTCTTTAAAATTTATGTAAATAAAAGCTGGAATTCTTTTGCTGCCTCTTCGTTGCATTACAACAACAATAAGATATACAAGCATAAGAACAACAACAACAACAACAATTAAATTTATTACTGAGCAAGTTCAAAAGTGTTTTGAAATCGAAAGAAAGCAATTTAAAAGCTTTTAAAGCTTCTGTTTTATTGCCAACAAAACCGACACGAAGACGAACACCAATCTGGGCAACAGCGGTAACGGACCTTTTTGCCGCGTTTAGAGCCAAAAGCCGTTTCACACTTTACAATTCCATTCCATAAGATGGCATTAAAAACGTTACTTGGAAGATCAAAAAGGATACGTTGGACCTTTAATGGATTTGCAGAAGAGTTAGACAGGTGTGAGAGTATTTATTTAAAACTGTTATGCAAAATAACACCAGGGTGTTATTCCTTTTCCTGCTCTTTATATCTTCCCCTTTTCGAAGAAAAATCGAAGAAATCCAAGCAAATGGTTCAGATAGAGGGGGTCAGGAGTGGTTAAGAATAAGTAACAAATTTTGGAAGGAAAAGGTAAAATGATTAAGACTATTAAATTCAATTGTAATAATTTAATTACAATCAGGTGGGGAGGCAGAGAGTGATAGGTGTTTCCTACTCACCAGCAGAATTATTGAGAATATTCGAAATGAAAAATTGTGAGGCAGCGTTTTAAAATAATTAATAGAAATATATCAATAATATAAATCAATTTTGGTTTAAATATAAAAAAATAGATATGAATTAATATTTAACATCAATTTTCCTTTCAATATTTTATCACAAATTTTGTGACTCAATGCCTTTAAAAAAGCAATTTTTCAATATTTCATCAACTGTTTTCATCTCTTTATTTTTATCATTTTATTTATTTTTTATTTTCAACAATATTTGCCCCGGTATTTTATAACAATTTGTCTTTCTGTATTTCAACACCATCCATTGCTTCAACACTATCTATCAATTTTTTCTACATTTTTTAACAATATTTTTCACGGTTTTTTGTTTCCATCGACGATATCCCAAAGCCAATTTTCCTTTCCATTTTTATTTCAATGGTTTTCAATAAATTCTTGTATCGCTTGATTGTGATTGTTAACAGTATGTAAATTCAACGCACATCGCGCATAACTTGTGCCTCCAGTTACTCAGAGTTTAATTGTAAACATCGTGGTACAACAAAATCGGGTATATTTCGACTATTATTTAGGATATTATTACTATGACCGTGTCTTTGACACGATAATTCTGGAAGATGCTTCGCACCTCTTCTCCCACCCACACATAATCGATGCTTTTGTTATTATTGTTGACTTTATTATAAATCTGGCTTCATTTCAACGGGTGGCGTTATTTCTATGCGCGACTCGGCGATTCCAATTAAATATGCCTTCAGGTTTTGTCGTAATAACAAGCATGTTACTGACATTTCAATTTATTATCCTGTCCAGCTTGGTTGAGCTCTTATAATAATTTTCAAACGCATCACCCGCAAACTAAAAGGGTATGCACAATACTGGTTGGGACACACGTGTCCGGTTTCGCGGCATGATTGCTTTTTCGGAAATTAATTTTACTTTCATACTTTATTGATTTGATTTTAGTGAATGATCAGATGATCCAACCTGCCTGTGTATCGTGGGCAAAACTTCTATTCTGCATATCACACATTGCGCATAAAAACGAAATTGTTTTAAAAAATAAAATTATTGAAATGTGGAAAGGGGGCTCGGTTTTCCCCAGCTATAAAGTAATACTAGATTTAAATTAGTATAAAACTTTGACGTACGGAACTGAAGATCGAGTATTGTTATATTAAAATATAACAATACACTAGATTTAAAGTATGCGTAAACACGAAATATTCATTCAAAATATGGCATTAAATACTATGTGTGTAATACAGATGATAGAATACTGAAGAAAAATTTGATACAAAATGTTAAGACAAAGAAATAATATCTAGACTCAGGATACGAAAAAAGAAGGCCCAACTCTAAATAGCCCCAACTTCAATTGAAAATTTTGATAGAAAAATTTCACCGAAGAAAAAAAAATAAAATATTGCCGAGAAACTGTTTTATAGATATCGATTCAGATACGGATGAAATATTGAGGCGAAAGTTTTCATTAAATATAACCTACTAAAACTCTAATAGTGAGTTACTGAAATTAAAAGTGATAGAAAATGTTAGTTTACGTAATTTAAAATTTACGTAAAAATTATTGATGTAGTGAAGTTACAAAATCTGCTAAGGTTCGATCCTACAATCCTCCGAAATGATGTTTTTGAAAGCAGATTTATTGACATAAGTCATAAGAATCTTGCAATCATTTCTATTAAATTTCCAAAACTCTTCAAAGTTTTTACCTACCCTTCTGTCTTAAATTTATTTTCGAAGTCATAACAAATTTTTCTTATGAATTCTTAGTTTTAGCTCTATACTAGGTTTATACGATTATATTCAATGCAATGTTTCTACCAAAATGAAACCCTTGAGCCATCCATTCTCATTCTCACATTAAGGGACCCCGACACGTTTGTTAAATAAATAACTTCAATTTACATCAATGTTATTTCCGGGTAAGGAGGGCAAAAAATTGGGGATTTTTTGAATTTCATTAATGATCCATTCATATCTGGCCACAAAAAAACACCCACATGCGCATTATCTACGAATATTAACTGTTATTTACGTCAACTCATTCCTAAATGAACACACTGTATTTTCTGAAAGAGAAGTAAATGATAATGAGTTGGCGAAAGCCATCGCAAAAACAAGGAGAGCAACACTTATTACTCACCCTATTTCTTTCTATCTCTTTCCATTCGTTTCCTTCCTGGCTTTATTGTTTTTGGCATTTCACTTCTTCGCATGGATTTATCGTAGCGAGCGGCCTTTATTTGGACGGGATAGAATGTACCATCAAAATATATTCGAGGTACCATTGTGTGTCTCAAATTGTAGGTACCGTTCAAAACTTCTCGCAAATTTTTAATTTCTGCATGATACGCAATTTTGATTTTTGCGGCATTACTCATTGACACTCACTTTTGCTGACGAGTTCGACCACCTTGAATCTATGTTAATTTTTGACAGATTCGAAGTATTTTGATCCTTGATTTTTGCCTTCAGTTCCAGAAACAACAAAAAGGCGCTGGGAGCCTTCATTTGTGAAGCACAGTGGCTGCGGCATCAATTTTGTGTAATTTTGGGACACCAATTCACACACAAGCGGTTTGTGAGTATGTGAGCAGTTTGAGTTAAATATTCGCGATACTTTTTGAACGGACCTCGTAGGTAAGTACATATTTTTATTTTTTGTTTCAAAATGTGTTTATAAGCCTGTCTTCTATTAATTAGTTTCATTTCGTTTCTATTGTGGGGAATATTTGCTCAAATTTGTTACTGTACAATGTGCTAAACTTTTTTTGGTCCTTTCAAGAGTCAAGTTGTAATAACATTCGTAGTAAAAACAAACTTATTGCCCTCGATAGGCATCTTGGCGTCAAATGATTTACGTAAATTTTATATCATATGTTTTTTCGTCGCTATCGTCGTTGGCAATAACAAAAACGGTCAACAAGAGCAACAAAAGGAGTGCCGGCTGTTGTATTGCGTCTTCTGCTCTGCCACTTCTGTCTCCTTTAATTTCTATTTCTATTTCTCTCTCTGTCTTGTTTTGAACTAGGCTAAGATTTCGATTTAGCTATTCAGACGTTGTTATCAAAGTTATTCATCGCATTTTTAGTTGAAAATTGGCGACATAATTCGTTACTTTTTTTCTGCGAAGACTTTATTGAATCTGCTAAATTTCTGATTATCAGGACTATGATTTACTGGGGTTTAATTTAGTTCTAGTATAACTTTTCTTTGACATCATTATTTTAGTACGCATAGCCCCCTCACGCATAATAAAAAATATAAAAAATGGTTTGAATACAATAAGCAGTGGGCAAGACACGTCTATTCTAGAATCACATCTACGTTTTTCGGTGCAAAGATGCAAAAGGTCTTGTTTTTATTATTTTTTTTTTTTGTAATTTATTTCCAGCAAAGCGAAATTTTAGTTTATGAAAATTAACTTTACATTTAAGGCAAGAAAATAATTCTCGAAGACGTGCGACGGTTTCTTCTTTCTTTTCTTCTTCTTATTATTATCCTCCATATCTTTTTCATAAGAATTTTTCTTATGTTTTTTATTAAAAAAGTTAATTTTCTTCGTCTGGTATTCTTCACGATTTTCCTAAAAAGGAATCATTTCTAGTAAAGAAAACAATTTTTTGTGAAATATTTTATAACATCGCAAAATATTTCAATATCTCTTTGTTCTCCTGTCGCGTCCTTGTTATATATGAAGTCGCTTTGGAAGATTAAAATATAAGTTTGTAAGTAAAAAGTTACTCCAATAGCTATGGTTACAAAGATTAACACGACATCATTGTCACTACCAACAACAACAAAAACCATTACATTAAACGAAAAACCTTTTATATAAAAGTCGAATAATAAAAACGATATTAATTTGATGAAACGAAGGTTCATTTTCCGCCAACAAGGAAGGAAATGGCAACAACCAATGACAACAGCAACAAACACAAACGATAGCACCATCGTCACCGTAGTAGAATATAGAAAACTAAATAAAATTCAAAAAATTTTTAAAAATTTGAAAAACTTCCAAAAAACTCTTCGTTCATTTTTCTTATCTCGCTCGTTGCTTGCCTATTGCTTTCCCTTTCAGTGTTTTTGTGTTAATAACGCGAATATCCGCGTAACGGATTAGTCTAAAACGACGATATTTAGCTTTTCATATAAAATGTTACCGATATTTTATATAAATCAGCTACTTGTTTGCAACTTAATATTGAAAACATCCCTTCTGTCATCAACAAAATATACAAAGTTGTTCTAAAATCAATCTCCAAGAAGCAGTGCTAGGTAAATCCTTACCTAATAACCCTAAAAATAAGTCTCATATTCTCAGATACATCTAATTAAACGCGTCCTCTCCGTCCTGATTCCATCTAATTCCTCCGACAGGACTTTACAAATATCAAAATTGAAAAGAGCGGTGGCGATGGGCCCTGCTGTATTCCCCTGCTGGGGCAAAAGAAAAAAATATATCTACCATAGATACGTGTCTAAATGCGTGTTGTTTAATCAAACCGCTGCTACGACCACGCGCAACGATGGCGTCATGCTGTTGAATCAATTTATTCGAATGCCTGAAAGCTAATTCAACTTCAACACCCCAGCGATGCAACATAAAAAACAGCAACAACAGCCCAAACAACGGTGGCAATAGCACGAATAATAGTTAGAAGCAAGAGAAACAAAAACAGAAACTGAAACAGACACAGAGAAAGAAAACAGAAACTGAAACATTTATACTTTCCGACTTTCTGGCCAATGGGCCTGTCACTTGGCCAGTTAAAATTTATGATATTTAGGCAAGTTAAAAATTGTGAAAATTTGTGGAAAATTCCATACAACACACTGTGGAATATCGCAACCACAAACACAAAAATAGTAAGAACAATAATGTCATCGTGAGAACAATAATATCATCGCAAATAACTCAACACCATCGTCTACCATAAACCACAGTATCAAACAGCAAACGAATTGTGTATGTGTGTGCGTGCATGTGTGCAATAGAAAAATATTTTCATATTAACCGTAAAAGTGAAAAAATTTGCCGAAATCGAGTGCTTATTTTTTCGAGAAATATCTATATATCTCTTATAAAAAAATTGTGCGTCTTTCGCTTGTAAATAATTATATGTCGAACTTTGTCAGGCCAAGTACGTTCAAATTCAACGTATTTTTTTCATTCCATTTTTGGAGTCAAATTACTCTCAGGAAAATGATACCCAGGAGAAAATTATTTCTGTTTTATTCTGTATTCCTACCGAATTTTATTTTACCTTTAATTTTTATACTTCTGTTTGATTTTTTCCAGGCCTGGTTTTTGTTTGAGCAATTCCTGTAATTGTTCTTCTACGTGCTTAATAAAATTACTCTTAACGACTAATCATAATGATTTCTGAATTTTTCCTCTCCTTTTCTTTATCAAAGAATCGCATCAACCCTTTCGAATTTACCTAAAAACAATGACAGTATTTATTGAAAGATAAAATTTTAATATAAGTCGCATTTATTATACTGCTTACCCTTTTCACGCATGTTTAACACTCGCATACCCGAGTTCATCGTATTCCTGCACGCTAACCCACTTTCGATGACATCCAAATTGTGTGTCACGACACGCGACGCTATCAATGTGTTTTATTATTATTATTATCATTATTATTATTATTTATTTCCGTTTGATTGCCCATTAAATTGAATGACTTTCCTCTGAAGTCATTAGTGGAAATTTGTGTGCTCATTTGCGTGAATGCGTGTGCCAAAAATTATTGGAACCCTCAAAATAGGCGCCGTTGCTGATTGCATTGCATACACTTCACCTTCCCTTTCGCTGCTAGTCGTTAGTATTGCTACTGCTGATTCATGCGTCCAACCGTCATTCGTGAGCATACGTAGTAACATCAATACGTTGTCAAATCGAAATTGAATAACGATAAAGCGGTAATAAAAAATCTTTATATCGCAACGGGCCATTTAATTGCAATTCGACACGAGTAACCAGGCATCCGCGCTCTTCCTTAACCCAATTACCAATATTCGATTCATTCGCGTTCTTATGGTTTATTAAAGCAACATT
This sequence comes from Physocephala rufipes, assembly GCA_963966595.1. Taxonomy (NCBI): domain Eukaryota; kingdom Metazoa; phylum Arthropoda; class Insecta; order Diptera; family Conopidae; genus Physocephala; species Physocephala rufipes. The sequence goes on along the minus strand of OZ016502.1, from coordinate 35,385,440 downwards.
TGCTACGAATGACAAACAACGAAATAAAACAATTCTAATTAAATTAATTGTTTCCTTGTTGAGGCTTATTCACTGGCAATAACGCGAATCATTTAGCAAAAATGTATTAATAAAATAATCGTATCTCAAAGCAATAGATTTCTTAAGTAGGAACCACAAGGGGACAAGTGGTAATGGGGCGGTTGGCGCAAATGTTGTTAAGGAAAATATGGAATATTTCCGTTAACAAAGGAAAGATGTCAGGTGTGGATTGTGTGGATTTTATGAAATATGTATTGTGTGATGACATAATGTCGCACAATTATGAAATTCCTTACTTAATTTAATGAATTGGTTTTTGTTTTATTATTCTTGTTTACTTAACCATAAGGAAATCGGAATAGCTTTATTCTCTTTAATACTATTAATTGATTACTATTTTTGTTACCCTGATTTCAAATTTCTGAGTTAGTCAGAACCAGGCATCAAGTTGAATAAATATTCACTTGGAAAATGACTAGAAGTATAAGCTTAGCCAGTTTTATAAATAATCAGAACAGATATATTTAAAAGCGTAGGAGTATGAGGGAAACGAACACATCCCCATTAATGCTTACGAACATTCGAATCAAATGAACGAAAACAAAATTGAAGTTAGTTTTACTAGGCAAAAATTATGGAGGCATTTATTTTCACAAAAAAAAATTCTCAAAAATCTGAAATAATTTTTTTATCTAGACTGATTATAAGCTCTTCCCAAAATCCCTTTTATGGCTCTCTTCCTTCGCGGGCACTCTGAAAAAAATGCCCGCAATTAATCGTAATTAATTAATGAAAATTAATAAAAAATTCAGTTATTCACTCAAAAATTATGCAGATGTAATGAAGCAAGTCAATCGAACATAAACAGCATGGCTTATGTTGAAATAAAAATGGCTGGAACCGGGTGTAGATGTGGTGGTGGGTGTGGTTGAGAAACCAGGCATGGCAATGTGGTGAAATACAATGTTGCAACTTAATGCAGTGAAATAAGTTAAAGTTTATAAAAGGTTTGCACAGTACTCGACGATCATATTAAAATTGCATTGATTGTATAAAGTACAATCGGAGAAAAAATGTGGGGAGGGGGTAGAACGAAAAAACAAAGCAGCATCAAAAGCTTTAAAATCACTTCACCGCTTGAATGCGATCGATATTGATAGTGATGATAATGATGATGGTGATGATGTTGGCTATTGTGGTAGTTACGGTTTTGTCCTTTAGCGGATACATTAATTTTTATTAAATGTTCTCTTATTGCCACAAGCTGGCAAATTGTATATTTATTTAAATATTTACAGATGCAATTGACGACTTAAACTCTTCAGATAAAACAATAACAACAATAACAGCGACAACAACAAAAACTACAATGCAAACGATTAATAACAACAACAATAACATTAAGTTGTTGAATTACGTAGCCGGCAATAAAATATTCTGCACACATTTCCACGATATCCCGATTGCCAGACCTCTTTTCTCATCAAATCCTCAGCGACCACAGGTAGTAATACAATTTAATATTATTTACATGCACAATAAATGATTACACATCATTTTAATTCATTTTTTATCCATACATTGCGATATTATAAACTCTACTTGCGAGTGAGCCACACCCGTTGCCTTTCATAAAAAATGTTTTAAATTCTGAATTTTTTTAAAATTTTGAAACTTAACTTCCGCTATTAGTAAAATTCTGTTGGCATTAATTTTCTGCCATTATGGAAAAACATAGAATTGTGTTTTAAAAGTATATCCCTTTTTTCTTCATCAAGAGTTTTAAAAACATCCTCATTTTATACAAATTCTAAATTCAATTGAGATTAACTTAATTCTGAAATTAACTCAAAATAATTACGTTTAACTTTTTTTGATTTATAAAAAAGCTTTATAAAAAAATTCGTCATCCCTTTTAGTTGAATCGCAGCTCTCTCTCTTTCTTCTTTTCTCTGGCTTCTTTCCATCATTTTCTCCAATTAATTTGAACATTTATTTTAAAAGGGGTCAAAATACATTTGAGAAATTCTCTTACCGCACTTATTTCCCAAATTTTTTATTGAATTTATTATTGAATTTAATTGAATCATTATCCATCTGGTTACTTTTATACAAAAACTTAATTTCTGTTCTTTTATTGACTACTTGTTTTATTAACTATTATATTTTTAGACCAATTTTTATTTAACTTTTTTTTAGTTTTGAGTTTTTTTGAGCCACTGTTTGCCCTTCACCTATTTTTGGTCTTTTTAGGCTGTTGTGTTTTGTTGTCCATATTGTTATTTTAGCTCTGTTATAGCCGTTGTTATCTCACAAAATTTTTACCGAAAAAAACTTACGAATATAAAATATTTTCTGCAATTTTAAAACCTAAGATATTCTAATACCATGACCTTGGGCGTTACAATCACTACCGGCCTCAGTAACACATTTACCAACAATAGCCAGCAACTTACCTTCATCGTTGCGTGAACAAAATTAAAAAGAGGAGCGAGTGGAAAGCTAATCATAATGCGAATAATGCGCACAAGGATAAAAATGAAAGGATAGAAACAACAACCACAATAGAAGCAAGTAGAACAACGATAACAACAACAATAATATTAACAATAGAATAATGGACAAACAATGAACAGTGAACAATAAAATTAACAAAAGAACAAAAGCAACATGAGAATCACTATTGACATACATTCAAGCTTTTTAATTGTTACGTCACAAGGTCGCAATAGTTCTTGTCAAATTTCACTCTTCTATAATTATCACATATACACTAATCTCAAACATGCGTAGCATTAATTAGTTAACAAACCCTATAAGAAAATTTATTTGATATGACAATCTTTTATGACATTTTTGTTGCCACCGCGTCCTCTAGCACGATTATCTCATGGGAAACAAATTAGAGGAATTTTATATATAATAGAATTATATACAGAGAGCTGGGAATTGATCAAAATACCAAACCATTTATAAACAATACCCAACGTTGAGGCCATAGATCAATGTGTTCTCCTAGATAATCCATTCCTCTATTTTCGCTATATTTGACCCTTGTAATTCCCGATACCTCCAGTATACGTTCATTTTTATTTTATTCATTACTATATTCATTATCTATGGCATTCATAATCTCAATGTTTCACTAACTTCTTAAATCTCATACATCTCATGCTTTTTATACGTTTATAGAAAAGAAATTTTTGCTTCTCGTAAGACTTATGTCCGTAGCGTACGTCTTTCTTCAAGACCTCAAGTTATAATGCACACTCTTGGGGACTCTTGGGATGAGGAAAACCTTCCGACCATGATGATCACGTACCGATTTACAATGAAATGGAATGGCAACAGGGTCGTTGAAATAAAGCGAAACGAGATACCATAAAATTTGTTAAAATATAGAAAGAGAGATGTCAGTTGTGTCGGAATGTTCAAGCAGACGAAGAGAACAGTTAAATAAAACAAAAACTGAGATCTATCACGACCTAATGGAGGCGATAGATCGACGAATCCACATTCCGCAACTGACGGATTGCCTCATTACGGATAAACAGAAAAAGTGGGAGAAGAGATATGACTACTAAGCCTCTGAACTAGCCTCTAAAACTCTGAAATAGTAACAGATTTTTTAGATATTGATTTGCATTTGTACGCTTTTTATTTATCTCGCTGAATACTCTCGTATTCATGTAAAATTTTGTGTATGCACATGCTTGTATTACAATTACTCACACTCTAGTTGTTACGGTAATCTCTGCAGACATTAATTTTTCTTCAGCACTCTAGCAATGCCAAAAATTTCCTCACTTCTTTTTAACTCGAAGCATGTCGTCCTTGACGAATTTTACTAGCCACAGATTTCTTACTCCGCTTCGATACAAATGTCAGTTCGTCGACCCTCAGTATTCGTCAACCTTCCCCACGTTCAATGATAAGAAGTGTAAGAAGATCGTTAAACGAATGAAACTCACTAAAGGCTTTCACTGCAAAAACTTTAAGAAATGTATGAATCGTAGTCGGAACTAACTTCTCTGTCCATTTGGCTGTAGCCATCGTCATTGTTATCACCATAACAATCACAGTATCAAACATATAAACATATAAACATTTAATTACGCAATAATAGTCGTTGTTGACAAGAAAAAGACATCGAGATTTTTGACAAAATCATTGAGAGGCATGATGAAAAAGAGGTTCATTCATTTAAGCAAGGAAGAAGTGTGAAGTGCCTTATGAATTAGCATAACACTAGAAGGGTTTTGCAGTCGTTTACACGTACACAAACAATTACACACGCACATGAACACAAAAACAGTCAGTAACAGCCTCAGACTTTGTCGGACTCAGAAATATACAGATTCACAATACAGGACTTAAGCTCTTCATTTAATGAATATTCACATATATGTGCACACTCTCATTGGTACCCCATATTTGCATACGCACACGTGCATGCTTAGCAATATATAAAGGTACAAATGGAGATAAATGCACAAACGAATAAACGAACAAACGAGCATTGCGCAACTAACTGCAGTTTATTCACTAACACTAGCGCCGCCACCAGAGAGACATGCTTGACAGCAACAACAACGGCAACAGGAGCATTGTCGTCATTGTAGAATAGTTTGAATTAATGTAATCACTTTGACAGTTCGGGCTTTAAGCCTTGACATATTCACTCACTCACTCACTCACGCACATACACATCAAACACATGCTCACCCAGATGCAAAGCCGGTTACACTAAATATTATACAATTTTGCATGATCGTTATGTACGTTTTGTGGTTCGTTGAACTATGGGTTATATACTCAGCAATCCTGCTGGAATCAGAAAACTTAATTTTTATTCCTGGTATATTAATCGCCATTTAAAAGGAACACTTTTAAATACTCATTCAAAAATTTAGTATCCTATTCCTTACACCCGCAGAGAGAAGATATATTCACTTGTTCATGTCACTTGTGGCGTATTAAAAGAGGTGTGGGGGGTATAGAAAAAAAATATATATGTCCCTTCCCAGAATAATCTCGTGAGTGCCCCTCTAACACGTATGGCCTTCTAATTTTGAAAAATTGTATTGAAGATTAGTTAGTAGATTTAAATTAATCATGAAAAGAGAAATCCCACATTAAAAGGAACGCGTTCATTGGTTATTAGTATCAGACCAAAAGTTTATATTACGGGTACATAAGCTTCGGCCACACAGAAAATTATTTCACTGCCAAATTTTAATGGAGGAAACTCATTGTATATATAATTTTTTATGAAATTATCAAGCACTTCTTTTACATTTTTTCTTAAATCTTCTAACTAATTTTGTAAATTGCTGTTTGGTCCATTGGACTCGCATTTAGACTCCGAAATAAATTTTGAAGATCTCAGAAATCTATTTTCAATTGTTTTTATTAAGTTGCTCTCAATCCTGTTCGAGTCAAATCTTGAAACTAATTACCCAGCGAGCTTGGGACTTTTAATTAAGCATATTTTAAGCACTATTTGAATTCTAGCATTATTTAGCATACACTGGACACTAGACACATACACCACACATAAGACAGGAAATTCGGGTCTTTTCGAAATGTCGGTACGAACTTTGAATTTGTTTTTCAACTAATTTCCCAATAGGTTAGAGATTTGAAATTTTAATATTGTCTCAGAAATAGACGACGACGCAATAATAGACATAACTTGCAATGACAATGCAAATTAAAGCGTAAATTAAATACCCACGACCACTCTGTGAAATTAAATTCAAAAGAAATATTTATAATTAATTTTAAAAAAATTTCAAAAAATCTCTTGAAAATGTTTCAAGAAATGTTAAAAAACAGTGCGAAGTATTAATAGTTTTTTAAACATTGAATACATTGTCGTAACAACTTTTTTTTGATTTGGTAACAACTTATACAAACTTTCATAAATTCTCATCAATTTAAAAACGTTTTGTATAAAAAAATTATTAATTAGGTTGTTGAAATTATTTTATCTCTTCGAAAATCTGTTTTCACATCTAAAACAGTGAGGCGCTCCCAAAAACATTTCATATATTCTTCTGCTGTCTTCACATCAAATTTTGAAAGCTTCTATTCGTATTAAAAATTATCTTTTATCTTTATATTTATATTAATTTTCTGCCTCTTCCATCCACTGTCTAAGCACACAAAAAATGGCAACGACAATAACAATTTTTCAAACATATAAATTACGGTTAGACCAAATTAAATGTTATTTTTTCATTTTGATTCGTTTGGTATATCACGATATCATATCGTTCCAATTACTTTTTCTCCTTGCGTTTTCCCTTTTTTCTGATTCTTTCTTTACTCAGAGCAAATAAATTTTCGTTCGTAGGAAACAGTAATACAAATAACTGCTACAAAAACAGTAAAAGCAAATATTGGTATTTTTTTAGGTTTCTCATATAGCGCATCAACAACAACAACAAAAACCAGGAAGATATCACTAGAAAGAATCTAGAAACATTCGTTTTTGATTGCGAACGGATATAGATTAGATAGAGCAAAATAGACAACAAATAGATAGAGATAGAGTGAAAATAATGACACAAGAACAATGGAATCACACACATACGTATACACGAACACACTTACACACACAAACAAACACATATATACACACACAGAGCCACACACATGGGAAACTGTTTACTGATATTGTGATCATTATCGTTTTCCTTTGTTTGGTGGTTTCCTATGCAATAGACCTAAGTTTACTTAGATGGTATTGCAAATTGTTAGCGAAAAGAAAAGGTTTGCTGTTTTTGTGCTGAATTATGTAATGATATAAACAATTTTTAAATGAAAATTGTGTTCAAATCTATTCTTTACAAAAAAATTGTTTCCTAAAGGAAACAGATTGAAACTATATAATATAATTCTTTTCAAAACTATTTTGCTAAATCTGCTAAGTAATTTTCCTTTCTTTAAACATTTTCTTAAAGGAAAATTCGTTTAGAAACCCAACAAAAATCGCGTGTAAATAATTTTTTTAATTGATATTTTATGTAGAAGCAAGGTAGATGAGTAAGGGAAATTTCTTGTCCACCACATATACTGATGATTATCTTCATCAAAAATTAATTTTATTTATTTATTTGTTTTTTTAATTGTTGACTTCAACGTACACTGCTTGCGGTTTAATATCGATAACGCTATTCAGACTTAAAACGCCAGTAGTTTTGTGAATGATAAATGGACATTTACACATACCCGTGTCACCTACACGCACATCATTAACTATGTGTGCAGAACGAGAGATAAGTTCGATGTAGCCGAAAATTATTTAAACAATTTTGATGCATTATTGGCGCTGCTGGCATTTTAATTATTGTTCATATTCTTGTTGTAACTTTACGTTATTATCCCGATGGGAAATGAATACGAAAGTATTTGAGAGTGCTTTAGTAATTTGATGTAAGAGAATAATGTAAATTGTATGTAATGTATAGTTATACAATATATAAGATAAATAAGACATCACCACCTAACACCAGGAAGCTTTAAAGCAAGAGATAGCACGTGCGATAAATTATAGACCGCCCATGGGAATCCAATTACACCGAACACATAAACGCCTTCACACACTTTCACATTCAAAAATACACTCATTTACGCATGCGCGTATTGTACGTATTCGTTCGGCAATGTGTGTAAAAAATGAGATAACATTTATATATTTTGTATAAATAAAACCAAAACATGACTGCCTACCGTTCAAAAAATGACGACCGTTCTCACTCAATCACTCGATAAAGATGAAAAAAGTACATCAACGAAATTCAGATTTTCAAGCAGGTCTTAAACAACAACAGAGTTGTTGTTTAAACAAACATAAAGTAGCAATTGTTAGAAGTACTAGATGGAATGGTTTCCTTTCTAGGGTTCGATACTTTGATTTCTTAAACCAATAAGTCCTTTGTGAAGCGCGATATAAAGTTATGCAATCAAATTTGAAAGGTTTGATTCACTTAAAAAGAACATTGCTTGCTTCGATGCCGAAAAAGATTTCAGAAATATCAGAACTTATTTTACATTTCAAAATTACTTTCATATATATATTTCAAAATTTATCTAGATTTCAAAATGAGCCTAAACTAAACAAACGACCTATACGGCGATGATTCATTAAAATCAATGGCATTTATCAACAACGAGTTAACGCTTTGCGGACGAATGCGTGTTAAAGAGATATTGTTATAACACCAAAGCAGTTGTTAACGTGTAAGGGTGTCCTTTTTGAAGTTTCCGAATATTTTCGTGCTGTACTTCATTTGCGTAAAATTCCCCGTGGTGTCATAATTTCTCACAGGGTGTAATATATATATTGAGTGTGTGTGTAAGGTACTGTGCGCATTCTTTGTGAGTAGAAGTTATTATTTGTTTTAGTTAGTAAACAGTTTTGTTGTTGACACTAGCCAATCTTTTGCTTATTCTACTACTTTTTGCGACCATTCATTTTAATTAAAAACGAACATGACATGTGGAGACCCCTGGTGAAGAAAAAGTCAAGCAAATTAGAAAGAATAGGCATATTCCTCTCTTGTTTTGGAACTATTGCCGGTGAAAAAGAGCGAAATCAACAAAGCAACAAAAAGTTCCAAATATGAAAAAAGCGCGATGTATTTTCATAACTTTTTTAGAAAGTCTCTGCCAACCAGCTGAAGCAACCAACTCAGTCAATCAACATGCTTAAACAAATCGAAGCAGCCAAGCCGAACCAACTGGATCACAGTCAACTGACAAACTTCTTTATAAATCATCCCAAAAAATTGAAAATCTTTGATTACTAACTCAAATCGAGACCTTTCCGTTTTTAAATCTCTGCTCACTGACTAAAGGCATTGTATGAAAAAAGGCGTTGATTTTTAAAAAAAGTTATGCGGACCGAAATCTTCCACAAAAATGACAAAAACAATGGGAACGATAACAACAAAAACAAACAGCAACTGTCACTGCAGAAACCAGAATTAATAAAAGCGTGTAAAGCGTACAAAAGGAATATTCGTTCGAGGATATTCGTTACAAAGTGCGACTGAATATGTTTTCTCCATGGGTGTGTGGCTGGATTTGTCGTTACTCACCAATATTAGTCATTCTTTGGATTGCCATCGTTTGTTTCAACACAATGCAGTCGTTGTTCTTTACACTTGTTTTTGCTTCTCATTTCCATTGTAACTGTTACTAGTGTCACTTGTCGTTGTTGTTGGAGTCGTTGTTGTTGGTTTTGTTGTAGCGGTCTTGTTACAAACGCGTTAGGCGAAGTGTTATCTGCATAAACTATCCGACCATTCTCAGACCTCCTACACTTTCTTCTCTACATCTTCCTTTCTCTACACTTTCATCTACATATTTATCTTCTTTCTCTTGCTCTACACCCTCTCCATATCTTATCCTCTTTGTCCTCTACTCTCCATCCCTAGCTCCCATCATTCTTCCATATTTTTTCAAGTTTCTTCTTCCTGAGAATTCTATTTCCGGGAAACGACACAGATCTGAAATGTAAAATAGCTGTGAATACGAAATAATAATAGAATGGGGAAAGGGATAACGGGTTGATGGCTGAATGGAAAAAATGAAGTAACAAAGGAAAAGAATGTAGACTCCACAATCTGTTTCTGAAATCCCCTGAAAGGATGCTGCTCATAAATTTCTAGATTTTTGGTTACTACGAATGAGCATTGCATTGCATTGCATTGTTTTTCCATGTAATGCGCGGTTGTTGCTCCCTCCGTTATTTTGCAATTATTTTGAGCCCTTCGTAGCTACATTCTCCACGACCCAGCATCCTTCAGTAACTTCAGTACTTCTGCTCTTCCGTGCTATCAATTTCCTCTTTTTTCTTTCCTCTTATTATTCTTTTCAAAAAATATCCTGTAACGCAAAAACGAATGTATTCGTTTGGAATCTCAGCAATGTTTTTTGGAAGTGGTCGAAGCACAAGGTATTAAATTACTACTATTGTCATCGTGAAGTTAGTTATCTTTCCGCGAGAGTGAGAAGAGTGGGATAAAGCACAAAGAAAGAAGAAGAGAAAAGAGCAGTTCATTTTTAAAACTATTTCTAGTATTTGCGTTCAAGTTTAATTCACTGCAGTAAATTTCAAAAACTTCACGTATGCAAGAAATAGAATAAGGTAACAAAAGCAACTGAAAGGCAAGAAGATACGAGTAGAGTGATCATTTCGGAAGTGGGAATAGAAGAAAGTAGTTGAAAGTCCAAATTTCTAGGATTGCAGGATTTATGTATGCGGCGCAAGAATAAGCAACTAATGGAGACCATAAAAGATCATTAAAAGCGTTAAAAAAGTTGTTATAATTAAAATGTTTATTGGAAACCTAAGAAAAAATAATAAAAACCACATTTTCCTTCAGTAACATCATATTCAAAGCAACCCCTTCACTTAGGCAAACTTTTTTAAATAAATCGGTGAGCGTTATTGAATTTCTTGATATTCATTTAACATTCACGCAGGTTTGGATAATTTGAAAGTGTGGGAACGAACTCGTTCTCCAAGGCTCAAATTTATTTTGATTAGAAAATTGACTTTATGTGTTTATTTTAATTTTTAAAGTTGTTTGTTTTTAATTTATACCAACTTGTTTTCATTCAATGATTTCATTCAATTCAATTGAATCCATTCAGTTCATCTAAAATTCTCATAAAGTCCACTTCAATTTTAATTTAATATATGAATACATACATTCGCATACATACATATACGTGAAGATGTATTTCTTTGGGTATAAAGACACGCAAATACAAATATAATTGTTTCGTTCGCTGATCACCGGAAGGCATTCTTTGGAGGATTCTTATACGAACAAGTTAAAAAATGCATAAAATCTATGTCACATATATTTAGTGGCACGCCCACCTACCGGAGTCCACACACAAAATTGTGTTTGTCCACAATACATTGCGGATGGATGACGAGATACATAGTCTTGGGTATTTCGTCGTTCGGGTCAATGACTAGATATCACTCAGTTGGTGCGCGATTGTTAGAGGCAGTTTTTCGTCATTTCTATTAAAATTTAATTATTTAAAGCCCTGAGATATGGATAGCGATAAAGCGGTTAGAAATACTACGGAAAAATCGAAAAACAAGAAATTTCCGACATGACGTTGAAAAGTGTGCAAAATCAATGGAAGAAGAAGCGGAATTCACTACGTTTGCAAACTTTGTTGTGTGCCACTTTAATTAGTGTCATGTTTTACGAAATAGCTTACTTTTAAAAATGATTAGTTTGTACAAATGTTTGCTTATTGGAAAATATTAAAAATAATTCATTTTCAAAATTATTGAAAATAAATATTTCACGTGACAATACATTCTACTAAGAAATCGTCACTAATTAAAAATATTTAAAAATAGAATGATCCGCAATGTGTTACGCTAAAATTTCACTTGATTTCTGCATGCATATTTTATTTTATTATATTTTACCGGCAGGATTCCTCAAAGAAAGTGATCTTTGATTATAATGTACTCTATTTAAAAAAATCGTTTAAAGTAAGTTAATAGATTTTTAAGATTTCTATAAAATATTTAAATCGATGGAACAAGATTTGCTATCAAAATATATTGTTGTAAAATGAAATTTCACCTGTTCTTACTGAAATCCTGGCGAGTAACCATCTACGCTAGTCTGTCTGTTCAAAATTTTTTGTAATCTTTTCTTGAAACGTACCTGCCTTTGTTATCAGTCATAAATTTTGCAACCATCCTGACAAGAATTACCGACGCAAGCAGACATATACTGTTATAACTGTTGTTTTTTACATCTACTTTGGCGTAATTTCTCTACGTGTGCTTTTAGTTTCTGATTCCTACTTTTTATACCATTTGTTCTGTCCAATTGGTCGTTTTGGCCAAACAGTGTTCTCTTTTTTATTGACCGTTGAGACTTGACTGTTTGTAATGATGCCACGTACGCACTACACGCACGTAAACATTTCCATGCAGATTTGTCACTGTTTAGTAATTTAACGCCGTACCATTCTTGCCGTACCATTATTATTAACCCCGGTAGGAAATATTTCCCCTTTGTTTGTCTTTTATGATGTCTTAAGCTAACGATTTCAGGACAACGACAAGAACTCATTAGATTTGTGCGAAATTTATACAGAATTCCAAAATACTCAAAATAGACGAAGATAAAATTGGTCGCATTCATTCCCTCAAGGCATATTTCAATCAATAACGTCAATCAAAAACGTCCTTTTAACGGTTTAACCATTATCATTTTTAATGCGTACGCTACGCGTATGCCCGTGTGTAGCTGCAAACTGACTATGATAACAATCGCCACTCCATGAATTGAATCTCTGGGGCAACATTTTGTTTCCCTCTCTATTTCTCACGCTTAAACACCAGAAAAAGAAGAACGAACCTCATCAATATTTATGAAATTCAAGTTTTGCCACTTATTTTGCCCTAAACACATTCCCATAAACATTTCATCCAAACAAACCGACGCTGACCGATTTCAATTAAGCATTTTCTATTATTTCAGCGTCCCCAGACGCACTTAAATGAATGACGATAGCCTGTTCATGTTGTCGCTCGACTTTCACAAACTTCAAGAGGCTTCAAAAGTTATTTGTATATCCCTACGCTCGAAGGGGATGCATTCACTTATTTCTTCCGTTTGTAGCGCAATAAAGGAGGCAAATATAAAATATATATATTCCTGCTCAGAAAAAGGGTTGTGCTCGCTGTCACACAGGCTGTTTGGAATGGAAAATGGACCATTAAAAGTCGAACTAGTGTCACATTCTATACAAAATGCTTTTGTAAAGGCCGATTACTCAGTTTCTAAATACGTTTTCGAGATAGAATTTTGTAAGCGATATATTGATATTAAATATTCTCATTCCAAATAAATCGGCGGGACGCGCCCTCTTTGTCACGTGTGGGATTTTTGACAAAGGCTGCGTTGAACATAAATTGGTAGATCCAAATTAATCAAGAAAAGATAAATGTAAAATTGACAGACAGCATCCACCGTCCACTGGTTATTAGGATCAGACTGTAAATTTATACTGCCAGTGTAGGGTATATAAGCTTCGGCCCAGCCGAAGTCAGCGCTCTTACTTGTTGTATATTTTTCTTCATAAATTTTTCCCAGCGGCGGGAAATGCAAATGTTTTAAAGCAATTTGTTTCAGTTAACGATGCCTACAATGATGGAGATGATGGTAAAGATGATGGCGTGAGAAGGTATAGAGAGAAGAAGAAAGAAAGAAGCAGGAGGAAAAAAGGAAGAAACATATCGAACAGCCGGGAAATTAAGAAATGGAAAAAATTAATATTTGTACAAAAATAGAATTATTAATAGATTATTTTTTCAGTTATCTAAAAGGAAGTAAAGTATTTTAAATAAATTTAAAAAAAAACGATGACCACTTTGGAGTTTTGTATTTATTTAATAACACTAAAATTCGCTATTGCTTTTGAAAGTAAAAATCATTTTTCACGAATAAAAATATTGCGAGCAGTCTCTTGAACAGATTTTATGACCAAAAGAATTAGAATAATTTTGATGGAATACATTACTCTTTCATTTGCAACTGTTTCATTTGCAACTTGAAGTATTCTAAATTTTTAAAATTATTTCAATTCAAAAATTCCAGAAGTTTAGGAATAGTTTAAAAATCATAATGTTTTTGTTTTGTTTTTTCAATAAGGGCATACCATAATTTTTAGGTGAATTTATTTTCCGTTTCCAAGGGCACTGTGTGCCACAAATTCTTAAGAAATGTCAAAACCACAAACTTAGAATTTATGTGGTTAAATTGCTGGCAGCTTCCAAAAGTTCATCCATTAATTCTATATTGATGGATACGCTTATTATACGTCTTATGCTTCCATATTACCAGATCACTAGAAATGGTCAAGATTGCATTTGTAGTTAATGCAAAATTATGTTCTTAAGAACTGCTAATGCTTGCAGAAGAAGCGATATATGTGGAGGATCTGTGATCTCCTTGACCATGAAAAACTTGCCAAACGAAAAAGATTTATTTTTCTATTATTTTTATTATTTTATTCAAATATTTTCAAATTCTTTTAACGATATAAATATTCTCAATGTTTCCAACTAAAGCAATTTTTAATCCCCGACAATGCATAAAGACTCCCTTAAAAGTTTCCACATTACTTGTAAATTACTGCAATACTCTTAATCAGAGATTGAGCACTCTCCTTAAATACAATCTAATCCTTACTTTTTTTTTGCTGTTTTCCTTTTGTTCCCCTCCTAGCCTTGTTTTCTCCCCAGCCATCTAGCGCAAGTGAGAACGATGGTGCCAACGCCGGCGATGATTGCACATGCTGCTATTGCTGAGAGAGAAAGAAAGTAAAAAAAGGAGAGAGAGTATGAAGAAACCAATTTACAAGTTTAATGTGTTTATTTTGTGTTTGTGTCTTGTGACTAAAAAGAGCGAAACCGCCACCGACTCTTCTTCTCTTTGCACACACCACAATCATCTTACTAACACTTTTTGAGCCAGCACATTGCTACGGATGAGATTGGGAGAATAATTCTACTGAAGGAAAAATAAGTTAAGGTAGTGTGTATTGCGTATAAATGTGTTTGCGTATGGGTATGTTTGTTCGGATATTTGAATTCTCTTGTATGTGTCTTTCGATTTTGCAAAAATTGAGAGCAAAGAGACTTATCGATTGAGCTGCATTCGCCTGCTGTTTTTAGAGCAATTAGCCGTAGATGGTGGTCGTTCTCCTGAAGAGGAGGATTAAAAATAAATGGTGGGGGGAGGGATTGGAGAGAAGAGGATCAAATAAAGCTAAAGTGCGTTTTATAAGAACAAAATTAAATAGCGTGATCGCTTTCTTTCCCAGAAAACAAAGAGAAAAATAAATTCTAAGATAATGAATACGCTTTTGCGAAAAATTAATAAAACCTCGAATGAACATCGAGGGCTACATATTCTGCAATAATTACAAAATGGGTCACATTACAGGGTGCTCTTCTTCTCTAGAATATGGAAAAGAAAAATACCAATTTGTATGATAATAAAAATATTGATTCTTTGCGATGGGTGTGGTTGGGGAGGAGGGGTGGGTGTATAAATAGGGAATTCATATGGAAGAGCGAACTATTCGCATACCACCATTTTATTTTCGACGCATTCACTCAATCATTCATCAATCTCAAAACTTTAAAAATAATGACGTCATTGATTATGTACTTGTGTTGACAACAACAAAAATTACAACAAAGTGAGTAAATTTTGTCATCAATATTAATATTAGAAACAATATTGATGATAATAACACTATCAACTCACAACGACAGCAAACAGCAACAAAAACAACAACAGCTAGCACGACAAGCATCATCAACTATTAACAAGTAGCAAGAACCAACAGCAATCGAAGACCCCATTATCAACAAACCAAAAACCCAGCTAACAAACGAACGAGCGAGTGAGTCCACAAATGAATGAATGAATGAATGAATGATTAAAGGAATGAACGTCAGAAAAAATATACCATAATTTTTATCATCGCATCGCAATCGACTTGCACTCGAGACGAGATTTGCATTCACATGCATCGATGGATAATCCATGACCAACGGCGTTGACGGAATATCTAACGAGGAGACAGGAAGGAGATAGAAAAAGATCAAGACTGTTTACAATGCAAATGACTACCACTTACGCGACAATTTTGTTCACTTTGTAACCAACGATTCGTTGTGAAAATCTCTGCTGTAACTGCTGCAGACACTCGTGGCGATTGTTCCTGTTATCGTTGCAATAGCAGATAATTATATTCAATACTGTTCAAAGGGCGGATGGGTGAATGCGAGAATAGGTAAAATAATGGACAGATAAGGACAGATTTTGATATTTGTCATGCCATTAGTCCGCTCGAACCAATTGAGGTCTAGAAAAAATCTAATGATTGTAGAACTGATTTACATTTTGAATGCTACAATTTTATGTTTTCTCTTTCTTTTCTTTTTATTCTTCTATTTGTTGTAATAAAAGTTACTTTTTCAATTGACATTTTTGTAATAAATCTTTTTTCACTTTTTAAACGTGTGATATATTTTTGAATGACAGTAGCGGACCATATTTCCCAGCAGAAGCGACAAATGCGAAAAATGGACAAGAGTAAAGAACGTTAAGACAACATTAAGGTGAGTAATAAATAAATTAAAAGAAGAAAAAGAAGAGAAATAAATAAAAAAATTAATAAATTAAAAGCTTAACGTAAAAACACATTTCTTTGTCTTTCTTTACTCCTCTTCTGTAAACTACCGGGTGTGTCGTAACCTGTAGCTTCCTGCCTTTACATGCGGAAATTGTACTTTGCTTTTCTTCATCATCATAGAGCTTCAGTCATTGATCCTTAACATCGCCCGCGCTCTTCTACGTATGTCTGTCTGTCCATCCTAACAATTTCTTTTATTGTATTTCCATTAGTTTTAATTCTTTTTAGTATTTCGAAGGCATAAAATGAATTTCTTACAAGACTTCTTTTTAAACTTTTTCGTAGAATTTTGTTTTTTCACTGTGATATTTTTTTCAAATGAATTTCTCTCGAAATTTGCCGTGCAGGTATTTTCAAAAGAAAGCAAGTCATATCGAAACCATATCGTGTTACTTTCATTGTTTTCCTCCCTCCATCCTTTTTTTGTCTCCTCTGCCTTTCGACCTTTCGTGTAACCTTTCTAACCTTCCATTCTTTCATGACCCGTGACCACTTGACAATTAAACAGCCGAATATTGTTTGGCTATTCGTTTCACTTTACTCAAGCAGTTAATTAAGAAATACTTAATTAAGTGAGTATATCTTTATACTCTTATACTCGTCCTCTTCTCAAGTTATTTTTCTTTTTTCCTTTCTTTACGTGATCCTCACTTCCCACTACGCATTTCACGCTTTTGATATTTCTGATTCGAATTCACGAGGAAAGTTTTTGCACGCTTTATAAAAGGGTGTGCAAAGTACCGTGCGTTTTATCAGGCGACTGTTTTGTTAATTTGCGAATAAAATATTTTAGTCTCTGGAGATACTTACTGGAAGATGAAGAGGTATAAATTGAACAACGAAAATAAAAGTGAACGTAACTACAAGGATACTGAAGGATGCTGAATTTCTTGAGAATTTGTAGAGTTTGATGAAATAATATGGTAACACTGTACAAGTAGATTGTTTAAGTTATAATTCCTATCTGCTTAAAAAGATTGGAACAAAACTGGTCTTCATTTAAACGTTAGGCTGAGAAATCGATTAAATTAAAAACTGTATGCGAATCTTACAATAATTAATGAATTATGAATTGCTATAAAATTTTAAATCCAAACACACTTAATCACACACAGATAGAGCTATATACCCACGAAACCTGACATTATTTACTATTAAATTACATTATTTAATAGTAACTATATACCGTAGCCATATTTACTCTTTTAGTCCTAAATATATTAGATTCAATTAAACTAAATTATTTATATAGGTAACAATAATAATTACATTACATAAAGCAAACTACAAAACAGAAAATCCATTGGAATTTTTTAATTAATTTTCATTTATAAATGATCTTAAGGAACTTATATGGAATTTCATCGTCGGTTTGATAGCTTGTTAGAACTTAAGATGGATTACCTAAACATTTTTGATTTTTATTGTCTCATAAAGCAACTTCTTGCATGTCATTTAGAGAGGGCTTCAACCAACTCAACAAGGTGCCGAATTAAAATAACTTGAAACTTCTTTCTTATATCAATCTAATCTACTAATCTTGAGGTTTTGACATATCTCAGCATTTCGTCTTCTCTTTCTTTATACAATTATTAATCCCGCGCAGTCAAAATTATAGGAAGGTGTCCTCCTGTTAATGAAAAACGGATTGCAATGTTTTTTCTGCAATATGTTTCACTTTTTGGAAAATTAAAAAAAAATAAAATCGCATAGAAAAGCTGTCAGACAACTTTTTGTGGATTAAACCGATAAATTGAGAAACAAATCATATAAAAGAAATTCATTATCAGATATGGCAGAGACACGTGTTCACATACATACACACTCACCCATACATTAATTAAATGCCGGACTAATCAAAAATTTTTGCGAGGACACTTAAGAATGAGACCAGACAACACTTTTTATCTCTTCCCCGCCTCAAAAGGGAGCAATGCTCGTATGACACGTCGTTACTTTTTTTTGTTTTTGGTATATGTATTTTACGGCATTAGTATACGACTCAAAATGTTTTATGAGTCTTATATTTTTGTTCTATCATCAATTCTTGTTCGTGTTATTATTAATCTTCTTCTACGTTGTTCATATTTATTTCTCCTTTGATCTCACGTCTTTCGTTTTCTGCTGTATTCAGTATCCACTTCTATGAATTCTTAAAACCGACCTAATCGACCCACCGACCGACTCGACAGGCCAATCTGCCGGTAAGATTGGAAGGCTTGCTCTGGTGGATGCCAAATTCCGTTCATCCTTAGAGAGTCGGTCTTTTGGAAATTTCTGATACAACTGATGGATACAACAACATGCATCTCCTTACTTATCCTTTATCCATCTTCATGCATAAATTTATTATTTTGTATAAGATTAAAAGTTTTCGATCAAATTTTTTATTACTTGCCACAAAATGAAAAATACTTGTAGAGCTTCCCTTTCGGTCGTCCTTCGGTATATGAATTATTTATTTTGTGGAATAAGGGTTTAGGTCTTCCAAGGTTCTTTTAACATTTAATTCATACTCTTACATCCTCGTCAATTTGCGCATGTAGTTCGCACAAAACGTCTACCTCATTGCGAAGGATAAAGTTTGTGTTTTCATTTTTTTTTACTTTTTAACAAATTTGTTGAATAAAATTTATAAATATATAATAAATGGGCGTGTACATATGTGTGGGTGGGTTTTTGTGTGTCTGTGTTCACACACGTATGAGCGTGTGTGTTAAACATACTCATATCATCGTTAATGAGACTTAAATTTAATGTGTTTACTTTTACATAATTCGAAAAGTTGATTTATTGCTTGGTTGGATCTCGATTGGAGGCTCATGTTTCCAGCAGCGTCTACTAATATACCCGAATAGTCGTCAAACCATCATCTCGATTTGACGACTATTATAATATTCTTAGTACTGCTCCTTGCTAATTGTATGCCTTCGTTTTCGTAACAAAGCTTGATTCGTTTAGTCTCTTTGCTGTCGTAAACTGACAAGACAATAAGAGGCAACAAGGACAAAACTCTATACCGGAGCCAAAGACTTACCAATTGTATATATTTCTTGGTGATCCTCGGGAGATCCCGGTGCCCTTTTCCTTTATACAAGCGGAAAGTGTTCACTTTTCTTAAGAAAATATCTCAAAAGTAAAGTATTTAAAAGTATTAGTAAATGAAGTACAATGAGCCATAGATGAATCAATACTCCTGGGAGAAATAGCAAACACATCAAAACGCCTTCTGCTTTCACTGCCGTGAACAGACCCTTCAATTCTATATAAGACAACGACACAAACTGTAACAAAAACTGCAAACAAAATAGGTCCCAGAGGAAAGAAGTGTAGAAAATGAAGACGACCCGGTTTTGCAACTTTTCAATATGTTATTTTCTATAACACTGTTACTTGTTATCCGTTTCCTTCCAAAAAGATATGAAGATTTTATTTTTCATTAAAAGCAAAAAGAAACCACAATGTTGCAGCAATCCGTATGGGTTTTTGAAGAAGATTGTTTCAATTACAACTGGTCGTCGAAATGGTTGTCGATGCTTCTTTCTGTAATATTTCCACAAACATTCGTTTTTCTCATTATCTCTCAATTTTTATTATACCGCATGAATAAAACTATCATTTTTTCGTTTCTCTGGGTGAAAGAGGTTTAAACTTGCGTTGCAGCCGTTTATAAAATTAAACATGTTTCGACGTAACCAACACCAAAAACAGCAAACAACTAGCAATTGCTTTCTCTTTCTATTCTATTTTTTGTAGGTTGATGGCATTACCGCAGGCAGTAACTCCTTACATAGAGTTAAGGCATTACTCTCATCGGGATAGAACTGAATGTTTTTGACTTGAATGTTTTTTGTTTTCATACGTAAAAGCTGAAACTTTGTACTATTTCAAATGCACATATATACACACCCAAATTCATTATCAAACTCGTACTCATAAATATACGCTTATACTCACACTATCCCAGGTTCTTTATGACCCTCATTATATTAGGCTTCGTACGTGTTTAATTGCTTCTGGCAAGTCTAGAATGGTTTTTGTGCCAACTTTCTCGAATTTCTTGACTTGCTCAGTGTTTCAGTATAGGTGTGTATGTGTAAGTAAGTCGGAATATATACGTATATCTCTATTCGTATGCACTTATTTGTCTTTATGTACTTTTGTTTCCAAAAATAGAGATAGATAGAGGAAGAAGTATAACTTTCATTCGTAAAAAACAGAAAATATGGCCAAGTTATGTTTGTATGTGTCAAATATTGTTGGTATGAGGATGACAAATCTTAGCGAACCGTACGAAACCGTATAAATCCTACTTGACGAAAATCAAGTTTATATGAAAAAAAGAAGCAGAACGCAAAGAAAATCTGGATAAATGTTAATCCTGTCTTTTTAATGCAAATGTTGCTCATTTCATCATAAGGTGATTCACTTCCTCCACCAGAAAACAAGCCCATCGTAAGAAGCCAATAACTTTGGGCTAGTATATATTTAAAATATAGTAATATGAGGAAATAAAAAAAATATTTACGAAAAATAACCAAGATCTTCTCAAATCAATATTTTAAATACAGGAAGTGTTTTCTGGAGGAGTGTGGGGAGGAGTGAGTTATTTCAAATAAAATTAAATAAAATATTAAAATAGTTTCGTCTTCGTTAATACCAATCAACGAAATCAATTATACACAAACAAAAATTTCGTTCAATTTATTCGCGATGAATTTCGCCGTAAATTCTTACATTCATAAGGATTGAATGCTCGCGCACAACACATACACACACAAACCAATACCCATTACTTTAGCAATTATTTTAACCATTTGATGTAAGTGTACTATTCGGAATATATTGCAAGCAGTCCAAAGCAATTTAAAAACGTTTCCGCTATACCAGTAAAATTAATTTTCCATTTACGCTGGAAAGTGTTAAGTTCCTGTCTAACTGTAATACACACACATACTGGATACACACACGCTGCACTACACACCCACACAATGTAACCACAAGAGGGATAAGATGAATTGCTAGAGAAGGATTCAATGACATTAGTGGGAAGGAGAAAGAGAAAATCTCCACAATGATATGAAAGGAAACAAAACAAAGTGCTGATTGCAACCAATTGCAGAGCACATGAAAGGAAAGCCAATGTTTGACTAACCGTTCGACATTATGTGTGCATGAGTGTTATGTGTGCGCTATAAATAGACGCATCTAAGCAGATGGGAAGCCGACCGCGACATTGATTTCGGCGATATATCAAGATAATGCATATCATACGGGAATCGATAGAAAAATAAAATATCACTGATTCTGTCGAAAACATCCTAAAAACTGTCACATTTTCTATTTCGATCATTGGCATTGGTCTTGCTCTTCTTTTCCCCTGTAATTGAAATCAGACTCGACATTTCAAAAACATAATCACTTACTCTGCTTGGGCTTTATCGACTGCATCACATGCGACCAATGTCACAGGAGACTTCATATACGTTTACAGCTTAAAAGAAGAAACTGTAAAATGTTAATAGCACTGCGTTCGCATAAGTATTTCAAACTTTATATGAAAGCCTTTATAGGTCTCTAAACGACTTTATGGAAAAGACCAGAAGCAGCAGAAGAAAAAAGTAAAAAACGGAAAAACTACTATGAGAAAGAATAAAACACGACGGACGTGACCTGGGCGAGGGAAAGCCTAAACAGAAATGTAGAGAAAATAAAGAAGAGAAAGATGGATGAAGAGAGAGAAAATTAGAAAAGAAGAATGTATTAAAAGCAGCTTTTATATATGTCCCTTCTCATTGTTTACACCGCAAGATCGCGTTCCTCGTAATTTTCTTAAATTTACTATATTGTTTTTCCTCTTTCCTTCACTTTTTTCACTTGGCTATATTTTAATACCACAATTCACACATTCTCAACTGTTGCAGTGAATTTTAAACAAGCTTCCACCAGATCCCATCTTTCTTTCATATCCAGCGCTTTAATTTCCGTTCTTCAGTTTCATTATTTTTTTACCTTTTCCCATTTGTAAAGGTTCGCTTTCTATTATTTTGCAAAAAAATTATCCATTAATTCAATTCCGTGACTTATTGCTTATCCTTTCGTCGACCCCTTACCTCCTTCAATTTACAAATCATAAAAGTAATCAAAAAAGGGAAGGAAGAGTTAAAAATATTATGAAAGATAAACGGTTAACAGACTTTGAAACGTTTTTCTGAAGTTTCCTGAAATTTTGGCAAATTGATTTCTTTCAAACACTATTTTTTGTTGGAAAAGCAAGACTAATAAAACTAATTCATACAGTATTTCAGGAACTGCCAAACTTTCTTTAAATTAAAATAATGTTGAACTAGAAGCTATATTTCATGTCTGCGATTACATAATTTATCTCAAATATATTGAGCATACACCCGGCTACAGACCCATAGAAGCATGAATTTCTTTATAAATTCTTCGGACAAAAGCTTATTTTTCTATGAGAAATACATTCTTTAAGTGAATGTAATTGGAATTGCCGAAACATATACGAGGTAGAGTTATAAAGTCTTTAATCTTTTCCCAAAACATTTCTCTGGCGTTAAATAGATTTTTCTATAACTGATATTCCTTTTTTTCTGAAAATATATGAATATTTTTTTTATTTTGCTTCACAGGATATTACAAATATAAGCATAAAATCTGAAGAGCTCAGAGTATTTTCTTTCTAACTACTATTCTGTTCATTCTAAACATTCTCCTTTTGTAATTTCATTGTGCTTTGATTTGCAAGAGTTTTATTTTTAATAAACAGAAGCGGAAAATCTAAATAAATGGCCAATGTATAAAACATAATTTAAGTCTATTAATTCTTAAAATTAATAAACCAGAATTGCCAGGAATTATTTAAATTTTACCCTTTATTCATCTGCCACCAGACGTTGTTATCTCCTGGAAATGTTACCACTACGACATTCGCCGCACTTACCGCATTTATATATCACGAACCACATACGTGTGTGGGTGTAAATATCTCCTCGTGTGTTCGTATTTCATGTAAATCGTAAATTGGTTGTTAGGAACTTGATTTATACTGCGTGTAAGCTACGAGCGAATAATGGTTTATTTTCGCTTGCCAGAGAGCAACATATTTCAACTAGATGAAATTCGAGTAACTGTTGCACCTTTTTAGGCAAAACGTTAATGATGACGTGAAAATTTGATGGTGATAATGAAAAAGTGTAATAATCTTTCTAAACGATGCGTTCATTATGAAAGAGCTTCATGTTCTTCGTTATTAAAATTGAAACACTAATAAAGGAGGAATTGTTCGTTTTTAAAATGAGCGTTCCTTTTATTAAAGAAAGCTACTAAACAAAAAATGTATAACTATAAAACATGTTTCCATTGTATGAATGAAATTAATGTTTTTATGATATAAAATTATTTCTAGAAAGAATATTTTAACTTTCTCTTCTCCTCACAAGATTCTTCTCTTCCATACAATTTTCTTCTTCATGCTAAATACGTTCACTATTCTGAATTTATCGTTATCGCTTTAAATACTTTATAATTCTAATGAATACTTCCGAGATGATTTAATTTCGCATTATCTCGTCTGCAAAGCAAAGAGAATAATTAATGAAATTTTAATAATTATCATACGAAATTTCAATAAAAGCATTCCGTTCATTAATGATGTAGAAGACAATGGTAAATTTCTGCATTTACATCCTTCCAAATCCTCGCTCGTCAATCAGTCCTTAACTAACGATTATCGATAATTCATAACAGCATTAATCTCATAACAGCATTTTCCAAATACTAATGAAGCATCTAGTTGCTTTCCACCCAACCATCCCACCATTCATCGACCCATCTACCTATGTTTTCGTAATGACAGTCGGCGTCCTCGCTTCAATAAGAAAGACACTTATGTTAGTAGATACGTCTTCTACTTTTTCTGCATACTTCTTTCTCCCGTTTTCTCTCCAACTTTTCTTTTGTACAATTTGCGGTTGCTTCTCATTACCAAAATGAATTATTCTCGTTTAAGGTTTCACAGTTATTCGTGCTTTTGTTCTTGTTTTAATAATCATTAATATTTTTGTTATTGTCGTCGTTGTATTTGTTGTACACTGGAATTTCGAATATTGATGACTAAAGGAAATGAAAGCAACCAACCGGAAGTAAACATAACACCATTACGAGGCGTCAATGGAAATGACAGCCACGCGAACAAATTACGCGCTTTCATACGATGTTCCAACGCAGTTATTAAGTTGTTGCTAGTCCTTCCTTTATGATAAAAGAGAAGGCAAGTAGGTTGAGAAAGGTGCCAAGGATGAAGTGTATATCAAGATATTGGGAAAATGAAAAAATTTAAATTACAATGTAAAAAAAGAGTATAGGTAACCAAACGAAATATACCATTAAAATCGCTGCTACGGAATAATTAAAATATTATATGACGCTGTTCATTCACTCATTCATTTAAGATAACCGAATGAACGTACGAAGAACAAACGAACGAACGAAGCAATGAACGAAAAAATTCGCGAATGAACAAGTGGCCGAATCCACAAACGAACGAGCAAACTATTAAATGAGTAAATAAAACACGACTGTGAATAAACGAACGACTTAACGACTGAACGAGCCACAATTGTTATGAGGAGGAGAAGAGTAACATCCAGGGAGACGTGGAATAAATGAGCGAAGGGATTAAAAAAAGCGCGTAATGAATCGCGTAAAAAAATAGCCAAAAATAAATCGCGTAATGGGGGTGTAATAAAAGGTAATGATAAGGGAGGGGAGGAAACATAGCAAAGAGTAAGAAAGAGGTGAGAAGAGAAAGAGAAATTAGTGGCGAGAAATATAAATTTCATTGTTACTATTTGTTGCCATCGTGACGCGTGACGAGATAGTGACAACGTGCATCAGAACCAAGCGGATGTTGTGGACATTAGTTTCCCAGTTCTTGGTTCCGTTGGTTCAGTACTTCGTCGCGTAGTCAGTCAGTTCATCATCAGCTAAAATTTAATGAATTTTTAACATGAAAAAAGCGGTAAAAGTGCGATTGTCTGGGGTCAACCTCCATCCCACCTTCCTTCTCGCTCATTTTCTTATTCTCTCTATCTCTCTCTACCAACCCGATCACAATGTTTCTGTTCTTTATTTCAACGAACGAATTACAAAAACTACTTTTGGGTTAGTTTAGCGTCAGTCCTGACACCAGTACCGGATCCAAACCAGAAATTCAGAATGCAATAATGACGATGAAAATGATTCCTTCGGGGTGAGGGGGGAGTTTTAGTTAGTTTGAAGCGCCGTCGGTTATAAAGCGTATTTAAAGTTTGAAGTGATTTTAAGTGCTTTTCCTGTTGTCGCCTCGTGGCCATCACCATTCAAGGCGAAGAGAGATCGTGTTTTCCCTCCATACACAAAAGGTTTGGTGTAGTTATAATTTAGTTTGCGGTAGATGGAGTTTAGAAGTTGTAGTAATTCTATTTTGTTGTTGACAAGACTTGGGTTTTTCCGGTTCCATTTTATTTGGTTCGATTTTGTTTCCTCTTCCTTTCTTTTTATCAAGCCTGAAGGCAAGCAATGATTATTGGTAATCAGAAGATTAGCAGTCGTATGAATAATTATTTAAAGAGCTTAGGCTAAGTCAATGGAACAATAAGCATTTGTTGGCATTTTTCATTGAGTTTGGGTTATGAAGCATTAGTAGTAGTAAAGAAGTAGCTGGTACTTCAAAACAGTTTTGCAAAACTGACAAAATTTTTTGAAACGGTATTTTGCTCTTTTTATGTTTTGTCTTCTTCTTCATCTGCTTCATTGAATGACTCATCCCACTTGAGAAAATTGGAGACTTACCAGTATTAGTTTACATGTTCTTGTTGTTCTTGTTGTCCATGTCCATGCGTGAGCATGGGTGTGGTTGTGTGTGTGCCATATGAGCTTCCAAACGTCATTATCAGCTGTGATTTATTTAAATTCCAGGCAAGTTTCAATGACATGTTAATTGCAAATATTTGCAACGTTATGCATATTAATTAACATTCCTTATCTTTCCCCTCTTTCCAAATTGTTTAGTGATTATGAGTGCATGTGTGTGAGAGTTTGAGAGTGTGCGTGTGTATATTTGTATATTGGATATTTAAGACCATTACTCTTTATTGAAAATGGACTCATAAAAAATCGACCGCGTTTTTCTATATACATAAATATCATTCTTCTATATGTGTCGTTCTTGAATACACTCAGAGAATTAACTTTAGGTCATAAAGCAGAGAACCATTAAGAATAACTTTTCAAAAATATTATTAAAAAGAATGAAAAGTAATTCTAGCTAAGACTTCTAATGTAATTCTATTTATTCAAAATTAAATGCTTTTGTTAAAGTTAATTTATTGGCAAATATTTTAGATAAATTAACTTCTAAATTAAATTAAAGCAAGTAAAAGTACTAACCTTGTCCTAGTATAATGGTATAGTGGCTTCCGTTTTCCTGTAATCGTGAGTCCTCTAGATTATCAGATGGACAGACGGACAGACAGGAATAAATTGGCGCAGGACATAATTCAGTGTCACATTCCATTCCATTACATTACATTCCATATCTGCCACACCTCCTTTAAAACATTGCAAACGGAGGAACAAACTTAATAGTTAACCCTTTGAGTGTAGGGTATAATGTAGAGATCAAGCCCTCATAATAAAAATAACATTGCTCTAACTTTGGTTTAAGCTTTCCGTTTACTTAAGTTATTTTCAATAATAATGAATTTAGTTTTTTCTGTCATGGATTCTTTGGGATTCAGATTGATCGCTTTTCGGAGAATTCTAACAACATTTCGAAAAAACTGATAATAAATTATTAAAACTTAAAAATGGAAGAAAATCCGTATTAGATAAAAAATTAGGCGCCAGAAAAACGGTTTCCTTCATTTTGGGTTTAATCTGAAATTGAGGCTCCCTCAATTGAGGATTTTTTCGAGTATAGTTTGTATCAACTATTGTTTATATCCCTTCATCTCCATTCTCGGCCAATCATTTTCGTTATTTGTTATTGTTTTTATACCCTACATCCAGACAGATAGGATACATTCTCTTGAACTTTCCATTTGTAACCCATTGATTACTACAGAGAGACACTTATATAAACAGATTGAAGAAAATGGAAGAATATCTAAATCGACTCAAGGGGTGATTATGAGCAAGAATATATAGATATTTATTTTTCTACACCAAAATAAATATCTATATATTCTTGCTCATAATCACCCCCTGAGTCGATTTAGATATTCTTCCATATTCTTCCATCTGTCTATCTAAGTGTCTATCTGTAGTAATCACGATTTAGGCCTGATTTATCATGCCTGAATAAATATCATGTCTGAAGAAAGAGATATCGACATGATATTTGGTTATAAATATCGACATGATATTTGGTTATAAATATGGTTATAAATACCGACGAATATCGACGGATATTCTTTGGTATATAGGCTATATAACACTGAAAACCGGCAAACTCCAATTGACACCTAATTTTATGAAATAATGTTCAGAAACCCCATTCTTCAGATTGTATTGAGATTTTGAAGCCACATTTTTATGGCCGCCGTGATGGTGACGGGCATTATAAGAAGATGAGTTGGCGATCTGAATTAATAAAAGAAGGGGAAATGTAATATTAAAAGATGCGCATTCCGCCCACTGGGTTTCAACCATAAATTTGTATTACGAGTGTAGGGTACACGGGCTTCGGCCAGATCGGAATTACCGTTCTTAGTTATTGTTATTTCTCCCTTCTACTCCCAACTTTCCTTCCTGTTCTTCCTTCACATAAATTGTGCCATTAGAAAGATGAAATTAACATTTTACTGCGAATACTTGAAGAGTTCCGGCCAAAAAAAGAGGAGGAGAAAATATGCAGTTCTGTTGAACGAGCGCTGCCGCGAAGAATTTTTCTGAAGGACATAATCATTTATTCAGTACTTTTGACAATGTTTAAACAACGTTTTTTAAAAAATGAAAGGTATTTTTAATTTTAGTGTTTTTATTTCGCGATACGTTTTCGAGATTTTTTGAAGAGTTAACGCTGTTTTTTCTTCGTTTTAACGTAAATTTTGTGTTCACATAAATTTAAATAGTATCCTTTTTGCCCCAACTGTTTCAGCAGATCGTTAAAGTCATTTGTGGTAATAACAATGTGTTGACTTGAGAATCCTATTCTGATAGTTTGTTAACTCTTTTAAATATATTCTTTTTGTACTTTTTACTGAAATTACATTTTGTTTTTTTCTTGTTTTTAACTCTTTATTCCTCTTAATTTTTTTCCTTCTTGATCCTTTTTCGTTTTCGCTTTTCTAAAAGTTTAATTAATTTGATTGCTCTAAGCCTTTCCCGTAATGTATTTTATAAAACAATAACCCCCTCTCAATCGCTCTACCCGGCACCGTCCTGTAGTTTGTATAACGTTTACGCTAACAACTAACAAAAATCCAAACGAAGCCAAAGACAAATCAAACTTTGAAATATGTTCTTGTTTAAATTAGAAAATCAATCTATGCGATCTATGCGAAACATGCGATCTAGCTGATGTTATTACAAGGCGTGGTGATATGGCAGGATGAATGAAGTGCAGACGGGTAATAAACAAATTATGTAAAAACATGCACATATTAAATTTGTGTGTGCATGTGTGTGTTGCTCTAAGTAAAAAATGCTTCATTTAAAATCTTTGCTTAAAGTGACGCGTGAGATCATTTCCCTCTATTTCGTCCTCACTTGTTCTCTTTTTTCCTTTTACGAATTATTCGTTCTTTCAACGAATAACAATCATAACTACTGGTACCATCGCCAACAACAGCAACAACAACAGCAACAATAACAAGTATGATGGCAACAACTACAACAACTTCTTCTGAAAGAGCACAACAACAACAACAGGCTAGACGAATGTGGAAAAGCTAAGCTCGGCTCAGCTCTTCTAGCTAACCAAGACATCAAACTGTGCGAAATCTGGACTCAAGCAACATGAAAGACAAAATATTTTTTCCCTCTTCAAATTCGAGTTTTTTCAAGCTTTAAGTTGAACTTCTACGTTTTACACTTTACAGCTAGCAATTTTCACTTCATCGATTGCATTTCAAACTCTGAGTTGAATTTGCCTTTCGAAGTGATTCTGTAAGTAATATAAGTTGATTTTTGGCAACCTGAATTCAAATTTCCCCTTCCGGGTTGTAATTTCACCTTTTGAGTTGAGTTCCTCGCCCGCTCTTTTGAATATCCAACGTATTTCTTATTCTGTAGAGCTGATTGTGCAATAAGGAATCCTGGCCCTTATGATTTCAAGTTCTTAGTTAGTTCTTCTTCGCTTCTGTCAGTTGATTTTTCCACGAATCCAGATTGACATTTTTCGCTTTTTAAGTTAAATCTACACTCCCATGATTGAACTATCTTCCATCTGAGTTGAACTAATGTCCTTTGTGTTGACAAATTGTTTCCCTTCTGGAGTGAATCTTCATCCTGAATTGATATTTTGCCTTATGAGTTCAATTTATGCAGATATTTTATCACAAATTTCAATTCGCTGCCCTTCACTGCCTTCTCTTTGCGGTGTTTGAATTTGTTCCCAGGCGTTTAAATTTTGTACTTTCATTAGATTAAAGCTTAGGTTCAGCTTTAAGCATCTGATCCAAAGTTTTCAAACTTTGAGTTGAAGTTTTATCCGCCTTCGTCTTCATCCTTTAAATTGACTTTCTCGTTTTATTATATGAATTCTTCATCCTCTGAATTTAACCATTTTATGTATTTTTTTCACAATGTTTCAATATTGAAATTTATACCAAGTTGCTTTACCGTCAAGTAATTGTATGACATTTACCTGTAGCGAATGTGAAAAATGTAGCAAACAATAATTCAGTGTCAAAAGAGAAACTTGTATAAAATAATTTTAATTAAGATTTAATTTAATTGAAAGAATTTATCTGAGCTCACTTCTCACTAAGAACAAAAGAATAAGAGAACAAGAAATTCTATGCAGAATTCACTTAAAATTTATTTATTATTATGTGGAATTCGTTTACATCGAAGTCTGTGTAAATTTTTTGAACAACTGTAAAGTTATTGCTATTGCTTTTCTTAATGAAATCTAGAAGCGAATGTTGAAAAATATATATGCATAGACTATTGCGTGTTCCCACATGTACCGAAGTGTGGAAATTCTCTATCTACAATTGTGTGTTTTCGTGTGCCTTTGAGTATGTATACGCAGTCCATCGACATCGTGACAGTAGCAAAAAAAAGTAAAGTGCATTTATAAGATTTGTTGATGTTGTAAGAGAACTTATCACTATATTTCAAATGAACGCACAGCACTCACTGGAAAATAAAGGAAAATAAAAAAGAAACGTGACTATTTTTCTTGAATTGTTCAATCCATGTCAATTTTTTCCTTATGAAAAAACTTGTAATGAAAAAATTGGCAATACAGCATGTTGCTTCATTTGTGCTTCAAAGTTAAATTTCTGAAACTCCAGGCCAGCCAATTCAAAGAGACTGAATTTTATACAGTCAGAAAGAGTTTATGCGGTGAGACGTGGCATTGACATTACAGACGGAGTCATGAAGCCCGGGTGTGATGAAGTTCGTATATCAAATTAATAACCAATAGCCCTCAAAGCGACCTTTTCTATGCACGATCAATCTCAAGGTGAATTCTTAAAACCAGCAATAATTCTCTCAAAAGTTTTATTTAATGTTTGTTTCATTCCTTCATTTCATGCCTTCATTTATTCACCCTCTCTCCTCCTCTTCATTGTATTCTCCCCTCTATGAAAACGTCATAATATTTAAGGTATTGACAACTTTAGACAGACCAGCATGATAAAAGTTTCTTTTGATTTTATCACTTCATTTTTTTTCTTATTTCTTTCTGTTATAAATAAAAATTTCTCTGACTCTGACAAGTATTTTCATCATTTTTTTATCTAAGTTTTTCGCCAAATCCTCAAAACCGTCAACTTGACAGGGAGACTAAAACGACATGGAAAGCAATCAGAAATTCTTTAGCACTTTTATTCCTTCCCTCATGCTTTCATTATTCTTTTTTTCCTTGGTACTCTTGCTATTATTGACTTTTCCTTCTCCTCCTTCTTCTTTTTCGTTGTTTAAAATTTGGGAAGAAACTGCGTTACATTGCGTTGCATTCTTCTCCATTTTGGTGTCAATTTAATATTAAACGTCACAAAAGACATGCATGTCTGACGTGCGCAAATGCCTGCTTGAAGGATGTAACTATGACATTGTGTGCGTGCATGTGCGTACGTGTGAATGTGTGGCGCGTGTAGATATGCATATGTAATATATGTTAAGTCACTGCTGAAACTACGATATTTTAACAGGTACTTATGCTTGCATTATTGTTTTCCTTATTGTGTTTTTCTGGCTCGGTGTTGTTTTCTTCCAGCCTCTATTGCGACACGACGGGTCTACTTTGCCAACGCCTACAATGGCTTCATAGCTGAGCGTGAAGACGTCATCATTTATTTCCCGTTTACCCAATAAATTGTTTTAGTTATGAAATAAAGGAAATGGAAGAAGAGAAAAAACTTTGAGGTTATAAAGCATGGCGAATAACAAATGGAGGAAATGGATATGAAAAGCGGAAATAATAAGGAAAGATGGAGATTATTTAACTTTTTTCATTTTGAGATTTTATGTTTCTGTCGCTGTTTTTGTTTTGTCCGCCTCTGAAATCCGCCTCTCCGCCCACGTAATTGAGTGGAAGACACGCTTGTGTTGTTGTTGAGGTTTTTGTTGGTTTTGTTGCAAAAGATATCCGGATATCACGGAAATGATGATGATCATCGTCTTAATAT
Organism: Physocephala rufipes; assembly: GCA_963966595.1. NCBI lineage: Eukaryota > Metazoa > Arthropoda > Insecta > Diptera > Conopidae > Physocephala > Physocephala rufipes. The sequence continues at coordinate 35,353,281 of OZ016502.1, read as the reverse complement.
TTGCTCTTTAACCCTTGTGCAACCCGTGAACAGACACATAATCCATATTATATAGTAAAATCGGTCCACCTCATAAAGTTTTTGTTGAAATTTACTGACTTTGGGGTCGTTTGTATTCCGGACGAGACTTTGCCACCTTTGTTTCAAATTAACATTTCAATTAGATATTTAAAGAAGATCGTATAAAATGTAGTCCATCAACAAAAACTTGCCAGTTTATTTCTTTTTTCATTAGCAAATTTCACAGCTACGAGTATTCCATTCGGTGGTGGAGACTTTCAAGGGTGAAGATACGTTTTTAAAAGAAAAGATAAGCAAATAAATTCCAAAAATATTTCGTTATTCAATATGATTGAAATATCACGCATGATTCGCAGTAGGGTTAATGAAAACTCTTCCTCATCTTCTTTCTTTTCTTCTTATTCCTTCTAACCGAAGACACATCACATCGGCAATATCTCACAAGATCCTCACTTGTGTTAATACTCTTTATTTCCGTCTGGTTGTAATATTTACCCCCCGCCCCCTTCACATCGTCTGCACATTGCAGTAGGTCATGTGCATGAAATATTCATATCCACCACCACATCCGCCATTACACAAATTGAAGTGAGCAAAGTAAAATGGCGTAAGCTTGAAGGATGGAAACAGTACATAAATTCACACATACGACCGCAGAGCATGGTTCTTATTTGAGTCGGTCCCGTCTCAGATGATTTCGTATAAAATATTAAATTTGAAACATACACTGATTTGATTAATTTTGTAATCTGTGGCAACGCTCACAACAATCGCAGTAACCGAAGTCTTGGGTAGCTTGTGATTAAGGAGAAAAAATTCGACAAGTATGCACGTGCTTTTTCACTCGAATTTTCAATGTAATGAAACGATAGGAAATACTTTTATATTAAAGGGCTTTTATAAGGAAGACGGAAGGAATGCTTACCTCCGAGGAACACATATAACCCACACACTGGATGCATAAATTTCAATAATATCAGTATTTTTTTTCTGTTTCTCAGTCCTCCAACATTTATGGCTCTTTAGCAGGAGGTTATTTCTGTGCACTAACGGATGCTTTTCATTTGAACGATTTACTAAATATTTTCAAAAGCCCCAAATCCATAAAGCAAACGCATAAGGAAGCATGACAGCAATCCCCTATAACCGACTATACAAAAGCGAAAATCAATGGCAACAACAACAAGAACAACAACACCAATAACAACTGCAAAGACAATCACAATACAATTGACAAGAAAATGCGCCATATCGTGGTTAACGTTAAAAGAGTGAGTTGGTTTACCAAAAGGATTTCGAAACTAAATCTTGTAAAATGTTTGAATATATCAAAAAAAGAAGAGAAAAATAAGATGACAAAGAGTATGACACCAAAGAACGGAATAAAGTCAATGAAGAACAATGGCAGTTACAAGGCAGAAGAGATAAAGAAATCAACTAGAGAAGAAGAGGAAGGGAAAAGTTAAATGACAAAGATATTCAAATACTTGAAAATGAAAAAGAAGCAGCACAAAATGTGCTAGCTTCATATAGGTGCAGTAGGTACCCTTGTAGAGCAAAATGACTCGCACATTTGGTTTCCATTCAATTCTCGTGCGTTCGCTACGACGGAAAAGCAGGAAGGGTTAAAGTAAAATGGCTTCAACTATTTTTTCATTTCGTTCATTGGTTCCAATAATTTTTCAATTCGATTATCTCCTAGTTTTCCTACAGGGATGCTATGAAGTTAACTCAGCCTTAAAAACCATACATCTATGAAATCATCTATTCATGTAAAAATGCATGCACATAAAGAGACAACAAATCCCAAACACACACAAATGCACGCAATGTAAACCAAAATACAAAGAAAATGAAAACTTCTTAGGAACAATATCCTGAAAATCTTATTTACTCAGTCGTGCATGATTTGGTAACAACCAACGTTGGTTGGCAGTACGAAGAAAACAACTGTCGTTCACAGACGAAATATGATGCTCCTGATGTGCGTATTATAATTTACGTAACGCATAAGAAGAAGAAAAGGAAAAGAAATAAGAAATGTCGAACAACAAAATATCTGTCAAATTCAACTGATTTTATTTGATTTGATTTCGAACTGCATAACCGAATAACTCAAAAGTTTTGCGGCTTGAAGTGAAGCGGACAAACGAACGAACGAACGAGGCCATCCAAGTCAGTCAATCCGAGATTACTGGATAAAACCGTCCTGATTTCTTGTCACAACAATTAGAGTCACAAATTCGTAACATGCAATTTTCTTTGTCCTTACCTCTTCCTCTTCTTCCTTCTCTTTCCTTACTTTTGCTGATCTTCCGCAATATACATCATAAGTATTTTATTTATTTGCCTTTATTCAAGCAATTTCATTTCAATGATTTCAATGAATCCAACAATTTTTATAATCTCATCAAAATTCGATTTCAATTGATTAAACCGTAAGACCACAAAAATGATAAAAACGTTTATACTCATGTGGTTTAACATGTATTCGGTCATGTTACGACATCTGCCTCAACCAAAATACATTATGTGCTGGCCTCTTCTGATTCGAAGATTTTCAAAAGTGAGAAAGATACTTCTTAGAAAGGAAATTCTCTTCCATACCACAAAAATTAATTTACCATATTAGAAGTTTTCCTGTTTTACCAAATCGATTGACAAAACCTAACAATTCTACCCAAAAATTCAGAAATGAAAACATTTTCCTGATAAATTGTACAATTTTAGAAGGAATCAGAAGAAGAAGTGTTTGAAGAAATATTGGAAAGATGAAGAATTACAAGAAGGTAAGTACTGCTCTGTTTTTATACCCTGGACTGTTTTTACACTCCGCAAGAAAAACAAACATCAACTTGTCAACTTATCTTCTCTTCTCGCTTATTTATTCCTCATTTTTATTCTGATCAATTTTGTGCTCTAATCGGATTATGAAATTGATCGCTGGTATCAATTCCTACGTCTTCGATACAAACTAATTACTAGTTTTCTCCCTATCCTCCCCCGTTCATCTCTTTCATCTCTTCCGTTTTCTCCTCTGAGGAATTACTGAAATTCAAGGCGTGTTCAGTTTTCCTCCCGCGTATTTTTACTGACAATTACGTCCCCCTCAAGCACCCTCTTCTCACGAATAATGCAATAAAAATGTGACAAACTTGAGAAAAAGAGTGGAATACTTATTGCATTTTTCTTTCTCTTCTCATCTTTTCTTCTTATTATTGTCATTATTATTGCCCTCCATCTCTCCTCAAGATGAGGAAGAGAATTTCTAAAGAATTATTGCCCTAGCCTGACACTGGTTAGTCCTGCGCCTTGACATCATTTGCCTTGGCTTCAGTGTGGGGGAACGACACTAAAGGGCTCCAACAAAGTAATACCAACGAGGAGAAAACAAAGGACAATGAAGGGAAGGAGAGCGAAAACAAAGAACGTGGAATATTGTACACTTCTCTGTTGCGTGACGTCTCACAATCAACTTTATTTATTATTTTTGCTTCTTCATGAAAGTAAGAAGAATTCAATAGGATTCAACAATAAAATAACAAACTTTAAAACTTACAAATTATGCAAGGAAGCGTATAAAATTATAAAAATAAAATAAAAGTTAACATAAAAAAAGAATGAAAGCAAAAAGGAATTGGATTTGGTGCGAAACGCCGGCAAATGTGACTTATTAATGGTTTTTTCGTCATGCGTGAATCTTTCATGCCAGTAGAGCACAAAAGTATCATTCCAAATATTTGCATACATGTACACACATACTTGTATATAAAGGAGTATATATGTGACGTATCATTTTATGTGTTTGTGTGTATTTTACAATCGCTGCTTCTTAAAACAAAAGACGTTGAAAAGTAGATTTTCAAGAGTCTGCAACAGAAAATGTTAAAAATGAAAAACATAAACAAACAAACAAACAAAAGACTGGCAACAATGAGTAAGAAGAAAATGAAGGAAAGAGAAAGGAGAACACATGTAAGAAATGCAAATAATCTTCATATAAGTTTCAGAAGAAAATATATCTCAAATACTTGTAGAAATTTCTTTGAGTCCTTTTGCTGTCTCTCGTTAGGTTTCCTTACTTTCCTTGTTTATTTTTCTCTCATCTTTAAACAAACAAAAACTTCAGCAAGCATTTCTGAAGATTTTTAGTTTGTCTTTTCTCTTTTGTTTTGTACATTTTGTTTCAAATATTATTCTGAAAATCACTGTCATGGCAAAAGTAAACCAAAATCAAATGCAATTTTATTACAAAAAATCTTAGAAAATTATTATAAAAGTTATTAGAATTACTTTAATGGAAAAATCCTCGATTTTTAAATTCATCATTTTATGTCGCATCTCCTAAAACTAAATCTAAATTATCAGAGAATATGATTTTTTCACATTGATAATCGATCATGAATTTCATGGGTTTCTCTGGAGAATTACCTCCTTATTGTCTCTCCTTAATAGATTGATCCCAAGCACCATTTTTGACACTGCACGAATAAGTATCGAGAGAAAAACTAAAGTATCGAATAAAAAAATCGGAGCAAATGGCACGATGTGTTTATTAAACTGTTTTCATGCGGGCGATAAAGGCCATTTTATATATTTTATACTATCCGTACTGCCTTCTTTGGATTTGAAAGTGTTGAAAAAGTGGATATTTTTCTATGATTTTCTTTATGAGATCTACGCCGCAACCACATTTTAACCATCCTTCACTCCCCCTCATTTTTATGCATAATAAGTCACAAGCAGGGAGCTGTCATAAAATTCAAATGTCATTTTGCTGTGACGAGTAATGAATTCGAAGAGCCATCAAGTATCGTTTCATCGTTTTTTATCGTTTCTCTCAGTGACTTCGAATGCTGGAATCAAGTGCACACAAATTCATCGTAAAGTTGAATTACCAGAATGGCAAAAATCTGCTTGATGAAAATATTTCAGATTTTTATTGAGGTAAAATCTATGCAGTATTTTAATGAGATACTTAACAATCTGATTCGGTAAAGACCGGCTAACCAAACGCGAACTAAGGAGTCAAAGGTAATGATTAACTCAGATGTAACCAGATAAAATTGTTGCCAGATAGAATTTTCGCAGCAAACGTTCGCGGTTTGGAACTTCTGTTTCTTGAAGGAATCGTGAGATTACCGGGGAAATAGTTTTAAAAAAAAATATGCAAAAATATTTCAAAATAATATAAACAATTTTCAAAACAATTTATGTACTTAAAATGTATAAGAAGTGAAACTTTTCTTCAAATTCAAAAAATTCTTTATTTGTTTTCAAAAGCTGAAAATTTGCTCGTTTGCTCGATAAAATATTTTGGATTTACATAACTTTTTTCAAATTCGAGACTAATTTTATATTAAACATATTTTCACACTCACATGTTCAAAAGCATGTTTTCACATTCATTCGAAACGTTTATAAAAAAGGTCCGCACGAATTAAGAAATCCCACGTGAATCGCATCCCCAAGTAAATAAAAAATAACTTGGATAAAAGATCTTTGAATAATATGGCAATATGGGATTTAAGGACCATAATCATAATAGTGCGTGGTAAAGCGGGGGAAATGGAAGACAAAGTGGCCACTTCAGAATTGCAAAGTTGATCAAAAAAGCTGTGAAATTGTGAAGACGGTGCTGATTTTATTATTCTATGATTCTGAGTTTGGGGTTTGATGGGCCCGTCGTTGTCAACATCAACATTCGCTCCATATCCGCTTCTATTATTCTTATATGACTTCTCTTGAACGCACACGCTCACACCCCACACACTTACAACTCGTAGTTTCTCTCAGATATTTGCAAAAGCCACGAATACCAACGAGCGAAATGTGCTCAAGAGGAAACGCCCGGATCGTCGGTTTTTTATGACGATTACAGAGGTTTTTCGCCGGCTTTCTTGCGACAGAAACATCAAGTGTGCTGCTGGCCCGAATTGAATTTTTTAGTTGTTAAAAATTTTTAAAATCTCGTTTTTTAGACAAACGATTGCGAGAGCTGAGCAATAGCAAGTGGTCTCTATTATTTGTTGTTGACGGTTTTGGCATTCTAAAGTGGCAATCCTTTTACAGCTAACAGGCGAGGCGGTGCTCGTCTTGTAACATAAAAACCAAATCTAGGCCGGAGCCACACTAAATCGGAATTTTAGGAAATTTATGGTAACACCAGTGCCATATCGTCTCCGTCCGCTACGCTTCTTTGGCCGCAACTAATTTATTTGCCGTCAAGGAAAGGAAGACCGAATATTATGTCGTTCTATCTTCAATTATTGTTCTTGCCATCTTTAGTTTTCTTCTCCTAAGATACGGCCATATCTAGTTAACATTTTTTTAGCTGTTAAAGTTTCATTGCTGCCCCAGCTCTTCTTGTTGTTGTTGTTGAGATTGTTGTTGCTGTTGTTGTTACTTGCTTGCTTTGTGGTCCATAAAAGCTCTTAATTCGTGCACAGTAAATCAAAACCAGTTTTATAACGCAAAGCTCATTTCACTTTAATTTCCATTAAAATGCAAAAACTTAATTATTCACAGAGTGCGAAGTGATGCGGTAAATCCGGTTAACATAAAAGCAATATCGTGTGGCAGTTTGGTGGACAAAAAGAAAGAGTTGTAGAGCAAGATGGCTCACCTAGTGGTCGCAAGGCGTATCACAACCAAAAGCCATTTAAATTCCTTTCCTTTCCTTTAAGGCCAGTTTCATTTTCCTCTTATTAAAAATGCACTTTCTGTAGAAGAATCAGTTGCCGGAACAAGAACAAGAACAGAAACGATAAAATCGTGTGATATTTATGCGGTAGCAGGCATCGTGCCATAGCAACAACACTAAAAATAAAAGAGAACAGTTCGCTACTGGTTGCCCGTGGTTGCCGGCGCTAGCGGCTAACGCCATTCCGTAGGCCATGTAGAGATATTAATTCCCAATTCGACGGAAAATGTTGCAACCATTTGACAGCTGCTGATTGACAGATTGACGAGACCAACTAGAGCAGAGAAGGGGCAATTTAAATACCATCTTATATTATTCAGGATGAAGAAAAGAGAAGTATAGAGAAGAGAAAGAAGGATAGAGAGAGAAAAACATCGCGAACAAAATTTGGCATCTGGGGCCCGGAAGTGATACATTTGAAGGATCTTCTGGGTGTGAGAAACTTCATATATTGACAGGTTTTTGCGGAGGTTTTTAAAATATATTTTTATTCAAGAAAAAATCTGATAATTCAAAGGTCCCACAGTTATCGACTGATTGACAAACAATCAACCAGAGCTTCCCCGAAAACATAAAGGTACTACTTAATGGCTCCTAAGATTTCTTCCGTTGACGCCACTGCAAACGCACCGCCTTATACGTTTCATTTCTTCTTACGAACCATTCCTAAATGATTTCGTGAATGGCGAGCAACAACACTTCTTTGGCTTATTTCCGACGGTAATGGTAATACTCGGAAAACTTCTTCTATACCACTCTATTCTCTTCCGCCCACTCCTCGGCCATTTCTTTTCCTTGTTTCTTCAGGTCTTAATATACTCCTATAGTCGCACCTTATGATTTCATTTAAAAGGATCCAGTCGAACGGAGCTGGAATCATCGGACCAGCATGTTTTCAGGAATATTTAATTCTCCATTAGTAAAATTAATGGCAAAAGGATTAGCAAAGCGTTCACGGCATCACAAGTACAACACTTTGGATTTGATGGCTGTCGATGATGAATGAGAAAAAGAAAAAGCGCAAAAAATAGGAAAAGAAATGGAAAGGAAGGACTACACGCTTATGGTAATGGAAAATCATTATTAATTAAAACAACTAAAACATCGAAGGCATCGGAAGCATTCGGATATTTTTCGTCTTGTGATCGTATTTACTGGGGAGGGGACGGAAGAAGCTGAAAGTAGTAAAATTTAAATATTTGCAACATGCTAGAAACTACCCTACCCTTTTAATCCCTTTAATTCTTTTCATTTTCACACGCTGATATTCTGTAGCTGTATACCTCTCTCAATTTCTCTCACTCTCTCTCTTTCTGTTCCCTTGGACTTAAAAGAATTGGTTAGAAAACGACACATAGACAAAAATAAATAATACTTAGACCAAACGATTGTCATTGCCATGAAACTTACCATTTCAGCACCCGTTTCCGGACATGGTCGCCTAGATCTTGTTTTTTAACTACATTTCTAATAATATCTATAAATGTGCGTGAGTGTGTGTGTACCCACCACGCTTGTCGGTATCGGTGTGTTAGTCCGTTTGTGGTTTCACAGCAGTAAACTGATTTAGTTATTCACATACTCGTCACTTCTTCCTCCTCAAAAAACTACACTCAATTTTTCTATAAAATCCAACAAAAAATTGCTTCAAAAAAAAGCAACTAGGAAACGATCTCTGGAAAAGGGTAACTTGCAAAAAGTTGCAAGAATATTTACTCGAATGCAAATATGAATAGCATATTCATGCCATAAACTTCTTTCGGGCTTGTTCAAAAGTTTTCTATTTTTAATTTTATTCTTTATCTCTTTGTTTGTGGAGCATAAAATACCACATTGTCCTCACAAGTATTGATCGTAAATAGGAAAAGACATAGAAACATGAAGAATAGACAATACTGTGATGATAACAACCTCGCAGGATATGCAAAAGGACACACAAAAAACAATGAATGATTGTTACAAAAGAAATAAGTTGTTGAGTTCGAAAGAAATGAACGAAGCGGACGAAGCGAAACGAAAAGGAAGTGGAGGAGAGGACTATTGGTCACAGTCACAATTTCCATCGTTTCACGGAGAATACACTTGTATGGATAGTTCTTTCTAAAGCCTTCTTTATTGAATCCTTGCGATATTCTCTAATAAAACCATTGATGACCATCCGTTACATCCAAAATATCACAAACATTAAAATACTAGATTAAAAATATTTGTTAATTATAAGAAAGACAAAATGCTATAACAATTTTAGAAATTTCTGAAAATGATTGCATTCTAATATTGTAAAATTTTCACATTTTCTTTTACTTTTTTTGTCTACTATTCAATTCTTTTTTTATAGAATATTAGTGAATGACTTGGGAAGCCAGCTAAACACCGAGCCGATTCTGAAGGCTAGAAAAATAAAATATTTATTTTCCTTTCTCAAACACTCTGCCTCTCTCCCTCTCCCTCCTTATCCCTCTTTATCTACCCTACTCTTAACAGAATTTTCTGAGGAGAGTGTTGTTCAAAATTCCTCCAAAATTTCATAATTTCAAAAAAATTGCAATTTCATTCTTATCGAAACTCTTTTCGAAATTGAAAAAAGAAATTGAATGACTGTCGACAATTTATACGGTTGTGCACACGTGCATTTATACGCAAGGACATGTCAATAAGACGTAACAATAAGTTAAAGTTGAGACTCTGAACTCTAAAACGGTAAATTGCGTTTCGACTGTCAATTCAAAAGAATGTAATAAAATAGGAAAAATTCCTTCTCCTTCCCTTTCCTTCTCTTCCGCTGTATTTATTTATTGGTTTATGTATTTACTTTACTTTATTTTATGTTACGCTTTCTTGTATTTTGCAAGCATTGCGCGCATTGTTGGTGTTAAAAACTGAAATTGCTGTCAGAAGGAAATTTATAAACATTCGTGGTGTTGGCTTTGTCGGTTACTGAGAAATCAATGTGTGTGTGTGTGGGTGTGTGTGAGGGAGAAAGAGGAAAAGAGAGAAATGAAATAAAGAACGCACACAAAAGCAAGTAAAAGTAATGAGATTTTTTAAGAATTGAGGACCAATTTTGTAAAAAATTTATATGAAAGTAGAAAATTTGGATTTTATTGGCATGTGTAACACATTTGAGAGAAGATTTGTTTAAACCCCACCCCCCTGATAGATCCTTTCTCAACACAAGGGTAACTATATTTTCAAGAGTCGTCCTTTGTAATTCCCTTCGGTTCGGGTCTAAACAGTTTGTGACTTCAACTAAGTAAGTAAGTCGTAAGTGTGGTCATGAGTGTGCGAGTGAGTCTACAAGTGCGGCTACAATAGTCAAGCAAGGTCTGTGCCCCATAAATTCTCGCAGTGGTGACAGTTTTTAGTTGATTAAATCTCACTGATTTTTCCAAACAAAAGAGAAGACGAAATGGAAAAAATGGTCAAAATAGAAAGCCTCCTTATTCTTTTCAAAGCCTCGAAACCGTCGTCTATTCCGACCTTTGCAAGCAAATGAAAAAATCCGATATACTTGTTCGAGGAAGCCAACATTGACCCTAAGCTATCTGCAGGACTTGCTGACCATTTGAAACCTTTGTGAAATGTATATTGACTCAAGCAGCTCCTGACTAAAGTACGGAGGTAAGGAAGAAAAAACAATCTGAAAAAACTACGTTATATAAGACTGTCGACTGGGTGAGGTGGAGAAGCAAGGCGGGGTACTTGGTAAACACTGAAAATTAATCAAGCAAAGTGCACAAAGCATATCGTCATGGCGAAAGGATTGGAAAGGATATTGGACGCAAACTAAACACTAAAAAAATTCAGCTTTTGAAATATTATCCCGGGTAGAGCAAACAATCAACTTAATCGATTACATTCTCGAAAGCTGACAGAAACAGACCTAATGACAATCAGCAGAGTCAGTAGGAGGTCTGTTAGAAGAAAAGGGAGGGATGACTAAGTTTGAGAAAAAATACTAAAACTAAAACAAAATAAATGAAGGTTGAAGCGAATTGAAGAGAGATATGGAGGAGAAAGGAGGAAAAGCAAGCGGATATAAGAGACAGCGAAGGAGATAGATAGAGAAATAAAGAGAGAGAGAGAGAGAGGGAGAGAGAGATGACGTAATAAATAAAACCGTAGCGTTGGATAATCGAGCAACTAAAGTTTATTTTCAAGTATTTGCCCACATTTTCTTTCTTCACCATTCCCTTTATCGCTGTGTCTCGACGATGCATCTGCACTTATTCCAGCAAACGTGAAGTAATGATTCCTACAATCCCTTGCGACAACATAAAGATGGGTGACAGTGGTGGAGAGTTGGGGAATCAGATGTTACAAAAGTGTCATGTTTGCTGTCTAATATAAAACTTAAACCATTAACGCGATGCCAACAATCCCGACATAATGGCATGTCGGAGCGTGATAGGCAGACGGAAAGTGCGATCTTTTCCTTCCAATGGGCAACATGACACCACACTTTCTCTTCCTTCATGCTCTTTCGTTATGTGAGTTAAGTTAGCCAGAGTGTAGTTATACTTTATACTCCATCATCCTCCCCCCCTCCCCCGACACAACGCCATGGATGTCATCTTAATCCTTCGTCTATATTTCCTGCTACGCGATAATTAACGTTTTGTTGTCATTCGTTGTAATTGCTCGCGTTGTTCTTACAATTGCTTTTGTTGTTATTGTTTGGCAGTCACATGCGAGAATATTTTACATTTGATATTCATTGACGTTCCTCTCGCGTTCATTCACCCACAGCAAAACTTTAAGTCGAGCATTAGAAATGACAAACAAAAGCAGGCAAGTCATGAAATTCGTTACGATCAAATTTCAGCTGGAAGGAAGATGTTGCGTGATATGAGTTCATACCACGCAGTTATCGCTCACACACCCAATCGAAATTTTGGGATCCAAGAGTACTTTCACAACAGCGAGAAGAATCGGCATTATATAAAATTTATGATTAAAGAAATTTCGTTTTGGCCTTGCTTTTATAAAATTTGGTAGAATAACACCGCCTTAGAAGCGCCTGCGAGGGAAAAACGTTTGATATTAAATAATGAACAGGCGAAGTAAGCCACGAAGTAGAAAAAATATAAAAGGAGGTTCGAAGTTAATAATCAGTCTTTGTGGCGTGCGATTAGAACCCAGTTTTACGAGGACAATGCAATAAGGCTGCGGGCGCTTAAAATACTGTATGTCGGAATCAAAACCTTTGGAAATGTGCTGAAGACCTGTATCGACAGAACAGTTTGGCTGCCAGTATTAAACAAGACTACCATTTGGGAACGTAATTACAGTTATTTTCTCAAATTCCAAATCGAAAGTACTCCCCGAGAGGCTTATAGAAGCAAAAATCATTACACAGAAAATTGAACGATATTGTTTTTATAGCATTTTTATGATAAAACAAGCCGGTGCCAACCCTCGCAATAAAACCGAAAATACTGGTAAAGCATTTTACAGTGTTGGATATCGGTTACAACTTGTCTCTTAATTTATTTTTTTTTGTCATCCTGTTGGCCTAAATGTTCGTGCTTGTGATTTGTCGGTGTATGATCTGACTATAGTCAGCCGTATCCTGCTTCATCGTCTACTGCCCCGTGGATGACTTCTGTTTATTTCAAAATGAATATTTCAATCTCATCGCAGACAATTTAATCTTCTTCCTTCATTTTTCAAAATTCTCTGGTGCCTGGCGTCTCTTGTGTCTGGTCTTACTCCTCCAATTTGCCTAACCATGCCAGATTTGTTTTCGATTGTATCTACTTCTGCCACAAATTCCGTTGTAACTGATTTAATAGCGCGTTTTGTCAACGGCGACTGACGCCATTGTTTTCGATTACAGAAGCTTTCGTTAAAGCAAAATACGAAAGAAATTTAGTTTACGACTTTCAAATGAATTCATGAATGAATGAATCAACGAATGACTGCTTGAATGAATGAATGCATGCGTAAATGATTACTAGAATGTGTGGGAGGAATGGATCGAAAGCTTCGTAACTAAATTCCATTTAATCAATGCGACCAAATTTGTAACGTCCACTTGACAGGAAACTGGTCAGTCTATCGAAACTTTAAACCGACATACAAAACTTAATAAAGCTGAATTTTCTCAATTATGAAGCCACGGTATAATTTCTTTATTGTTTGGCGAATTCTTCCTTCACACACTTTCATCGGTTCTTAAACTATACTCGTACGACAATATGGCGAAACTGTCGTAGTAATTTATAATTAAGTCAAGTCGTTACTCATAGTTAGCCAGCGTACCCGGCACGATACGCCATTAAAGCATGATTTAGTTGGCCATCAAAACACAATTGGTTTTACGTTGGAAATATAAAAATTAATTAACTCGCAACTAACGAAAGGTCAACGTGCTGCAAAGGTTTTCACACCCACGGCATTTCGGCTTTAAAGGCTTACTCTGTTTATACCTTTCGGCCTTTACTCGCATTAGATTCTATCCGTTTTATAGCCGTTTACTCATTACGTTTTTGTTCTTAAGTAATTATTTGTGAAGGGTATTTATTTGTTTATTCGTTCGAAAGAACAAATAGAAATTAGAAATTAGATTTCACAGAAATCACACCAACGCCCCTTCACCGGTTGGGATGATTATATTCCATCAAAGATTACCCGCCTGTCAAATACGCATCGTTCTGAAAAGCATTCAAATTTAGGCAAGTTATTTTGTAATTTCAATATGCTTGAAATACTCGTAAAATCTGGTCGCAGCATAAAGTGACGGTTGGGAAGGGCGGAATGTGAGGAACAGTGAGGGGGGAATTGTAGAATGACGAATTAACCGAGAAACTGGGCAAAATTTAGGAATTCGATATAATAAATCCAGCAAAGAAACTTAATTGACGTAGGAAAACAATTAATCGAAAATAAATCGCCTCCATGAAAGCATATTTAGAGTCTTTCAATCAAATCTGACTGAGCGAAGTCGTCACTATGAGATGACTCCCATGGATAGCTCTGCCTCTTCTATAGCTTCAGATCTTGACAAAGAAAAGACAGAGTTCTCGAAGTGAAAAATGTATTTGTTATTTAAACATTTCATTTCATCAAATTAATATTTTGTTAATATTTGTCATGTCACCACCGTCACTAACCAGCGACACGTCACACTCTCCTCACCACGTTCTGAAGGCCGTTCTATGGTCACATAACGTCTATTCTCATCATATTCCAAAGTCGCGCATAGTAAATGTTTTGTTGCGCTATTCTGCAAGACAATGTAATCGTCATATCCATAAACCAACCACCAACACGTCTCGGGAATTCCCGATCCCAACCAAAACAAAGGCTTAGCAATGTCCTTTTCCACGTACAAGAAAGCCGGAACGCCGTTATAGACGCTAGTAAAAGCAATTTTACCAACATCATGGTCATCGGGGTCACTTTCATCATCATCGTCTTTGAATTTCACTATTAGATCACCATCATTATCCGTGGAGTTTTTATCTTGGATCCAAGTGAGTGGCGTTCTTTGTGTTTCACTGGGGCCATTTTCTCGCGGTGCATAAAAATACTCCCAGTAACCGACATTCAACAGTCGTATCTTTGGCGTCCCTAAATAAATATTACCCAATGCTGCGGGCAACTCACCGAAAGCTCTATGGACGCGAGAGCGCACTTCGTAAGATAGAAGCGAAAATTTCACATTAATTTTAATGCTGCGAAAATAGCTCGCAAACTGTGCCAGCAAACGAGGATCGAAATCGCCACGTGCCTGAAATTTCCAATGAAGGTAAAGTAGCGACAGAACGCGCTGCTCGAAGAAACCATTTTTGTTGTCAAAAAGCACTGATGCCAAATTAGTTTTGTCCGTAAAGAGATAAACGGCATCGATAAATCGTTCAAAGGCCGCTTGCGAAACACGAGGATCAATCTGAAAGATACGCTTTGCTAGACGTTCTATCTCTAAATCATTGCGAAAGCTGTTTGTGAGCAACGCCTCTTCGAAGATTGTAGCACTGCTCTCTATAAGTGAATTTCGCAACTGCTTGTGTAAAAGATCGGTGCACTTGCTTTTTGAAGAAGACGAAGCAATTCTCTCGGTAGTGGCGAGACGATCATAAAATTCCATAAGTTGATAAGGATCGTGCTGACATCGCTGACTAATGTCTTTCCAGAAGGTTTGTAACGTACTCTCGCCGTTATTTTTTAAACAAAGCGAAAGTTCTTTTGATTGGCGGTGATAAGAAGTTGTCAATTGAGAACATGTAAACAATACAAGCACGAGTAAAATTCCGCGAAAGACAGCTACCATCTCTATGATTGCTAACTTGCCTTCGATTATTTGAACAAAACTACAATAAAAACCGCAACGCAATTGCAAAGAAACACGGGCCCATATATATTATAGATTTACACTCGTTCTCAACTGGAAATTCTCTCTCTTGCAGTCGAACTTTAATACAGAAATGATCTCATCCATGTATTGAACGCGAGCAAATTCAATCACAAATATACTTCCTCGTTATAAAACAGAAAACCTAAATAAGCATCAAAATAATTTTTATGAAGTATAAATAAAGATAATTATAAATAGAAAAATGCAAACAGAAATCTTTTTTTATTAAATAAGTAAATAAATTATTGTTATGTGTTATAATATTGTTATAATAAAAATAAAAAGTGTAACTCTTATTGATAAACGAATTAACAGGATATGAAAACAATTGTTCATTTATTATTACAAAAAACATTTAATTTAATTTTAAAAAATATATTAAATAAATATGTTCTATACACATATATATATAAGAGGGAATTATGTAAATGAAACCTATAAATATAAATAATTTATTAAAATTAATTAAGTCTTCTTACATTAATCAATAATGTAAAACTACAAGGAAGAGTGTATGTCTTTCGCAGCTCCAACTAGAGATAACTAATGTGTTTGATAGGCGAAATAAAGCTTATTACGGCTGCCACTTCACCGCTGCGTTTGACCGCGGTATTGGATGAGAAAGATTTGCTAAAGCTGTGTCTGGGAAGTTGTGTCTTCACTCCAAATTCATTCTGATCAGGCCATGAAATTTATTCGAAATATATATGAAATAAATATGAAATTTATTATGAAATAAATATGAAATTTATTCGACGCGTGGATTCTAGCAGCAGACTCTATGCAAATTAACACAGACAACAACCAACAGTAAGTAACAAGTTCCATACAACTGCCAGTGCCATCTAGCGGCAAATGGTAAAATTGACGTTGCTATTTTATTGTAATCATGAATGCCAGGTGGAAGGCATATGAAAAAAATTGTTTGGGGGAACTGTCAAAAATCTTCAGTGCTCTGCGGCATAATTTCATTCATTGATTTGTTCATATTTTTGCAGGCGAGCCACGTTGTTCAAATCAGTTCATTACTCATCATTTCTTTATTGGCTTGAAAAAAAGAGTCAAAAGAATGGTACTCGATTTGGATTTGTTTCGCAGCGATAAAGGCGGAGATCCGGACCAGATCCGAAAAAATCAAACGAAACGATTCAAAGATGTTGCATTAGTGGAAACGGTCATAGCCCAAGATACGGAGTGGCGTCAGCGACGTCATCGTGCCGACAACTTGAACAAAGTGAAGAATGTGTGCAGTAAAGTAATTGGAGAGAAAATGAAAAAGAAGGAACCTCTTGGTGATGAAGCCGAAGAGGTGCCCAAACAATTGAAGGAAGAACTCGCGGATTTAACCAGTGAGATGCTGAAAACCTTGACCGTGAATCAGATAAAGGTAAGGTAATTAATGGTGTCAAATACTTAATGACGTAATTAATGAAATTCTACTTCCACGAGCAGAAAGTGCGTCTATTGATCGATGCGGCGATGGTGGATAATGAGAAACGTCTACAAGAAGCTGAGCTAGCACGGAACTCTGCTCTCCGAGAGGTCGGTAACCATCTGCACGAGTCGGTTCCGGTTTCCAATGATGAGGAAGAGAATAAAGTCGAACGCACTTTTGGCGACTGTGAGCGACGTGGCAAGTACTCGCATGTGGATTTAATAGTCATGATTGATGGCATGAATGCTGAGAAGGGCGCTGTTGTCTCGGGAGGTCGCGGCTATTTCTTAACTGGACCTGCCGTGTTTCTAGAACAAGCGCTTATTCAACATGCTTTACATCTTCTTTACGCTAAGGGTTATACGCCACTGTACACGCCCTTCTTTATGCGCAAAGAGGTAATGCAGGAAGTCGCTCAACTCTCACAATTCGATGAAGAACTCTATAAAGTTGTTGGCAAAGGCAGTGAACGCTCGGAGGAGGCTGGCATTGATGAAAAATACTTAATCGCGACCTCAGAACAACCTATCGCCGCTTACCATCGTGACGAATGGCTGCCGGAGACATCGTTACCTATAAAATATGCTGGCCTGTCCACTTGTTTTCGTCAAGAAGTGGGTTCGCATGGTCGTGATACGCGTGGTATATTCCGAGTGCATCAATTCGAAAAGGTTGAACAGTTCGTTTTGACCTCACCGCACGACAATAAATCGTGGGAGATGATGGACGAAATGATTGGCAATGCTGAGGAGTTTTGTCAATCGTTGGGCATTCCCTATCGAATCGTTAATATCGTTTCCGGAGCTCTCAATCATGCCGCGTCCAAGAAATTGGACTTAGAAGCTTGGTTTAGTGGAAGCGGTGCGTATCGTGAATTGGTTTCCTGCTCAAATTGCCTCGACTATCAGGCCCGACGTCTTCTAGTGCGTTATGGTCAAACGAAAAAGATGAACGCAGCTATGGAATACGTCCACATGCTAAACGCTACGATGTGCGCAACCACTCGTGTCATTTGTGCTATTCTCGAGACGCATCAAACGGATACGGGCGTCAAAGTGCCAGAGCCTCTGCAGAAATATATGCCTAAACAATATCGAGATGAAATTCCGTTTGTGAAGCCAGCTCCGATCGAGGTGGAAAATATCATAGCAGGGAAAAAATCTAAAAGCAAGCAAAAGGATCCAGCAGCATAAGACTAACGATTTTATAGAATAAGGCAAGGTGGAGTGGAAGGACTTGGCTCGAAACAGCATTTGTTTAAAATTACGAACAAAGTTACAAAATTTAATACTAATCGATCGACTTCGAATCGGATACTACACTACGCTCAGACGTGCATTTAAACATAATAAAGAATTATATCCGGAATGGCTTTGCCGCTTATTTTTGCAATTCATACGAATCACTTTTGTAACAAAAAACAAGTACATTTTTTCGACAACTTATGTAATTCTGTACAATTTATTGCTTTTCTGGCTATTTTAATAAATATATTGTTTTTTTAATCTTGAATTCAAATATTGATATTTTAATGATGAGCAATTGAATAAGCATTTAACTTCAGGGACAAAATATGTACCAGGTAAGGGCTTATTATTATTTATGGGCTAAACGATAAAATATGTTTTCTGTCATGCACCCAGAAGGTGAAGGCTTTTCAACTATCCAAACTTTTTCAACTATCCAAAACTCTTTTCAACTCATCCAAATTCGCGCAACGCGTTTCGTAATTTATAAAACCGCGCACACACCAAATTGTGCTCATCACCAGGCGTTCAGAACAGATTGAGGAAGCGAAATGTCTGGCCTTTCATGTAATTGTGCTGAAAAACTCGTATGAACGGATTCACTCACTAGGCAATCTGTATTTTAAAGAGATGAGAAATTTTCTCTCATTTTAAGCACGTGCAATACAAGTGTTTTTTTTTTTTGCAGACGTTCTGAGAGAGAGAGCGAAACTTGTGCGATTGCTGGTGTAATGTTCGTGGAGTTGGTGTTAGGGTAATTTACACAGATCATAATTGTAGCTCCGAAATAACAATAATTCAGCGTAATAAATTTTAAACCAAAAATTTTTTAAAATCAGAGAAAAGACAATCAGTAAAGAGAAGTGAAATTTACTTTCGTAAAGGGTCACATATTTGAATCTACACAGGAAAATCACGACGCTCAAGACACGACATTGTAACGCCATTTGAATGATTTTTCAGCATTGATTCTTAAATTGCCATCTACAAATTAGATTTATTTAACAGCTTGGAAATCAATTCTGAAATGTTTTGAAAATAATCTAAAACATTCGTATATTATATATCCAGTATTTTTTTGAAATATTATCCTCACATAATATCTCATTGAAATACCTTCAGATCTCTTAGTCTAAATACTGGCGTTCATAAACACGTTTTTGATCAAAATTCAAGAAAAAAAGCGCAACTAGTGAATCAGGAAACGAGGTTTATTTGGTAGTAATATGCATTTTTGTTTTGTTTTGTTTTTGTTTTTTTTTTTAATGAAGTAAATGATTTTTTGATACGTCAGGCTAGTATGCCTAACTGTAATGCTACTTTTGAAACCCAAAAATCGATAACTTTTGTAACTACAAAGAGGAAGATAATTATGCAACAGTATGTAAATATTTCTATTATATAATTATTTCCATTATTTATGATTTTGTAATTGCAAGAGAAAAGTTTTTTGCTTTCTTTCAAATTTTGATTACATATGTATTTGTTGCTGTTTACGATAATTCCATACAAATTTATTACCGTCAAACATTTGACTTTACTGCCGTGAAATAAAAAATGACAACTATTTTAAATCAATCAGGTATTAAATACTTTATATATTGTTGTTGTTATGCATATAGTAAATATTGTATAGGTATATGTGTATGGGTGTGTGTGTATGGGCGTGTGTGTATAAAATCTCATAGTAAACAAAATGTTCGCAAACGTACAAAGTTTTATTCTTGTTTGTTTTTTTTTCTATATTTACTAAACTATGTTTTTAAAAAATATACATGATTTACTTAAAAAAACAAAAAATTATATTACTGAAATTGTTAAAGCAACAAAAACAAAACAACACAATTCGTACAATATTTAAAATAAAACAAAATATTTTCAGTGTAAATATTTTTTTAAATAAATCGTATTATTTTGTATACGCGCATATGCTTTTTTTAGATAACGTAAATATTTACATATTTTCTCATATAGTTTTTATTAATATTTAATAATATTATTTATTAGTTTTTTAAATTTCATTTCATTCTATAAAAGTTGCCTTTTATGTTTTTTCTTGTCTTCTACAGTAACGAATTCTTTTTTAATTGTGTTTAAACGAAGGCTTTGAAAGCTTCAAAAAGTGAAAGTGTTTTGATAAGATCTTGTTTTTTACGATTTACTTTAAAAAAATGTTACATTAATTTTAATAATATTGTAAAATTATTAAATTAAGTGTGTGTGTATTTATTTGTAATAATATTAATTATTTACACAAATTAATTTCAAAAAGAAAAGTTCAAAAAACAATAAAAAAATCATTAAAAAATTCATTAAAATTACACAAAACATAAAAGTAATCATTGGTAATTCTATTCATTTTTACATTAAATATTCTTTAAGTTTATATAATTTTTATATATTTATTCGAATATTTATTAAATAAACAAATTGTGCCTTTCGTTTTGTTTTTCATTTTTGGTTCGCTTTAAACGAAAACGAAGGAATCGATAACAACAAACTTGAAAATTGAAAAAATTTAACAAGAAATTTTTAAAGAAGACCTTAGTCGTCTAATGATTTTTGTTTATATTTAGAAAGGGATTCTTTGTTAAATTTCCTTTAAATATTCTTTATAAGAAAATTAATTAATAATTATAGTGATTGTTGTTGTTGTTTGTTTTTGTTTGTTAGAGGATTTTCTCTTAAATTTTCAGAAAATTAGAACAAGTTTCAAAAGGTTCATCGTGTATTAAGCTCAGGTTTTTCTACGACTTTAATTTGAATTGATTAAGTACTTCTCTTCCTTTTTTATTTATTAAACTTCTACGTATTTTCTTTTAAGCAAGCCCCTCCTCCATCTCAATGCCTGATGATGACCGCCTCCACCATTTCCTTTCACTTTCTTTTTGTTTTTCTATTTCTTCCTAAATGATTGTTTCAAGCTTCTTTTAATATTTCCAAAATTTACTTTTCTCCCTCTCTCTCTCTCTCTCTTTCTCCACCGATTTCCCCCACCTTTGTATCTCTTTCATCTCCTCAAATTTTTATCTCTTTTGAACTGCAATTAATTTTAACTTAAAATTATATTTGGTTTAAATTTTTGTGTCTTTCGCAACGAATGCACGCTTTCATCCATCTTCCATCCACCAATTCATTGATCAATAATTTCGAACTTGAAGAGCTATTTAAGGTACAAAAGAACGCTTCCAATTTGTTGTTTTCTCCACGCCACGATCTGATGATCCTGCCTCAACCTAAAACGATTTCCTCTTTTTTCTCCACTCTCCTCCTCCTCCTCCTCCACGCCCCCTTGACTCCACCTCTTAGTTATTCACTTCTTTTGCCTTTATTTTAAATGGGCGAAATTGAAAGAGGTGCCGAAGCCGCATCCGGCATATATTCCTTAAGCAGATCCCTCAATCTTAAGATTTCTTTGCCGGCTGCTGCCAAATCGCCTTGAAGCGAGAGTTCGCGTTCACGCAAGCGTTTAATGTCGCGTTGGCAAGTCTTCCAAAAAGAAAGAAATGGTATT
The DNA here is from genome assembly GCA_963966595.1 of Physocephala rufipes. Classification (NCBI taxonomy): domain Eukaryota; kingdom Metazoa; phylum Arthropoda; class Insecta; order Diptera; family Conopidae; genus Physocephala; species Physocephala rufipes. The sequence continues at coordinate 35,332,002 of OZ016502.1, read as the reverse complement.
AAAGATTATCCTCCTCCGCCTCGTTGTATCTCAGTACTTACCACATTCTGTCGCAACAAATCCAGTTTGTCACATTTTAGACGTGTCACCTCCTGCCGAAGATTTTCAATCATAACCATTGTTTCTGAGCCCGTCGAATTCGCCATCACACCTTGTGATCCATCCAAGCAAAGCGAGCATGCTTTATTCGTTGCTTCTGCAGACGACATTGACTCGAGTCCCGTATCGCTGTCGATGTAAGCGGCGCCACCATCGAGGTGTCCCAGCATCGGATCAAGGTCAACGCTGTTTAGACTAGAATCATCGCTGGTCTCGGACATTGTCGCCACACCGGCAGCATTGCAATTTGGAGGAGCCGCAACACCAACACCAGAACCAGCACCAGAGCCACCACCACTGCCACCATTGCCACCACCGCCGACGCCACCGTGCCCTGAGGTGTGATTGCTGATTGTGCCGTCAGTCAAAACCGTACCATCTCTTAGGTTCGGACCGTTCGAGTGACAGTGTCCATGATGGTTGTTGTTGTTGTTGTTTAGAGTGTTAGCGTGGCTACCATTAAGTGGTCCACGCGATGTAATATCGGGTGATGAAGAGGTTGAATCATTCGATGATTTCGACTTCGAAGAAGATTTTGAAGCGGTGCGACTGCATGTCTATTCGAGAGAAGGAACAAACGAAAGAGAGAGAGAGAAATAATAATTGAAAGCCACTGAAATGAAGAACCATTTGTTTACTCACATTCAAATTTGGAGTCTCAGTCAAACTGTTATCCTTCTTCGAAGTTGTCGAAGTCGCGGAAGAGTTCATTTTTGTCGATACACAGAATTTTTCACCATTGGGGGCACAGTTACCCGTGTCCACACTCTGAGAACGCACTCTAGATATCAGAGCCTTTTTGACCGTGTCAATAAATCGTGAGCCTGCATTACTGTTGTCTGTTTTGGGAGTGTCCGGTGTGGGACTAGCGGCTGACCCATTGCCCGAATCGGAGCCCAAAAACTCCCGCGTCTTCTCCTTCAGTTCTTCGACGAGGTTTTGCAGAAGAGAGGAACGTGTACGCAACTCGAGCTTGGCGAACTTATCGGCCTTGTAACAGGCGTTCTCTGCATTAATCAGCTTCGTCAGTAGAAACTCTTTGAACTCTTGACCCTTGCGGAAAACCGCCGGGTTGGGTAGTGTAGGACCAAAGAATGGTACATCGTCACGTGCCGTCACACTGACTTTGTAGCGTGTATTGGGCGTATTTGGTTCCAATGGTTGGACGACAATGAAGGCGTGCAAGAAGTGACTGGCGATCATGTCGGGCGAAAAGGGCGTATTGGACTCCTGAAACACCAATGCCACGATGTCGTTACCAATGTGACGCTTGCGCTGCAATTGTTGTGGATCACCCTCGGTAAAGGGTAACATTGTCGAGACGTGGAACATAATTTCGCGTTCTTTGAACACTTCGTAGACGGCTGTGTCGCCCGTGTGTCCATTCTGGATATCCAGTCCACCGCGATAACCCTTATGGTCCTTCAATTTAATGCCCTGCCCTAGAACGTCAAGAAATTCATCAAATGCTGGCGATGAATTATTATTGCTGAAGAGCTCCTCCTCCGTTGTCTGGCCATATCTTTGGTAGAGCACACCGAACTTGAAGTTCGTAACGAGAACGTGCTCGTCGTAGACACCGATCAGCTGTGACGCCTTCGAACATAGCACCGGCATGAAGCTGTCCACATTGATTTGCTCGTTCAGTAATCGCACCATCTTAGCAGGACTAGGGTTGGGAGCAACGCACGACATCGGAATCAACTCATGCATTGTGCCGGTCCGTAGACGCAGCAGAATGCGCACGTGTTCTTGATTGGCGACATTCTCGGTCTTAATAGAGATGAGCACGGGACCGAGTTGTTCGTCGTGTCCCACCAAATTCGAGTGCTCGCGGGCAGCGTAGAAACGCCTATAGCATTTCGCAGTGTCGTCCGTCTCGAATTTGGCCATCCAAGTTGTCTGGGCCAACATCGGGTTACCGCGAGCATCATACGAACACTCATGCTCGGTACCATCGACCCAATAACCGCCATTCGCTGGAAGCAGTATCATTGGATAAGGTGCCGGTTTCGAGAGTGCATCCTCGAGCAGACGCTGAGAGGCGGGTATCGTGGAAACGATGGATGACTGCGAGGAAACCGACGACTGTGACTGATAGTGATGGCCGTTGGAAAGTAACTGGCTGCCATTCGAGGAGACAATGCCGCTTAGCTGAGGCGAGGCGGGTGTGGAGTTCGACTGCGTTGACATGGAATGTCGCAGAGTGGATCGAGAGCTCGAGTGCTGCAGAGTGCCGGTATGATTGTGATGCATCGAAGTGGGATGCGTGGGACCGACTGTATGATTGGTGTTCATGTGATTGCTATTGATGTTCGTGTTTGTATTATTGGTATCATGTGGCGAATGTGGGTGGGGCACACGCTCCTCATTCGAATTGCGGTGATGGTGATTCTAAGAAATCAAAATCAAAACAAAGAACGACAAAGAGAAGAAAGAAAACGAGAAATAAATTAGTTTTGTTATAAATGCGATGATTTTTTCATTAAATTAATAAACGTATTTGACTGACGGAAATGTCAAAACTCATCGAATTTATGGCAGAATATTAAAGCCCGAAGACTCTTCTATAAATGATTAATCGTCAAATTTCGGCATGAACGCTTCGTTTACGTTGTTTGCATACCGAAGCATCGAAGAGCGATCGTATGTGCTTTCAATTAAATATGGCTGCCGGTAGGCCATCTAGTGCGGGTTACAATCAGTGCTGTCGCTGCTGCTGCTCGTGGCGGTGCCGCAGCCTTTGGTTAAAACATTCAATTTCAATTTTAACGAATAACAAAAAGATTGAGCCTCTTCTGTTGGAGGCTGCAGAAGCGGGTGCCTCCTACACACGTACTCACTCACACACACAAACACACATTCGCACTACCTGTCAACACACCCAACACGCACGCGATGATGATGGCGATGATAAAGCCACAAAAGCTTTACACCCAAAGTGGGAGGGGGAGCGCGGAGATCGGGTAGCTTCTAAACCAGACAAAAAGTTAATAAAACGTACTCGTTTAATTTTCGTGTATGAGCATAATTATGCGTGTGTATATGTGGTTGGTCGGCTGTGCGTTCGTGTGGGTGCAAGCACGCCAGCATGCAACCATCCATGTCGCAACAACAACACCAACAACAACGACAACGAAAAACATCCTCCTAAAGCTTTCTAAACAAAAGCAACGCGAACAAAGTTCAGTCTAAATAAATATTACCATTGCTGTTACGAGCAAAATTACTAAAATTAACCGACACGAAAAAAGGTTTTCTTTACATTTATTTATGACGTAAAAGCGCAAAAACAATGAGAAGACCAACAATAGTATTTCTAGTCAACTAGAGTGCTTTAGTTAGTTGACGAAGGAGTGTGAAAGAGAGAGAGAGAGGGAGGGAGAGAGAAGTGAAATTGAGTTTGAGTACGATGGTTTTTATAAAATATTAAATCAATTATTGTATTAAATTTCAAAAGAAGTTTTCAAGTTATTACGCAAAGAATCTATCCTTAAAATTTTAATATCTTTTAAGCAGCGCTTCTTCTTCGCCAACCCCGCCGATTTCTTGTTCCCGACATTACTTCATTTTTTTTATTTATATATATTCATCGTTTATTGAAGTTCGCCAAATTAATTTCATTTTCTTCCTCGCCTGTTTTGACCTGCCTTGACTGTCATCTCAGGAATTCCCAAGGTGTCGTTGTGGGAGTCATGGTGACTTCGAGGGAATTCTCGACTTTTTTCTTCGATTTTCATTGAATAATTTTGCATTATTATATAATTTTTTATTTGTTTAAACTTCCCTTGCCTCCAAATAGGCGTGGTGTCGTGATTACGTCGCTTTTTTCGACACTAATAATGCGTTTGACATTAATAGAAAAAAGACCATTAATAAACATCTAATCCTGTTTTTCTTTTGACCTACAGTATTGAAAGAGCCCGAAATTAAAGAATCAAATTTAAATAGATTTTATCGAGAGGCAGAAGGCAAGGAACCCGATTTCTTCGTCGTTGAATGTCGAAAATTATAACAGGATAACATCGACCGTTTCGAATAAGCTTGAGCACCGACATAAACAAGATTAGCGATCTCTGTAATGGCGCAGTAATGGCAATGTTGGCGATGGTGCTTTTGGTGGTGGTGGTGGTAGTGAGGGGGGGGTCCTTTCACCGACAGCAGGGCCAAGATGCACTTTTCGAGTGTTTCCAAGTTTTATATTACGGTTTTTCTTCTTTTCTTATTTTTTCTGGCATCACCGAGCGAATTGCTTTTATTGAAGTCTCTGTCACTACTTCTTCTTCTTCACTCTTCTAGCTCTCTCTTTTAATATCGCGTTACTTTTTTTTACTCGCTGAAGTTATTCGCAACTTTCTTGATTTAAACTGGATGGTATTGCTGCAACGTTGCCAGTGCAATTGTATGCATGGTTGTGTGTATGTGCGTATGTGTGTATAGTTTTCTTTCCTGTTTTTTTTTGTTTTTCTTTATTTTTATGTTGTTTTTTTTTTGCTGGATTTTTTGGCTTTTGCCCAAATACGGAATTTTCTCACAAGCACTGAAAGTAGGCAGACCGTGTTTTGTATCCAAAAGCAATTGTACAATATAATATACAATGTATTGTGCAATATATTGTTAAGGAAAAATTTAATGAATTCCTTTAAGCATTGTATTCTTTATTGTTGTTGCGGCCTTTTGTGCTGCATTGCAGTCTGTGTTGCTAAAGGCCAAAAATAGATCGAATTTTTTGTAAAGTAAGCAACTTTTAATTAACAATAACGTTAAGCGAAGCGCTATTTCAATTCATAAATTGTTTAATTAAACGATTTTCGGAACATTCCGTTTAGTCTTTCGAAACTGAAATCCATATTTGTTAAGATATTATAAAACTGTTGTATCACATTTAAACCCGCAGTTCATTCAGCAAAGTCATCACAAAGGAAATCGTGCTTGAAAAGACCTCTAAAATTTATTTAAAAACAATCCAGAAAAATGTTGCGGTAATTTTGCTAAACGCCTTTTGCATTTGTTGTTTTTTGTTATTGCCCTTTGAAGGCTATTTTAATGTAAATCCGTTGAATAAATCTGTTCAAAACCACGTATTGACCGATTGATTGATCTCTTGATGCGAACACAGACACAAAATCGGATGCGGTTTTCTGAGTCTTACTCCTTTAAAACTAAAACCGGATTTTATTTTTGGAGTCAAGGAAAATCATCGTTACCGCAATATGCCGTACTCACGGACACCGCAAAGCAATGAAAATTGTGATGACTGAGATGTATTTGATTACTCATCTCGATGAGAACACGATTGGATTTTAAATCGAGATGAAGGAAAAGGGAAATATAATAATTTTTAAAATGTCATTATTTTCTAAAAAGTTAATTTTTATTATCGATATTCATTCCATCGAATTAAAAGAATTTTAAGGAAATTACATTTATTGCGATTTTCGTTAACTTGAAGGGGCTGACTTTGAAATAAATAAATTTTGAAAATATTTCATTTCATCCACTTTTGTGTAAATTTTTGCAATTGTTTGCAAATAAAGGTGCCAACAAAAGGTCATATGAGACTCAACAGCACTCTACTCTCTACTCTACAGTATACGCACACACACTCACATACACACACGTACACACAAATGCATACACGCGAGCAATACGCATTCCTTTTCAAATACACTCACAAAATATTGTATTATTTACCAAATTCCAACGCATTCAAATTCACTTCAGTGCAAGTGAATTTTGTTTGTATCAATAGTTTTGATTGACTGTTTGATTAATTCATGAGAATGGATTTTCAATAAATTTCTCTGCTTTTCTAGAAATTCAAACAATGATGTGTGTATGCCATATTATGTATATCAAGATAGATAAATCACATTTATTACATTCTATCACATCCATTCGTAAACAAAAAATAACTGAAGTAGCTGAAATTCAATAATTTTCAATTGAAAATTATAATACTCTTGAAAAAGAAATATCAATAAACTAAATAAATCAATAAAACAAACGCTATTGTTCTGATAATTAAAAGGATATCTCCCACTATATCCTTACTATGAAGTGCGGTTTCATATCATTTTATTATCAATATACTGTCTACCAAAAGTGGGCGTGGTCCGCCTGCTGATTATGGGAACGAAATTGAATAATAATCTGGATAAATAATTAAATGCAGTTAATAAAATTATATATCAGACAAAAATTATATAATCCTCGACCAGGAAGAACTTCGCCATCCGAGCATTCTTTTGAGACGCCCGAAGGGAAAGGGTATATTTCGCTTTGCGCAACACACTTAGGAGGCGTGGTAGATATAGGAATGTATATATATTTTCCCTCAAAATCACCTTATGTGTCGATTTAGCGATACTAGTCTGTCTGTCTGTCTGTCTATCTATTTTATGAAATAAAATACTAAAACAGCATTCTTCAGTCTCTATTGAAAATTTTGAGCTGAAATTTTACATCCAGGATCACAGTATTGGATAAAATAAATCCATGAAATAGTGGATATGGCAACTCTGGGATTATATTATGCAATGTATGAGCTTTTTGAGAAAAGTTGTGTTGAAGATGAGATTTTCGTAAAGCGCACGCAACTTTCAAAGGAAATGTTTTGACCAAAACATATCTTACTTTATTCTCGTATAGACATTAACCTTGGGCCAGCCAACTTGCCAATTTATACCCATAAAATCGACACAACAACAAACTCTAACAATCGAATCGCAAACATTTTCTTCTATTTATTTTCAATATTTCTTGATGGTAATCATAATCGTAGCAATCTAATTACTCCCTTTTGTTATTATTTCCAGTTTGAATTGTCTCATTACAGTCATCGCCATCGCCACTGCCAGCAACATCTTATCACCCCCTACACCACTCACCTACTTAATTTTTTTTATATTTTTTTTAAATGACTGACTGAATGAACGAAAGGCGATGACTCATCCAAGTTAAATAATTTAATGTTTTAGCAGATAAAAATGTTCGCCCTTTCATACGGTTTTCATTCGTAACTCACTCATTTATTCGCTCTTCTTTTAAGAAACGACAAAGAGGAGTTAGTAAGGGCTCTTCTTCTTCTCCTTCGTCTTCGTCGTCTTCTGCCTTTTCTTCAGACATATTGGTTGGTGGTTGTCGACTGGTATTACGAGAGGATGAGGAGATCGGTTGATTGGTATTACCATGAGAACAAGTCCTATCATTGACGAAAGAGCATACGCCTCATGCATTTTAATGTAATTCCTTTTTGTTGTTTTTCGTTTTATTTGGTTTTGATTGTCTGAGTTTGTGCAATATTTCAAATCTTTTTTGCTTTGCTTTCCGTCATTTTCACTTTCTTAAATCTTAGTAAGATTTACAATTGGCAAGTAACGGAAAAGGAAAGGGCTGGAGAAGGGAAGAAGCTTGCGAGGACATTGAAAAGATTTCGTTTTGATAAGGATTTAATTTTCGTAAGAGATTGCAAGATAACAAAACATTTATTTGGTAAACATTTCTTATAAAAAATATTATATAAAAGTACCTTATGTACAATACAATATTTTTAAGTACATTTATTTTTAATACATAATAAGTATTATTAAGTACAATATTTTTGTGACTCTGCGATTTGATCCTGTTTTAAAAATCATTTTGAGAAATTTGTAAAAATATTTTTAGTATTCTCTGAAAAATCTTTCCCAAACATTTTTCACAATTTTTAATAAATAAATTTTTAATAAATTTTTAAATGTAAACCATTCAAATAATAAGTTTCTAGACATCTCTAGACAGGAAAATCTCGATAAGACCTTTAAGTACTTGAGTCTTCGGAGTCTGTGCTATTAATCTTAAATTTCGAAAATATAACGAAAAATATTTCAACTTCTCACTTTGTACATTTCGCACTTAGTTGACTTTATTTTTAATACTATTTTAAGAATTGTCCAAGGATCGAAAATACTGCTGAAAAATTTCACCCTTAAAACGTACTCCCTTCACGAGAAATAAAGTCTCCAACCAGAGAACCTCGTTGAATTCAATGAATGTGCAAGAAAAATCGAAACATTTATCACGAGTTTAGGTCGGAACAAATCCAGCAAAACTTCGCAAATGCAAATGCACAAATGAAAAAATGCTCATTAATTTTCTGCTTGTGAAATGTGGAGACTCTCCAACCGAAATCATTTCGCAGCCTCCTCCCTAACTGCCGGTACATTTCACACTGTTGGGAATTGTGAATACTGCAGACAATAAAAAACAACCCTTTGTCAATCCAACAATTGAAACAACCCGATATTTATATATCAGAAGTTTGATATGCTTAAGCATGGAAAGCGAAGGCAATGGTAGCAAGGGGGCAGTTGTGTGTATCCCCCCTTACCATTAAATAATCGTTTGTCTCTATATCTTTAAATTTACACTCCATTCCATTTTGTTCCATTCTATTCTATCTCTTTAATTTATCTGGTTTTAGGAGACAACTGTCTGGCAGAAAGTGATTGATGTGCACTTGTACCCCTTTCCGTCCTCCAACCCCAGTGCCCTACGTTTTAAGCGTGGCTTGTATTTAAATAATTATAAACTTTTTAATGTCTTTAAAGATAAAAATTTAGTTTTTCAAAAGATCGGTCAGAGGTTTAGCGCCTATATAATTAATTTAATGAGCCTCAAGTGCAGGGGGCAAAATGAGATGATGTGAGCTAGAAGCGGAGTTCCATTAACGGAAGATAAGCTTCAAATTAGAATTATTATACTCGCATTAAGTTGAAATAATTATTAGCTCTTTAATATCTATCTTGTACTCTTAATTTTATCTGCGAGAAAACCATTTGGGCCATTTCTTCCGTCATCCCCACACCTCCTTTCCGAAAATCGTTATGTGTAAGCGCGTCTGCGATTGCTTTAATTGCCAACATGCATGGCATAAAGAAGTTGTTAATTTTTTAAAGAAACTGACGGTAATATAAAAAATTGAAATAAAAAATATTCAGAAAAATTGCTGAGTGTGACCAAAATAATCCCAAAACGACGATACCACCTCCTTCTCCATCTCTCTCTCTATATCAATGTGTCTTGCAATATCTTCCTTTCTCATTTGTTGACGCTATTGCTTTTATTACACTGAACAAAATCTTTGTGTAAATAATTAATAATTGTTTTGCATAAAATTATTTGGAATTCTTTGAAGATTATATAAAAATATCTCTAAATTAAAAAAAATAATTTCTGCTCTCGTCATTAATGTTTCAACTGCGATGTTCAGAGATTTTACTCGAAAACCATTTCTAATGTTTATAATTCACATTAAGCTTTTCTACTTCCTTAACGTCGAAGATAGCGAACATTCTTTTCACTCTGACAGATTCTAATCATCGTCAAAGACATTCCAGGATTCCTGAATCAGCAGAAATGGATAGTTTGCAACGGAATGATGCATTGGTTGGGATATATCGAGATGTGCTACACGACTTTTTAACCTTAATGATATTTTCCTTTATGCATAATATTCACTAAATGAAGGATAATTTTCAGAAATGCTTCCTGACATTTCTTAGCTTCTTACAAAAGTTTTATCTCAGTGTGTTATAATGTTGAAGTTACATTTGGTGCTGTTGCTCTTGTTGTTGTTGTTGTCATCGTTTTCGGTGCTCATTTGTTGGTGTTGCAGTTCTTGAGACTGTTGGCATTTTTTGATGGTGTCTGTATTACTATTTTTATATTGCTCCTTATGTCGCAGTTTCTGTCGTCGTCGTTGTTGTTGTTGTTGCTGTTGTTGTTGTGGCAGTTGGTGTTGTCTCGTTGGTGTTACCTCTTGCTTGTTTCACGGTGGTACTTGAAGGCTAGCTGTTCTTCTTATGGAACCGATTTTTGCTGAGTTTAAGTAAATTTTCATTTTTCTGTCGGTTAAGTGCTGTTAAGCAACCATCAACGTCAACAACAACAGCAATGTTTTTGCGATTTTATTTGGCCGTTTTTCTTTTAAAAATTTTAATTTATTTTTACTTTTTTATGAACCAATGGCAAACTATAATTTTTGCTCCTTCGTTCTTTTGGAAGGTATTGCGTTGATCGCTCTTACAGGAATTGTTTCTTGTCATTGAGTGTCATGTTATTGTAAAAGTTGTGGCATTCGTTGTTGTTTGTTATTGATGGTAATGGTTTGTTTGTTTGGTAATGTTGGTTTGTTTTGCTTTGATTTGGATTTTCATGAAAATCTTACCACTAGGCGAAACACCAATAAATAAAAGATAAACCAATAAAAGACAATCAAATCAAACCATCAATTAAAACCAAAAATTAGAGGTTGAAAATTAGAGATTTTAATCAGAATATAATACTAAAAATCTGACGCGATCATTGACCCCACACTGATAAAATTCACAACGTCGTTTTAAGGCATTTCTAAAATATTTTTTAGACTTATGTAAAAAAAAATTAATATCTCTTAAACTACGTTCTTTACAGGTTTTACAAATTTTTTTAAGAACATTTTTCCGAAAAAAACAAAATCAAAAACTTCAATTAATTTAATTATCTTAATCTTGTTTACTTCTGAAAATGGTTGAAAATGTTTTATATAAATGGTATCAGCAACCAATAATTTGCTGCTATTCATTAACAAAAAAAATTATTAATTAGCACGCCAACAAGTAAAAGCTTTTTGTTCGGTACGAAATTTTTTCACAAATTATTTTAACAAAAAAGGTATGAAATTCTTGACGAGTATTTATCGACTATTTATTTTTGAGGAGGAGTCAAATTTCAGCTTTATAACAGATTCGGTCACAGAGCAGTTGGAAGAATAAGCATAAGACAAAGAAACCTAATCGTTATTTTGGGAACAGAATATTAATTCGTTAACGTGGGTCGTACGTTCGTTAGTCTAATTTGATTAAAAATATGAATAGAAAATTATTATGTTGAAAAAAAAACTTTCACATACTGCAAGTGCTACAAACATATGTAAACCTTCTCCTACTTAATCGCCTTTCTGTCATCGTGAGTCATAAAAAAGGTAAATTTATATTTGCGATCTTTTCCTAAAGCCTACAACATGTTCTTATATCAGGAGTTCAAGATAGAATCGAAAAATCGCTAAATATACTTTAAAATGTGAAACCTTACGATATACGATATACGATATACAATAACTAGTGTCAATATTCAATATTAATTTTAATATTATCTGAATATATGCGGGTACAATCGGATTGTATTGTGTTATGGGGCTATTCAGGACGAAGACACGGGCGATGCAGTAAAATACTGGCGAGAAGAGCAAAATGATATGAAGGAAAAAGAATTAAATTGTCATCTGTCAGACGTCACGAGTCTTTTTACTCCATTGTCAGCATAAGGGAACTACTTTCGAGGTATTTACATGTGTGCATGCATATGTGCATGGACGTATGTTTATAAATATGTGTGTATGTATTCATGCGAATATTATGCTAAAGTAAGATCAAAAAGTAAATACGAATAAGACTTAAGAAATATCTTGAAAAATCATTTTGGAACAATAAATACATTACACTTGAAATAAGAGTGTTCGTTGAATTATAATTCAATTAGACAAGAGAAAGGGGGGGGGTGGTGGTAATAAGACAAAAAGAGTAAAAGCAAGAAGAAAATAACAAAGAATTATTGGCACGAATGATCACAAAGCTATGAGACCTATACAAATAAAATAAATATTTATTATAGATGAATTTTTTAATTCCGATAAATTTTATTACATTTTACCGCGCTTCAAATTTATTTTATGGCTATAAAAGGGTTAAAACAGAAAGAAAGGTGATAAAGAAAAAAGAGTGGAAGAGACGCAATCAAAGAAAGTAATACGATTTTCTTTTAGAAGCACCAAAATTGTTGTAACGCTTATCAGCTTCCTGTTCTTGTTCTTGGACATTCATCATTCAGGCACAATTCATGCACAAACCCAAATATTTTGAAATCACAATTAAGATCAAAACAATAAGACTTGACACGCAGTGGATTTAACAGTCGCAGTCGCTGAATAACAGAAGAGCTTGTCGAGATAAACTAAGAAAGCGAAACAATTATATCATGACATAATCGGGCGATTATCATTGCCAGCAAAGGCTACATATGTATAAACATGTGTTTAATAGCCTTGGGTTCAACTTTATTCAACGATTTCATTTCACCTCACTTCCCCACAGCAATATCTGGTGATGGGGAGAATGTGAACTGAGGCGCGAAGAAATTGTATTTATTTCAATAATAAATTTCAAAATTAAACGAGCGCATCGATTAGGAATACCATTTATAACAAAAGAAGAAGTAGAAACTCCATAAATTAAAAAATTTGCTCAATTCTTAATTAACAAGAAAAAAACAGATCCAGTCACGCCAACGACCACAAAAATTAAACCGAATAAAAGCAAATTGGGCAAGCATTGTCATTAAGATAAAAGTCGTCAAACCTACGGACCAAACAGATCTATTCATCACAAACGATTTTATCAAATCCGAAATCTAAACAATGAGTTTTTCTTAAAAAATATTTCGCTTCGGTGCACCAAACTCAAAAGTTGAACACTTGCTCATTGTGGAACTTTTTTGTGAACAAAACGAACAGGGTGGGACACAGTTTTATTAAGAAAAGGGTAAAGGAAACCTTCAAACAATCATTCAGAATAAATTATGTTTTTATATATTGCTATTGTTAATTCCAGGCCTCTGTTTCTTTACTGATGTACCTCCCCTACCCCCCCCCCCCGCTACCAACGAAACCATGTGACTGTGAGAGAAAAGCGAAAAAACTTGGCTCCCACTAGACTAAAACCAACGAAGCGTACTCGTACAGGTATACTTGTTCATATCGCGATTATCATCGCATTCAACGTCATTCAGTTAATTATCTCGGCAGTTCTCGGTCTTCAGGCTTGGTCTTCAAAACTTAGCTTAGCTTGACTTGGCTCCGTAGCATGACCATTCTGCAGAAAAGAAAAATGTTTTTGTTCGTAGATCGGACGGAAGTTAAATTGAGTCAAGTGAAGACTAATAATGCGGTAATAATTATTATAAAAACAACAATGAGTCATTAAACCCCCAACAGACATCGCGACTGCATTGCCGCATTTTCTCACAGTATTTTAGTATAAAATTAAACTAATTTTAATGGTCAGAAAATATTCCCCTCCTCGTCGCAGTAGTAGTACGCAGTAAGCCCTAGGAAAGATGACATTTGCCGTTGATAGAATGGAATTCGTGAGACATCTGCCGCCTCGTTCACTGTGAAGAATTCTAAGCAATATATCACGATACAGTCGTTGATGTCGTCATCGCAATCGCCATGAAGAGTTACCTGGGAATGGGAATTTTTTATGGTCAGCGACGCAAACCGATTCATATGTTCGTCCGCCCACTCAGGCGTAGAATCGTATCGCTACACCGCAGATGCGGAGAATGTCGCAGAGTTCTAGCAGAGCCACTCAAGCAGAAATGTTTGGGCTTCTATAACATGATCTTTTTTCATTTAAAATGAATAAAAATATTTTCTTTTATTGAATACAAAAAAAAACATTTCTTTTTATTATAAAGAATATCAACAACTGTTTTTATTTTATTTAAAAGAAATGTCATCCCATTTTGTTATTTTTATTGTTTTGAAAAACCAATACTGCTTTATGAAGATTAAATTAAAATAATGTATAGTTTTGTTTACGAAATAATAATATTACAGGAATGAATGCAAATAATGTCATCGTCTCATAATTATTTGACAATAATTTCAAACAAAAGCCTTTCAAAAATGGATCGATATAGATGAAATTTTAGGGAGGGTTGATATAGGTGAAATGTAAAAGAGGGTTGATATTATAACAATTATTGATAACTTTTATCTTATCTCCCCGATGATACAGATATAAACTAGATAAGTAAATATAATTCGTGATGGTTGGACAAAGTATTCCTTTTTCGTGCTTTCGTTCCATTTTTCTTCCAAATGTTTTGACGTTTTTTCAACTAACGATCTATAACTTTTGTACTTCAAACAAACCCCACTGAAATGGAAAATACACCCAATCACATTTACCTAAGACCAACCACCCATAAAAGGTATCCTTTATATTTTCCTTACTTAAATCTTAATTTAAAGCGGAAATAGTTTGAAGGTATTTCGAGTATTCAGAAGTTATTCGTAAATTAAAACTCAGCTAATTTCTTTTGTTTCAGTTTTAAATATTTTACCAAAAGTAAAGAAACCTCAAAAATTTGCTGCATTTGCTGCTACTTCTACTCACAAATTAATCAAGTCCTTTTCCTGTCGTTGATTTGGTTTTTTAGAACCGACCTCAATCCAAAAGCACCTGGTGCTTACCTTTCTTCTACTTTTCTCGCATTTGTAACACAATTTCCTTGTTATTTTTTGTTATCTCTTATTTTCTCCTTCCGTTCCACCTGCGATCGATTTCATTTCAATTTTAGTTCCTTTAACTTTTAGGTTTTTTCTTGTTTAAACAACATTCGTTAAAAGCCAGCTGTCAGTCGAATTAAATACTTCCCAATTCGTTTTTGGACTCAAAGAAAACACTGAAAGGACGAAACAGGAATGACGCAATAGAGAAGAACATGCTGTGTGTACTTAATTTGGTCAAGTATGGTTTGGTTTAAACCAGGAAACGATAATGATAATAACCTTCCTGCTTGGAAGGTATTAAGTCAGTTGGCCCTTCTGTTATCTTAAATATTTTCTGCCACCGAAAATTCGCAATGAGTCATTCCTTCTCTTCTTATTTAAATCATCCTTATAATTTATCATCCATAAATTTAAATGCCGATAAATGACCATGCGATGATACTTTTACGGTTTTGGAGATAAATCATACATTTAAGAAAAGAATGTTATTTAACTTTTCAGATCCTATTAATGGCTTTATATCATTGTTTCACTAAAACAATTGTAAATATTTGTATCACTAAAACGAACTTTTAAGGAGCCTTTAAAAAGGTCTGCCTCCAGGAAACCGAATCCTGAGAGTTATTTCTATCACCTACGGGTAATATCCTCTCAATATTTTTATCTTTTTCAAATATTTAATTGAAATTTCGACTTTACATTCATTAGAAATGCTTCGAAAAGACCCCTATCGTTTGTATTGATTACTAACTTTTTCGGAAATCAGCCATTACTTCGATTAAATTGGTTATAATTCAGCCTGAAATTCCAAAGCGATAATGCCCGAAAAAGAAATGCAACCGCAATTAACTTTTAAAGGTGATTAATAAATTATACGTAGACCTTTCTCAACCAACTTAAGTTGTTCAAACACAAATTTCAGTGAACTCTGGTGAGTGTTTTACGATTTTAATCGGAAACAGGGCAAGCAATCGTATCGCCGAGCGATGTGCCGTGTCGTACCGTCCGTTCGTGCCCTGAATTTATTGATGTATATTAATGGATTATCTGGTCACGAAGCAGAATCAGCACAAAATATTTGAATAAACCTCCCTCGACCTGATAAAGGTCTAAAAGTAAAGTTTACCTTTTTTCAATTTGGGGATGAGAGAGAAAGCCTTCCGGTCACTTAATTGATCTTATTTATACGTACACGTGCCAATGACGAATGAAGTGATTCGAAAGGAGAAACCGAAAAAGAGGAAGGAGGAAAGGAGCATAAAGTTGCATGGGTTTTGTTTGGGTTGTGGATAAATTGTTTATGGTCCTTTATTAACTTATAGAAAATTACTAAGGAATTAATAAAACAAAAGCATTAATACCTGCAACAACAAGGATTCTTGATTGCCCCTTTAGAAAAAAAATGGTGTTCTTGGTGTTGCAAACTAAGAGACCAACCACCCAACCATAGAAAACTGAAAATTTATTAAGCCGTTAGAGTAATTTCGAGGCAATAAATCAATAATACAATAATTCAAGATAATTCAAAACCATTATGGCGTAAAATTTGAAAAACTTCTAAACTCATTAATTAAGTAAATCGCAGAAAAAAACGATTTCATTCAAAAAAACTCGCAGAATGAAGCCCGTCTAAACGAAACTTGAAAATTCAGTTTTCTCTCTTTCTAGAATCTAAAATAATTTCAACAAATTGTTCAATTTGTTTGCAAATAATCGACCCTAAGCTTAAGCAATTGAAACACTTGATACTCGTACCACCATCACCTTCGCAAATTCTACCTCTATCGTGTTTTCAGCAACGAGCCGCAGTCGATTTTATTTGCGCAGTATATTCCAAAGCAATATTAAATTTCAGCTTTACCAAAAGCAACTGTTGTGTTGCGATAAATCAACAACAATAGACACATCATACACAAGCTAACAAACCAAGCAAGCGATCATAAAAACAAACGAATAAACCATCATCACGGTTTCGAAATACAACTAGATTTAGAACCAAGTCGTTAAGCTCCGAAAAATATAGAATAAAATCTAATCACAATAGCGTATTCGTCGACTCGATTCATAGTAAAGTAAAACGACAGACAAGAGCCACGAATTGCCTTGAAACTACTTTACAATCTCTTTTTCAGTATAAAAGCATGACTAAATAATTAAAGTGTAATTCATAAAAATTACGGGGACACCCGTCATGATGCCATGATTCGCTAATATACCAAAACCAGTGACATGAAATTGTGGCAATAAAGCAAGAACATAAAGCAAGACGAGCAATGAATTAATGAAGGCTATCTTTCAGAAAAGTTGCTTTGATGCCGTTGTGATGATCACTCGAGGTTTATAACTGTTGATTTGAGTAGCAATATTTTACGATGACATTCTAAATTTGACACTTTGAATCGTTCGATACTTGACACCTTAATGACATATGGAAAAACTTTCATTGTAACTGTAATGTGAGATGATTTTGTCATGATAACAACGATAAAATTGATTGTGGCTCGTTCTGGCAGTAGTTTTGACAACAGTAGCCAACCTTCTAACAGCTTTTGATTGATTTTAATTGAATTTGAAAAATTTGAATGTTCTTTTGATGATTTTTGGACGTTGAATTGACTAATTCTATCAGTTAACATTTCTGATATTTTTTTAAAAAAAATTATTAGTGATTTATTGCTTAAAAATAACTGTGTTAAATAGAAACTAATTTAGCTTCAAATCGTCGTTCTTTTGAGGTTGTATTCATACCATTGTAGTCAATACCATTAAAATTAAACGGAATTAAGTAAATTTCAGCGTAAGAAATAAAATGCGATAAATATAAAATTTCATTTAATTTTCTTGGTCTCAGTCTTTTTGAAGGTTCTACGATGGTGACTTTAGCTCCAGTTTAAAGGAAAAGCATCGTAAAAAAAACAAACAAAAGAAAAGAACAAAAGAAAAGATTAACAAAACCAATGTTTTTTAATGCGCTTCAACCGGTTTCAATTTAACCTGTTTCCTTTATGTAGAGAGTTAATAAACAAACTTTAGTCATGAGTTTACGAGAAATGAAATAATAATAATAATGTGAAATAAATGGCATAAATACGAAGTCAAACCAAACCGTAATCAACATCTTGGTCACCACAGACTTAACACCTTGGCTTCAATAAACAGCTAAAGCCGGTTCCATTCAAATATACACACACATATACACACATACACAAATCGACACATTAAAAAGGAAAATGACACCAACTTCATTACACCATAGTCTGAGGCGAAGTGAATGTTACTAAATTTTTTTACACGCTTAAGCTCGTATTGCGGTCCAAAATAAGCGCTTCTGAAGCTTCCCCGGAAGAAGGGAAGTGAGGGAAACTTTATAGCAAAGAAAAGTATAAAAAGTTATTACCACTTTTAATGACTATCTCGAAGTTCAAGAAGCGGGACCAACAAAACTCAGAACGAACTCTGTTAAAAGGAAATTTGCTCAAAGCTCAAGCTGGAATATCAATTTTTTTTAGAATTTATTGAAACATTTTGAAAGACTCGCAATTCAAAGCATTTCGAAGCAGTTGAAGACTTTTAAAAAGCGTATGGTTTTGCCTGTTTTTCTTATTTTTCTACCAATACAATCAATCATTTTCCCATAGGTTTCAAAATACTTGAGATTTCTTTCCCAAACTCAAAATGTTTCCTCTCACTTTCACAAAAAATCTTCTCACCATGAAATCCTGAATATTTCATTTATAAACTAATTCATTTGTGGATTAATTTATGCTCAAGTTAAATAAAGCAAAACCTCATAACGCAAAAAACGAAAACAAAATCTTTTGTTTGAAAACAACAACAAAATGTTCGACTTACGTAAAAGAAGGTCAGTTCGTAGAGGCATGGATGCAAAAAGGAATCGTAGATGTTAAATTTTAGTCGTTCGCAAATATTTTGAATGAATTAATATGTATAAATATTTCATCTCAAGATTTCTTCAATTTTTTATTCGTTTCTTTAAACAACTGACCAACATTTATTAAAATTTGCATACCCTTTCGCCATTTTTTCTTAAAAAATTTTTTGTTGATTATTGTTATTCTTTTCATTGGAAAGTGTAAAGAAACCGACCCAAAAAACTACAAGCCGTGAATTAAATTCTTCATTATTAATACATTTATATTCATATAAAATTCTTTTTTATCGTTTTCCCTTTCTACCATCATTTCGTGATTTCATTAATGAATAAAAAGCGTAACTCAAGCAGTTACCTGAATAGGAACTCTCTTAAATACACCTCTCCAACCCTTTTCCTAACCCGTATAGTGTTTTACTGAAATGTGGTTGAGAAGAATGTGAAACGGCCTAATGGATAAGAATTCAAGGAACCTCAAATCCACTCCAACGTTTCAACGAAAGGAGGCCATCATAAATTTCGATTTATAGTAAATGTTTATTTATAAATAATTGAAGTTAATTAATGAACAATTGGAGAGATATTCAATTGATAATTAATTATAAGAAAAAATCCTAATCTCGTAAACCTCCAATTGTTTTCAACCGCACCCTTCAGTGGTTTAAGATCCTATCGGTTGATTATAGTCCGACATATTTAATAAGAATTAATGGTAATAATTGTCTTCGATTTTTTTTTATAAATCGAAATAATATTCACCAGCCTCTCTCACGCCTTTATATTTCAAAGAAGAACGGTACTTCACCCCTTTCATCTACGTAACATTGGCTTAATAATATAGAATATTTCTTTACCCAATTTCACAAAACATTTCTTCAGTTATGTTTGCAAAATTTTCTACAGTACCGTAGCCTACCCAAAGCCTTCACATCGTGGTTTCGTAGTTAAATAGTTTCATTAATTAATTAATTACACGAAAACATATTGTTTCCTTTTCTCTTTATTTATTCATTGCTCTTGTTCCGCGCAAAGAGGCCACAAAGTATAATGAAAAAGAAATATAAAATATGAAATATATTGATTTTTAAATTGAACAAATTACTTTAGAACTCAAGCATGGCAAGAATTAATAATCAACACGAATGAATTCATTTCAAGTTATTCAAGCATGAGTTTTGTTTTATTATTTACTTAATGGGAATAAACTTTTTATTAAAATGTAAAAACAACTAATTGAATAAAAATAAAACTCAAAGTTATTAAAATAATAAATTAAAATTAAATTGTTTAAGAGGTTTTATCAAAATAAACGTAAAGATGGTAAGGGATGGAAACGAACGAGAGTTGTTGGGAGTGGGGAAAATGTTTACACACCTTAAGTATTAAATTACGCTTATATTAAATGTCGGTGAATCATCTTTACTGCTAATTAGTCTTGTTTATACAATCCCACAGTGCGAAATTAATTTCTCTTATATCAAATAAGTTGATTAAATAAACTTTTAGAGACTAATAAAACTTATAAAACTTATTTTAAAATGGGTGGAATGGGAGTGGGATGTTTTTGCCAAATTTGGCGTGATTCGCTCACTAATACAGATGTTATCGATATTTCGTAAAAGGTTGCCATTAATTGAAATTTATATTATAATTGTTAATTTATATAATAATTGTTCATAACATCATTCCCGAAATTTTGGAGAAAATGGGTGCTTTCTTTTGATTGAATTTAATCTATTATTTTATATCACGGGTGTACGGTATATGAGCTTCGGCCAGACCAAATTTAGCGTTCGCTCTTGTTTCATACTAAATTAATTTGTTATACTAATTTTCAAAGTTCTTTTGCACGGAAATTCCTTTCACGAACCTTCCACGCTGACGTAAGCGTTTATTCTCGTCGTAAATGCGGTAGCCTCCATGTAAATCTATTAAAATTTTCGCCATTTCACTTTTAATTACATCCCTCAGTAATCTTCAATTGCGTGACGATAAAAATATTACTTCTATTAAATTTTAGGGAAAGGTCTTAGGAAATAATATGACAATTTTACTGTCATGGATGTCTTTATTGTTTTGTTATTATCCCAAAATATGAACGTTTCTCGAAATGACCAGAAAAATTCAAGGAATTTCAAGCAATTGTTGTCAATTGTATATAGGATTTGTTAAAAAACGATGTTCTTGATAATCGATGTCAATAAAAACCGATAACAAATCAGTCGTAAAACCATTTTATTAAAAGGAATAAAATATCTTCTAATTAAATTCCGGCCACTCGCAAATTCATTTTATCACAATATAAAACAAAATTTGTTTGGACACAGAAATAACCGACCATAAAAATGAGCCTTTCCTTGATACGAAACATAAAAAGAACAAGATAAAGGAGGAGAAACCAACGACCAAAATATTGGGCACCTAAGAGAATAAACTTATGTACAAGAAAACAAAAGAGTGGTTTGTGATAAGTCTAAAATGTTTCCAATTTTTGGGAGATTTAATATTTAATCAAAATTTATTTAAATTCGAATTGATAATGTTTATATTTTATGTATCACTCACAAAGGTCTACATCGTATATATCATATGTCTGGATATCACTCTTACAGGAGTGCAGCGGTCAGAAACCTTCCACCATGGTTGTTGATGATAACGCCACTCTTTGATGATCATGGTAGTCATTGATGAATTGTTATTCCTTTTGCAGCCATAAAATCCTTTCCAAAATTTAACACAGAAACGAACAACAACAAACAGGCAGAAAACCGAAATATATGCAAAATTTTTTATCTATCGATAAATTTAGAAACGCCCGTATTTGTTTTAAACCGTGTCATGAAAAGCAAATTATCATACAATTAGCTCCACACGAATAGAAAAACGTTCAGGCTGATGCCTAATGAGCTCGAAAAGTTCGCAAGCAAAATTTTATTACCTCATTAATAATTAATTAAATAGTATCGAAAATTTTCGAACGCTGTAAAATTATTTATTTACACAAAAATGAACAACGAGCGATTAAATTTTCATCTATAAAATGATATCGAAGTATGTTTCGATTTTGTAATAAAATTAAGGAAAAAACAAAAACTCAATTAAAATTCTTTTTGTATTTTGCAATAAACACTATTGACCAATTATTATTTTATTTAATAATTAAACCCAATTCTGGTCAAAATACCGCAAAACAAACAAAGAAGAAACTAAAAAACATAAAAAAATAATAAACCTACAATTTTTCAAGGCTTTCACCACATAATTCATGCTTGAGTATATACGAAAAAAAATAATTTAAAACAAATTTAAATTTCATAAAATATGACGGAAAGAAGAAGCAACGAGGAATTTGTTGATTATTCAACGAACGCCAGCAGTAATAAAAATAAATATTCGAGAATGTTGTTTTTTCTTTCTTTGAATCAACGACACAGAAAAGATTAATTACTATGTATAAAAATTTCCCGTCTATTGTTTTTTATTTAAAAAAACACAATTTTTTGGAATTCCTCAATAAATAATATGTATTTAAAAAGAATGTGTCCCCTGGTTTTTTTCAAAAAATAATCTCTCCTTTCCTCCAAATCTGGTTTATTTTTAAATATCGTGTTTATTACACATTTTATTTAATTCTATTTTTAGTTTATCATGAAATGAAATTGTTTATCGCGTGCTAGGATATCGTTTGTGTACAAATCGCAGTTGTTTAGCGAATTCAAAAAAAAAATAACGAAGAAACAACAAAGATATGAAATTCTTTTCATTGTTTTGCATGGTTTTATTTTTATTATTGCGATGTGAGACGCTCGTATTGTATTCTCTTGAAATATGCGATTCTTTATTTTACACCTCAAGCGATTCTGTCTATTATTGTCGTTATTTTATAGAAAATAAGCAAGCATGTGTGTGCGCATAGAAAATGTAAGCGCGTAAACTGTCAAAAAATTGCATAATTACTTAAAAGTAGAATCGAGAGATTTTGAGACATTTTCACATTTTTTATTGACATTTTCCGGCTATTCATGGTTTCGCTCATATTTTCCAAGTGGATTCGATAGTTTGATTATATTCCGTATGTCCGTAAGTTTTATTAGAATCTAAAAACTCTTTGCTACTTGCTTATATATTATAAAAATAAATATGAATATAAATATTTTGGATATACTCAAATAACTATGTGTGATTTAGTTTTGGTCGTATTAGTTTGAGTAAGAGTAAGTTTGAATAATGTCTCGAATAATGTCTCGATTAGTTTCTTTCTTAGCTTCATTCTTTCAATTAGTCTCCATCAATTAACGAATTTAATAGATGGAACCAATTCATACTTGTAAAACTTGTTTATTTCTTTTCTTTATCCAAATAATCGATTTTATTATCTCAACATTTTTAAAAGTTCGAAAAGTAAGCACGAGAAACTACATCCAAAATAAAAAGCAAAACTATAAAAGTAATAAATATTTGATAGGTTGATGAAAAATTCCATTAAGAGAACATTGAATGTTATTGAAAACGTGTATCATTATCAATAGCAATATCAATACATCAGTATTTGTTTGGCTTTGACATCATCGGCTCTTCGAATGAGCAGCAGCAACAGCAGCTCCTCTAGAGACTGCTTACGATGCACAACTCATCGACCCACCCAAACAATCGTCAATAATTTCAAAACAATCCGCTCTTTTTGTTATTCAAAAGTTTTTTATCATCTTTGCCACATTCCTGCCGCCACTCATCCCGCCTCCGAATAAACTTTCCAGCCGCCTACGGTATTCGGCTGCATACAATTGCAATAAAAATTGTATGCAAGGATCGAAATAAACAAACCTTTAAAAACAAGAATAACAAAAACTTTAGCAATAGAAAATGTACGATATAAAGGCTTCCGCGGGCGCTGGAAAAGTCATGATATGGAAATGAAGAAAATAATTTAGGCGAAGGTCCGGTACCAGTGGTGGGTGAAAGAGAGCGAGGAAAGCAAGAGGTGAGGATATTTTATGTGGGAGGAACATGTACATATGATGGGTGTTGACTGAGCGGGTGAGAATGTGAGAAGGTTCAGTGTATACGACGTGATGAGGACGAGTGCGCGTACTCGAGACTGCAGCGAGCAGCGTACGTTGACCCAGTTCCGTGTGGAAACAGCTCTCTACAGTCAAACAACACCTATGATGATGACGACTATGATGATGATGATGATGATAATAGTTATGATAGTGGTAATGGTGGTGATTATGATGATGACGACGTCTACGATGGCAACGGCGATTCATCGACATTGATGAAGGCATTCATAAACGCTATTCATATCGGACCAAATCTAAAGGATGAAGATGAAAAATTCGGGCAATGCAAACGGGGATTTGTTGGTCATGTGACCATGTGTGAAAAATTATTTTTTTGCGAATTTTATAGTTTCATTGATAGAGATCGATGATACGTGATAATATTGTTGTCTTCATCGATTGCTGCGCTACCATAAAAATATTATTGTTGCAGCATTTTTGCACAATGATCTAGAATTATTGTGTTGATTTCGATTTTTCAAATCGAAATCAATATGAATAAAAATTCAGAATAGGTTGGCAACTCATGAAAAACGATAATAGGAACAATGTATAAAACAACGCAATGAAATCATCGACCAATTTTGAATTCAGATTTTTGCATATATGTTTCTATTTTTATTATAATGTTTACAGTTGTAAAATGGTGAGGATTAGAAAACTAACTAAGCAATAATTTGATGGTTTGCTCTTTTAAAAAACCCATGAAAATTATCTTTAAAGAACCATCGATGAGGAAATTTCTAATAAAAATGTTTTTTAATTCGAATGTTTTACTTTTCAAACTCGGTTAAAATTATCCACAACATGATGACATATCAGTGATGACGTCATCATCTTAGCAAGGATTTTAAGCGCAACTATATAGTAATGGATAAAGCAACAACATCAACAGAACAACAACAACAAAAGCAATAAGAAAAGAATTCATAATCATAACAACAGTCAAACCAATGCACAAAAAATGTAAAAGTAAAAAATTCTCCAAATGAAAACAACAAAATAATGAAAATGGTAGCAAGTTTTGACTTTTTCTGTCATTCTCTCGATTAATATTAACAAAACTTTACAATTGCGTCGACAACGTAGTAAGGTTTGAACGCAACCAATACTGGTTGACCTTATTTCGTCTCAGTCGGTGATTGTTTTGTCGCCATTGTCATCAATGCATCGACCACACTAAGCTGGGCGGGACGGGGCGTGCAATGCCATCTCATTGTATAAAAGTTTTTCAATTTATTATTTGGAATTATTTTCGACTGTTTCACTTAGTCTAGAGAAAAAGTGACGTGTTGGAATTTACTGCAATGAATAATGATCGCGCTGTGACGAGAACCTTACCATAAAAGCTTTAGCAGATAATTTTGAGAAGTTTTCATATTAAAGCAAAATTAATTCCGTCACACCGATTTTTTCGTAAAATGTTTTTCGATAGTGGATAAATCTGACGTGTTCATATTTATGAAAAACAAGTAAGAACATTATCTTCGCCCTGCCTGAGGCTCATATATCTTACTATAATAAAAATTTATGGCTTTTATCCAGTATCCAATGAACGGTACATACCTATCTTTTATGTCCTACAGACCCTAATATTTCCTACCCCTTCATACTCATTTTATGCTTACGTACATAACTCTTTAAAAATGTGTTTTGGGTAAGGAAATTATAAATATTCTTTTTCGGAAACACCTCCTGATTCCATTTAGCGGTGTCCGTCTAGGTGCCTGCGTGTCTGATTAAGCCGAATTTAATCTGATTACAGCCGAACAGAAAGAGGTATCGTTATGACTTTTTGGCGCATTTGGCACGAGTATCCATTGTTATAATAGTTTGTCTGGCATTGGAGATGAACAAAGTCGGGCATTCGTCTTTTCGGACTACTTTCCATAGTAATTATAACTTCGTAAATATTTAAAGAAGAATTTCTCGGTCTGTAGAGAAACTATAAAGTTGATTTTACATTAAAGTTATAAATATCCATGGACAAAGTAATTATAAATTGTTTGTTATTGAAAATATGCAAAATTGCTCTTGTGCCACGCCCACTCTGTTTGAAATAAAATTGCAAGACCCCATTGCTTCAGTCTCTTTTGAAACTTGGAAGAAGAAATTCTAGGGCCGTGATGTGTGAAATTTTATGGCAATGTAATTTTATGGCACACTATACTATGTATGGACCCTTTTGAGATGAGTTTTGTTGAAGATTTAGTAGATCTAAATTAACTAACCAAAGGAAAATGTAATATTAAAAGGGATTCGTACAGCCCACTAAATGTTAGGATCACACCATTATATTATGGGTGTAATGTGTACAAGCGTCGAGCAAGCCGATGTTAACGCTCTTAATCATTGAGATATTAGACGTTAAATTTTAAAATCTTAGTGATACGTTTTCCTTAACACATGATAATTCGCTTTAAAGAAGTGGGCGTGACATGGTTTTATTGGAAACGCTTTTTCGAAACGGAGTTACGTCTTTAAAATTGCTCTAAGATTTGACTGATTGAAAAATTAAACTACAATAACCAATTAATTTATATTTGCTATAAGAACAGGGCACGCATCTCTTATCCGGTTTGACCCATTTCAGTTCCCAAACAGTTTACGAATATCTGAAAATACGCGTGCAAAACTTCATGAAGCCCTATTCGGTCTCCTGTTGTCGCAATCTACATAAACAGACAGACTGACGAACATAAATCAATTCAGGAGATACGTAACCTTCCTATATCGGTCATGTCTCCTATGACATATTACACATCGAAGGACATGGTGAATATTCCCTTTCCCTCGGAAGTAGGGTATAATGAGAAAATACCGAAATGAAGATGTTCTAAGATTACAGAATCTTGCAAGAAAACTCGAAATGAAATCACGAAATTGCCCAACCTCGAGAATAATCGAAATCTCGTTAATCGCAATCGACCGAATACCGTTGTTGCAACAAAAACGTGTTTTCGACTAGATGGTATGGAAGATAATGACTTTCGTGTTGATTCTGATGTCAACGAAGCGCTAGTGCCAATTTAATAGAAATTGTGTATAAAATTTAATGTCAATGATGATTATCTCTAGGAAAATGATGGTGTTTGTGTCCGTGTATCCGTGCATGCGAATTCATATGGAATGAAATGAGCATGAATATCATTAGACCAAAATTCGTTTTAACGAATAAATTAGAGACAACGAACAGGCTGAATCGCCAGACAGTCAAACAAACCTACAGAAAAATGGCAGACGAAGTGATGTGAGACGATGTGATGTGGTGTGACAGCCTTTACGAACCCAAACAACGGGATGCAATGAGATTCAACGATCTCGCAAACGACTGGCAAACTTGATTGCATAATTATTAACAGTCTTTTTAAAGCCTTTTAAAAATACATTCGCAATTGTTTCATTGTATTCATATTTGATGTTGTTGTAGTTGTTATTGTTGTATTCTTATATTGTTGTTCGTCTTCTCGTTCAGCTGGTTCCACAAGTCTCCAATTCTGTCACGCTTGCTTGTGGGGGAGGAGTTGGCTGTTCCGAGTGAAAAAGACCGACCGAACAACTTGAAAACGTTTAGAACACAGCTGACAATGATGGACGTAATTGCGATCATAATAATTAAAATAATTAACATAATGGCACTGGCGGTGGTGATGCAAATGTTGTTGTTGATGATGATGATGATGATGATGATAATGAAGGCAATACAGGCAAATGTCTCATCATTATGTTGCGAGAGTAGGGAGATTTTTTGATGATGATGCTGATAACGGCACACTCGTCGTCTCCAAAGTCGATAGTGTGTCGACTACTCGTAGCACTTCAATGTGGATACCCCGAACTCTTTTTAATATACTTGCTACGAAGTGAAAAAATTGCAACTAGGAAAAAAACCATAATGTGGCGCACACAGTCACACACACACAATTATGTAAACATACGCGCGGACCGACACACAGCTTACAAGTACCGCTAGTTCGAGTTTAAATATTACAAGACCAGTTTTTTTATGTCTGAACCATTCCTTAAATAACAAAAACAAAACCAACAACAACAACAACAGTAAATACATAAGGAAAATAGAAAAAAAGAGCAGAAAAAACGGCAACAACCAGTTCTTTCTGAATAATATTCATTTGGAACACCGCACACCGCTTTGCTGATCGCGTGATTTTTTTATTTCAATTTTGATGACGTCGTTGAAACCGTCGTCATTGTTGTCGATAATACTGTTGTCGTTGATGTTTCTCTTCACTATTTTGCTTGCTTGTTTACACTCTTGATAGTCTTTCTTTATTGCTTTTGTACTACCCGAGATGGAGTTTACTGATATTTCAAAGTTCAGCAAATTTTAAGTAGTAGATTATACAAAAACAACAATAGCAGCAAGCAAGAAAAACACCAAAGCAACTGCAAAGAAACCAAAGCATAAGTAATGTTGATTCAGTCCCGTACCTTTTTGCCATCGTCTATTGTTTTTTCACCTACATCACATACGATTCATCTTTGAAATGAAGCTAGACAAAGAACGCGGAGAAGAGGAAGCGTTACTTCTCATAGTGTTGATGAAAAACTTTAATTGTTGGCTATTTATTAGAAAGAAAAAACAGGCGACATAGAAAATAAAAATAAGGAAGATTCAGAACAACCAAAAAAAAAAGTAAAATGGTAAAGAAGCCTAATCGTGAGGATTTCCCTGTGAGGATAGTTAAATGTAAGAATTATCTAACGGATGTGCGATGAGGTAATGACTCAAGTTAAATGTTCAGTTATAAATTAAATAAACAGAAGGCCATTGAACGTGGTAATGAGTGCGAAAGTGTGGGTATGAGCGCGTGTGTGCGTGTGTGTGTGTATATTTGCGTGTGAATTTGGGCGTGTGCTAAAACAAACAACTGTGACAAACAAACAAAAGTCTCTTAAACTCGAAGCGTGTTCAGTATTTTATCAATGATGTACCTTGTTGGTGGTTTTCAGTTCAGCCCCTCCACAAATACAAAATTATCATTTTATCATCATCACCTCGACATCTTTTCAATAAAATAATAAATAAATAAAAGAAAACAGAAATTGCTAAAACTGATAAATTTGATAAATAAATTCAGTGATTTCTGATAAATTCATATATGAGCTAGATAATTTCGCTTTCCCGATTACTTTATGCTTTCGACTCTTGCTTTCTTTATTAATTGAAGGCTGATTCCACCCCCTCGACCTCTAACACGTTCCAAAAGACTATTATTATTTTACTCATTATAATTATCTGCTGCAGTTCTGACAATGTTTTATAACGACGTTGACAATGGATTAATATTACATTAGACCTCGAGGCTGTAATTAGCGAAATGATATTACTCTGCCACAAGTCTTTGATGTTTATATGATATGGCTCGCATCATATTTTGATTATGTCATTCGCGAATAGATAGCAATTTCTTAATTAGCTTGGTGAATACAATAAATGAATGTAAAGCTTTTGGACAAATAGAACTCGTGCGTGTGCGTCATATGGGTGTGTACCTATTCACCCATGTGTGCGCATGAGTGTGCATGTCTGAATGCGTATGTGTGTGTGTGTTTGCGCGTGATTTATACTCTAGATATTAAATGGTTCTTCCCATCTTCTTCTAGAGATGTCTCGCCAAGATGTCTCAATCCCACCTTTTTCCATCTCTCTTTCAAAACTAATCATCTCTTATTCTTCTCAAACTAAACTACTGCCAGTTTATGCTTGCGTGCGGCAATTCGGACAGACTGGACATTGAAAAATATCGACCATTTAATAGCGTCATAAATACAAATATTTTAAAGGGACATTTTGGCAAAAAAATTTGTGATATTTCATAAATTTTCATACCCAACAATATACGATTCCAAGGAAGACAAATGAAAAAACGAAAGACAAAACCCTGAGTGACAAAACTTCGAATAATTTTTTGAAAAAAATACGAATGACCAAACACGGAAACGGCAATATTCCGAGCAAATTAATATGCTCCAAGTGTATGAGTAAATTGGCACTGCCGCCAATTTACTCACTATGGGTTACAATCCATGCAATGTCCGAAGAAAGGCGGCGAGCAAACCCTTAGTATTCAATAGGAATGTTTTAAAAGCCAGAGGAGGGTATTATTTTTAAAAAACGTACTACTAGAGTTTAGTTTCATTTCAGTTTCATTCGACCATAAAATGTCATACAAACTATTAAAATGTCATTTGACTTTCGATTAAGAACAAATAATTTTGTCTTTGTTTTCGAAGCAGAAACTAATTTCGATATAATTTTATATGATTTTACGGAACTCTTAAGTTGATTTTAACATTGGGCAATTTGTCGTCTCGAAAATGTTTTCAGCAAATAAATAAAGCTGTATCACAAATATAATTTATCGAGTAAAATAACAAAATCACATACAGAGAACAAAAACAAGGAAGAATGAGAAGCATTTTGCAGTCTAAAAATTTCATTACCCCCCTTCATGTCCAACTCTATCGCCAAAACATCACTCCAAACATCCATCTATTCATCCATTAGTTTATAACTTCGCCTTCATACGCAAATCCTTCATACCTTCATACCGCGTAATCGCATTTATTTCCTGTTTCGAATCGCATCAATCAGATAATGCATTGGGTTTCCTTCTTTTAGCTTCCTCAGTATTCGTTTTTATTTCACACAATATTTCTCATTACTCCCACGCCAGTATTCCTTCCTCTGCAGAAGAATTGCATGATATCAAATTTCCCTTTAATGATTCTCATGATTTGTCCTCTTCAAAAATACATAACTATAAGCATTGCTTTCCTACGGTCAAGTACATTCAACTGCTTTCAGAGAGGAATGGTATGAAAACTGCGTTCAGTTTCGTGGGAAACAGAAATTCTTTAATGAAATTATTATACTGATCGCAGTTTTCTATTGCTTCTGATCTGCAGAAATTTCTCGGTTTATTCTCGTATTTTCGACTTCCAACCAGCAGGGCGCTTTTAGAAAACCTAAGTCTCTTAAGCCTTTTTCGACTTTTGTGAGCATTTTTGGGGTAAATTTGTGTCAATATTATTGTTTACCCTTGTGGTATCCAATAACACACCCTTACAATCAACACTATCAATCAATAGCAATCAAGCTATTTTCAAGCCTATGATTTTCAAATAATGGATTCATACATTTTAGCTTTTAGGTCCTCAGAATAGAAAATCATGGAAAATGATAACCCTAGTTACAACAACAAAATCATTATTACACTAAAATCCTAATGAGGAATACAAAATACGATAAAGCTTGATACAGACTTACCCACTTTTTTATTTAATTATTAATTAATTAATAAACAAAAGCTAAAACCGCAAGTCTTACCTAAAAAGAAATAGAAAGGCAAAAATGAAAATTGATTAAATATAAATAATTGTTGGAAATGGATTTCCATTTCATTTCAATTTCTAAAATCAGACTAAATATTTAATATTAAATATCACGGTTCTTGATTAAACTTTTCAAAGTGTCAGAAAGGAAAAATGTTTCAAAATTCCAAAAAAACAACTCAAAGCATAATTTGCAATAAGAACTGAAACAAAAGTGCAAGAAATGTACACGCACACAAAATAAACAAATATCTAAAAGGACATTCACAAAGTCAACCATAAATTAAAGCAAAGGAGCACCCAACCGAACGAAATGAAGAAGGCAATACAAATTAACCCATCAGCGAATCAACAAACCAAACCAATCTCTTTCTTAGTTAACCCCAAAAAATAAGGCCTCTGACTTCCAGGACGAATACGAGATATTGGATTGAATATAAAATTATAAAAGCAACGAAAATCAAGATTCTCGAGAACGATTTTTGCATTTGCATCAAAAGTTTCTCACAACCACGCATACACGATGAAACAAAGACAAATTTCCCCAATCTGACTGAGTTATTGTTATTGTTGTTATTATTATTGTAGTTTGTTATTCTTTCTCATTCCAAGCTGCTTCCGGTTCGTTCATTTTTGTAACAAAAAACCTCGTTACCTGCTTTTGCGCTTTTATTATGCAATCCTTTACAATTTGCCATCATAAGTCCCCTTCTGCCTTCCTGCCATTCACCCCCTTCCCTACTACTCACAATATTCGTTTCTGATTATGATTCTTTCGTTAACCAGATGAAATCTTCTGGATGAAAAGTTTCTTGTATTGTTTCTTGTCTAGTTTGTTGTAATTGTTTTAGTTAAAGGAAGAACCTTCTGCGAAAATCAGAATTAGGTTGATACAAATTGAAACTAAAGGTACTTCAAGTCAGATACATAAAAAACACAAAACAAGTTCTGAAGTGCACTAGATTGAATGATGGATGATGTTGCTGCAGCTGTTGATGACATAGCTATTGTTGGCGTTGCTGTTTCTCTTACTGTGACTGTGCCAACACACGTACAAAGTAATAAAAAGGAAAGGGATTTTAAAAAGGATTTAAAATGGTAAAGTAGGTCGCGTGGTGTCAAAACAACAGCGAAATTACTGATAACCCTAAGGTTTTATGTATGCGTGCGTGTGTATGCATGTATGTCTGTGTATATGTGTATATATGTGTGTATATATGCGTGCGTATTTGTGTGTGTACTTGTATGTGTGTGTTTGTTCATGTGTGTGCTTGTTTGCATTCTGATCAAGAAAAAATCACTATATTGTAATTGCCAAACTCTGAGATATGAATATAGAAGAGATATAGACTACTGCACTGCTTACATTTTAAGGAAAAATCCCTCTTCGTTTTCAAGTAGGATTCATTCTATAAGACGGTGCAACAAATCATTTTTTAAATAATGTATTTTAAGAAGAACTGCATACTACTTGAAGCTTTTCTATAGTCTCGTATGTTACCCTTCCTTAAATACGACACTCACCCAGTCCACCAAGATGTAAAAAATATAGAAAAGGAACAGAAATGTACAGAAATGTACAAAAATACGTCTTGTTTTTCTTTTTTCAGGAAAAGTGAAAGACATGGAAAATCACAATGCGTCGCAGAACCAATTAATGATGAAGAAATTATTTAGCGTTATTTTAAAAAAAGATATTCGTTATTCATTAATTTGCTTCAAAAGTAAAATGAATTGATAAAATGTTACCAAGAAACGACAAGATTATATTTTGAAAGTCTTTGGAATTTTGGAAGACCGGTGATAGGCGTGTACCAAGTAAAGGTTTGCATATTGAACCTAAAAAACGTCTGAAGAAAGTTTTATGATTATATCAAAATTGTGAAACATCATTAAAAACTAAACATTTCTATCATCGTCTTTCAGGAATTATTTTATCATAAGTGCCCTTTACCAAAGCAATCTACAGATCCTAATTCATATGAGCCCAATAGTTTTCATGTAATAAAAGTGTTCATAAATCATAGAAAGTACTCGATGATTATTTTCGCATTTCCAGTAATCACTAGAAAAATTACTTTACTTTGCGGCGTCATTTTTTTATAAGAATTGTCTTTAATCGGCTTTTTACAATCATTTCACTTCACAACACGATGAGTAATACCTTTAAGGCATTATCATTACAATGATGATCATCGTCATTAGCATCATCATCATCATTCATTGCAGTTAAACAAAAGTTATTCATGACAGCAAACAAATGCAGCAAGGCCGACAAAACAGCACTAGCAACACTAACAGGAAACACGACACATGACAGAACAGCTGAAAAGCAAAGTGCAGGAAGAGCTCAACGAGGACACCGACGATGATGATGACGGCGGTGACGGTAACGGCAGCGGCCCTAAACAGCAACGAGGAATGACATTTTTTCATTCTTCAGAACATGAAACGAATATTATCAACAGAAACAGAAACAGCAGTGTCGTCAGGATAAAAAGAGGAAATGAATAGCGCAGGCCATGCATTTCACTGCACTGTGCTATTTGAAAAAAAGAACAAAATTAAAGCATCGGCAGCCACAACAATTTTCACGAACTCAAGTATGAGAACTTAAATGACGTCGATGAATGATCTAGTCGGTGAGTGTGGCAGATGGCCAGAAAAAGGATAAAAATTAAATCCTTATGGAGTAAGAATATGACGATGATACCCATGATGATGATAGCGAAGATGATGATGATGATAAACATGGAAGTAATAGCAAGATGTGGAAAAAAGGAGAAAAGGATAGGTAAACGATTAAGGTAAAGGAAAAGAAAGCAAAGAGACGCTATAAATACCGACAAATGGAGTTTGAAATGAGTAAAATGCAGAAGATATGCGTAAAAAAAGGGCACTCATGCAAAGCGCAAAGCGTTCAGAAAATGTCACAGTAATGAATAAATGTTTAAAAGGACGAAATGTGTTGCTGAATTCAGTTTAGAAAAAAGCTCTGAAATTGCTGGCTCTGAAATTTATGACATTTACCTGGAAAAATAAAAATTAGCTATGTTTAATAAAATCAGGACAACCTATTTAAAATGAACACTCCCTCAAGGTCTACCACGTCTTCCCTTCCTGTCTTTAGCGAGTGAGTGGATAAGATAATTTTAAATAATCATATTTGACTTTATTAGCAATAATTTCTTCTGATTAAAATTCTGCAAGAATAGAAAAGTGTTGAATAAATATCAGTAAGGAGTAGCTTCTCTTTTAATTTCAAATTTTAAATTGTAAATATCATACAGAAAACGTTGGCGGTCATAACCCCCTATGGGATTAGCAATTCCCAAATATATGATCCAAAGGGACTCCTCCTTTCATTAAAGGCTTCGAGTATTATTGCGCACAACTAGACTAAAAAACACACCTTAATATTATACTGATATCGTCACTACCGGAATTACTGACAAACAGAAGACAAAAGAAACAAAATAAAATAAAGGAGAACGAATTGCCCCAACAAGGGCAAGAAAAAAATAAGAAATAATTATTAAATAGAGTCGCAAAAAATCATGAAAAGGGAAGTAACCCCTTGAAAAAAGCTGGCCCATCAAAAGCTTACGGAATCAACCGTCTGTCTCCACCGGTTGTTTATGCTTCTAACGGATTTTCCACTGCACCGGTAGCCACTGGTTCCAGCATTAAACTCCTTCTGCTCTATCATGTTCTATTATACCTCTGCCGTTTGCCTACTCTCTATCCTAGACTCTTCTACTTTATCTGCACTGGCTTCATCGCTTCCTCATCAATCTATCAGTTCGTGCTCTTCCAGTTCATTAGCGAAAAGTCACGTGACATCACAGCAGAAATCGATCAACGAACGAATCTTTGATACTTGCCTGCACACATCGAGCGAAGATAGAAAGAGATATACATGGGAAAACAGAGAGAAAGAAGGAATGGGAAAGCGTTGATTAAAAATATTTTTTAAAACCAAAAGATTTTAGAGTCCTAAATTCAAGAATGCAGTCTAAATTAAGGACGTGTTTAATCTAGAATTTATATGAATTATCTCTACTATGAATTATTCTTCCTCTTCTTACCTATTTTTTATCTATTGCCTTTTTACAATGGATCACAACCTAAGCACGCAACAACACCTTGACTGTACTGCCAAGCAATAAAATAAAAAATATTCAAAAATCCTTCATGAAGACAAAAAAGTAAGATGTGGAAGGACTGCAGCGAAAAAAACGAAGGAGAAAAAGGAGAAGAAGAAGAAACAAGTGGATTTTTTAAAGTAATATTTGAGTCGCTTGCTCGACGGTTTACTAATATATGTGACTGCTCAGCTATGATTTTTGATGAAAAATCCAATGAAGTCACGCACAAAACAAGGCTACGGGACAAGGTAACATTTGTTACGGTCAAATGGAACCATTCAGGTTACCCAGAATATTGTGGAGATAGGAAATGCGTAGCGAAGCAAATCTTAATGAGTATTTAATGACTCATTTCAAGTCAAGGTCGGCTCGGCACACGAAACACCAAAGACACGCCAAAAAGGACACACGAACAAGATTGGTCTTAAGGGGCATTTGAAATCAATTTAATATCACAACTATGGCCACGAGAATGATATCATTGTATACAATATATCACAGGCCAATCCACAAATAGCAAACAAATATTAACAAATATATTCTATTATTAAATAGACCACAAAAACCTTATCTTTTACATAAAAAGAAAGAAGTCAAAACAAAAGAGTACGTCAAACGTATTCAAATCGGAAATAACCTCGGGTCATAGCGTCATCATTGGATTTATGACCCTATTAATGGAAATTTTAACAGTCACGACTTTCAACAACTGAAAATATGATGGCATTTCCTCTGATAGTCATGATAATAATAGCGATAATGATGATGATGGTGATGATGTCATTCCAATAAGTTTTACTACATAGTTTTAGAAACGGTAGAAAAGCGCAAACAATCACACAAAAACCAGTCAGCAAAGCTACAAGTAATAGCACTTGGCCATTGCGGCAGTGTCGCAATATTTGTTGTAGATTTGCAGGTCTCACTGGTTATATTTCTTAATAGTTAAGTTGAAATTATAGTCAGTCAGTCAACAAAACAATTAGATAAATGTGTAAAATTCAATTTGCTTGACGGTTGATGTTAACAACACGACAAAACACTACCAGGACCAAGTTACTATATCGACTAAAGGAAGTCTGCCGTTACCAAGGAACCGTCGAAAAGCTGGCAGAGAATATGACTCCAATATGTCGGACGTTAAAGTGCGCCTTGAAATGAGCCAAATGAATGGCAGCTGCATTGCAACATGGCCAAAAGAAAATTGGCGTCTATGAATTTTATTTTCGGAGAGCGCAATATGTCATCCCAGTCTCATTTTTTCCCCGCAAAGATGAATTCAGTTCATATTTTTAAAATGAAAACTAATTGGGCAGGAATATATATATTTTCCTATACCTATTACGCTTTCTTTAATGCGTTGTAAATGGAAAACATAAGTGAATATACCCTACATACCGGCTGTAAGGTATTACTGTTCGTCTTTTACACGAACCTGTTGAGCGTGATCGTGTTCCTGTTGCAACAACAACAATAACAGAAAAATTAATGTCTCGAAAAAGACTTGCGTTGTATCAATTCACTGCTAACTCAAAAAATCTTTAAAAACAACTTAATGCGCTAACGTCAGCGAGGTGGGATATCTACACGTATACACCCTACATCCGTCATATAAATTTCAAACAGAAATCCGAATTTAATCCCAACACAAACGACAATGAATATTCGCGCTAAATTTCTTGACAATATAATTTTCGGTTCGACGGTAATCGCAATTTCCACAGACAGACGAACAGACAGACAGACAGCCGAATGACTAAGTCAACTCAGAATATGATCCTGAACAGAAATCAAGCCATTTGGTACTGATATTAAATCAACCCAGAGGGTAAAAGTATATATACCTTACTATACCTGTCACGTCTCCTTTAATGCATTGCAAACAGATGGAGTAAACGAATGCAGCCTATCCCTTCAGTTGTAGGGTATAACTATTTTATTCTCCAGACATCGGCTCGTGCCAAAATACGTATCGTGTCGTCAATCACATCAAGTGTCGGACAGTTTGACATTTGGAAGCGCTTTAATCAAACAACTCCTTTTTTGGAGCTCGAATCGTTAGCGTCAAAATTAATCACTAGCGAAATATTTACTAACCAAAAACAGTAAATGTCAAACGTTATCCGGCCAAATATAATGATCATACGAATGCCAACAAAAATCTAACAGAAATTTATTATTTAATTAAAAAAGTAACATATAAATCTATATGAAACACCTTTGGAAATATTTTTTCTCTAATTTTTTTATAAAGGAAAATAGAAGAAACAAAATATTTCCGTACGATTTTGTCAAAGGCCACGAATTGTACTTTTTATTTTCCTCTTCCTCTTCATAATCACCTTTTGTCACTCATACATGTTCACGTTATAAATCACGAGTAACTTGTCACCAGCGATTGTCATTGTTTATTGCGTTGTAAGACAATGTAACGTTAGTGACGTCGTCTGTACATTTTCATAAAATGACGTCGTCCTGCATTACCAAAGTCTTCGTGAGACAATGGATGGCGTCGTCGGCAATTCTTTTTCACTAAAAGCCATTGCTGAAGAAACGATGGCCTGACTTAACGATGACATGTACACGGTTAATATTTTCAAACCAAATTGTTCACTTTTTTAAATAATTTATGAAATCTTCTGGAGGTCAGAATTTTTCAATTTTTAAATAAATTTTCCAAAACAAGTAAAAACTTTGAAAATACTTTTGAAATTTTTGGTTACTGAGTATTTTAATATTTGAGTAATTTTCAGAACTCCTAGTTTACAAAAGCATTTGATTATCTTGAAGATTGGATAATTAAACAAAGATTAAAATTTAACTTTTCTTAACGTATTTGAAGCATGCACTGCAAAATTTTGAAGCGTGTACTGCAAAACAAACGAATAAGAAAATGTAGAATCAAAATACAAAACCTGGATTAAACAAAAAGAAAAACTAGCTGCGGCAAAACAACTTAAAGGACTCTTACTCATTCAATTACAAGTCGTTACGAAAAACTGACAAGTTTTCTTTTTGACATCGACATTCAATGACGGTTGACAGCAATTCCTTTGAACTTGCTCAAGACCGACGAGTCCAGTACGATATTCCGGTAGCAGTACCTTTTCCTAGAAATGCTAGCACTAAATGCATTGTGACAACTCCTGTCACCCGTCATCATAAAATATAAGAAAGTCCAATAATTTTGTTTGATAGCTTTAACAATTCATTGGCAATTATTGTGTCAATAGAATGCACGAATAAGTACAATTTTCTTTTCATACTTTTCTGAAAATAAACTTTCAGTTTAAGCGGCGCCATAAAATATGAACAAACGCTTCCAACAGTGAGTCTCACAACCACCACCCCCACCCAATTTCTTCTAAATTGGACATTTTCAAAAGTTATTTAAGGCTAAAGTGAAGAAATATTTTACGACTTGAAAAGCTTAAGAAAAATTACTGAATATTTTCAAATCTGAACGAGTTCAGAAAGAGGTCGCGTATTTGTCAGTCGTCATGTCGCTTAAACTAATTTTAGATTATTATTTCACTAACTTCATTCTCGTAAGATCGGGTAAACATAAATCCTATAATTAATAATTCTATTGAACTCGAATTCAGGCCAAACAATTTACAAAAAAGGCCCCATAAATTAGTTTTTAATTTCAAAATTCTATTTATTTCCTTTTATTTTCCTTATTATTTATTTTGTGTTCTAAATATGTTCAAATGAATTTTTCATGTTTTTTAAAAGTCGCATGGCCATAATTTTTCTTTTGTTTATTTTCACCAATTTAATACTTTATATTTTTCACATTTTCCCCGACGCGACACGTCCCGACGGCGACGGGCGCAATGGAGTGTTCTATAAAATGTTTCAATTCTTGTTTGGTTTTTTTTTGCTCGACATTTATAGAACGGCAAAACATTTTGTTTTGCGGATTAAATTTAATGAATTCTTGTTGATAAAATGGCGACTATAGTTATTACTGTATATCGTTAATGTTGTTATTGTTGTTGTGTTACATGTGAGAGCATTTTTAGAATATATTCTCATGTCCATTAAATTCAGCTGATAAAATATTAACAAGTTGTTAGATTTTCCGTCGAGACAAACAAGTCGTTCGAAATTTAAGATGAATTTCTTTGTTTTTATTTTTTGAAAAAAAATTGATATTTAAAACAAAGTAAAATATTTGACCTACTTAAACGCTTTTGTTTCTTAATTTTTAAAAGAGTTTTGTAGACAAAATATTTCTGAATATAAAATTAGATAATTGTTCGGAATTTCTTTTCCGCCGGATTTTTTAATGATCGCTAATTCCGAAGCATAATTTGATTCATTTTTTCAGTAATTATTCTCGTAAAAAACTCGTATAAACAAAATTGTTTTTAAAAAAAATATGATGGTGGTAATTGCGTCTAATTAAGAAACAAACAAAGAAAAACAAATTCAAATGTGAAGACTGGTTTTGAAGTAAGACTTCGAAGAGGAAGTGAATAATTAATTAAACCAGGAAAAGGATTGGGGGCAAATTCCAGTTAAAAATTATTTTAAAATATACCATTACAATTTTAAATACTCACAAAAACAAGTAAATAAGAGATTATATAGTTTAGGAAGTCATCGAATATTATGGCATATAAGCCCTCAAAAAAGTAAGAGGCACAAAAATATACAATTTTTATATATTGCCTATCGCAATACTAAGATCTCGGAATAGTAGCCCATAAGATTATTAGTATTCCAAAATATAGGACTGGACTAGGGGCATCAAATATCAGAAAACCAACATATTAAAGTAAAAAGTAATCTCTGAGTTACGCGATATCAAAATATCGAAACTATTCGGAATATTCCAAGTATGTTAAAGTATCAAAATGCAATGATATCAAAATATCGGTACATTATTGTCAGTACTAAGTACGGTTTTAATTAAATCTTACAAATTATTCTCCTTAGACAGACACGAATTCTATTGTTTTTATTATTATTATATTTTATTATTTCTATATATTGATTTCTATTGCTTCTTAAATTTATGAAAGTTTATTATAAAGTGAATGAAGTTTTATAATTTATAAAGTTTTTTTAAGTTTTTTCTTATTTTTAATAAGAGAATTTTAAAATAATATAATGACTTTTTTAGTATTTCCTTTTGCACAAATTGTGGACCGTTTGCCGCGGAAGAAAGCGAATAAAATTATATTTTCTTTAATTTAATTCATTTTACGAAAACAATTAATTTCTTAATTTGCTCATTTTTCACATTTTATAACTTTGATTTTATGATTGAAACGCTTTCTTTTTTCTTGGTCTCTTCTGTTTATGTCGATTTTCGATTTTAATTGAGAAAATTTTTCTTAATTATTTTGTTTACTGCTTATTCAATTTATATTGTATTGTCTTCAGCTTACTAGCAAAAAAAGTTATTATTATTAATTTAGTTAAGCAAATAAAAAATTTCGTTAAGAAATCTACTTGGAATCACATTTCACAATCTTCACCTTTCACCAAAGCTTCGCCAAAGGATGTGCTTCGGTTTGAGCAACAAGAAAGACATGTATTTGATTGCATAACGGTAAATAAGAGAAACACATCGAATAAATTATTCTTATTATGAAGATTGGATTTAGAGAAAATAAAATGACAAGAAAGAAACTCGAATTAAATTACTTTATTGCCATTTTATTAAACTGTTTTAGATTAAGAGAAATAACCAAAAATGTTATTAATGAAAAACGAAATTATGTTATTTTAATAATGATGGAGGACTCTAACTACTTCTAAAACTGCTTGCTTAAGCGCAATTTATTATTTGAAAAACCAATTGGTGGATGAAAAACAATTTTCCATATTTAGCTGCATTTCTTTTTTTCCTTTTTTGTACCCAACTTCAGAAAATATTGCTACGCAATTTATTGCTCTATGAAACCACCATCCTCCACAATAGTCTATAATAAGTTTTGTTTTTTTAGTAAAAACAATCAATTTCTTCTTTTTTTAAGAATTTATGCACAATTTTTGCAAAACTCAGCTAAATTTAAATATATAAGAGTGAGATATATTTATAAAGACACAGGTAGACAGTAAAATAGACAGATGAACCGAAACTTGGACCGAGCAGACATTAATTCTGAGCGTTGTTGGCGCTTTCGCATAAAAATATCATAAATTAAAAACTTTTAAATCCTCTTTTATTACAAGCAAATAGCCGTTTGTTCCTGCCAGTGCTGTTTACTTCAACCACCTTTGCTCCCTCCCACCTGCTCCTACCGTCCTTCATACTTCCATTTTACTGATTCATTCCCATTTATCCTTTTTGTAGGCGCTAGTTTGATTTTGTGCGATTTTTTAGAAGATTTTTTCATCTCTTGACAAGGCTGATTTTGTACGATTCAATGAATGTGGCGTAAACGAGAAGTATATATAAGTGTGTTTGTGTGCGTAGGTGAGGTAAATACATGTGTGTGTGTGTCTGTGTTGCATGTGTTGCAATAGCAAATAAAAAGTATTAAAATTTTATGTTCTTGAATAATTCATAACACGCTGCAGGCGTTGAGAGTAGTTTGTAGTCTGCAGCAGTCAATCCAACTGCTTCGATGAATCCGCTACCACCCGACCCTTTTCGGTTGGCCACTCCACCACTTCTTCCCTGTTGTAGACACAGATGTGGGTAATCATTGATTGCTTGTTTGTTTTTTCGATTGTAGAAAAGACAAACTGAGAAAAAAGAGGAGTGGAGTGAAATCAGCCCACTTGAGACCTCAACAAATGATGGCAGCGATTGGGAATTTTGCACAAAACCCGGCTGAAAAGTCCTTGAAGGCGGATATTGCACTTCGCCTTTGCGAAAGAAAATCAGTAACACTTTTTCCAATTTTTTTTGTTACTACTGATTATAAAATTTTTGTAACATTTTTTGCAACTGATTGCTGATTACTGAGTTCACCGCAAAAAATATGTATTCATTTGTCGGAATGGAAAATAGGAAGTAAAAAAAATAGAAAATGAAGAAGAAGAATGAAATAAGGCCTCTATAACAAACATAATTCTGCCCAACTACAATTACAAAAATCATATCAATAATTTCATTAAATAAATATATTTTTTAAAAAATGATGAAAAATAAAAATCATATTAGGATAAAAAATCATATTAGTTTCAAGAAGTCGGCGTGACACTGGTTTGATTTCGTCTATTCTCACTTTCAAACACCGTATGGAGCCAGAAGATTGTTATGCCAAATTTTGTGATAATATCTCTGCTATCGTGGATTCTGTAGATAGACGGCCTGAAAAGCCAGGCAGACAGGTGTAAATAGAAACAGTGGCTGATCCCGACTCGAGGCTTCTCTATTTCTCTAACGCACAACCCTTCAGGTGTACCGCATAAAAATTAATAAAAATTTAACGAAAGAGAGAAATCAAGTAGCTAAAATCTTTAATAAAATGATAAATTTTCAATTAACGTAATTGTTACGAGAAAGTGTTCGTATCTCATAAATCAGCTTTTCATTAATTTGTATGATTTTTTTAATTTGAAGGTTGAAATTATTAATCATGTCTAAAGAAATAAAAACGTAAAGGAAAAAATCCTATTCTAAATGATAATAATAATCACTATAGATCTAATGACAATTTAATTTGGTCGTTCGGTGATTTGTAATGAATTGCCCTCTTTCTTCCTTTAATGGCAATATTTTAGATTTGAATTAATTAAAATATTTAATTTAATTAGAGGACATTCGAATTTTTGGAGTGACGAAAGCTAAAAAATAGGATTTGTTGGTTCAAGAACATTATAAGGATAAACCATATGAGGATAATTTATGAACAATTGATAACATTTTCACGGATCTGCGATGAGAAGTGATTGTCGGTGAATTATGGTAATCCGTTTCCTACAATAATTAATATTCAATTAAACGATATAGAAATAAAAAGAAATCCATCGAGATTAGTAAGAAGCTCCGTTATCAACAATAATATTTGTCACCTTCTGACACTGAAACTGATATGGCGATCAGCTGTGCCGTGACCGCAAAACATTTATTCATTCATTAGATTAAAGAAATAGATTGAGAGACAATAAAGGGACACTT
Organism: Physocephala rufipes; assembly: GCA_963966595.1. NCBI lineage: Eukaryota > Metazoa > Arthropoda > Insecta > Diptera > Conopidae > Physocephala > Physocephala rufipes. The sequence continues at coordinate 35,288,975 of OZ016502.1, read as the reverse complement.
GTGTCTGCAACATTTTTTAGTGGAAAAATTTTGGATTCGTTTTTTAGGTATTGAAATTGTTTTCAAATTTTCTTCGACTATAATTACATTTCTATAATTAAGAATTCTATGGCTTATCGTCGAAAATCTTGACCAAATGATTTTTTTTGTATGAGCAATGAAAGAAAATTATATTAACGAACGCTTCAAATTGAAATGTTCTCTTTTATTTATTTGTAAGAATCAAATAAGGATGTTCTATATGATGTGCTATACGATACTGGTCATCAAGTATTGTATATCAATCTGATTTCTAATACTAACCTTTTTTTGTTTCATAGATATAAAAAATTTACAGAAAAATCGCTTTCCAGAAGAAGATCTCTTGCAAACAATAATTTGACAATTATTCATTAATTATTCAATACCCTTATAGTACACGATCGAAAAAAACAACAAGAAGAAAATAAGACCTTCTTCAGCCTTCCAGAGAATAAATTTTCAAATCTCGATCTCCCTTCAGTTGTAAAGTTTCCGCTGTGAAGGGGAATAAGTCACACATGACGACTGTCCATTCGATCGAAACATGAATTTAAAAATTGTTCGGTGTGTGGCTCCTCACGTTTTCTTCTCGTTTTCCTTTATTCGCATTGGGTTTATTGCTAGTATTGAGTACCTTCTTCTTCATGAGAATTTTGTAATAAATTTTATAACCATAGAAAGGAAGTGACTTTTATTCGTCATCGTGGTTGTCACTGTCATTTTTTAAGGGTATTTTTTGTTATTTTTAAGGCTTAAGACGCCGTTTTTAATTTCTTTTTTCTGTGTTTTCCTATGCACTTTTAATCTTTATAATTTCAGGCATGTTTTGTTTTTGTTCTTTTTTTATTATTCCTTTTTATGACGACCAAGTGACAAACGGTGACGGTGTCGCCGACAACAACGCACAACAGTGCCGGTAGAGACGCCGATGATGACGTTGATAACAGCATTTATCAAATGAAAAAAAATTATTTTATAATATTTATGCTCGGCGTTGGTGTCACTTAGTTACTCGTTCCCAAGTGAGGTGTTAGTCTTTTTGTTAAGTGTTTCGTTTTGGAGGAAAAAGCATGGGTTCCATTACTAACTCTATTGCTTTCCACTCACTTTACCACCTTCTTCCTCTTCTTCTTCCTCTACTACTAATGTTTTGAATGTTTGAATTCTGATACGTATGTTGATCACGTCTTTTGTTCTTTTTAAATAAATTATCTGCTGTTTTAAATAGAATGGCCTCAACCGCTCCACCAAATTGCTTCAACGTAGTGGAAAATTACGTGTGTTTTTATTACAATTAATTTTGTTGTTGATGACCGTATCAAATAAAATTAATTATTTGACAGCTGTCAAATGTGTGTAGTTTCATAATATAAATTTCAAATTTCGAATTATTTACCATTTTTGATTTTATCACTTTACAAATATTGATTTGTGTTTAGCGAATGGAATGAATAAATAGACGGAGAGGAAAAGTTTACAATCAATTCTGGAGTTCAAACAACTTTATATTGATAAAACATTATATTAAATAGCATTTTTTGCTCTGAATGTGACCGACAAACCGATTTTATAGCAAGGGACAAATTTTATTAAGAAACGTTTGTTTTCTAGAAAAATATCTCGTATTCGATTTTAATGATTAAAATTGAAAAATAATATTATTTAATAATAAATAATGATACAAACTTATAGAAAATTACAATAAGAATAGTTTTTGTCTACGTGTCCGCCAAAAAAGGAATGTATCATGAAAAGCTTTTTGTATTGATGCAGTCATTAATAAGCTAAACAATAAACAATTAAACACTTGATTTAAATTAACCCAAAAATTTAAAAAAGCCATTTACGTCTCGCTTTTACTTGTTAAGAAATATAATATAAGTTTGTCCATTTATAATTAATTATTATTCCTAGCGCAATACGATAATAATTGCAATACGATAATTGTCTGAACTTTTACGGATGGATGGATCGATGTCTCTCGACACCTGAAAAACCGTGAGGGTGATGGATACAAAGAGAGGGAGAGGAAAAGAGAAGAGTTTTATTAATTTAAAATATTATTTATTATGTCTAAAATCATTTATGAATTATATAATACTTTTACGCTAACTTTGATTACAAAACCAATCAAAAATGGCTCACGAATATACAATTTGATTGAGTTAAAAACTCATAAAGTTTTAACTATTGAACTATTATCTCAGATTTCATACAAAAGCTCCAACGTGACCCAGTGACAATCGGCTGTCTTTCTTGATAACTTTAAGAAATAATTAAGAAATATAAATATAATAAATTAAATTGTTTAAGGCCTAAAAATGATTACGTGCACGCGACGGCATGCCTTTGGATGGATACGATTGATTTAATGTAAATTAATTAATGGCATGTATATAAAATTATCACCATCATACTTATTATTATTATTATAATTATACCATCATATTATTGATATTACCACTCCCATTTTTTCTTCTTTTTTTGACACTTTCTTTTTAACTCTTTAAACGTTAATTAAATTGTTTTTTTATTAAAAACGTGGCCAGTTTGTTTTCTATTATTTTAAAATCGTTTATAAGCCGTGAAGAATGCGTTTCGTTATTCCTATTCTTACTTTGTTGTTGTTTTTGTTTATGCTACAACCTGTTACATTTTATACCCAAGACAACCAAACAAAACCATAATTTGACAGCCGTAAAGTAAAGCAACATCTCCTTTTTCGTTAATCTCTTGACACAGCAGCGATTCTTAAGGTGCGTCAGTACCCGTGATAACATGGTGTTAAAGATGTCTGAGCCGATCTTGAGACATAGGCTACGATTCAGAAAGGGCTAAGAAGCTAATAGAAATTAGATTGCTCTGAATTCAAGTTCCGTCGAGGCAATACAAAATCAAAAAGATTTCTTTCTTAGAGTTTTCTTTCTTAGAGTTTAAAAAAAGAAACCAAACGTTGGTCCACCTTATAATTGAAAAAAAGCATAAGGAAAGGTGTCGAAGAGTACATGGTAATATATTTGAGAACCGCTGTTATTCGTTATTGTCAATGCTGTTGACGCTACTTTTGGTGAGGCTACTGAAACAACTCTTGTTGTTCACCATTCTTGCTATTGCTCTTATTGAGGAAGCTGTAAAATATGCTTATCTAAAGTCATCACATGGACAGCAAATAACAAAAACAACAACAACAACCACCAGCATCAAAACAACAAAAACCACAAGGGACTTAAGTGGAAAGCAGCAACCGCAAACTTTTTCCTCTATCTTATTGTCTTGGTTATTCTATTGAAGGCATCGTTGTTAATGCTGTTGCCGTTGTTGGGTTTGTTTGTGTTGTACGTGTTAGGCGTAGATGTTGGCATTTGTCTGCTTGTATTTGTTGTTAATCTTGATGATGTTGGTGACCCAGAAAAACTTTCCCTGGCTTTTATTTGAAGTTAAATGAATTCATAGAGAAAGATTTCAATCGTTTCTTTTCTTTTATTCCCCAAGACTTGCACTTGTTTTGAATAGTGTTTTGCTGTTATTGATATCGCCGGTGGTGCCGGTGTTGCCGATATTGGCGATGCTATTGTGTTTGTAGTTGTTCTTCACTACATTTTGATTCCTTTGCTTTTACGAAAACAAAAGAAAAAGCACTAGAAATAAATTTTATGTGTTGACAGTTTTTGTCGATTGTTTTCCGGCAATTTCTTGAAAAACTTTTTATGAAATTTCCAATTGAAAATTAAATTTTATTTTCGAGATTGAGTCTTATTATTGTTTCCTTCAGCAATTTCTTCGACACGATCAACAGAAAATAAAAGAATGAGAATGATTATAAAACAAGTAAGAACTAACTTCATCCTCGTTTTTTTTCTGGATTCATGAAGTCCAACAACACTACCCCGCCCATAAAATTTCAGCTTAAAAATCTCATCGAGACTGAAAAGCCGAGCCTTGCAATTTTATATCATACAAAGTAGGCGTGCCGCTGGTCCGATTTTGCCAATTTTCTGTCAATTTTGCAAAATTTTTTGCCAATTTTAATCTGTGGTGAAATATAAGAGAACAAGGGAATATTCACACCAGATTTCATTAGTTCTCCTGTAGTCGTGACATCCACATGCAGACGGACAGACAGACAGCTGGATGAGAGGCAAACGGGAAGACGGACAAACAAGCAACCATAGTCAAGCCGACGCAAAAACATGATTTCAAGTTAGAATATATATGCTTTTCTATTTCTGCCACGCCTCCCTTAATACGTTACAAACGAAAGAATAAAGTTGAATTATACCATCAAACATTCGTGTGTAGGATACAAAAAAAAGAAAACTTAAACTTCGTCGCTTTCTCTCTTATTCTTCTTGCCGCATCACACGGATTAATCCAATGTTAGTTTTTATTGTAATTATTTCTGTTGTTTTGTTGTTTGCCGGATTTGTTTTGGATGCATTGAGGTAATACTTAAGATTATTTTGCAGTTTTTTATTGTCGTTGATGGCGTTGTTTTTGTTTCTCAGCATAAGTTTCGAACGAATGTGATAAGCAATTTTTCCTGCTTGATCTGCTGTCTGCTGTTGTTGCTTCTAGTGTTGTTGTCGTAACTTCAGTCGCCCCGTTTCACTTCTCTCTGTTGCTGTAGCTATTTTCCTTCTTCGTTTATTATTTTTCTTAAAAATTATACACGCTTGGCATAAAGATGACATCAAAATGGCATAAAGCAAAAAACAAGTTGACAACCGCCAAAACGAGCCAACAAACAAAACAGCAATAAATTAGAGACTTTTCCCGTTATCTCAATTTTTTCTTATTAACTTTTAGCACATTATTATGTAATTCCGGCAAAACGAGCTGTCTAAGAAACAGCTTTTAACAATTTTCAACAAGAACGAGGTTTTAATAAATGAAACCAAACTAGCTTCTCAAAGAGAACGGTTTCGCGAATGCAAAGATTTTGCTTGTTTGAGCAATCATTCAATAAAGAATGGAATCAAATTAATTTTCATTCGTTTCGAGTAACATAAAAGAAGAAACAACTGTTACAGCAAAGCGCATCAGTTGTCAATTCTAGTAATTATAAAATATTATTATAATATTTTACTACGATTATAGTTATTGTTGTAGTCGCAATTTTACTTGATGCAAAACTGACTTCGAATTGAAAACACTACGCCGATCTCGAATCGAATTTTCCGTTATCGAAGAGCCAGCTTTCAATGATTATTCAAATGAACGGTTAATAAGATTTTATTTACGGGAAACAAGATATAATAAAACAATTTACTGTTGAATGTAATTCAAAACAACTGACAATAATAGCGCAATACCTTTTTTATTGAAATCGTATTGAAGAAAGAAATGATAAAGTAACAGACAAGTTTTTAGAGGAAGTCAGTCTAGATTATACTTTTGCGTGATTGGCTGTCTTTAGAGCAAGCCACAATTGATAGAAAATTGCTTTTCCTGAGACTTGAAACTATTTATTTATTTAAAATATGAAGAATACAAACCAGCTAAAAACGCTTGATACCTCTAACCTCCCCTTTTTATATTACACTTCTTCTCATTCTTTTAGTGTCTCTATGCCCCTTTTCTTCCTTATGTTTTTTGCGTCTAAACTGTTAATAATTTCTAATAGAGTTTTTTAAAGACAATTAGAGACTTTTAAAGGTTTTCCAGTGCCATTATCAGAAACCCTCAAAATATGTTCTTTTCAAATTTAATTTGAATCAGTTATACTTCAACTCTCTAAGCACTTAAAGAAATCCGCCAGAATCTTCAAACACTTTAAAAAATTCGACCAATTTGGTCTCTAAATTTTTGCCATTCTTGCCACGGGGAAAGTATTGCAACATTAGTGGAATTTGCATATATCCTTTTTAAGTAAATGTGAACAGACTTTAATCAAAAACAAACTTTAACTTTTTGAATTATTTATGAATTTTGAATAAGATCGCTGAAAGAGAAAGAGGGCGAGAAAATAAAAACATGTCGTTCAAGCTTCACCCTTAGCCGAATGAAGGTAAACTTAACTTTGAAAAGCAATTTCGAAATCATTTTTCTTTAGAAAAACCATTCATTTTTCCTTTAGAAAAAACAGTTTTATTTCAGAAAAACTATTTCATGAATAATTTAGATAATCATTCTTCTAAAATATTAAAACTATTAAGAGGAAAAGGAAAACGCTTCTCTATTTTAAATTCTATAATTTTCATCATGAAATTTTATAATTTCTAAATCTGCTGCTTCGAAAATTTTGCCTTATGAATATTTATTTATCTTAAACGTCATTTAGAAATAAATTGGAGGATGTTTTTAATTGAATGTTTCGGTAATTCCGGGAATATTACGATCGAATTGCGAATCGTTTACTTGTATAAAGGAGTGTCAAATAATTGATATAGTTACAAATACAAAGAAATATAAATCACAAAGAAATATTTCCTCAAAAAGTCATTTCTATTCCATTAGCAACCATTTGGCCTTTCATCAACGGTATCCATTAACTTTACTCAATTTACGCTTTTATAATTATTCACCCGCCTCCTTTTAGATTGAGCACATAAAACTTTTTAAATTCTTCAATTTAATAAATAAATAACTATAAGATTTAAGCCTGCCTCGTCACATAAAAACTAATAAAAAATGCTTTCACTAAATCCGAAAAAAGGTTTAACTTTCTCAACAATTTGATGTGCTTTCCATTTTACAGATTTTAAAAAAAATAAAGGTGTAAAGAAAATTCCAAAAGTTAAAAAGCTATTTTATTTAATCTTTTAATTTTAGAAAAACACCAAATGAAATTTAATGAATCAAAAGTCTTAAAAAGTAATTTATAAAACATTTGATTTGAAATTAATATGAGATTAAGTCATTAGTCGTTAAAACGTTAAGAAAAACTTCGTATATGAAAAATTTCTCTGTAGAAAGTAAAAAAAACAACAAGAAAAGGCATCAGTAAAGCAAAAAAGAATCAGCAATAAATGCTTGAATGCAGACAGACAAGCGAGTCTGATTTCATCCACCGAAACTAAACCAGTTTTAAATCGCTTTTGAAAAAAATACATAAATTTTCTTTCATTACTTCCATTTTTATTTAAAAAAAATAATGACTGACCAAATGAATGCAAATTGGAAAGATTTTTTAACACTCATAAGACCGTATTGTGAGATTTCACTAATAATTGCATTTATTTATTTAATTTATTTAATTTTATTTAATAAATTTGTTTAATAAATTCACTTATTTAATAGAAGAACTCCATTTATTTCATTTTTATTTATTTTTTGTTATTTTTTATTACAATATATTATTTTTGAATTTGTCAATTGTTTCATTGATTGTATTGTTTCAATGTTTCGCTTATTGTATCAATTTTAGTTTTCGTTTATTTATTTCATTTATTGTTTATCGTATTGTAGTTTCTATTCTTTGAATTCTTTATATATATTTTTTATTCAACCTATTACTTGTATTCATATTAATATTTATTATTATTTCTGCTTGTTATTAATTTATTATTGCCTTTAATCTATTTTATGACATTTCAATTTTTCGTTGAGTTCTCAATGTATTATTAATTATTTCTGTGCATTACTTCCTAATTATCTTATATTTCTTACATGGTAAATTATCTCTTATAATTTTATTTTTCGAAATTTATTTTATTTATTTGACTTTATTTTTATTTAATATTTGCTATAAACAAAAAGCTTTTTATTTACATTAATAATTCAATTTTGAGAAATATATTTTTTTTCAATAATAGTTTCCATGCACTGACAGTGTTCCCTCTGTATTTTCTAGGTCTTCCTAAAAGTCTTATAAGGGTTAAAATTATTTTCCATTTTTGCACAAACTTCCAACAACAACGATCACATACATAAAGAGAAGAAACGTGTTTGAGCAACAACAGCACGACTTAAAAGGTATCACGGATTTACTAACAACGGAAACAGAAACAACAACAACATTTAACAACAGCAACACTAACAATAGTAAAGGTGTGCTCAATCTCATTCGGTTATTCCTTTACATTTTAATTTTAATTTCAATTTCAATTGTATTTCATTTCATTTCAGCTCAGTCCGTTTCAGTTCAATTCAATTTAGCGCAATTTAGATCGATGCAAATTCAACTAGAAAATTAAATCGTTGATAAATTCGTTTTCGGCATTCTTTTTCTTCTGGGTTCCCTTCTCTCTTTCGACACATTCTTTTTCAAACTACTAACAAAATTTACTGCAACAAAAACGGTATCGCTGTAGTGACTTTACATTACTGGGAATATTTTAAAGAACGTCAGGTGATATGCTAATAGCCTTGCAAAGGACGGAAAATAACCGCAGAAATCTGCCCACTTAGGCTTTGATTTTGCCCAAAAAAAGCAAAACAAAACCAAAAAACGGCCTTGAAAAGATTTTAGAAAGGTAAGACAAAAAGGAAGTAGCACTATTTGGGGGAAGGAGTATTTCACAACAAGCAAAGCTTTCCTTTTTACTTAATTAGAGGAAATAATATATTGTTTATATTCTCTTGAAAAAATCGATCAATAAATAAGAGAGCCATAAATTCATAAGGGATACTTGATCCCAAGAAATTCACAGAATGGCACAACGTATTGATGCATTTTTTCTTAGTTATTATTTATGTTATTTTCCAAAAATAATTCTCATAAACAAAACGATGTTCTGAAATTATAAGTTTTATATAAACACATTCAAATTTATACGTTTCATAAAAACACATGTATATGTGGATAACATTCTCACACACTTACGCAAACCCATACAAAATTCACACTGAGTTGTTAACCTCCATTACTTTTAAAATCAATTCAATTCTCTTTATTTTGTTTTAATATTTCAATTCAATTTAATTTAATTCAATTTTTATTTTTTCAATTTAATTCTAACTTTATATAAAAACCATTATGACTCACGGTCAATACACTTCAGGATAACGTTTTTTTCCTACGACTAATTTATGTGCGGTTTTAATCTTTTTTTTATTATTTTTCTCTTTAATGACAGCCTTTCACTAGCAGTCAGCTTCAATGCAAATTGAATTGTCTCATCATGCCAGTCATCGTTATTTTTTTTAAAAAACTATTTTGTTTTCTCCGGCTCAAATGCAATCATCAAGATCATCATCATCAACGGCTTGATTAGGGTCACATGTCATGTAATTCGTCTCTTGTTTCTCCCGTTTTTTTCCTTTCTTTTTAACATTATAAGACTACATCGTACATGAAATACCGCGAATGATCATGAATCTTCATTTTGAATGCAAAACTTTTAATTAAACCAAAGAATAACAAAAGGAAAAAAGAAACAAATTCAAATTAATAATTTACCAAAAGCAAGAGAAATTAAAAACAAAATCAAACAGCAATGAACGAAGTAACCAAACGAACAAAAAATAACCGAATGAGTTATATATAAAGTAGCCAAGTTTTTCATTTTAATTGTCTTCAATTGATTAAATCAGTAAAGAGAATGTTGGTTGCTCGTTGATGCGGCTCAACAATTTCGTAGCTCGTCATGGGTAGCCATTATTCAAATATCGCATTGTATCACATTTTCGTATCATATCGCATCATAACGCATATCATTTTCATTACAAACCGGCGCGGATTCTTTACGAAAAAATTAATTTTAATGAAATGCTGTGAAGAAATTATGGCGAATGATAATTTAGTGCGTTTTATAATTGTTTGAAATTAACGCAAGACGTGGCATTTTCATTTTATAATCATTTTCGTTGCGTACTTGTATCGCAATTTGCGTATTTTTTATTAGTTGTTGTTTATTAAATGATTTTGTTGCATCACTTTAACGAGAGATGTTCAATGTATTCTCGGTATGGTATGGAATTTTGGTATACGTTTGATTTATTAGTAATGTAAGCAATAATGTAGGTGATTTGTTCAATTATATCATTAATGTCGCTATATGAAATTAATGATATTATATCTATTCATATGATTGTGATTAATTGTTTATGAGTTATCACTTTTTAATCACAATTAGAAAGGCTGGTTAAGCAATGTTGAAGAAAATAGTAGTAAAATACATCAAATATTTTCTATCGGAAGTTGTCTAAATTTCGCTCATATTAATGTGATTGGAAATTTAATTTAAAAACAAAAATAATATTATTTTCTTGAATGTTTATTTTTATACCGATATCGAGATTACATTCATATATTTCTCATATATGATCAGTTGTAATTTTTAAATATTTGTCACATTAGAAATATGCTTATGACATGGCTCTCCCCATAAAATGCGTGAAGCTTTTTGAAAATTTTGAAAGTTATTATAAATTTCTTCTAAGAGAGTTCAAAATTTTCAGTTTGATTTTTTAGTTTTTTCTTTATAGGTCCTAAAATAGACATCCATTTCAATACTTTTCATTTCTATGCTTTTAGAACTACTGAATTCGATGCCTAAAGGAAAAACCACTTTCCTAAAGTGCGTTCATAAAAAAATTAAAAGACTTTTCGTTTTCTAAAAAGTCGGTTAATTTCAATGATGTTTCCATAAAATCCTCTACGACGATTAATTAGTCATCAAATTCACCTTTTTCTTTTAGATGTATTTCTCAGATAAAAATTTTTAATCTTATATATAATTTTCGTTTACGTTCGACATTATTTTACTTAAGCGTAGAGGAAAGGCTGCCGAACGGAAATTGAAGCCTACACATTTCAATATAATCACTTGGTAATCGTTTGAAAATTATGAGGAAAACTTTCTCTTTTCTCAAAATATTTCGACTTAATGTCTTCTTTTTATGTCTTTCTCCATTTCTTTCTCGATCTCTAAATCTCATCCCGTTTTGGGGAGAAAAGTATTATTTAATGATTATTTGAAACTTTCTTTCATAAAGTCGTTTAGTCGTTTTTTTCAAAAATTTTATTATAAACATTTTGTTAACTGCAATCGCCAAACAAATGACAATAATTTCGGAAAAGGGGGTGAGCAATGACCCCAACCGACCGCATCAATTCAAAAGTCATCAGAGTCACCTAATCTTTCACATAGGCAATTACATTTTTTTTTTCTTCAATCATCTTTAGACCACTTTTTTATTTCTCTCAAATTCGAATTTGAATTTCACTTTTGAGTTCGCCGCTCCCCGCATCCACCCCTCCTCCACTTCATTCTACACCGCATCGCCAATATCTGTCATTTTACGCCTTCAGAATTGGGAAAGTAAGAAAGTACGAAAAACCAGCAGTAAAAGCGAACTAATTTGTAACTCAGCATCTGTTCGTCTATATCTGCGAAGTTGTTTTTGCGTATCTGTATCTGTTTGGCTGTATATGTTAAAGCAGTGAATTATGTTCGATAATTATCATTAAATACTTAAAGTTTTCTGAACAACTTTGCGATTCCTTCTGAGTCAACGGTTAGCCCCCATCCAGTCAAATTTCAAAACAATCTGTCGCTGTTTGGTTTTATTCTCATAATCGTTTCATCATTAATTTCTTCCTCTTTCCCTCTTTCACTCTTCCTCTGTCTAGCCCGATTCACGATTTGTCGGCAATCATTTTCTGAATTGGTCGATTGAGAAGAAGTTACAGGGAGGATGGTTGGAAGAGAAGATGGATGATCTTTTGGTGTTATTTTTGGCTTCCTAATTTTTTCTGCTTCTGTTTAGTTTCTCTGTTTTATGCTTTTTTTTTGTCTTATCAGCTGTTTATGAAATAACCAAAAAAATATTGAAATGAAACATCGAAGGAGTCCGACCGGCAACGGTAGTGGTGCTGACGATAATAATGAAAAGGGGTCAAAATTAGATTTAATAAAATATGTTTTGCTGAATTTTAATTTTTCTTACTTTCCCTTTTTCTTTCGTCCATCTTCTTATTATTATTATAATTAATAATATTTTCCTCCTCTTCTTCATACCTAAAGGCTACCTCAGTTTTTCTTATCTAATTAATATAAAATGTTGGCTTCATTATCATTTAAAAAAAGTTTCTTTTGGAGTTTTAAGATTTATTAAAATTACGAATATTCGAAATTTAAGATGCCTGAAGGTGATTTTTCTTCTTCTTCTTTTTATAGCTTGAAAATTTTTATAATTTGTTCCTCTTCTTGTTAGTTGAAAAGTTTATTTTGTACCATATTTTTTTAATTTAAGACGAAACAAAGACAAGGAACAGGAGCGCAAATGTATTCGTTCTACCTTCTAGTATATTTTTCAACTTTGCTTTCCTAATCTCATAAAAATGGTTTGAATGGTATGGGAATCATACCCATTACGATTTCTTTAATTTGTGTCTCTAAAATGCAATCCAAAAGAAAATTTGCGAAGTAAACAAATAATCACGGAAAGATAATAATTATCTACGATACGATGTAATCAATACGAAAATGAAACAAAATTATACGGGCGTAAAACCTTCACCGAAGGACTAACAAACCAAATGAGAATCTTTTAACTTATTTCGAGACGCCCTGCGGCGCTGTTTCTTGAGGAGGAAAAAAGACACGCCTAGAGAGATAGGGCTAGATAGCTAGGAGAGCGTAGGGGTGTATAAACATGTTGTTGTTGATTGAATTTTGTAGTGATTTTTTATGATTTCGGGAAAAGGATTTTCCAACCCCATTTCATTTTTCACTGCAGTAAATATGTTTTGATTACAGGGTGAGAAGTCCAAGGATAGTAAAACATAAAACTTTTATGGGGGCTGTTAGGAAATAATTTAGTTTGAATGGAATTAACTTCTGGAATCTGTCTTTACATAATTTTTTTTCAAATAAAATATAAATGTTTTTTAGAAATTAAATAAATTAAAACAATAAATTTGTAATTACAAATCTTGTAACGAGCAGCCTTTAATTAAATATTCTGTCACGTTCTCGTAATGAATTGTCGAAAAGACAATTTTTGAAAATTTTAACAATTATCTTACGTATCTTTTCATTCTGGAATGAATACGTGAGTGATTAAGTTTGGGTAATTCTTTAGAATTAAGTGCGTACGTGTTATAACAACCGCTTAAAGACTGGTAAGAGAGTTATAGTTATTGCAGGCACCCTACAGTTAAAATTCTTCGTGCGTTCATTACCAAATATTTTAAGAATTCTTTAGTAAACCGCACTAATAATTTATTTTTTGAATGTTTGGCAATACTTTGAAATTTATTTTAGAAATCTAATAAAAATCTGATAAAAATATATATTAATATCAATTGTTATTTACCATAATACCTTCAATAATTTGAGTAAATTTCAAACAAAATAATTCTCTAAAAATATTCGTGTTTCCCACAAATTACTTAAGCCATAATATTGACAAAACTACAAATCTTTTGTGAATATTTTTACCAACATAACAGACAGTTTTATACGATTTATGGCTATTACAGGGCTTAGAGACACTTTGTTTAAGCTCAAACAAAATGTTGTCTATTTTCATTCCTCTTTGTTTTTCAATCTTTATTCTGATTTTGTTGCTCGCTCGTGAACAGTTTCGATCACGTTCCAATAATTTATCATAGAACACTCCCTTCAAAATGTTGCGGCGTGTGAATGTTTTTTAACAAAACGTTAATCATTCTCACAATCTTTGGAAAAAATTATCCAAAGATTTTTCGAAGCAAATCTTTTCTAATTCTGTCATTAATTTCGTGTTTCTTCAAAAAAATGTAATATTTCTAGTATTTGATATTTTTTTCAAATTCTAAAAATGTAATTCTTGTGGAAACTTATGTTAGAAAACAAAAATAAAACAAAAACCAAGAGAATAAAAATTTTTTGATTTAGGAGATGAAATAAGTCTGCTGTAGACAATTCAGAAGAAAAAAACAGATAGTAAAATTTTGGTTTCGAAATAAATATTAGCTTCTCGAATTTTATATATTTATAAACAGATGCATATTGACTGTTTTCAAAATTTATGAAGCCTAAATAATTTTAATCGAATGTTTTAATTACGATTTGTTTAACCTACTTTGACTTTCAGAAATTATTGGAATTCGAAAAAAGCTGAGGTTTTTCAACAAGAATCAAAAAGCAAAATCATCGAAATAAAATAAAAAGCTTTAAAAAAGTTCACGTAGAAGATTTTTTTCCAGTTTGTGTCCCACTTTGCCAATTTATATAATTTTTTAAAATTTTGCCCATACTTTATTTCTTCTTTTTATTCGAATAAAATATAAATTGTAATAAAAATTTTATTTTTATTTTTATTTTTGTTTTTTTAATGCATTCTTTTTGAGTTTTGTAATTTCAGTGAATTAAAATTTGAATTTTACTAAAACTTTTTCTTTTTTTTAAGATTTTAGAAAATAATGGAAGCTAAAAAATAAGATTGATTGGATTTCTTTTTATTTTTAAAAATTTCGTTTATATTTTGCATTTTATGATTTATCAAAATTTGATAATTCGTAGGTGGACTCAGTCTTAGCTTCATTATTTCAATTTTATTGTGGAAATGTTTGAAGGAGTGGGCAGATTAATGAGGAAAGAAACAAGCACGAAGATTAAGGGCGCCTCCAGAGAAAGATATCGCACGTTACAAGCGGTAAATCACGCATGCAAAGCTTATTTATAAAAATATGGTATGGGTTTTGCTAAGCCCACAAGCGTAACTCTAGCTTTTTAACCAACTGTGTGCGTGCAAGTGTGTGTGTGTGTAAGTGTGTGTGTGCTTATATACATGTTCCTTGTGTAAATGTATTCGTGTGTAATTGCGTGTAAATATGTTTACATTTGGGTAGGTGTAATTGCGTGCCTTTCGTGCCCGTCGTCATCATTTTCAAGTCTTTCTCTGCTTCTCTGGCTTCGTTTTCTTCCTAACCTCCCCCTCCCCCTCTTTCTCTGGGTCACCAGTATCACGGTACCATAGCCGTTGAAGTCGTAGTCGTTCTCGAAGTTGCAAAGATATTTATTCCCCGATAAGCCCGACTTGACTCTCTTTCTCTATGTGTTGGTGCTCTTTTTTAGGAAGCATATTTCAAAAAAAAGCAATCATACCTTCCTTTTATGAGCATTATATTTTATTTGTTCTTGTTTTCTTGCATGTTTGTTACTTTTTATCGATTTCTGTTTTATTTTATTTCTTTGTTTGTTAATTAATTTCCATTTAATTTTTTGAGATTCAATACTTTTTATTGTTAAATATCTAACTTACAATTTATTAAATTTTGGTTATTTTTTGAATTTTGAATTCATTATTGGTTTTCAAAGTCTTTTTTTTAATATCAAACTCGTTTTTGGCTTCTTTAAAAAATACAAAATAATAAAAATAGTAAATAGTTTAAAATTGACTACGTGCTCATTTGTCTCGGAGCAATTCTGTGAAAATAAAAAGATTTTGACGATAAAAATTGGTGCCTTCCATTTTTACAAATTTATTCTCCTTCAATGATTTCACAAAAGAGGAACAGCCATGCTTCTCAGAGATCGCTATCACAAGTACCTTTTATTTATAGAACATCATCAGAAAGACCCTGAAGATACGATTGCCATCATCACACTGACTCACGTTTCACCCAAAAAAAGATGAAACTTAAAAAAAAACTGTATCCAAAATTACGAGGTAAGCCTTTGAGATCGATCGTAGCGTAATTCTTGTTTTCTAAACAATAAATTTTCTTTCTCACCTCTCGATTGTTGTTGTTGTTGTTGTTGTGAAGACTGCCACCTCCAGCATGATGATTGCTGCCGCTATTGTTGTTGTTGTTATTGTTGTTATTGTTATGATTATTATTGTTATGATTGCTAGTGTTCTGACTATTGCTGGCATTTGTATGACTATTACCCATCGAAACCCGCGATCCGGGTAGATCGCGCCAACGAAGAACCCCCATAACTGCTTGACGTACCCAACGTCGTTCAGCCCCTTCGCTATAAAATGCCACCGCTTCGATTTTCGTTTGCTTTC
Source organism: Physocephala rufipes (assembly GCA_963966595.1). Taxonomy (NCBI): domain Eukaryota; kingdom Metazoa; phylum Arthropoda; class Insecta; order Diptera; family Conopidae; genus Physocephala; species Physocephala rufipes. Next base: position 35,273,066 of record OZ016502.1, on the reverse strand, counting down.
CACGCGTAGATCAATTAACGCGATCTACGGATTAACGGCATAAAGGAAAACAGAAATTAAGAATCAACGAGGCGAAGTGAAAATTAGGCGATCAATCTCTAATAAAGCCTAATCCAAAAAAAAACGCTCGTGATATCCGTGGGCTGCGTGATTTTTTTCGTTGCTGACTTAAATCCTTTTCTCTCTTCTTCTTGTTTGTGATATTTATGCTTTTGCAATTGCAAACAACCCCGACAGCATTTGCTGTAGCCAGAGTCAAAGGCGAGGCTGCATCGCGAAGCCGGAGCAAATGTGACAACAAAGTAAATCAATTCGTGGCAGTCGAAAGTAGGCGTGGGCGTATGGGTATGTTTGGAACGTATTCTGTATGCTCTCGCTGTCTCACGTTAGAGCGTATTTGTTTGTTTGTTTGTTATTATTCCGTCGTGATTGTTGTTGTTCTTATTGGTTTTGTTGTTTCTCTCTTTCATTTCATCGTTTCATTTGTTTTAGACACAATTTTTTATTTCGATTTTTTGTCTTTTTCATTTAACTTTATTTTCGCTCTTTCTGTCCTCCGCTACTTCTTCGCTCCATTCGTTCTTCTTTTTTGCCCCCCTTCTTCCTCTAATCTTGTTGTTTTCTCCTTGTTTGCAGTTTTCGAATTTAGTTTGGGCGGTTTTTTCTTATTTTAGATTTTAATTCATCGTTGTTGCTTTTGTTGTTGTTGTTGCTGTTTTGCCGTCGTCGATTTTTAAAAGTCGCTCAAGACGTGTTTTTGTAACTCGTTTGACGAGTTTACTTTAGCTTTATCTTTTTTTATTATTGTTTTTTTTTCCTGCTGATTTGAAATGGATTTTTTGTGCGAGTTTAAGCGACTCGTCGCAGCTTTAAGCTTGACTTTTTACCACCAACAGCGGGCAGAGCAGCGACAGCAATGGAGCAGTGAGATATTGGTACTAGTTCTTCAGTTGTTCTCGTTGTTGTTGTTATTGATATTTGTATTTTTAGAGGATTTGTTGTTATTGTTGCTGTAAATGCAGTTTTCTTGCACGCCATTAAGTGGCCCATAAATTAACAATTTTCAGTTATGTCCACAAAAATTGAGGACAAAAAATTGAATAATTTGTGCTTATTTGTTGTTATGGTAGGTTTTTCCTCAACAACATTAACGAAAAAACTATTAAATTTTAATATTAATGTTTGCAAATAATTTCTTTTATCATTTTTTTGTTACGATACTTTCTTACATTTTTTTTCACTGCACATTTTTTTCTCAAGTCGATTGAATTTTAAATTGAATCACAAAAAATTTTGCAGACGCAAAATTCGCATCAGATTTTCATTTTAATAATATTGAAATATTTCTATATATTATAAAATAATTGATTTTTTTAATTTTTTAAGAGAAAATTGAAATTTATTCTTTTAAAACACACACGATGATATCTTGCGCGATAACTCCATACGTCACCGAATTCAACTTACGAATGAACTCCTGCTGATTTCATATCGCATCGCAAGTAGAGAGTGAGCAACGAATAACGAATAACATCAGCCGATTATTCAGCTGTGAATAACATTCTTCTGTTATGACGAACTATACGACTACAAAAACATTCCTTCACAATTCCACAATTCAATGAGAAAGCAATGAAAATAACCAACAACTTTTACAAAAGAAACATCAGTACTACCATCCACACATGAGCACTATCAAAGGCTTATCATACCAATTCGAAAAGCAATAACAATGTGACTCTCAATTTAAAACTCTGTTAACTTCAGTCATTCAGTTAAAAGATTCTTCATAAGACTGTTGTCATCACTTTACAGAGTTTTGTTAAAAAGTTTGCAGTTTACAGAGAGTTTTAATGTAGAAATTATTGAGAGTTGAAATATGTGCCGAGTTTAGACTGGGAGTGACACGTATAATCTTAGCAGGGAGCCTAAGATAGCAATAAAAAATATGCCCTAATTTATTTGAGAAGAAATGGAAGGTTTTTGCAGGAATATCGAAAATAATCAAGTTTTAGATTTTAAATTGAGTAAATATGAATATTTTAAATAAATAAATATGAATTAAACAAAAATTATTATTTACCTCATTCAAAGTTGTAAAAATAAATTATTGTCTGAATTTTCGGTAATATAAAAAACTTGATGTAAAAAAATGTAACAAGAATATTAAACATGTGAAATATTTATTTTAATAAAAATATTCTTCAGATTTTGTTTTAATTTTCAATGAATCCAACCTTAATTTTAAATTTTTTTTACTTTCTTAAAAATAGTGGAAATACTTTCCCAAAATATATGACATTTATTTATATATTTAGGATTATATAAATACATTGTATTTTGAAAAAACCTTCAGATTTCCTTCAGACCTTCAAAATTTTATAATTAATTTTATTTCAATTTACCATTGCCATTTAACTACAATTATTATTAATAATTCCATTTTTATAAAAAGGGGTATTTACAGCTTTTGTATTCAATTTGCTGAGACTTGACTGTGAATACGTCATCAGTTTCTCACCACATTCAATACTGTAAATTTTTCTCTCTTTATCTCTGTAGCGTTGTAACGGATATACTTTTCAATGTATCTGAGTTAATTCTCCCATGAGACACTTTGGCCGGCTGAGATGCCAACTCATTAACTTCAAAAAGTACAAGTTTCATAAACTTGACGATGAAGTTTTCATATAAAAACTTACGTATAAAATATAAACACTGTTCTAAAAAAGGTAAAAAATAGGTAATAGTGGATGTAAAACTCTTTTACAGTAATATCGTCTTCGTATCGTTAGAAACTATTATTTTTCTCGAGTATGATTTTTCCAATACTATCGCGATTTTAGCTTAAGCTTTCTTCATATTTTTTATATATTCTGTATTCCCACAAAATAAAATAATTTCTGGATATCTTTTTTAGTACTTTTAATACCAAAGAGAATATTCAGAATCGAAAGCATGCTAATAAAACCTCAGTCAAGTCTTCATCGAACGAAACGGTGGTGAAAATTGGCAGAGCAGCTTAAGCTCAAAAGACGAATTATATTCAAATGAATTCATAAACCAGAATTGATCGAAAATGCCTCTTCCCCACAAGAAAAATGTTAAGGTGCTTTATTAGTTCATGAATAGGCAGAGATTAATGACGGAGTGAACGAGTGTTGTGCAAACATACCACCATGATGACAATCATTGAAATGCGACAACAGCAACACGAGCAGCAACAAATATGAAGATTCCAGCATCTCATTACGATAATCCTAATCGGTTATCCGTTCTTTTTAAAACTGAAATTAGCATTCATCCATCGTCTTGAATTTATTCATCCAAAAAATATTTGTAGCAAAATTTTTCTACTTTGTCTTTAAGAATAAATTTCCATTGGCAAAATCAAGAAACTGTCTTTGATAAAATTATTCGAACAATTTAAATTTCTATGCAATTCTATTTCATTGCATTTAACCATTTAATGTATTGGGTGTTCCGATGAAACAAATTGACGCAATGTCTTCCTTTCGAATGAAGCGCTTTCTTACAAGCTTCACAAAAATGCCCAAAATTATCACGCATATCGAACGACTTGCTTTTGGTGATTTTTGAATTTTTTTGGTTCTCTAGAAGGAATATAGTTTTCTCCATATGACTCACTTTTTTGGTCTTTCATAAAGAACAAATATCCAACAAGCGAATTAGCGATAAAAATAATTGTGGAAAAATGTTGAAGTAGTTTTAGATAAATGTTTGATTTCAAATAAAAATATATAATTGGGTTAGCTTTAAAAAAACTTGTAAAAAACGAGCAAAAAGAAATCCAAAATAAAACTGAGACGAACAACAATTAAATCAAGATTAAGCGAAGAAGAACAAAACTAACAGCAACGACAAAAGCCTTTTTTGGTGTTACCAGTTTGATTGATTGCAGTACTATTTCTACAACTACTACTACTACTACTACTACTACTACTACTACTACTAGTACTACTAAAATTATCCTTCCTTCACTATTACTACGGCGAAAACTACCACTTTATTAACGCAACGATAACAACAACAACTACAAGATTCTCATTTACAAAAGTTTGGGAAAGAGAAATTAGCATTTTCAAATACAATTTTGCATAAGCAATTAAAAACAGCAGAAGACGAAGAAGCAAATGAGAATTTTAATGATTGCAGATATATCTTTTTATCTTAGCATAAACTGCAAGAGTTGGCAAAATAAAAACCCAAAATAAAAGAAATGGATGGAAAGGGACAACTCCATCGATCCGCTCCAGCGACTGCGGTGAAGCGAGTCCATAGAAGTTTCGTTAGTGAGTTTTACTAAAAAAATCAAATAAATAATTGGCAAAATTATGTAAATTAAGATGACTACAGTCTTAATCTCAGTCTCAATTTCATTCTCGGTCTCAATCTTAATCTTTATTTTTCAATATTTCTTAAACGAAGACGTTGAACGAGATTTCGAAGGAACTTCACGTCATTACTTCTTCGGTTTAATGAATCTCGTCTTTTTCTTGCGTTGTTTGCGTCTCCACCAGGAAATTTTCAGAAACTCAGAAATTTTAATTTCGAATTAAGAAATTTATTTTTAAACTCAGAAATATTTGAAACCCACGGAGTTAGTTGTTCGCAAAGAGACCATCGGACAAAATTCATCAATCTGGCAAATTGATTCATCACAAGATGTTTCATCGCTAACAGCAAAAGTCTTCTTAAATCTAATCACGTTAGAGATAAAGTGTCTCTAAAACGTTTTAAAAAACGTTCTTAAAAAACGACATTTTACGCAAAACAAATTGCAATAGATTTTAATTGATGACAATTTGAAACCAAAGGAAATCGCATGCTTCATTTTAAAAATGTACAATTTGACCCTTCAGTTACCAGCGCTTCTTGTTCTTCTTATTCAAAAGTCAAGGCAAGATTTAATTATAATCATCATTAACGAGAACAGCATGTATTTACCAAGAACAAACAGACAGATCAAGAGACGGCTGGATGTATCGTTGGATGGATATAATCACCAACCACTTCAGTCACCTTAACTCATTTTGCAGGAATGTATCCTAGCTAACCAGATATAATAATCATTACAATATACGACACGACACGGGACGATACCAGATGATTACGAGCTTTTATAAGTTTTCATTCCAGCTTTGAGTAAGCTGACTCGTTAGTTGGCACGTTGATGAACCAAGAAAATTATACATATTTTCTAATATTCTACAAGCAACCCTGTGATAAATACCTATGAGGAAGGGGGAGGGAAAAGGGGGAAGGGATCATTGTGAAAGGCTACAAGCACATTCGTTTAAAGCTCGAGAATACGCATTATGGGATATAAAAGGCATCAGTTGCAGAAGCAGCAGCAGCTGTAGCAGCCGGATTCACGTTGCTGAAGATATCCTTAGTTTAGGATGAAATAAATACCTCGTAAAAAAGGACATTAACTGTAGCTCCTTTGGATGTCAGTTACCGCAAGATTCACCTTAAAGTATCCCTTTTTTCGCTTCAATGAATGAATGTTGTTGTTGCTGTTATTGTTATTATTATTGTTGTTGTTGTTAACATGATTTGTCTATGAAAGCTTCAGATAGTGGTTCTCAATTTTTTTCGTTTTATTTTTTTTCGCGAAATTGAGAATAAGCTAATTTTTGATATTGCCTAAATCAATTTCCATTAATGTTCATTGTTGCTTTGATGCGTCTTGTGGAAAGAGCATGTATGTACAGAACGATTCTAAAGGTATGCAAGCTTTTAACTGTTTTTTACGGTGAGATCTTGCCCATTCAGAGGTAAAGATTCGAATAAGTTTTCCATTCATTAATGCAGTTTTTAGTCCGACGCGAAATAAAAGCAATCGAACATTTTACCAGGAGGTCAGGATGTACACGTTTCTCTCTTCCAAATGTAGCTTTTTAAAAGGAAGGTCACGCGGCGGTCACTTTTTGCAAAATTTCGATATTTTTATTGAATTCGAAATGACACCGTCTATTGAAAGGTTAATGTATTTTATTGTAAGACAAATTAAGTGAAAATTTTAATATGACACGATTAATATTTCCATACTCAATAATCATTTTCTGCTGTGAGTTCATAACTCTTTAACTCCTTAACTTCTTAAATGCCTCGCATGATTTGCCGCAAAAAAATTGTTGGGAACCACTGCACTCGACGACGGAATATAATCCAAGGTTCATACTTGTACTTTCTTTCCCTTCCCTCTCTCTCTGTCTATCTATCTCTCTCTCTTTCTATCAATCTCTTCTGCCTCTTACTTTATACTAATCTCATATTTTCGAATTGGAAATAGGGATGAAGAAGAGGAAGAAAATCTAAGAAATTTCGTGACCAAGGATACTTAACATTAACTTAACCCAGGTCATTGATAAAATATTACCACAGCAATTACTACGAGAACAACAACAACAACAACAACAGAAAGCGAAAACAACCGCGTCAGGGCAACATTTTTCTTATGATAATCCCTTTTTTATTATCAAGGCGCCACCAGCGCCAGCTTGGATTTTCCAGTATGGTTATTTTCGTTGTCGTTATTGCTGGTTTTGTTGTTGTTGTTTTTATGTCTTCACACAACCAATAAATGCCAATAAATCTCTTCAGGGACTGATGTCTATTCTTGTTCAGAATGTACTCCCATGACACCCACGTCCGGACGGACGGACTGACGGAATAAAGAGTAAATAAAACGCATCCGAGGGAATAAATCTAAACCAAGTATAAGAGGAAGACTATTGAAACGAACAAGAAAAAGAAGAGGAAGCATACAATTTAATAATAAGTATACAAGTCTTCAAAAACTGACCCAGGCATGCGATAAAAACACAATGGCAACCCAGCTTCGAAGGGAGGAAAGGTGAGAATGGTAGTAGTATTTCCGCCCATCTTCTCAGGTGTTTCCTTGGTGGTAAAGGTTATTAAACTCTTCTTTAGTTGTTTAAAAAAAGGCATAAACGCTATTAACGATTTCCGAGAAAAAGGAAGGGTGTCCGTTTTACTACGAGGTATTTCTTCACATTTACACAGATTTCCACCACCATCAATACCTGGATGTAAGGGTGCAGCGGAAGGGGGAGAAATAATTTCTAAAAAACAACATTACGCTCGTGTTTATAGATTTGGTTTAATGAAATTCTTGAAGCACAGTAGAATTTTTTTCCTAAAAACTTTTTAAATTCTTTAGAATTCCTTTAAAAATCTTACGAAAATTAAAAATTCACCCAAATACATTTCTCAAAGAAAGCCACAGAGTACTAAAGGAAAAGGATTTTTTTGGGAGCTAACAATTTTCTGAGACAAAAACCAGAAAAAGAGAAATGAAAGGAGACAGAAACCAGGAAGGAGACAGGAATCTCCCAAACCGAATCCATTTCTCAACCTCCTGAAAATCGAGACAAGAACCAACCGACCAAAAATGTTCACACTTGAGAAAATTTTCACAACGAATTAAATTTTTCAAATCAAGACTTGATTTAAGATTAAGTTAGAAAAGTGTATAAAAAGATTGCGAGAATTGATAACAATTTTCGAGACACACATCCAGATAATTCAAAATTATAATTATTTGCATGTTTCATCTTCACCAGATGTTGTTGCCAAACCAGAGCAATAGTGATGGCTAAAGGCAAAATCGGAGGAAGAAGACGAGCGACCGACCGGTAATAATTTCGTGGGAAAATCGAGAAAAGGGGGGGGGGGAACAAAAAAGGTGGAGACCTAAAAGAATTAAAGGAATAAGAACTTCAAAATGAAACGGAAGTGGAAATGAAAAAGGCAACTGAAAACGAAGAAGAGGGAGGAGCCGAAGGCAAGATAAACTTGTGTTACGAGGACTAGAATAAAGCGAGAAAGGAAAAATGATTGAAGCAAAAAAATATGTCATTGCTATAAAAAAATGTTTCGAAAAATGAACAAGAAGACGTTCTGTTCGGTTTCATCAAAAGACTAAGAAATTTAAGGAATGAAAGAATGCTAACACTAAATCGGAGAAGCTTGCATTTTTGTAACGGACAGGTGACGATGGAGGGTGAGGGGTGGAGAGCTGGGAAGGTTCAACCAAGCAAGAACTAAAAAAGATGGTATCGCACTCACCACTTTGGGAAAAGAAATAAAACAATAATAAATTTCAACTATTCGAACAAAAGTGACAACAAGTTGTTCTTGTTGAAGTTGTTGGCTTTATTGTTGTTTACTTACTATCATTTTGAAATTGTTGTTTGGGAAAGGCGTTTATTGTGGGAGCCTGTTATTTTCTCCTTGTTCTTGATGACAACAAAAACAACTAAAACAACGGCAACACCCACAACAACACCCACAAACGGCACCGACAACACCAACGACGACTGGTTTATTGCTTGCGGTAATTAATAACAATGAGAAAGACAGCAAAAAATAATAACAAAAACAAAGTTAGCGCTCTTGACAATCAGAAGAGAAAAAAGGAAGACAAGAAAGGATGACACGATACAACTAAATAGAAAAGAATGAAAACACAAAGCGAGAATCATAATCAACCGGTACAGACAAATTAATACCAGAAACTATAAAAACAAAACAGCAATAGACTAAAATTTAAAACAGGAATTTATATGAAAGAAAAAGAATCAACCAAACGAAGAAGAAACGCAATCAGAGAATGTATTTTCGGGTTAAAAACTTATAGTTTGTAATTATATCGCCGAAAGCAGCCCAAAACAGTGAGCCCTTGCCATCGTATTGATTCTAACATTTTGTTGAATGATTTCCATGAGTTTTATTGGATAAAAGATTCACAATTGTAGCTGAATCATGCGTGATTCATGAACGACTGACTACTTACGATTTCTGCACGATTCACACTCGCGTAAATGTGAAATATATTCCGGATTTATATTTTAGTCGCAACCATTCGACAAAAGATGCATGAAACGATGTACACGATTCATAATTCATAAGTGTTTATACACGATCAATAAAGAGCTCAAAACCAAAGATTTCATGAATTTGACAATTTACTTCAGTTCCCATTTACTTCAAATTTTTCATTTCTGTTTTGCTTTTATTTCTCAAATTTGTTTCCAATTCGACACATAAATTCATAATTCCAAATCGAATTTTTTACCTCTACCACGGTGTCACCTAGCGTCTAAAATTGCAAATAATAAGTCACAACAAAAAAGCAGCTTTTTATTTTACGTTATCCACACTGTGGATAAGTGTGGAATCTCGCAAGTCTTAGTTCAGACAAAAACCAACGGCGTAATAAGCATCGTATAGCATTCATTTACGTCCTACTGCCAGGTAGATGGCGCTGAAAGCTAATATAATATCCTCAGCTGAAGCATCATAATTTTATTCTTAATGTTAACACTCGAGAAATTACTGTACATTAAGCCAACGACCAAAATCGTCAACAAAAAATGTTTAAGAGATTTCTATACATTGCTTGGTAAAATCCTAAATACATTTATGATATTTGCAAACAATATTTATTATAGATCGAGACAGCTCCTATGCACAACTAATTAACATTCTCTGCCCACACAAAAACAACAACAACCACAAACAGAACGCAATTAAACAACCACAAACGACCAACAACAGCCGACGACAACTAACCATCATCAAAAGCATTATCGTCATTACCATAATCGCGGATAAATCAATTCGAAATATCAATCATGAATAAAATAATTTATGTGAACAAAAAAAAAATACATGAAATAACAATAAATAAATCTTTAAGAGTTTGAAAAATAGAAAGAGTCAATGGAAAATCAGTGTCAGTGTCGGCGCTAGTCGTTGGTTCGTCAGCTTGGTCAATTTTCGCAAAAAGCTGCAGGTGGAGCCATTGTTCGAAATTCATTAACGTCGTTTGTGGGATTGTGGGTGGACTACTGCACAAATCGTCGACCAACAACAAAAGACCAACCAAAGGAGGTCAAAATCGAGTCAACCAATTGGTGACAGCAACAACATCAAGAGATCATCGTCAACAACAAGTTGTTGAATAAACTTGAAATCGATAGAATTTCAATCTATTCAGACCAAACTTAATCATCAGTAACTCGAGCGGTTCTTCATCAAAATCAATTCATCAGAAAATTCAAAGAATTTATCAACATTTTTTTCGATCCCCCTTTTTCGTTTTTCCCTCTACCCGCCCTTTTCATGATTTTGAGATCAATTTTGTTTCATTGTTTGTTGTTTTTTTTTCTATGACATCTTTTCACAGTTTTTCACCTTCAAAGCCTGACTGACTTGTAAAAGAAGCAGAAAAGAATGTGGATTAGAAGAAATCTTATATGGCTTAAGAAATCATTGCTCGGGTACGGTCTATCACCGCTAATACCCCTCAAGGCATCAAAAAAAAAACCAGTAATAAAAACTTTATTGGATTGAATTGAAGGTGGAAGAAAATAGAAATCAAATCGTGATTATTAAAACATAACTTCATTATCAATGTCGCGGCTCGCAAGGGAGCCCTGCTGTGATAATGATGTGAGATGATGATCACGATGGAGATGATGATGACATCGATTTGATGATGCTGTCCTTTATACCAGCCATAAAAACCATGATTTCATAGAAGAGTCACGATGAAAGTCATGTCACTTCTCTGACACCGTTTCATTACTAAGATATTAAATCATGATTTTATGGGACAAAACCTGCAGATGGTTGTCTTACGGGCGAACACAGACACACACATACAGACACGCATGCCTACACGTGTGCACGCTTATACAAATCCTGTAAAAATGTCTTTCTAAGGAAAAACAATGAAGAAAAACAATCGATTTGGCCCGAAGGTGAACAGATTTATGCATTTCGAGCAACTTTATCGGCCCAAATGTTACCACGTTCCTCAAAATAAAGTTATCCTAAGCAGAATCTCGGATTCGCCAGCAATAAATGTCAAATTCCAAACCATTCCCGACTAGCAATGACCGAAATTGAATCGGTTTTGTGAAGTTCGGTCATCATTTTTGTGGCCTTTTGTCATCTGTTGCGAACATCACCAAAGTCATCAATGTAACCTTTTTCCCCTCGACACCTTCTCGTTTACCGCCTTCGTTCCTTTTCATTTAGGAATTACGACAGATTATATTTGTTCATTTTACGACATGGATATTCTTTCGATCGGCGTGGATTTTATGAGACTTTCTTATTCAATGCTGGAATGAATTATTTTCCATAATTTCAGTCTTTCGACTGAGACTCATCATAAAAATCGCATTCCTTTTGTCTTTCTGAAGAAGTGTTTCTCACCAACGTTTCAGTTTTCCACCAATTTAATTTTACTTTTTTTCACAACGGTTGAAAAAATGTGTTGACTTTTAGAGTTGTCGACGTGGATGGAAGTCACGGGGAAGTATGGGTTTAACCAACCAGAGTCAGGAAGAGAACGAGTAACAATCTCTCTCACACTCTCTTAACACTTTTCTTTCACCACATAAAAATAAATGAGGAAATATATCTTGACACTAATCCTTTATATATCCTAAGAGTATGTATTCCCTCCCTCCATCGCACACTCCCTAAAACAATCTCTCTCTTCCATACTCTCTTAATTTCTCTTCTTGCCTTTTACCAACAACTTCCATTACTTTTGAACTAATTTAAATTTAAATTTTAAAACCAAACTAATTTCAACTTTTTTTCAAAAAAATCTATCCCGAATTATAATTAATAACTTTAAGCGCAGCAAAAAACGCTTACCTGCGAAAAATACGCTGGCAACACACATCGTTGGTCGTCCAGACGCGAACATTGCACACGCTCTAACAGTTCGAAGAGATCATGCGTAGCGCCACGCATTCGTTCCGGACTATGCGTGACGCTTCCACTGCCACCGATGCCGCCACCTTTCGGATTGGGAGCCATAAAAGCATGCTGGCGTCTGTAAGAGAGAAAATATATTTTTGGTAAACATTTTTTTGTATTTTTATTTATTTTTTTGTTTTTTTTTTTTTTTTTTTTGTTTAGAATTTTTTAAATACTTCGAAATGACCCACATACGGTTTGTTCGTGACAAATTTTTAGATAAATGAAAATAAAACGAAGGAAAAAGGGAACAGATCGCTGAAAGGAAACAAAGTAGTCAAACGCAAATACTGAAATCAGAAAAAATCAATCATTTAATATTTTTCTCTAAAAATAAAATTAATGCATTTCCTTAACCTTCCAATTCCATCATTCATCCATTCATTCATTCATTAAAGAACAAAAACTCTCAAGTATTTAATTTTCGAAGCTAAAAACCAGCACAAAAAACAACAACAACAATCCACAAGTGTCTCGTAGACATGGATGGCTCTTGCGAAATCACTCAAAAGTCAAATCAAGTAATTTTTTCGAATTTTGTTTTTTTTTTTCAACGGTGCACCGGAAAGGAATTTGTTGTTCCTTCCGATTGTTTGGCGCCTCGAAGAAAACTCGACATGAGACGAAAGAATATTTATAAAAAATCAAGGCTAAAGTTGCGAAACGTCCATCAATCCGTCAATCAATCATATAATCAATCATTTCAAAATTTGCATGCTCTTCAAACGATATTTAAGATTCTTCCTCTTCTTTGCAGCAGTTTGGCACATTCTCAAGTACTCTAATAGTCAAACCCATTGTCTTTACTTTAAAGGAAGGTCGGTAAGGCAGACAGAGAGAGAGAGAGAAAGAGAACAGAAGGATCAGTAAGATCAGAATTAAAGGGTAAAGCACCGATTGTTCAACGATCTTAAGAGGCTTCATAAAACGAATCCTATTTCCGTAACCAAAAATTATTGATCTTCCGTTACGAATGCGGTTTCAGTAAGCGAACGAATCCTGGCTTCACAAAAGGGAAGAAGAAATGGTTTGGGTTATTTTTATTTTCGATCTATTTAAGAAAACAATAAATGTTGTAAATCCAAAGAAAGAAAATCAAGGCAAAAGAGAGAGAGAGAGAGAAAAGACAGATAGTGTGGAGGGTGTGAGAATAAAGAAGGAATGAGAAGTCAATGCCGAAAGTAATTGTTTACTGCAGCCTCTTAAGGGAAAAAGAATGACTATAAGGCTAGAAGACTATTATTGAATAAAAAGGGTGATTGTCTTTAAACATTTTATTTTTGCTAAAAATAAAAAACACATTCATGCAAATTTAAAAAATTAATAAAAACAGCTAGTTCAAAAAATGGGCTATAATTATTTCAGAATTTGACAAAAATATCGAAATTAATGACAAAATATTCGTAGAAATCTTAAACATAGAAGATAGAGTTAGAGAGATAAAAGGAAACCACGATAAAAAGAAAGAAAAGAAGAGGGGGAAGTCTTAGTTTTGGGGGGAGAGGAAGGGCTAAAATAGTTGGCGAAAAACTTTCGCAAGAATTTAATTTTCCGCAAAATTTCAAGGTACTGCCTTTACTATGTTCCAAACTACTCTCTCTCTCTCTCTCCTTCTCTCTTTTCCTTCCTCTCCCTCTCTTCTTCACCACCACGATTTTCTTTAATTTTCGAAATTTTTATCGAAATCGAATTCGATGACAGCTGTTTCGCATTGTGTCTTACTTTATATTTATTTTTCTTTTGTTTTCTTAATTACTCCATTCTTAATTATTATTATTTTAATCTATTTCGAAATGTTTCCCCATTTTGTTCGTGATACCAGCTGGTTGGTTAGTAAAGGCGTAAGGCAGGCGCAAGAGAAGACGAACGTCAGTCAGTCCGTCCACGCATTCTTAAGTCGTCTTTTGTGTCAATTTCATTTTCACCCTCGACGGCATTGTGACGATTTTTGACAAACTGCTGACACAAATAAATTAACACCTACCACCACACAGAAACAACAACAACAACAACAACAACGACATGAAGGGCACCAACAACTTCAACAGCAAAAACAACAATAGCAATTATCAAGACATCAAAACAATAAATAACAAAATGTACCGAAAGGTTGTGGCGACGTATTCTTTCAGAAAGGATCAAAACAACAAGCTGTCTGGAATACAAAGGAAAAAAATGTGGTTATTTTTCTTGAAAAATATATCCTTATTGAAGGCAGAGAAGTTCAGGAAATACGATCGATCCGAAAGACAGACGAGAAGAATATAAAAATTGATTGAGGGTGACGACCTTGGACAAATGGCGTGGCAGTCATAAAATGAAAACAATAAAGATTGTTGAAAGGGCATGAAATTCATTTATATTTTATTTTAAATTTAATCAAGAAATTAAGAGTTTAGTCGTGTCTTTAACTGTCAAAAAATAGACACCTACACGCCTAAACCGACTCCTTCCTGTCTCTTCAAAATCTTTCCTTTTTCTTCTGATTTTTTCTTTTGAGCACGTTTATAAAATATTCATACATGAACACCGTTCTCCACTCCAAGCTCTCCAAGGTGAAGATGACGATCACGACTGTATTGATGATGATTATCATTTTTAATTTTATTACCTCAAATCTTTTCAAAAACAATCAGTCGTTTTGAAAAATTTCAGTCACTTAAAAAGAAACGTCCCTTAGAATATGCACCGTAGTCTACGTCACCGTCGCCGTCACCGTCACCGTCATCGTCATCGTCACCATCTTCATCATCGTCACCATGATTAATGACTTCTGTCATGCACGTAGTTTTTCAATAAAATAAGTACGGTCTCTTTATGTGCCGAGGAAATTCTTCTCTTCACGATTTTTTCTTTCTCAATGCATTGAAAAATTATCGAATCGAATGATCGTCTCAGTCTCTTCTACACGGAATATTAATATATCTATTTTTTATGAATTTGACTTTTACGGCGATAACGTTTTTGCGGAAACCCTTAATTTTTTTTGGATAAAATTATGATGTATTGTGACGTGACACAAAAACTGTGATGAATTCTAATCTTTTGTGTTTATATAAAAAATAAGAAGCTTTAAAAGGGCGTGATCAAAAACAAAAACATGATTTTATTATAAAATTCTTCAACATTTAGAGAAGGTGAGATAGAAATGTGCGTGTGTGTGCCTCTTGGAATAGATATCATTTCATTGAGGGTCTAAATCAGGAAAAAATCAACTTCGATAGTTTAGCTTCTTCAGGCAAAGCAATCCGGAGCATCCCCCGAGGATATTCAGAGAGAAGTAATTGCGGGTTTGACGTGAATTTTTAATATTAGTATCTTTTCATCGACTCTAAGAAAACCCTTTCGAAGAAGACCTCTCATAAATCCTCATAAATAAATTTAATTCAATCTCTTTAATAATTTTTCAGCTTCAAATTGAAAGAAAACAATTCTAGAAGCAATAAATTCTCCATAATGAAATTGACTATGTGTTAAAAGGTCTTTAAGACGATTATACCGCTACAACCCTTGAAAGGCAACGAACGTCCTGTCCTTGCTTTGGGATCTACCCCAGAAGGTAAGAAGCATTCCTCAGAATAAAATTGAGTTAATTTAGCGAAAAATTCCAAAATTCCTTAACAAAACGTTATTATATAGATCCCTTCAATGATGCTTATTGTTGCCTCACACCCACAGAAGCATAACATAATTTTTGCATAACAAATACATGCAAATTTTTTAAACCGGCATACAATTTTTTCTCTTCAGAGTTTCCGGGACTTGATTGTGCCAAGAAGAGACGACGACTGGTAGGGCTGTGGTTAGGGGGTGTGGGTACCCCCTTATAGTAGAAGTATTCTATTAATTCTATTCTATTTGACTCCAAGGTATTTCTTTTGCTCGCGACAAGTGTTGCCACTTAGTTTCACTTTTATGCACTTCTGCTTGTACCGGTGCTCGTACCCACCAGGTCGGTGCTCGTAACGATGTCGGTGCCCATACCCAAGCCGATATTTGTACCTGTGCGCACATAAGTTATGCTTGGCGTGTGCACGAACCGAATCGCCTTGTTGGGATTGTGTTGAAATGCGTGAGAATGAAGAGAATGATCTGACAATCTTTTAAACGTTTTTTTTCTCAAATGAATTCATCCACTGTCTTTGTCAAGCAAATTCTTTTACAGAAATACACAAACAATAAAAGAAAAATAAAAAAAAACAAAAAACACAAATAAAAGAAACCAACAAAAAGCAA
This sequence comes from Physocephala rufipes, assembly GCA_963966595.1. Classification (NCBI taxonomy): domain Eukaryota; kingdom Metazoa; phylum Arthropoda; class Insecta; order Diptera; family Conopidae; genus Physocephala; species Physocephala rufipes. Next base: position 35,256,998 of record OZ016502.1, on the reverse strand, counting down.
CGTCAATTATGTAAATAATACGAAACCCAAGGGTCAGAATCAGCAAAAAAAAATGATAGAAGAAAAGGATCAGGCGATAATTTTACGCTCTTCTGATCCCAAAATGAGATTCTGAGTAAACCGCTGAGAAAATTCAATGACGATAACGAAACATACGCATAATGAACTCAATTATCTTTTCATCTTCTTCTTTTCCTTCGCGATAATGCTAGAAGAAAATGAATCAATTCGGTTCAAGGCAATTATGGAAATCGCCCTCGAAGGAGTTCGGAAGGAGAGCGAGGTGAATAGAAGAACATCATTAATCTTAAGAATTATCGTTAATCTGAAGTTTGATCCTTAATTGCTTTATTGAGATCATTAGTTTTTATTAGTTTTGTAGAATTTTTAATATCGATTCAAGCTAAATCAGCTCGATTTATTCAGGGATTATCCAGAATTAATTTCGTGTTAATTTCCAAGCTTTGGCAAATTGCAAAATTAATCTAAAAAGTCAGTGATTTAATGCATAATAAAGTCATTTATGCATTTTTAAATGAAAACTAGCCGATGGCCCATACTTTACCAATTCGATTAAGCCGCAAAAAAGTCACCGCATTTGGAATCACGCAAAGTAATTAAATTTATGAGCATTGATTTCTATCTGTCTCTCTTATCTCCATGCACAATCTCCGACATCACCACGTCCTTTATTCAAAGTTAAAAATATCATTTCGTTTCCGCAAAGCGATAACATTTTCCCACATTCTAAAACGAGAATAAATCGAGGAAGAACAAGAAGAAGCAGAGATTGAAAAGGGGAAACCTCAGATTGTACTCTTCGGTCATTTAATGATAGGTCAGTATTATAGAAGTGACAGCAATAACGGAAACAATTGCAACAATTGCACTAGTCAGCTCTCATTCCTTCCACTTCCTTCCCTTTTTCTCTCTATCAGTCTTACACGCTGTCTATGTCTCTCTTTCCCTCTCTCTCTTTTGCTCCATTGACGCTAGAAAACTAGTTCACTGATACAAATCTTCATTTTCTACACGTTATATCCTTTCAAAAGTCCTTGTTGAATGTCCTGCCGAGACATGGCAGAACTAATGTTATTTTGTGTTTGTCGTTAACTCGCAGTTATGTCGTTGGTATATCGTTGATGTCTTGTAGGTACGTCGTAAACGTCATGGCATGAGTTTGTGTTCACACGAAAGCATAAAATGTCGATGTCCTTAGCAGCACGTTTAGGTACAACGACCACTATACTATAACGGTACAATGACACTTGGAATGTCCTAGAATAGGATAATTGTGTCAGTAGAAATGTACACGAAGAAGAATAAGAAGAAACATGGTTACAGAATAAAGCGGAAAAGCAACAGAATGAAAAAATTAGATTTTTCGTGGTTAGTAATTAAATCGTAATTATGAATTTATATGAACTAACTTTATTTATTTAATGAATAAAACAAGAAAAATATATATAATTACTTTATCAGTTGTTTTATTAATCTCGAAATCAAAACGAATAAAATAACATAAAATAAATATAATTGTCGTTACGAATTTACACAAATTCTTTCGAAACAACAATAATAATTACGACAAAGAATAATAATAATAGACAAGGAGAAAAGGAGACAGGGTGATATAAGAGATAAAAATGTCATACAGGCATAATAAATGAATTTCACTAGTTTGAACTTAACCCTTTGACACCAAATGAACAAAACATTCTAAATATGTGAAACAAAAATAAACGGACTACACAAAACGACTATACTAATGACATACCAATAAAGGTAACAAAACCTCTGCAGAAAGGAAGATAAAAAAATAATAAAAAATATACAACGTTCAATTAAACAATTTCTTAGCTTCTTCCAAATTTGAAAAAAAATGTTTAATACAAAAATTGTCTCAAGAAAATTTAAGCCCCGCCACAAAGTCATAGACACACATACGCCACTGCTTAAGACATAAAAATATTTAGAAAGCATATACTAGAAGACAATGTTAGTTTTTTTTTAATTATAAATTCTTTCTCAATACTAAACGATGCAAAAAATAAACACGATCGTTAAGCGGTCTCGCTTGTGTCAAAGATGACGTCTGGTTAGTTGGTTTGTTGGTTGATTGATTGGTCCTTAGCAAACAAAGAGAGTTGAAAACAAAAACAGGAAATTCATAATCGACGATTACGACGTCTTGCGTTGAATTTATAATCACGTAATCTTGCGTAAAAATCGTGATTCCTTCCTTCAACCCTTCTTCTTATTATAAGTTGATTTCATTTGATATCAAAAAATATTAATATATATTTTTTGTAATTTACAAAATTCTAAAAATTGTTGTTTATACAAATATCTCATATTTTCACAAACGAGATAATGCGATAAAAAAACAAGAAATAAACTTGTTTTCTCATTAATTTTATAAGATTTTCAATGCATTTTATAGGAAAGCAACGTTAAGAACGAAATTACAAATTATCCTTTAAGCAAGTAAAAGTCAAGGAATGCTGGAAAATCTTGTTTTTCGATCGTTACGTCAAACATTTTAAAAAGTCCTAAATGGATTTCATTTTAAAAAGTCCTAAATGCACACAAAAAGAATCGAAAATAAAGTTAAAAATGTAAAAGATATTAATCAACAATAGCAACAGCTTGCTGCAACTTCAAATTTCCAGCTTTTGTCGATTAAAATGCAAATCTCTTACGAATAAATCTTGGACGCCAAGGGATGCAAAGGGTTAAGATTATAAGAATGGCTCCTGTAAAAGATTTTTGTGTGAGAAAATTTGTGAAAAATTCTGGCTTTACATGCATTTTTAGGATGAGTAAATAGAATAAGTAAAAATTATGACGAAATTATAAAAAAGATATAAATATTTGATATTCCAAAAAAAATTACTTTCTCTCAAAGAAATATTCTTGTATATTTTGTAGATATTGTTTGTACTTATAGTCTTATATATAGACTTGAATATAGTCTTCATCTCCTTCAAAATTCTTCAAATTCTTGAAGTAAAATTAATTATTTATTAATCGCTTTAATTACATTAATTGCGCGCTCGAAAATCCGGAAATATTTAAGGGACTGGATACTAAAAAAACACAACTCGCAACATTCTCAAGAATGAAAAAATTCAAAGCCATAAATCGTATGAACTCCCATTACCCTCTCTCTGTCTTCCCGAGAGAAATATGACAACCGGAAATAACAGAAATAATGACATTCATTTCACTTTGTTCTCCGTTTAAATTTTTACTGTGATAACTAAAAAATTATAAAAAATCGAATTGAGAAATTTGTATTCATAACTTCCTTCACGAGCACTTCCTTTTTCATTTTCCAACCAAAGCATTTCATAAAAAACGCGTTAAAGGAACGCGAAATGAAGCAGACCACATTCAAAATCGAGTCATCGAATCGAATTGAATATTCTTCTGGTGAACACATGTGGCCAAAATTTTTGTTCTTCTTTCTCTGTATTATCTTTTGTTCTTCCTTCTTCTTTTTTCATTGTGTTTATATGCTTTTGATTCCCTTCAGAATTATTTGTCTTAGTAAAAAAAGAACTCTGTTTGGAATTCTTTTAAAGCTTTTGTTTAACAAAACTGCATTAGTGTTGTCTCCGCTTATGACTTTTTATCCGTCTCGCTTATTTTTAAGTAAAATTATTTATTTGATTTTCATTTCTTTATTAATCTGTGTGTTTTTTGACATATGGCTTATTTATTTCCCAGGCGATCGACTTCGGGAATATATTCCAAAATATATTTTCATTTTAGTTTTTTGTTCAAAGAAATTCCGAGATATTTAACTTTACAAATGAATCGTAAAATTTTTGTTTGTAATTTACAGATTCTTCAAGAAATTTAATATTCAATTTAATACAAAAAACACAAAGCTGATTTGAAATTCAATAAATTTGAGTTTATAAAAAACGGAGATTATTATTAGAAAAAATAGTTTAATATATTCTCCTTCTTTATCTCTTCAATATCTTCTCATTTTAATAAGTTGTCAGTGTTTTAAAAAAAGGGAAAAAACGTAGTCTTTTGCGGAGATGCGGAGTTGGTAACTCTAAACACTTTAAGAAGTTTGAGTGTAAAGACGTTCGGCAGCCTATCTAAAGCCTTACGATACAGTCTAAGCACGTGCTTTTAAAACGTTGAAAAAAAACCAAACTAAAGTCACTACTTGTTGCCACCGTCCTTCTGGCCATCGACCCCTTCTTATCCAATTCTTCCCCCTCTGCTCACTTTCTTTTACTATTCTTTTCTATCCTTGCGTTGTCGCTTCGCGTTTTCTATTCCAGCCAGCAAAATCGTCAGCTCTCTGGTAGACAGACAGGCAGTCTGTATAGTCGTTGTCATCAAAGGCTGTCATGAGTTTGCTGCATTTTTTACTAACAACACGTTCGTTTGATGCACACGCGTTGTCTGGGTTTGCAACATTTAGTCATAATTTGCCGCATTCAAGAAGTTTGATAGATATAAATAATGTCAAGAATATGATGAATAGGAGGGAAAGAGAAACGAGAAACGAGAAGAGGTAAGAAAATCGACCAATATCAAACGAATATAGCACGTGCCACTCAATCATTCACTTACTTCATTTCTTTACTAACTTCCTCTTTTAAAGCCTGAATTTACCTGAATATCGCAATTTGGCAAATGGTATTTAAACATAAAAATTTTAGAAATTTTATGTAGTGATGAAAAAATAAAGAACAAGAAGAAGAAGGTAATGTACTCATACATATTTCAAAGGAAGAAAGATATAATTAATGGAGAAAAGGCATTTTTGGTCAATTGAATTTCTGTTTGAAATCGGTTGAAAAAGACTGATAGCACGAGAACTCGTGATGACGTGGGCGTAAAATGTATCAGCTCGATGAAAAAGGCTAATCACGCAAATTATGCCACTAATAATTTCGAAGCCAAATGTGAAATATTCTTCGAAGGAAAAGTAATATAAACTGACACCTATTGTTGAAACACCATTTCTAGCTCTTAAATTAAAAATAATAAATTTGTGGGAGGTAGCAGAATTCTGTTTCTAATCAACCAAATTGATCCGGCCGTGTAGCCAGTCATGATTTAAATCAACCGATATCAAGTAACGGCTCACCGTTGCGATTCAAATCAATCGCGACCACGACCAATCTTCATAAATAAAAAGCTACCCACACACAAGCCATTCTCAATGCCGTTGAAGCCACTGCCAAGATTTTAAATGGAAACTGATTAAATCAAGAGTTAAAAGATTATCACAAAATTAGTTTTGTCTTTTGCGTTTCAGTTGAAAATTAGGTCTGTTTGAACCGCGACAAATTTCCACTTGAAGTTTGTTGAAAAAAAAAGATTTTAACTGACACTGACGGACTGGCAGCTGTCAATTTTCTATGCTCTATTATTGTCAAAACAATAACACAAAAATTTGAAATGAAAATTTAAATTAATTCCAATTTTAATAAAGCGCATGTTTTGCAACAACACGTAAGGGCCAAACGCCCTCTGCCAGTTGTATCTCAGTCTATCTCTCTTTCTCTCTGATTCCGTCGTTCTTTCTATCAAAACAATATCATTTAAATGAATGATTTTACCAAGTATGTCAAATGCATAAATTAAAATATAGGAAAACACAACAACAACAACAACAACACCAGTTATGTCACAAACAACAACAATTACTTCTGAACATCCTGAAGTGATGCGACCAGAGTAAACCCTAAGCATCTTCCTTCTTTCCTCAACTAATTCTCCCTTCACTAATTCTCCCTTTACTTTTCTGTTGTTTTGCGTTCATGGGTGTTTTTTTTTTTCTTTGTTATTGACCTCATTCGTGATTCGAGAAAAAGGAACTAAAACAAAATCAAATCGATTTTTTGGGCCACTTCAAACTTTGTCATTAAAATGGCCCCGAATCATGCCTAAAATTAAATATGCAAATTTCTGTTTTTACCCCGTTTACACTTGAGATATTTGTATGCGTACGATGAAGAGCGTCTCTTTAAAGATCATAAATTATTTTTGTATGATAATTATCGGTAACTGTTTCGCAGTCCGGGTTTGGCTTGGGTTCAGAAGGAAGAAGATGGTGGAAATAATTGCATATTGATTATGAAAATGCGAAATGCAAAAAAAATATATATAAGCGGAAACCCACCCCAAGCGTGTATTTATTTATACGTTGCGTTAATTTGAGAAGAAAAAAAAATTAATATTGAGAAGAAAATACAAATTAAAAAATTCATTCGAATTATTCGCATTCCTTTAAAGAAAACTCATAAAGAAATAAAAGCAATAAAAGCAAACTGAATTGTTTAATTTGTTTAAACAATATTTTTACTTTTGTTAATATTGTTAATATCAAGGGTTCAATTTATAAACATTAATAGTGCGGTGCCCATCACAATTCTGGGAATATAATGATCATTTCAAGATCTTGTTGGCAACCCAGAAATAATGACAATCTTAGTAGAAAAATCTGACGGATATAGCGTACATAATTTGAGGGTGTGTAGCCTCCTTAATAAGAAACATTTTCTCCAAATAGTAAAATAATTAAAAATATCTCTCGACCATTATCGAAATCATTGTTAAAAGATTAAGCAAAATAAAGAAATCAAGCCAAAAACAATATTGGTTTCTGGAAGGAAACCTGAATGAACTGAATGAATGAATTTGAAAAAATGAAATATCCCAAGGAAAAAACGTTATCTGAAGTGTCTACTTATGTGATTCCGGATTAAGTGCGCACACGACAAGAGCTAACACGTGCTCCGTGCGAGTCGTTATTAATATTATATTGTCCAGCAAGTCACCAAAACCACTTCTGATTTTTTCAATTCAATTTATTTAGAATTTCCATAAAGCAATTTCGAAAACAAAAAATATTAATATAAATCAAACAATACGAGGTTTTTTAGAAAAAAAATCAATAAATAGTTTCAAAAAAATATATACAATTGATTTGATTTTAAATTTCCTTTTTTTTTTTGGTAAAAAATCTTTGCCTAGATACTGACAAACGACCAATGACCGCCGACCGATATGGAAACGAAATTTGTCAATAAATCAACAAAGTTGTTAAGCAAAGAAATAAAAAGACAATAACAACATAAACGACAACAATGCAGTACCAACAACAAAAACAACAACAGCAACAGACAGCAATGAGAGAACAACAAAATTTCATCATTAAATTGATCTCAACCTCAACAAAGTAATCAAATCTCGAGTCAAACCCACTCGCCAGCGATCAACACCTCTTCGCAGACACGCCCGCAGCGATATTGCCACTGCTTATCAAATTTCACGAGCTAACCAATTGTTAACTCAATTCATTTATTTTGTTCTGAAGCAGCTGTAGGCCAAAATATCATAACACAAGAAAAGGCCGAGAGAAAAACCTCACAAAAAAAAAGAAAAGAAATTCAGAATCGTTTGTTGAATGCGCGAACAACCGCTTTTAAAATTCCTTAACGGTATCGTATTCCTTAAAAGAAAGAAATCCAAAAAGAAAGACAAAAAGAAATGGGCGGGGGCAAACACAATTGTTAAATAAATAAATGTGTATCCTTGGTATATCTTTTTATAGATTTTTAAGCGCAAAATTTATACACTACTCCATTGGGAATGCTTTCATAACAAGTTTTTATTAAAAAGCGGCGATATATTGTACAATTTGTTCAACCCGAATTTGCCGTGTGAAATCTTTTAATTGCTGTAGATGTCGTAGATAATTTTTGTACACGGTTTATACATTATTCTTGAGCGAATATAAAGAAAATATTGCACAATAAATTCGGTCAATCGTCTCTCTCAATCGTCTGTCCTCAATCGACTGCGAACTCGACTTGCAATTCAATAACTAATCAAAGCGCGATGATCTTACGCCCACACAAAATATTTATAAATTACATCCGATCATAAATTAATCAAGAATTAAATCATTTTTTAGTCTTATTTTTGTCGTTTGTTAGTATTGCTCACATTGTTGTTGTTGTTGTTGTTGTTCTCACAATTGACTACTGAGACAACAATTTATTGGACCATTGAACGAATGAGAAAATCAATAAATAAACGTCCAATAAAATAAACCAAAGTTTCAACGTCATGATCGCAACATGATCGTTAAATTTTGATGGAGTCTAAAGAGTTTCGTTAAACGAAATAAAACGGCAGTAATTCTGACCATGAAAACAATTTCATACAGTTCTAGTGATTTCATAAGAAAAGAAGTAAAAGAAAAATAAGTAGAAAGAAACGATTGATAATACAATGATCATCATCAGCAACAATCAGCAGCGATCTTTTAACCGCGTTCTAATTTAACGCATTGAAATCGCAATAACACAAAGAAAGAGCAATCGTATTATGAATTTGGTTTATGAGTTTCGTGATTTTTTGTTATTGTTGTTTTTGTCCTGTCGTTTATTATGTTATTGTCGTGGATATTCTTGCTGCCGATGTTGCCAATTGTTGACAATTGTTGTCAATTGTTTTGTCGTTAATCAATCATTAATGTCGATTGTGATCAAATGGTAAAGTCTATAAAGTAAGACTATGTCATGGTGTCTGTCTGTCTGTTCTGAGGTTTTCAATTTTTCAAAAATATATCTTTTACGACTACGCTAAAAAAAGAGCATGAGAAGTAACTTTTGTAAGACGTGCAATAAATAAGTACGAAGAAATCTAAACAGATGTTCAATGATCATTTTATAAGTATATATAACATAATTAAATAGAATAGTCAGTATACACGTATGATACAAATTTTCCTTTTACTTCAGAAGGTGACGATTGAAACTAAATGTCACAATTTTTAAAACATTGATTAACGATTTTTGTTCGCGAGATTTTGATTACTAGAAACCGAGCAAGCGATGTAGGATCCTTATCTTGCTTTAAAAAAGGCTCTAATAATGCTCCAACAACAATTTAGTCTTTTGAAAAAACATAAAGCTTCAATTTACGTTTTTAAGCAAAAGGAATTTTCATTAAAAATTAGAATTAAAGAATTAAAAATATTGATCGAAAGAAAGAATTTATAGTTACGTTTGATGACTTCTATTTTGATAAATTCTTTCAAGTTTATTTTCAATTTTCAAAAATTTAAAGTCATTTAAAATTATGAAATAAATAATATTTGAAAGCAATTTTTAAAGAGTACGTACAGTAACTTTCTCATGTATCTCTTCCGAGCAACCACCGTATAGGATTCTTTGTGTCCTGCGTTTAAGTATTTCATTCTGAAGATGTGACCTTTTTTTTCTTGGCGATCTTTTGGCCTGTAAACTATTTTGGGTTTTATTTCGTCTCACTTTTTTAAAAATTTCATAGAATGACTTTTTATTATCTTCCTAAGCAAGTTTTCCGAATGACTCAACTAATGAAAAGAGAAAGAAACGACATGGTAAATGTTTCCTCACAAATCAATTCAGGTATCGAAAATGTTTTAGGGCAAACAAACCCTTAATTGATGAATTTTAATCGCACTTTAAGGATGAAATCAAGATCAAAGGTCTTTAAACGAAAATTTTACAATTTTGTCAATTACTTTTGAATTTTTAGAAAATATGGAAAATTAGATAAAAGTTTACTTCCTTTTCTTCTTTGTTCAAATTTAGTTCACTTCACTTCTAAAACCTTTAAATGTTTAATGATTTTTCAACATATATTAAAAAAGTTTTTAAAATAATCTTCAAAACGATAAGTGGCATCATTACTCTTACGATAAACTCGCTTCTCATTCGCTTTTAATTCTATTATTCCAATAAACGATACGATTATTTGAAAATATTTACGAAAGAATTTTTACGCACGCGCAGCGAAGTCAACCAACACAACATACACGCAAGACGCAAAAACAACGACTGAACTTTATTAGTTGTTCGAAATTTGTTGGTGGCTGCCTCGACATTGACAAGAATGTTAAAAGAAAGAACAAGAGCAGGAAGAACGAACGAAGGGACGGGCAACAAAACGGTCAGCCGTTAAAGTTCGAAAAGGTTGCAAAACACTCACCCTAAATTTTTATGTGGCGTTGCATACGATCGGTGCAACACAGAACGTGTCACAACTTTGATTGAATTGAGGAAAATGTTGCCACAGAGTTCGAGAAATTGAGAGGTTTGGGGTTTTTTTTGAGATGAAATCATAAATATTCTACAATATTTTTCTAATTTCTTAGAAATTTTTTCAAACAGTTTTTAGTGGGTGATTGCTTTGGATTAAGTTTATTTTGAAGTTAAGTTTACAGCAAGTATTCTGAAAACCTTGTAGCGATTCTCTTACAGAATATTCCTGGATATTACATAATTTATAAGATTTTGAGTTACTCGCGGGTATTCAAATCTAGTAAAACCTTCCACCTAAATTTTAAACATTTTTTAAATTTATTAAATTTTATTTATCTTTTTTTTGGCAAGGTGTTTTTATTTTTTTAATTTTTTAAACTATAAAGAAAATCACAACCAAGTTTTACAATTTGATTCATCGAAAAATTGTAAGGATCGAACAAATAAAACTGGTTTTTATAAGAAGTAAACGTGAAACGGAAGGGATCATAAGAAGGAAAAATAGATTGATTTTAAAATATTTCAATTTATAAGGGAAAATATAATCGCATCTAAATTTAAACTCTATTGCGTTTATAAGTTCAAATAATTTCTTTATTCAGCCAGCATCGATCATCGTTATTTAACAGAATCCCACTAATACTGGACACAGTTCATTTGTTGTGGCAACACTCTTACGATGTTGCACTCAAACCAATTCGTAACATTAAGCTCGGCTTATGTTGTCTTCAAACATTGCCTTAATAGGATCGAACGAATCTTAGATCGATATCAAACCTGCCGTACGCGTTGTATACACTGAAAATATGTATGACTGGTTCCCCGAACAAAAACAATTAATGAACATTGAAAAAACATCATTAACTGTTACTTCAATTCCATCAATAATGATAACAATGATGACTATTTCAGAAAATTCTAATAATAAATTTATGTGATTTCGAAGTTTCCGATTGAGACATTTTCTTGGTCAGACCTTTCTTCTGTTTTTTCTTTCTATAATTCTTGGCCTAGTTTTTTGTAAATATATTAACGCATTAGTAATTAATGGAGATGTTTCTGAAACGATACTAACTATTTATTTAAATTAGTTCCATTGTAGTCCAAAGACAAAATATGGAATGACATTCGTTTTGTTTATTTACATTTTTTAAGAGAAGAAGAAGCATCTGTTATTTCGTCTTCCACGAAGTTTGTTGGCCGAGTTTTTCAGATTCTATATTTCTTTGATTATTTCAAAATCATATTAAGATAATACGGTTTCTTTTCAAACGTTATAAAAACTATTTCGAATATTTTATTTGGAATTTAATATTTTTGAGTTCTGCTTCGAAGTCTTCGATTTTTCTCTTCGTTTCTTCTTCCATAATTTTTCCTCTTCTTACTTCCTTTCAGCATCTTTTCTATTGATGCCGACTTCTTCGAAAATAAATGTTAATTTTTATCATAACATTTCTCAGGTAAAACTCAAGCCAAATTTGGCTTTACAATTTTTTTTTTGTGTGTCGCTTGCGGTTACCGTTTCGTTAATCTTCATTAGTTCTTCAAGTGACTATCACGCGACTCAATTAGCAATCTTTTTCGGTATTTATAGATAAGAAGAGAAAAGACTAAGCTCTCTTCTTGAAAGGGAAATGTTTTTTGCTGTTCTTTTTCCGTCTCGATTTGTACCACAATTTATGAGGTGTAAAAAGTAAATAAATTTATGACCTTTCCATGCTTTAATGGCAAGTCTTTTGTCTTTTGAAATGAACAAACTTAATTACAGATTGCTGTTGTTTTTGAGTTGTTGTTGTTATTGTTCACGGTGGTGTTGTTGTTGTTCATTTAAGATTTTATTGAATGTCTCGTAAGTGAGCAGTTCGCGTTGCAGAGACGTTTCTTGTGCGGACGACCCCTTTTAGGAATCCTTTTACAACCGTTATAAAATTAAATGCTTTAGAACAAACTGGTATAATGGTTTCCACGATGGTTATTACAATTCATTTGATGCGAAAATATATTCTCCTTTATTGGAAGACAGGGAGGTCCAATATCAATCCCTTTACATCACTTTAAAGAAGATTTGACTAAGAAAATCACATAAATTTCTACTCATATGTGACTCTACTACCACAATGTCAATCACAGGGAGACCTACAGTGATTGAAATAACTGTGACACTCAAGTTCGTGCAATGAGTCGATCTGGTGAGGCTCTAAGTCAAGACTTTTGGGTAAAAAGTCACCCTAGTTCGTTTGGGGTTTTTCAAATTTTTGACTGAACTTCATACAATTACGTTTACTACAGTAATATCACTGAAGTGTGGTTTCATTGACACAGAAACATTTTATAGTGAGTATTTCAAGTGGTATTTATCCAATATAACTTAGGCCTCTCTGTTGCAATCGATAATTGTGAAAAAATTGTGAAAAAAGATGCAAACAAATCAGAAATTTTGCAAATGATTTTTAGTAAAGTCAATATTTAGCACATCTGTGAATTCGGTAGAGCAATGATAAAATGACCACAACATCGGCGTTGCCGGACTATAAAATAAATTATATGAAACGTTATTCTACTTTAAAAATATATAAAACATATCGAAGTACTTTCCGTTTCTATTTTAAGTAAATTTATTTAAATCAATTCATAGCAGTTTAAATTCAAATACAAAAGACATATATTGTAAAGTTTTTAAAGTTAAAAAGAGTTTGTTATCGCTTTGTTTTCCAACTCTAATCCCACTTAGGCGTTTCACTTATCAACAAAAAGCTTTACATCCTTTCGAATGTTTGAAATCATTCTAAATTACCCGGTATTTAAAATTAATTTAATACTTGTTCTCTTGTTAAAAACTCGAGAGCTTCTATTCGACTTTTACAACTTCAACAATTCCAATCTTTTCCACAACCACCACCACCCACAACCTCATTCGTTTTAACACAGCATTTCCTCTAAAGAGTCACAAGCGATTTCCGCACCGTTATTGTTGTAGTATTTGTTAGGAAAGTGCGTTAACCCGCTATTGCCTATTCATTTGCTTGGCAATCTACACCCTCTAACGTGTAGACCCCATTGGGCAGATTGGGAGGAGGCTTGAAAAGAATAGAGCGAAGCAGACAGACAATGAGGCGTTACAGCACCGTACCTTTATATTATATTCTCTGTCTGCCCGTTGGTTTATTCCATCTGTCTATGTGCCTGTCTGCCAATCTTCCTGTCTTCTCATCTATTTCCTCATCTATTTTCCGCTATCCGTTCTATCCGTTCGCTATGCCTCTACCATCCATCTTCTATTTGCTAATGAAATGCCTCTAAACACCTTTCATCCATCAGCCCAGTAGTCTATTGGAGATAAAGTCAAGGGTATCTATTTTTCCCTACGCTTTGATTATCATTCTACACGAACAACCATCGTCACCGCAAACGGCACTAAGGCCGCAAAATTGTACAAATTAACAGCTCCACGGTTATAAGTGACGAACAACAGAAAACCATCGTGTTGATCGACATCATTCTCATCATCATAATCATCGTCTTCATCATCATCATCATCACCACTATTGAACCGACAACATATTTTCGAGTATGAAAAGAAGACCACGAATTTAACGGTTCCGCAAAGAAGCCTAAAGTTATTACAGAATTCACACTTTTGTGTTAGTAAATACGTACTCAATAAAATAACAGAAATGCTAGAGGGAAGGATCTGGGATAAATGCGATTATAGGAATATTTTATACAATTGTAAAATAAAAAGAATAAATATGACAAAACACCGTATAATCCGAGAAAGTGAAATTGTTTATAAATTGATAATAAAAAGAATTATAAATATCATCCAAAGTGTATCCATAATCGTATAAAAAGTAATATTTGAGAACAATATTCTTGTGTGCAAGCGAATCTAATCTTGGCACAAACTTTACAGGATTTTTATGCAATATTCTGGAATATTTCGAAAATTAAATTAAAGTAAACTTTATACAAAGTTATCCGAATAAATTTGCTTTAAATCTTTTTTATAATTATTTATAATAAAAATTAGCGGACTTTCCACTACAAACAGAAGTGTTCTCCTTTTCAATTTGAATTGAATATTATTCTATTACACTATTGAATATTTTCGATTATCAGGCGATATCGGAACGTCTATATATCTTATCATTTTCAGGGAAATGGAGTCCACGAATGAATTAAAAATTGACTGAATCGTTTATTCTAACAATTGCGATCATAATAATAATCTCCCTTTTAGCGAAAACGATAACTTCTGCTTACAATAAATTAAGTTTATGCAATTTATGATCCCCTCCGATCTCGGTGGATTGCGGATAATTTTGCATAAATGTTTTAACTTTAATTCCTACAAGGCATTCAAATTAATTCAATAGTGAAATGATTTTGATAATATAAGCAAAAGTAAACTATTGGGCACGTCATCAGATTACTGAAATGCCTTTTATAAAAAAGTTCAAATGTGGTTCACGCTTTTGAGACTAAAGAAATTTAAATAATGAGAAAACACCTTAGAAGTTGTTAATTAAGTTGTAAACGTATCCCGGTATTTGTTTAAGAAGAAACCGCATTTCCTTTTATTTCTTGATCAATCCTGATAATTTAAGTCTTAATAATAGTTTATAAAAAAACGAGCCTGGCCTATACCTAAACACTTTTATATATACATATATATTAGCCGGATACAGGGTGCGATAATATAAAACCTAACAGAACTCTTCTGTGGCAACGCTTGTAATTCTGGGAAAAAATGGGAGCCTTCAAAATAGGGTACCGTTTTTGACACCACAGCATCACACCATGCAATCAACCCTTTTCAGTTCAGCATTTTTTATTTCTTTCAAGGATTCAAGTATCTGTTTTTTATAACTCTGATATTCAGTCCCTCAAGTTCATTGAAAGATTCCAGACTAGAAAATAATAAAGAAGAAATGAAACTTCAAGGATTAAAAAATGACGATGTGACTACAACAACAACAACAACAACAACAGTAACAGAGGCAACAACAACAACAACCATAGCAGTAATCAAAGAAACTGCTAAAGAAGACAATGACAGTCAAACATATGTTTAGTTAATTGAGGTTGGAGGGAGAGGTGAAGCCCTTCGTAGGAGAGAACGAAACACAAAAAGATGAAAGGAGGCGAAAAGGATATAGAGAAAAAGGTAAGGAAAAGGACTAAATATAAGGACTGTGAAAAAATAATGATATCATTTTAATGAATGCGTTAAAATGTTATGCAAACAGTTTGGTTTAACCTAAACCGACAAAAGCAGCAATAGCAACACCAAAAGCAACAACAACAACAACCATAGCAGTAATCGAAGAAACTGCTAAAGAAGACAATGACAGTCAAACATATGTTTAGTTAATTGAGGTTGGAGGGAGAGGTGAAGCCCTTCGTAGGAGAGAACGAAACACAAAAAGATGAAAGGAGGCGAAAAGGATATAGAGGAAAAGGTAAGGAAAAGGACTAAATATAAGGACTGTGAAAAAATAAGGATATCATTTTAATGAATGCGTTAAAATGTTATGCAAACAGTTTGGTTTAACCTAAACCGACAAAAGCAGCAATAGCAACACCAAAAGCAACAACAACACGAAAATTAAGCGGGAACAACAACAACGCATTGCCGGTATCAAGTTACAGAAATCGCACTTAACGCGCATTGAAGAAGCACTGAGAAGGAAAAATTACAAAAGGAAGAAAAAGAGGGCGGGAGAGGGAAGAGAGTGGTAAGAGTAACATATAGAAACATCAGAAGCGTTGAAACTGCAGGTTGACAACAATGAGATATGCTTTGGATTGAGGCTCTAGGAAGCCATAGGAAAGAGAAGAGTCAATGGAAGAATAAGAAGAAGAAAAAAAGAAGGCGAAGACTGGGAAAGGGTCAGAAAGTACTCTTTTGATGATCCCCTCTTTATTTTATACCGACGCTCGTGTACGTGCTCGTAACGAGAATAATGAAGTTCTTGGAACGAGCAGACCTACGAACTTGACGTGTGGACTTATATCCAGTGCATACTTTTAGGATCCTACTCCCGCTCTCTCTCCCTTCTCAATGTGAATCACGAGGGAACTTAGGCAGCCAAGCACATGCAGACAATAGTCTCTATAGAATTCATGTATCTCTCTTTCTCTCTTGATTTGCCTTTGGGATTATTCTCAAATGAATTTTAAAGCTTTAAACAAGTAAAAAATCAATATATTACATGAAGTAGGCAAATCAGCCAATTGACTTACAAAGAGAGAGACAGAGAAGGTGAATGAAAGGCCTCCAATGGAAGTTGACTCCGTTGCGACGCAAGAGGCAGTAAATGCTATTGCAGCAGAAACTTCAAGTTCATTATTTTAAACTCTTTCACTCCCTTACTCTTTGGCCCCCCTTCCCCCTCCTCTACAAACTCTTTGTGTGGAGTACAAAAATAAATCAATAAAATTACGTTGTCTGGTAATTTCTTATGAAAGCTACAATTTCGAGGGCTTAGGGGATGCCTCTCAAATTGTTCAAATCCGTTTTATTTACAAAAACAATTTAGTATAAATTTTGCGACGAGATAGAATGGACGAGATTATAAAAAACGTGTGAAATATGCTTAAGGCAAAATGATTTGTCATCAAAAATCTCTGAAATCTGAACGTTTTGTATAATCACGAATCATCCATCATAGAACTGCATACGTGTATCTACGGATCATTCTCGTCACTCTTACTCCCTGTTTTTAAATTATTCCTCCCTCATCCCATTGAACCCCATTTCATCAACCTTCATCGGGGGTTAGCACATACTCCTCTTTATTTTCCTTCCTTTCTCTCTTCATCAACTGTTTCCGAAATGTCTGCGGCATTGATTATACAATATTTAAATTGTTTTTGTTATTTTTGTATCAGTCTGACAACTGAAATGTTTGGTTGAGTCCAGTTTCGAGTCGAGTCGAGTCAAATTTGGTCTGGCCGGCAGCGTTTTCGTAACGAAAAAAGAAAATAGATGAGAGAGAGAGAGAGAGAGAAAAGAACAGAATGAACGACAAACTCCGCTTTAGTGTCGCAGTCATCGTTCCGCATCGTTTAAGGATTATTTTCCAATCGAATGTTATGCAAATTTCAATTTCAATTTTCATTTAATGGAAATTTCAATTTTTTAAAACCCTTTCTCTTTCGAAGCTTTAGATCGTTTTCGGCGAAGTTAGTTCCTTCTCGAAATAGTTTGTAACTATGTAAGCAATTCTGAATGGCTAAAGGTTTCTGTAGATTCATATCGCTTCAAATATGACTAAATGTCTCTCTAAATAGCTTTAATGTCATCTAAGTCAGCCATATAAATTCGTTTCCACGAAGTCCAAAATGGCTATTAAGGAGTTTGTATCGGCTTGAACGCATCCGACGTGATAATACGTTACTAAACTAAAAATTAATATACGTCAGTGTACTCCAACACAAATTGTTCGAGATTACACTTCTTCGTACTATATGCGTCAATTAATAAAATTTCGCATACCTCCGAATCATTCCCACCTCTACCATCCTCAAGAATATTGACAGAAATAGAGACAGTTGTATCCTTCAATATAGCAATAATTTTAAAACTGAATTTTCATTAAAACGACACATTAAATACATTTCACAAATAAACTCGCGATATTCTTGTCGTTGCAAATATATTTCATCATATCAATACTTAAATAAATATAAAATGCAATTTCCTCAGAGACGTTAATTTTATTGCGTTATTTAACGAGCCGCAACATCAGTCGTCAATTATTGAAAAATGGAAAAGAAAGAAACGTGAAGAGCCCTAGGAGATAACGAAAGTTTAATAAAATACAAAATAAAATTCATTGACGGCACAAATGACCAAAAAAATGGAAATTTATTCATGGGGCGTCTTTTATTTATTAAAATATAAAAAAAGTTGTTTAATAATTCTCTTAGGAATTATTTATATTTCAGAATTAGTCAATTTTGCTTGAAAAAATTGTAATGAAATCTTTGATTTTCAATCAATTTTAATACTTGCAAATATGAATTATTTTAGACTAATAATTTTTTTGAATTTTACTTTCTTCTGAACGGCGTCTACAATTTATTTCAAACTGATCGACGCCAGTTCGGCCCAGCTCGGCGCGGTTGGTTTCTTGGTTGATCGTAATTAAATCGATAACCTTAAATAACCTTAAATAATCGATAACCTGTCTTGACTATTTTTTGGCTTGTCGTGTCATTAAAGTGTTATGAAGCCTTAAATGTAAAATGAAAAGCATTAAATAAATATTGCAAAATAAATTCGACATAAAAATCTTCTCCTTATCGTAAATTTCATTTTAATCCGTTACAAGTTTCGATAAAACGATCGCAGTAATTCCATTATATTTCAAGGCCAAATGAATAAGAAGAACAAGAAGGTGGAAGAAAAGAAACAGGACCACCATCAATGAAGGGAATTAAATTTGTTAATAGCTATTAATGATAGAATAAAATTATACTCTAGATAACGCCATGCACGATATTAAAATTCCTTGACATTAAAAAATTTAGGGTGTATGTGAGATGCAGTGAAAACGACGTCGTAGTAAGTTTCTATGGAGGAGTTCTCTATGGAGGACTAGTTGCATACTAGTTGCGATTCTATAGCTAAAACTTCCCATAAAATCAACTATCGAAGTATTTTACTATCAAATTTTCTCTTATTTTTCCTCTCATAAATTTTTATGAATCATAATTTCTTAACGTTTTTATTTTTCATTTAACACTAAGATAATCACTCTTCATTTATCGACCCCATTTGATAACATATTTAATATTAATACTTTAATGAATATAAACGTATATATAATTTTATTTATTTCTCTTCATTTGTCATAACATTTATTTCTGCTCCAATTTTTATTTGTTTATAAAAATTTTCCAATTTATTAAAGGCAAATAAATCCTGTATTTCCGACAATCATTCAATATTATTTAATGATAGTAGTTTTTAAAAGCCGCCGCCGGATGAAAAACCCACAAAACCAAAAAAAGAGAGAAGGAAAAGCATATTCTTGGCAAAGCTACAATTTTTTTGTTTTTTCTTTTTTTTTTGCAACTGAATTAATTATGAATTTATTTAAAATTGTGCCACTTCCTGTTTTTATGCATTATATTTCTCCTGCATTTCATTCTTCAATGTATTTTTAATTTTGTAGGATTTTTCATGCAAAATTTATTCATTTTTTTCATAAACTTTATTCTGCTTTTTATTTCGATTGAGGTTGTTGATGAAAAAGAATTAATTTCGATTGAATTTATTTTTATTTTAAATATAAGGAAAAACCACAAGGCAGTGGGGATATATGCGTTGCCAGCCAAAGACACCAATACGGACGTATTAAATGAAAATATCCCAGTGGAAATTTAAGCAATTCTCGCCGAGTAATGCGATTCCTAATGGGATTGGATGCCCCAGTACCCTCTCTCTTTCTTCTTACCTCATCTCTTTTGTCAACGTCAGCATTCTCAAAAAGTCATTTACTAAGCTTATTTTGTTGTGGTCATATTTTTTTGCGTTTATTTTTTAAGAATTTCTATCTGTTTTCAGTTTACTGTTTGTTGGTGCGAAATATTATTCAAGTGTTTGCAACACTATCATCGTCATCCCCATCGCAGTCATATTGTCTATATTTCCTATCACTATTTGCTTCATGTCGTTGCCTTTTTTTTTTCTTTGTTCGTCATAACATTGTAGTTCATGCATATTGCTAGCAGTTCAACATCAGGAATAACCTCAACAAGAGCAGCAACACAAAAACCTCAACAGCAACAACGGCATCAAATGACAACAACTACAAACAACTTGTAATTCAACCGGAGGCAATTTAAGCTACTCTCGAAAATTTTTGTGAAATATTTTTCCCCAACAAAATATTCTTAACACAGTTTTTCACTTTACACTTCACAGCCCAACGCCCTAATTTCGTTTTTATTATTTTATTCAGTTCGTTTCTTAATATTCGTGTATTTTTTTTTTTTTTTTTTTTGGTTTTGTGAAAAAAAGATAGTGTGATGACAGGATGAGCGGTGGGCGGGGAGGGGTGAAGTACGAAGGAAGGATTGAATACAACGATTGAAAGCAAGCAACTAGAGTGAAATTGTAGGAAATTGTTTTGCTGGCAAAAAAAGAAAGCCATGACGCAGCAAGAGGTGGAGTGAGGTTGGGGGAGGGGCGATAGTGCACTTGTTAGAATCTTCGATTTAATAATAATTTGTTTTCCTTTTTGTTTTCATAATGGCCGAAGAAAATTTGAGTGTATCTATTTGTTGTTTTTCGTTTTAAGTAATAAATTGATTCTGTCTTCTTCTTCTAATTCTTCTTCACCCACACTAAAATGCATTTTTAGTTTTCTATTTTGGATTGAATGAAGTAAAAGTCCGAACTCTTTGAAAGTGGCCACACTTAAAATAGTGTGCCCCCTCCCCCAAAAATATCACCCCAAAGAAAATTGAAAACCAATAAAACGTTTTTACGAAAAAACTTCAAAATGGAAAAATAACCGACTTCAAAATTGAGAAGAAGGACAATTAATGTAATTGCATGAACTGAAATATTCACAGATACTCTTTTGGGTTTTTACGACCCAATAAAAATATTCTTATATTTATCTAGAAAATTTATAAAATTTCCTAGAATTTCTTTTTACTTTGAAAACAAAAAGCTATCTCAGCGAATTGAACAAAAATCAGTTGCAGGCGTCAGTAAAGTATTTATTGTTTTTTTTTCTTAAATTTTAGAATTAAGCGGAGAAAGAATGGCGCAATTGCAAGGGAGAGGAGATGGAGGAAGGACCTTCCTTTTACAATGAAGCCAATATGATTTTGTTCGCTTCTTTCACTGCATTCGCTTCCTTTTGTTCGTGTGAAAAGAACACGTTTCAATGATTTTGCGGTGAAATAATAAAATAAATTATATTGAGGTTAAGTAAGATTATAATGATGCAACGGAATCGTAAACCAAATGGAAGTTTCCCAAACTTATTATTTTTCCAATAAATTTTTCTATTTTTTCAAATATTTTTTTTCAACAACTATCACTATTTATTGACTCTTTGCAGTAATCCTTGAGAAAATGAAGGGTGGGTTGGCTCCTGGAGGGATTTTTTAAGAAGATGAAGGATGGGTTGGCTCCTGGAGGGATTTTTTTCTGGATCGTTATATGGTATTTATTTTCTGAACCATGAGCGAATAGATCCCCTTTATTCCCATTAAGACGGCAAAATGAGATCCGATTGAATGCGATGTCAAGCCATAACGACCCTAACGCGCGAGAAATCCCACTAGTGAATTGGAGTCACAGTTTTTTATCACCGTTCAATAAACCCTTTCATGATATTTTGAGCCAAAACGCAAGTTTTAGTAACCTCACGACCCGATAAATCTCTATTTTTTCAATCACACCTATTTATTAGTTGGCTAAAAGAAAAAATACCTTAAATTTAAATAAAATTCTTCCAAATTTCTATCGTCTAAAATTAAGAAAATTATTCGACTTTGGCCCAATAAACTATAAAACATGTTTATTTTTAGAAATGCTTATTTTTAATTTTTATAAAAAATTTCACCTTTAAATTTTTATTTAAACCTTTACCAATAGTTTGCAACTCGATTAATGAGAGGAAAATATTTTTAAGACTCAAAATAGTTTCACCAGTATCAAATTTCATCGACAACAACATTGACAACAACAACAACAACACACAATAATAATAAAATGTTAACGTAGAAAATGGAAAAATAATATGAAAAATTTTCAACACGTGCCAAAAAGCAATTAAAAACGTAAACGGAATACAAAGCCAAATAAAGAAAATCGAGGATAAAAGCGTTTATCAAAAATAAATAAATATCTGCTGTCGATGTCGTTGTTGTTGTTGCTGACGATGATGTTGGTGGTGGTAGTGGTTTTTGTGGCGTAATTTATTTCGGTTTCGATGACTTTTGAGTAATGTAATACGTTTGTTTAACTGCAGCGCATGCAACAGTAGCAATGCAGTAGTAGCAGCATCAACAACATAAAACTCAAACAAAATAAATACCGAAAATTGTGATTGAACGTTTTCAGCGTAACTAAAACCGATATCGAGCACCAACCACCAACATTACCAACAGCACTCTTATTACCATCATCACCAACGCCAGAACCAAAACTTAATCAATTACAAACAATGAAAACACAAGAGACACGACAATAACCATAACAGCGGCAACAACAACAACAACAGCTGCAACGGTAGCGGCAGCACCATCGAAGAACACCGAGAGAGAGAACAAGAGCAGAACGTGCCTTCGGGGTTTTATTAAGTAAATATTCATTCATAATTATTGCAACTAACTGTTATTTATTTTTTTTGTGGTTTTTGGCCTTCTGATTATTTCTTTTGTTGAATTTGGTTCATTTCATTTGGATTATAGTTTCGTTTTTGGGCTTTTACAAAAGTGCAAATGACCGAAAGTAATTATAATTAGCCATTATGATTATTATTGTGAAAATTGGGTAATTATTGAAATTTAAAAATATTTAAACGAGTGATAATTACACGCTTTCATCTCCCTGGTGGACCAAGAAATTTTTTGCGCGCTTGCGATGTCAGTGGTTTGTGTAAATAATGTAATTTTCCAGCTGGTGGAATCTTAATGATTTCCTTTTTTACCGGCATTTGTTAAATCTCTCTATCTCTCCCCACCACGTCATCTCTATCTCTCCCTTTACCAACCTACTAGTAAATTATTTTCAAGTATATAAATTCCGAAATATTTACAGTAAAAACCTTTTCCGACCTCATGATATCATTTTTAATAAATCAAAGTAAAATATATTTCACAATTAAGAAATAATAATTTCAGCATTCTGGGAGAAAGAACCGCGGCCAATAAAACGAGAGTGTAACCTATACGTCAAAATAAGTGTTTGAGTCATTTGGTCATCAAATTTTGAGCAAAATTTCATCAATGTCATTTGCTCATCAAAGGTAGATTTCCCAAACGAAACTTCAAACCTGAGTCGGACTGCAAATATCGACCATAGAATATAGTACATTATGTATCTCGCTTTCATTTTTCTTTTCCTAATGCGACCAATTCATTCTACCAAAACAGCACTAAGAAATTATTGTCAATCGAATACGTCTGCACATCACTGATTATCAGGTTCGACCCATCTGCATTACCTTCTGAATGTAATCGAATTTGTGTCGTATCCTTAAACTACCAAAATCTCATGAATAAAGTCTTTCTCAAAGTGATATTTTTGAAAGGTTTAAACAACGCTGGAATGTCATAAATTTAAAGAAAAAATGTAATCAAAAATTTAACAATACTATCAAGGCGATCATTAAATCAACCATTAAATCAATTAAGGCTGTTTTATATCTGATCATTTAAATTTTCTCCAATACTTCTCAACGAATACTGACCTAATAAACTCCATTCATAACAGGAGTCGGATTTAAGCTCATACAAACTCACGATTATATTTACCATCTCATCAATAATCAGTTATCAATAATTTTCTAATAAAAAGGAGTTCATCACTAAGTCATTTTCTCTCTGCGAAAAATATCACTCGCATGCGAACAATTTATGGATGATTTAAAGTCGAGGGATTGGATTCTCTTTTATAAGGAATAGCTTCATAGATTGATAAACAAAAACTTCGTTGTCATCGTTACTTTTGTTGTTGTTGAAAATGCTGTTGTTGCCGTCGTTCTCTACAAAACACTAGAGATGTTGTAAGTTCATTTTTTCATTACCCCAGACGTTACAAATTACAATAAAGAAGAGACAAATAGAAACAAGAAATGAATAAGAAGGAGGAGTAGAACAAAAATAAGAGCATAAAATAATTAGTTATAAATCAGAACTCATTTTTCATAAATTGATATGAATCAGTAGAATTTCAATGATACGGTGCCATTAAGGAAAAGAACAAGAATTATGCCCGAGGGAATGCGACTAAAACGAGAAATCTGAAACGAGAAATCTTCTAGAACGTAAAAGAAATAAAGAAGCAAACTGACGAGCAGACAACAAGACAGACTGAGCTAAGAAAGCTTTACAAATCGGGGGTGTTCCTGTGATGATTATATCGATGTAAATGACGAAGAGCCAAAGCAACACCATTAAACAACAGCAATAGTTACTGCACTCCCTGCCTTCAGGTCAAATTATGGCTTTAGAACGTCTTCTAAAGGTTCTCATTTTATGGTTTGTTCGCCTGTTTTTTATAAATGAAATATAAAAAGTGTGGAAAGATGATGAAGAGACAACATGAATATATTTGTGTTGTAAATTTCAAATTTCTTAGTTTTGTTTTTTTTTCTTGGTTTTCGCCTCGATTTCTTTGAAAACCTTTCGAAATTTTGTAATAAATAAATGGTGGAGAAAAGAGGGAGAAAAACGAGGTTGGATATTATTATGTCGTTTCTCATGTCGTTTATTGAAAATCATATGTCCCAGAATATTTTATTTTTTCTTTTTTCTTTCCAAAACTAAGACACTTGCAAAGACAAACGTAAGAGCATTAAAAGCATAATATTTCATTTATAAAACATGAAGCAAGTAGTAGGCAGAAATCAATAGTCCATTAACCGACTAAAACGACAATAAGCAATCGCGACAACAAAATGTTCATTCTCAATCACGAGAAAAGCAAACGAAACTTGGTTGAAAAGCGCACTTAATGGATAAAACCTAATAAATAATTTAATTGATATCACTTACTCATAATCGATACTATAATGACAAAAGTCAGCTCAAAAAGTTTTTGTATATATAAGAAAGATAATAAAATATTTTCCAGTAATTATTTAAAACACTAGCAGTATCAAAAATTAATAATTACTTTTATAACAATCCAATAAGAATGTTAAAGTAACTGGCCAAAAAATTACCAAGAGATTGAATAGTAGTACGAAAGAATCTGCTAAAACACCAAAGCGTCTAATTAAATGCCAAAGAATTGGGAGGAAATCAATTATGATCGGTTAAAGCAACAATATAATTGAGACGTCAAAGTGGTTGAATAAAACAACAAAGCGTCTGGTTGAAACGATGACAAAGTGACCGTTTAAACGTTAAACGAATAAGTAATCGACTTTAACGAAAAAGTAGCAGAATGAAGCGACAAAGTAACGGGCTAAAGCAAAGCAGAAGGTACAATCTAACAAGTAGTAAAATACACGACAAAAACATTAAGAATACCAAGTAGTTATTACCAAAATCGTAGTAACTAATAAAGTGAAAGTGAATGGAGAAGGTGATATTTTTCGTGATAAAGCAAACGATCGAACTAGGAGTAACCACACAAATACACCGAGTGTAATCGATATTCTTTAATCCAACAATTAC
The DNA here is from genome assembly GCA_963966595.1 of Physocephala rufipes. Lineage (NCBI taxonomy): Eukaryota > Metazoa > Arthropoda > Insecta > Diptera > Conopidae > Physocephala > Physocephala rufipes. Next base: position 35,231,544 of record OZ016502.1, on the reverse strand, counting down.
AAAGGAATACCATACATGATTATAAGAAAGCATAAACCCAAGCAAATCGATTAGTAAGATTAGTCAGTATCGATTAGTAGTATAATCGATTAGTAAATCAAATCAATAGTGAATTTAAAACGATCGTAACGAATTTACTAAGCATTGACTAAAATATGAGAATTTAAAAATAACCGAGTTAAATTAAAGGAATTTTTCAAATGCATTGAGTAATTGAATACAATTGTAAATAGTCGTCTGACATTGCATGCCCTTTCCAAGTCGTTAAACTAAAGGAATCCTCTTAGCTTCCATATAAACTTTTATGAACTTGACGATATAAAATTTTGGGTGAAGCTGAAGCCATCTAAAAGCGTTTCTCATGTCAATGCCAAAAAAACCACAATTAATAAATTTGGATATTCAAGATTGATTGAAGTATGCAATAATAAAGTCAATGGCGGGGAAGAAAATCAATCGGAAAAACCAAAACCATAAAAACGAAACAATAATGTAACTTCTCCAAATTAAGATTTCCTTCACCAAAATATTGACGACACGAGCTACCGAAAATGTTCTACAAAAATGTACTGCACCAACCGGACCGGACCGTTACCATAATGGGTGGCAAACATATTAGACAAAATAATCACGTCCGCACATCGTTCGTTCAACGTCCTTCCTCTCTGCATGACCACAAAACATGTGCAACCAACCACAAAGTTGGCAAAATAAACGCCATTTTGTATTTCATTATGGCTTTTTTTCCTTTACATTTTGTGCAATTATAAAACTTGCAAAATGTTATAATAATAATAATGAGCTGCTGTTGCTTGTGTTACTAGACGTTTATTGTTGCTGACGGACGAGGCGCTGCAATTGTTTTCGGCACGTTTCATAATCAGACAATGACTAAATATTATTATATATTCTATAATAATTATATATAGTGCACACTCCGACCGACCGTAATTGGACACTAAATGAACTGCAGATGAATTTTAAATGAGATGAAAATAAATTTGGGTAAGAGAAAATATAATTTATGTCGCTTGTTTTATCATTTGAGTCGTTTACTCTTGGAATCTAATCGAGAGTTTAGCCAATTGCTTTAGCCAATTTTCTGGCAGCTTTGTGGATTTCTTTATTATTTTAATCCATTGCTCTGTTGGTTTATTTCATTACTTTATGGGTCAAGTAAATGATTTCTTAATCCATATCGTTTTTACCGATTGAAAACCATTATCACTCTTATAATGATTTTTCTTTTAGTGGATTCGGTTTGCTTCATTAATTTATATAATTACTGCACCATTTATGTAGTCGGGTGCTGAAATCAGTTAAGATTAAGTAAGTCTTATCGATTAAGTAAGTCTTTATCAGTTTTGTTTCGTATTTAAGCGTACTACTTCGTCATTACAATAATTCCTTTCAATTCAATTACTCTGCCAGTTAGTTTAACTAGTTAATTAGTTAGTTAGTTAGTTTAACTAAACTATGAACTTGCTGGTGTTTGGTCTTTCTATTTGAAAGCAAATACTCAGACGTTTGATCAAAACGCCACTGTTAGAATCGATTACTTAGTAATTTCTATCGATTACTTTTTCATTTGAAGCATTTTAATTGTGACTTTACTTGATTGCCTAATCAGTTCGTGGGTTTTCGGTTATTCATGTCCACAATCACGTTCACTCTACTCCATTCTTGTAAAAGGTTATTTGAATTATTCTTTCTTAAACTCTAAACATTTCAGCCTTTTGTCTTGCCATCACATAATCTCGGCTATGACACAGGTATTGAAATTTTCAATGAACATCCTTTCATTCTAATTTATTCAACCAGAATTCAATCAATGGAAAAATCCTTCGAAAACGTTGGACCGCTTCCAAAGGTATTTCATGAACAAAGCATTGCGAAACTTTCCTAAACGTTCTACCAATAAAAATTTTCCAATTTACTTTCATTTTATTAGTTCTCTCGTTATTTTAAACAAATAGTACAATAAGTAAAATGAAAATTTGAATATTTAATTGACCACGCCTGTCTTTTCAAAATTAACCCTTTCAAAACTTGAAACTACATTGTCGCCTTTATTTGATTTAGATGTTTAAAATCCTAACAAACTGTGAACTTGTTTGAATAAATCGTTTAATATTCAAGTAGAACGTGGCCACATCCGTTTTGCATATGCAGAAAATCCAAAATATACCCTACCCTCTCATCCCCATTGCAATCAGTGCTAAAGTTGAACAGTTTCCGGCTTCCAAGAGAAATTAAAAATACGAATAGTATTACTCACACAAAACCAACCCGAAGCCGAAGTCTTTAGTATTCAAAGGGATAAATTTGAATATATATATATACACGCACACACACACACATACACGCAGGCACACGCAAATATTGTAGATTTGAACACTTACGAATACGTATTTACTCACATGTGCCCAAGAGCAATTAAGAGCCTTCTTTCCATTGTACCAAATGGTGAACGCGACAGGATGCACAAAGGACACAGACGTACGAACATACTTGTACGGACAGGCAGACTAAATGCGATACAATGCAAGGTAACGAATAATAAGAACACACTCAAATTACAAAAGAAATATTCTTTGGAACAATACCAGAAGCAAATTCGTTTTTAAGTCCGGAAGGACAACAGAACAAAAAACCCAAACAAAACGCTTCAAAAAACAACAAAAGAAAAAGTGGTAAAGAGAAGACTGTGAGAAGAGTGAGAGAGAGAGAGTGCGACATCAATTAGGCAATAGGCATAAAAAACCTGGAACCTGTTCCGCATGACGACAATAACGATGACGGAACAGTATCCATATTACCCATCATCATTATCACCATTACCACCGGTGGCATTAATGAAAAAGGGAAAGGGTTAGGAAATGCGTTTCATTATCCTTAAAATATTCCTCTAATATGACGCCCATTCTAAGGGCATGCAACGCCCATTTAAAGGTGATGGACTATGGGGAAAATTATGTGATGCTTACAACTTCCCAAGCCTTGCATTTTATAAAACGGTGAACAGCGTGAAACGAAGTATTATTTTATTAGTTATCTCTCAAGGCAGTAAAAGGGTTAAAGGTAAATTGTTTTTGACATAAAATGTAATTAAACATTTGTTTCGATCATTAAAAGCGCATAAAATTAAAGGGTGGAATAAAGGATAATTTTTAATGATTTCGGTATTATTTCAAAAATTTGTTTATATTAGAACAATTTATTAGAAATCTTTTTTCTAGAAGAAATTTTTCAAATGTCCCAAAACCTTCTACTCTCTTTCTTCCTCTATCCTTCTTCTCCATCATTCATATTGGATCAAGCCAACATTCCTATGGAACCTTTAAACAAAACGGAAGAAACTCCCCACACTTGAAATTTGTCCGTAGAAATTTTGTATGTAATTCCATTCGTGTGTTTAAACACTTGTTATAATCTGGCAACACCATAGCTCCAATCAGGTTTAAAGCTTTTCGTGTAATGAAGAACGTGAACAATTCTGAAAGGTGGAAAGATAAACAGCTTATCAATATAAAATCTTTTATATCGAACGTTATTGCGATACGAATGTATGGATGATACGCAAAGATGTTCCTAAAATCCTTTTCATACTGAAAAGTAAACGACAATATATGCAAAATTGTAAAAAAATATTACGCAATTTTTTTAACATTCCGGCATACATTTTTAAGTCAAATATTTGGAAAAAGGAATTTTTTCTTTGTTACTCTTTAAAAACCATGTCACACTTATTACACCACCAAATTCCACACACGCAACGTGCAGAAATAGGTGTGTTGTGCATAGAAAAGTGTACGTATATATATTCAATTATAGCGATCGTACATACTTTTGTTGGTTTCAAACGAATGATCGACATGTTTTGGTTAGTAATGGTCGTGGCATAGGCTAAAGTTCGCTATAATTTATCCAGAGTGCTAGAGGCTAGAGTTCATGTAATTTATGCAGAGAGATTTAGGCTATATGAAGTTTTGATAATTTTACCCTGAATACTGAGGGTCTATATGAAGATATTCCCCTCAGTAATGGTGCGTTGCGACCAATTCTACGCAATCCATTGTAATTCAATTGTAATTGCTAGAGACTTGTACTCTTGCAGTTTTTCGTTCTTCCGTTTTCAAGTAAAATTCATAAAAGTGGGAGGCAACGAACTATATCTTATATATGTACATATATATTTCCGGTCGGCCTTACTTCCTGTTTGTTTTGAAAATATAAACTAAACCCTCTTGATGCTATCAAGGAACCAAATTTCCTCCGATGGGTCCTTACTGAATAATTATTTATTAATGAAATGAAATTTATTCAATAAATTTGACCCAGTATTGACAGTAGTAAAACGTCAATTAATTGTTTTTTGTAATTTAGTAGTTCAAATATATAAAATATCAGCGTCTCGGAGAGCAATAATAAACACCAATAACAAACACAAACAAAGCCACCAATGAAATTTCAGCTAAAAGCCAAATAACAAGAAACCCATTAATTCAGAAAGCGTGACTAGAAGAAAAATTACCAATTTGTTATTCAGCAGGTATGCATTATTAATAAAAAATTGCAAAAAAAACAAACTAAAAAGCAATAACATAAACATGATCACAATGTAACGGTAATATTTAAAAAAACAAATAAACGTTTGTCTCTTTCAATTAACGAATAAACAGAGGAACGAAAGGCAAGGTCATAAGTTCATATAGTACACATCATTACCAAGTAATAAGTTAATAATCATTGAAAAACTTCTGAAACTAAATTGTACATTATTTTCATTTTTAATTCTTCAACTTTTTTATAAATTCTTGGACGATTGCTTACTATAAGATTAACAGTTTTGTACGATGTTGTAGTACGTTTATTCTGTAATCGAATCGAATATTTGCAACAAAGTTGAAAAACTTAAGACAAATAAAGTATAAAAAATCGAAACAAAAAGTCACTCAAGAAGAACATTAAACTAGTTGAGTGCAATAGATTTACTTTTCACAACACTAATTACTCACTATATTGCAAATAATTCTTTTTGCTGAATTGCTTTCAAAATATTATTTTCAACATTTTAAAAAAACTAATTCTTTGTAACGGTTTTTTTATAAGGTAAGCAGAGTTAGCACGATTCGATGAAATTAATAAGAATTAAGTAAATCATAGATTACATAAAAATGCTTTAGTTAAAAAAATGTATAATTTTTTGTAATAATGAAGGTCAGAAGATTATTACAAATAATTATATGAAGTAATTATTACTATGTGAAGCTAACGATCTATTTATTTATATGCATATATCATTGATAATATAATATATAAAATATACATATATTATTGTTTTTATCGCATGTTTTAATTTATTTCGAGCTTCCTGTGTTCGAATTCATCCAAATTTCCAAAATTTTCCGTTTTGAAGTTTTCAGTTTGTAAAATGTTATCAAATGGTATTAAGTATTCAATTTACCGCATATAATCAGTTTTACAACCTTCAATGAATTATAAGACGAGTTTTCAGAATGGACTGGTGGAAGGATCCTAAATGACAAAGTTCTGAACGACAATACCCCAAATACCCCTGTGCGACAAAATCCCAAACGCGGCCTTCAACACGTCATCACTGAACGAATTTCGAATCGTGCGTAGTGTTAACAACAACGACAATTTACTATGCTTGTTCTCTGTTTGGTTCTCGCAAATTACGCATCGTAGTTGCGTAGTATGTTGCCTTGATTGCTTTTCACCTTCAGGAACTACGTCAAGAAGACTACCTCTAAGTCCTGAAATTGTAGCCATGACTAAAGCAGTAATTTCGAAATTTTAGCGGGTTTACAGCCTTCTCATCCACGGATTCTCGTTCACTGCATGAATCCTTGATTATCCTCAGAACCATAAAGATGAACCCACATTCAGTCTTTGATTAAAGTTCCTCTGAAAAGGTCTTGGGAACTGTTGGCAACTATTTTCTCCAGTGATGTCGCGTTAGCTCCTCTAATTGGCGTTAGGAAGGAATAACTCGCAAATAAAAACTCGCATATGGCTACAATCTGAGATAGCCAGACTAAGAATGCATTCCACACTTAGTAGACTGTTTTAAAAATCCACTCGGAAAAATCTGTTTTCTTTATCCAAATGAAAAACTTATTATTTTTCAGGCTAGTCCCACAAGTCTAGACTGGTTTTAACGAATTTATTAAGTCTTCTGCATAATTGAAAAAAACAGGATTAATCGAATGAACAACTTAATTGAGTTTAAGAATCAAATGGACAACTAAGAGATAAATAAAAATGTGAACAGAAGGACACCATGGACGCAAGGATAAAATAAAAAGAAACGAACAACAACGAAAGAGAACGCAATCTACTACGTAATAGAGGATTTATTAAAAATTATTAAATGCAAGTGGATTAAACTGAAACTCCGAGAAAATTGTTTTTGAGATTCACTTCCTTTTTAATTTCAAATTGGAAAATGATAATGTTTTTAGTATTTTCTAGTTACTTTCAACTTTTTAGCTTTTTCTTTATTGTGAAAATTATTAAATCTTTTTATCTTTTCACTTATCATTATTCCTTTCTTAATCGAGATTTTTTAAAAAGATGCTAATTGAAACTGTTTACCAATTTAGATTCAGACGTCCATGACAATTTTTTGGAAAACTTTTCCTTCGGAAACGCCAAAGCGTGCAAGGTCTTAAGAGCCAAACAAATTCGCAACACCGGATGATCTCCATGCGCTCTTAAACGTTCTTCACACTTTCTATTCCAACCCCCTCCTCCACCCCAACGCCTGTAATACAGACACTAAGTTTTGTTTTAACAGCTTTTCATTTTCCTTCACCCGATTATTTTATGCTTAACACAAGAAACTGCAACAACAATAATATTAGCAACAACATAATCGTCATGGAAAATTGCTGTACGATTTGAACGTTTTACAGATTTTGTGAAACGTGATTTCTGTATAATTTATTTTCTTAATAAAAATGCAAAAATAGGTTGAATCCTTTCCTTTTCCGAAATGGAATAAAATGTAAATTTTAACGATGCTGCTGCCTCAATGAAGTCGAAATAGTTTGGGCCACGGAAGCGAGAGTCATAAACTTATACACGTTTCAAAAGCCATCGTTAAAATGATAAAATTTATGCCATTATATTTTGGTTTAAACAACGCTTGATAACGTTTTATCACAGAATATAAAATAGGTATTAAAGAATGGAGAAGATGTCCACGTTTAATTAATTAAATTTTTCATTTACGTTATTGCATTAATGACCTCAGCTCAGGTCAACCTCATCGTGACAGGATTCTTTTGAATTTCAATTGCTTTAAATTCATTAAAGTTTTAATATTTATTATAAAATTAGTTCTGCTCGTTGACATAAAAAAATTGAATGTTTGGTTTTAAAGGAGAGGAATGAAGAACACTAAATTTTGTGAAAATCAAAACGATTTCTAGTTTAAATTAAAACAATAACCACTTTCAATTAGATTATGTAATTACATTTACAAGTTTACCCATTGAAAAATTTCTCCTTTCATACCCTTTCATACCCCTAAAATGGGGTAAATTGGACCACGTGTTCCTTTTATAAAAGATCGTCTTTTAAAGGAGAATGTTAAAGCACTGAAAGGTGTTTAGCAGATCTAAATTAATCTAGAAAAGAGAAATATTATATTAAAAGAGCGGTACACCGCCCACTGATTATTAGGATCAGACAATAATTTTATATTACGGATGAAGGGCATATAAGCCTTAATAAGAAGTTAGCGTTCTTACTTGTTTAATTTAGTTATATTTATCAAAATTTTACGATTTCAATTTTACTAGATTCTTACTTTACGATTTTAATTTTACTAGATATACAATCACTAATGTATTGATCATGAACAAATTCCTAAAAGAACTCGCAAGGTCGGTTCGAAAGAAATATGACTAAGAAAAGTTAACAAAGAAGAAGTTATTAAAAAATGAATATTTTATTACGTCTCGTACATTACCATTTCATTTTATTAGTTTTTATCTAATGTTTACAATCTTTTGTTTATTTTATTATTATCATAAACTCTTACTGTCACATTCCGTTACCTCGGTAGACCAAAAAAAAAATGTCCATACATTTCAATTCTCGAGAGTACATGCGTAAATTCTAAATTATTTTCAGAAAACATCAATTACGCTTATCATGAAAATATTACTCGCGCACGTACGAAACAAGTTTCATTCCTTTCATTCACACAAAACTGAAATTAAAACGGATATTAAATCCGACAAAACCTATAAAAGTTTGGAAATAGAATAACTTTTTTAAATTAACTGATCTCTTTATGACTTTTTCCCCGACACCGACGACGGCCATAAGTAATCAAAGAAACCCAAGATAACAAAGAAATGTCAAAGAGATTTTGAATGTAAAAGATTAAAGATTAGAAAAAGTTCAAAGTTCTTTGCGGCAAATTCTCAAATTAGTTCTGACATCTGACAATTTTTGAATAAAACATAATGGAGTAAAGTAACACGTTGAGAAAGAAGCAGAAGTGAGTCAGGGCGAAGAACCTCACAAAGCCAAATATCGATGAAGTTGAAGACGAATCCCACAAAAGTATGGGAGCTAGTGAACAAAGCACAAAGGGCAAAGAATATTTCTCATGTCAATTGCTCTAGCTTTTTATTATTGACATATTTTGAAACTGATTGAATTGCACAAGGGCATATTTCCTCTTCTGAAGAGTGTCATGAAAGGAATATAAGCTTTGATGGATTTATAGGCTAAAATATTTCTTATTTAACCAAAAGAAGATACAAATTTTTTCAAAATGTTTTCAAAACATTTATTTCTTCTCGAATCATTCCAAGGAATCCTTTGACAATCTATTAGTCTCATTATCAACGTAATCTCGTAACAAAGAGTTACCCCCATGAAGGCCCTATCCCTGAAAACACATTATACACATAGAGAAAATATGAAATTAATATTTTAATCATGAATTTCAAAATGAATTTCTTCACACATCACTCATAATGAATTTTGAATCAGTCTGTCATTCAGTCCGTCATAATGATTCATAACAAAAGAGAAGAGAAAATTGCCCACCCAAATCATGTCTTCTTTCTATCTATCCCCTTTCCTTTCCTTCTTTTCCTTTCCCTATTTTTTTCTGCCACTCTTTTCGTAATGCTTCTTCTTTGTCAATACGAACGACAATACGAACGTCAATGTGAACGTCAACGTACTGGCTTTACTGTCAATGCAATGCATTGCCGCATGCGCTCTTTCCAGAGTAGGCCAATCTCTAGAACGTGATCAGCCTACAAATTAATTGTCTCGTAGTTATAAAAAATTTGTTTGTAATTCGGAAAGAAGCTAAACACTCAGACACGCATAAATAAGCATACAAAGATTATTTGTACACTTTATCCAGTTTTGGTTCTTTTCTTATAAACAACCTCAGAGGAATCAAATTGTATATTTTTGCGAATTTGTTTTCTTAGTTTTTTTATATTTATTTTTCTCTAATTTTTTTATTTTCTGTTTCTTTTCTGATTGTTTTAAATCGTTTTGAATACATTCCTTTAAATTATTATTATTTTTTTCAAACTTGATCTTCTAAATCCGTTTAGGTTAATCAGAAATTTATTTGAAATATTGATAAATTTTATGATAATACAAAAAAAGACTTCGTTGCGAAAGAATGACGAAATTGATTATTAAGATAATGTATTTAAGTATTTAAATAAATATTTAAATAACGATCTTTAAATTAGAAGTATTTTGTTATTTCACATTAAATAAAATGATATCATAATTTCATAATAATTTATCAAATAATTTAAATCTATCTCAACTTCACCTCCACTGGGACTCCGGTTCACCTTGAAATTCAACTTAAGATTTTTACTCCATTTCAGCTTCATTTTGGAACATCAATCGATTCAACCTCGACTTAACTCCTTCAACTCGACGATTTCCACACGACTTGGATATGATTTCAATTTTATTACGATCTGACAAGAATTTTTTACTCCAAATCAAATTGATTTCTTCAACTTAGATTTGACTTAAATCTGACTTCCGCCCGAATTCAACTCGACTTCAGATGGCATTTAGTTTCAACTTGACTTCTCTTCGGCCTTCATTTGAACCACCAGTAAACTTCGATTCCAGTAGCTTCGATTTTTTTCAATGTAAATACAATTTTAGCCAGACTTCCACTCGGGTTTTCTTTCAACTTCAACTAGTCTTTGGCTAAACTTTGACTCGACTCCAGTACGCTTCGAATGCCATTTTAATCCACCTTTACTTGGCTTCATTCATTCGACTTCAGAGACTTCGAACAGAGATTTCCCCTCGAGTTCGACTCCGACTCGACGCGTTACAAATGTGCAAACTCCACGAAAAGTTTTTAATACTTTTCAGAATAATTCCGTTTTCTCAAAAAGAGGAAACTCTACAAATGATATTTGAAATTTGCGGGAAATTCTAGAATTCCGACGAAATTTAAAATGAATGACTTGAAAAAAATATTGCCTTAGGAGCAATAAACCGCAGACAAAAGCAACAAATTATGACATTGTTTCATTTGTTTCTTACTTCATTTTCCTGTAAGTATTTTATAGTCATAGACACGATATATATCGTCTGCTGATTTATATATATGTGAATAAATATTCATATATCCGTCATCGGAATGTGAAAACATTTATATCTTACATACATGCTAATAGCAATAACAATAACAATAACAATTATTTTCACTTGAAGAATTTCATTGACTTTTCTGTGAATGGCCTATTCAGTCAGTCTATCCATCAGTCAGTCGGTTTCGATTGTCATTCAGTCAGGTAGTCAAAGAGCTTAGTGGAAGTTTTATAGCAAACTAATGCCTATCGTTGCTGAAACAGCCGGTGGAAGTTGTGAAGTGGCAAAGAGAAGGAATAAAAGTATAAAATTGAGAAAAATTACCGACGTACATTACTATTTTATATTACGATATTATTGCTATTGTTGAAAAACGGCGAATTAATTATTACGATGTTGTTGTTGTTGTTGCTGCTACCGATATTAATGTGTTAAATAATTTGCCACCATTTGCCGTCGCAGACACACAAAAAATACAAAACCCATAAATCAGAAAATGCATTTTAATTTTCCATAAAAAGTTTGTGATGGAGCAATGAATCATTGAAATGAAATTTTAATTACCAATTAAAATTAGTTAATTGGTTAATTAGTTAAAATAATTAAATCTAAACATATTCGTTATGACAAATAGTGGCGCATTTTGCAAAAGGGTTTAGCAATCCAAATCCATTTCAAAGCATATCTAAAGCAAAATTAGAGAAAGCCACCTAAACTTATTTTTGGAAAAATTTAGTACACTGCCTCTGCTTATTATATTTATTATTGTTTTATTTATTATTGCTTATTATAATCATTATTATTGTTATTCATTACACTCTCGAATACATTTTTGCTCGAATTTTCTTTTCTAGAAAAGTTGAAATAACCTCCGCCATCTATAGAAACAAATTGACTGAATTGAATTGAATGATCATTCGAGAAAACAATGAAGGCATTGATTAGATTCATCCAATCTTATGCTTCCTTTTGAAACCCACCGTTTTATAAATATGCGAATTAAAAACCTCGCAAAATAATTTATTGTATTATTATTACCATTTTTGTAACCTACACTCGAAGGATGAGGGTATATTAACTTTGCTCTTCCGTTTGAAACATATTGAAGGAAGCATGGAAAGTATGGAAGACAATATGTATACTTGCTTAGCATCACCTCCTGATTCTATCCGCTTGTCTGTCTGACTAGAGAAACCACGATTACCACGATTAGGAGAATGAAAAAAGATGTTCTCATGAAATTTCTCTATTATTACAACCTGTTTGGTGTTTGGCTTATATCTGATACCTAATATGAATATGTCTTCCAGAACTTCCATCACATTCAGAATTTGTAAGGTGAATAGGATACCAAAATTCTGCCCTCAAACTCGCCCACAAGCACTAAATATCTTTTCAAAAAATGATGGCGTTGTATTCAGTAAATGAGGCATGAATATTCTCTACCATTGCAAATTTTCCGACACTGAAAATAGATAAAATGGAACAAAAATACGCCCACTTCAAATAATTAACCTAAATATATTGCCGTATGTGTGGTTCACTTTCAACATTTGAGGGCGTAGATGAATGGCAACAATCTATCGTTTTGCCGAGTGAGAAAGTATACTCATTAAATGTGCCAAAAATTATCTCTGTTATAAATTGTTTGGTATTGAAAATAGGCGAAATCAGCCTAATAATTTTTTATAAAATAAAATTGCAGGGCTCCATTTTTTAGTTCCTATTGGAATTTTTACGTATCTGATATATTCGTATCTGTACACCTCACTGATACTACGCGATGATAATGTATGAAATCTAATTGATATGATTCATTTTCCTGAGCGTCGTCGTGACTTGCAATTTATCTAAATTGAATAAATTGCGTTCTTTGCAAAAGCAAACATTTCAGTTCCGATTAATTTAAAAAAGATCGACGTATGAGATACTCGTTATGATAATTTGTGAATTTCAATTATTGATAACAATTAAAATTAAGAATTGATTGATTGATAACAATTAAAATTAAGGGAATTAGTCTAACGGAAATTGTTATGACAAGTTAAAATTAATGGCATTCAATCGATTTAATTTATCGTCAGTTTTTCTTACTCATCCATGATTCCAGATAAATTTATAAAACCTTCTCATATTATACAGGGTGTAACCAGAGTATTTGAATTATCTTTTCCTAAATTTTTATTAAATTATTTATGAAGTTATCAAGCCATTTGAGCAGGATCTATTTAAGTTCACTAATCTCTAAATTGCTTTATATCGATTACTACACCCTGTAACCAACATAATATATAAGGTATTCCTGTACATTTCTCTATCTTTTGTGAGAAAAATTTAAACCAAAAGATTATTGATCCTTTCCCTGCTACATCTTCTTCTTCTTCTAACTTAAGTCAAAGCCGTAGAGATTTCTCAAATTTCGTTTTTAATGCCTTATTTCCAAAAGTTCAAGAAACTTAAACAACTAAAAGTTTATGAGACTGACACTGGTGACATACAAACCTACACAATCATCACGCCCCTCTCTCTCTGTCTCACTTTCACCTCTTCCCTTACACTCATCCCCTTTCCCAAAACTAGCTAGTCATTGAAAAGTTCACAACATGATTTGAGTATGTTGAATCAACATGATAAATTATCATTACGCATCCTTGTCGACGCCTCAGCACGGTTCCTTTGCCCCGGAAACTTCCTCACACTTCACGCAAGCTACTAAGAGTTGATTCTTAACCCAAAGCAACAAGAAGTGGGACGAATATGGAGGCGGGCAAATAAAACAAAAGACAACATGAAAACGGGCAACAAACAAGTAAAACATACCCAGCTGGTGATGATCCTTGACTAGCAGATTTGCCCGTTAGAGGGCGTTGGTATGACGAACTAGCAACAGCACTAGCGGTAGCGATAGCAACAGTAGCTGATGTTGATGACTGCCGTTGATGATGTTGTGGCGATGATGATGATGACGTTGATGTTGTTGATGTTAATAATGATGCTGATGATGTCATTGCTGTCATCGATTGTGTGTTATTGTGCTTTGGTGATGGTGATATATCCTTGGTATCTTCGTGTACGCTTTCGCTGGTGACAATTTGTTCAAGCATGTGAATTTTTAGCATTTTTGGTGTTTTTTCTGTTGCTGTTGTTGTTATTTATGATTTTAGTAATTATTAAAAAATATCGTTGCGGAGTTTTATTCTAATTTTTAAATTATATTATCTTTGTTTTTGGTTTAAATGTTTTGGTTTTCATTAAATTAATAGAATAGTCTTTTAAAAAGTAATTGTAAAGCAATAACCATTTATAAATAATTGTTATTCTATTTTATAAAAATTTTTAGAATCATTTATTGCTCAAACACATTTATAATCTTCTTTTTGAAATAAATGTGAAATTGTATAAAATTTGTTTTCTTCATTTTTGCGAAAGAAATTCATTTCAAACATTTAAAAATAAAAATATAAAATTTTAAAAAATGTTAAAACAAATTAAAAAAAATTAAAACCCCGCCCCCTCGTCCATCATAAGAACCTTCGAATCTTTTACTGCCCCAAATTATTTAACTTAACTTCGTGTATTTTTATTTTTCAGCCAAATTTAATTTTTTGGCGTATTTTCGCTTTATACGTGTTATTAATTCGTAATTTATTACACGTCGCAATCTTCATAGAATACATAGAAAATATGAGTTTGTCACAATTAAATAATAATCAAAAAAATAGATATTAATTTTATAAAATAAATTAAAAGGAAATGCAACACCGAATTGTTATAAAATCATCGAGATTCATTTAACTAAAAAAATAACACTTTAAGTCAAGTCTTCTACTGAAAGCTAACATTTCAAGCTTAATTCAATACCCAGAAATCAGGTGGCGCTATAGCCATTTCCCAAGAGAGTCCTCAAGTATTATTCATTAATGTTTTTAGATACATTAATAAACGGTGGAATGAATACAATGGTCATCTATCATTCCCTTCTGTCAAAAATAAAATTATCTACATATTCTAATAATAATATCCGTTTAGAGACCAAACAAACCTGAATAAAAACGTCTCTCTTTTGAAATAAAAGTGATATCAGTGTCTCGAAATTTCATTAGGAAGATAGCGCTTACCGGCACCTGCAACAATATAAAGCGGTGAACTAACAGTCGCGTCTCTTTATTATCTATCAATAAGAAAAAACAACAACAATAAAAATCTCATGGAGAAAACAAAAACAATCTAGATATGAAACTCAAAGAAATTAAAGCATCAAACAAAAAAAGAAACAAAATAATAAAAAATCGTCTAAGTGCAATACCGGCAAAAAATAGAAGAGGAAGAAGACAACTATGTGGAAGACGTAGCAAAAATAAATAAAAGAAGAACCGGTAAATTGGAGCACCTTGATTTAACGCGAACGCAAACGTTGCCCGTTACCGGTCTGCCTTTATGGCCACGAGACTAGTCATAGCTGCCCCCTCTCGCTACTATCTATCTCTCTCTGCCTCTCTCTCTTCCCCGCGTATACATCTCTCTCATCCATCTGCATCAATAATCATTTTCTTTCGAGGTAGACAAACCTCAAAGCACAGCCAGCGGTTACGGGTATCTTTTGGCCCTGAATCAGAATCTGAAACGGAGAAACTGCATCAGTCACCGAGCCTTTCATCTTCGGTAACGGTAGACACCGTGCTTGTGAGTGTTGGCTCGCTCTACGTTTCGCACTTAAACAGCACAGTCACAGCTACAATTCACGAGTTAGAGTCAGAGTCATGGTCGCGTCAATGCCGTTTTCCTAATGATATTTGGGTGGATGGGGCCATCGGAGCAGTTGAGAAGCTCGGCGGGATTGGCGCACGGTTGATGGCAGTGCGTTTGAAGACATGTTAAATTTTTTATTTCGTTTCGAGTTCTTTTATACACAAACACACACACTCTCATAAAACATATGCACGTGTTTTCTCGGTGGAATGGTAGAGATTTTTCAAAAGCAACAAATCCCGCAACACTAACAAATAAAACTAAGAGATAACGTAGTCAGCGAAGTCGAAGGCTTGTTAGATTCCTGCGCGTGTATCTGTTGCGACTGTGTAACAAGTGCAAAAGTTGGCATTTTTTGTTTGTTTTAACGTTCAGTGCATTCGTTCAGTGCATTGTCGTGAAATCAAAAACAAACAAAATATTTAATTTTTTTCTAATTAATTAAATTCTTATGCTTGTGCAATTTTGAAGCATTTTTCCTTTTGGATTTATGGAAAATATTTATATCTTTTTTGAAAGCAAATTTATTTCATCCATAAAACAGTTTGCAGATTTAATATTGTTTTAAAAGTAAAGGAGAAAAATATTGCTAAAATTTATAAAGTTTTCTATTAAAATTGATTAGATTGATAGACAGATAGATAGACATGCCATGAACGAGATAAAAGAGTATATAAGGTGTGCAAAAATTCTTTGAAATTTTTAGTGGCGATTGCTTCCATAAAATTTTTGGGACAGTCATTTCTGACGTCAATTAATTAACACTTATTTTCAAAGTAAGAAAACATATTTATGTTTACTAACAAAACTTGAGACACCAGCTGAACAAATACTTTTACGATATTTTTTATAAAAATTCCGAATTTAATTAATCTTATCAAATTAATTTCCGATAAAGAAAACAAAGCACTTTTTCCCAAGAAAACCAAGAAAAACTTTTTGCAACAACGAAATATAGCATTTCGTTATGAAAATTGGTGAAAGTAATGAGCTTAATTCATTTTTGAAGAATTAAAAAAATAGTTTCTTGAACTTAATTAACGGCACTAACGGCATCTCTTAAAATCTCCAAAAACTTTATGAAAGAGAATTTAATTAAAATAGGACTTAATTTAAATAAATTTGACTTAGCAGACTTTTAAAATAAAAGACTCAATCATATTTTTTCAAGTCAACTATTCTTTAGCTTGTGGCAAATGTTCAATTTCAAAAAAAAAACAATAATACATTGACATGTTATTTTAATTGAAAATAATTTCTATTTAAATGGCCTTAAATATTTGTTTTTACTTTCATCCAATAAAATTCTCTATTACTGGATTTCCAATAAAGTTATCCATTCCTTAAAGCTTTCATAAAAAGCAAGAAATACCAAATAAATTATTTGCAATTTTTGCAAAAACAAATGTTTCTGCTTAATGAAAAAATTACTCTTTTGGAAGAGCTACAAAACGCGCGAATTTTTTGTAAAAATGTCAACGACATCGCAATGTCAGACTTTTATAAATGAATGAAATTTTAAATTGAAATACTTTTGCTTTTTTATTAATTAAATTGAAAATTATAAACGAGTACAAACAATTTCGGTTAAATTTTATTATTGTTGTAAATAATATTCAAATTTAATTCCATTAAGAATTTAGCTGAAATGAAATTGTATAAAAAAGCTTTCACTTTAGCCTCATACGGCACGGTCAGTCACAGCCAGAATACACGGTCAAACGTACATTACTATTTTAATAGCAGTTGCTGTCGGTGACATGCCATCATTTATTTCCTCAATCGTTTCGGGGTAGACGGCGAACGACGATAACAAAAATTCTGATATGACGAATATTCACCTCATTCGCACGTTTATTTAAACAAATCGCAAGCACGGCACTAAATGTGTCAAAATAATCAACAGCAAAAATAAGATAAATAGGCAATGATAACATTCATTGAGGGTGTATGAGGTTGAGGTTGGTAGATGGTTGAGAATGAAGTTGGTAGATCAGATTGTTTGATAGTTCCCTGCTAACCACCTGATAAATGCGCGTATTTAATGCTCCATTAAAATTTAACCCTAGCGCGGAAAATTATCATCACTATCAATTAAATCGAAACGGAAAAGGAAACAAGAAGTAAACGGTATTTTACAACGCAATAATTAAATAAGAGAATAAAATTATGAAAAATAAAAATAAAAAGAAAACAACAAATATTACATAAATGTGTTTGCGAACGCATGGAAGCCCCAATGATGTGGTGAAGGTCTGTTTCATTGTTTTACACAATATCTTTGCGTTATACAAAATACTTTCGTCATAAAAAATTGTCTCTTATTTTTGCCATCCAGTCAGTATTTTCTCCATTCAAACCTTTTCTTTATACAAAATCTTCTCTTCACACAAAACCCCATGCCCTTACAAAATATCCTGTTCACATAAAAACTTCTCTTCCTACAAAACCTGGTCTTCACAGAAAAGCTCATCCTCAAACAAAATCTCTTCTTTGTACAAAAACTTCATCCTCATATAAAATCCTCCGTTTCCATAAAAGATTTCTCTTTTATGGAAATTTCTTTCGTCTAAAAATCTAGTCATATACAAAAAATATTCTCTCACGAAAAATATTCTCTTCCCATAAACATGTTTCTTCTCTTAGAAAAATGACCGAGTGTTGAATATTTGCCGGCTGTAAAGAAACCTAAATCAGAAATTAAAAGGACGATGCAGAGAACAATGCGGACATGAAGCAATACAAATATTTTACGAAACAACAGTCACGAATAAACCGAAATAAAAGCCGTTGGCTTGACACTGACACTGACCATACTTCAGATTTATTTTCTTGCCGCCACCACCCACATCTTTACAAACTACTGAGTAAAACTATTGAGTTATTCAGCTCACGGAGAATTTCAATAACTTTAACCGAAAACTACGGCAATGGCGTTGTCTATGCTTTCATTTTTTCTGGAAAAAGTATTCTTGATTTCAATTATTCAGAAAATCACTTAAAATGAAAATCTATGAGAATTCTTCCCAAAATATTTTTACTATCCTGACATTTTTATTATTTCCTACAAGTCCCTCTTTATAACTCTCTTTCTCTCTCCCTCTCTCTCTCTCTCTCTCTTTGTCTACCACTATCTTTTTTCTGTCGTCAACCTCATCATCATTAACAATGCCATCAACTTCGACGGTTAAGGGCTCCCTTCAGTAAAGGCGTCCTTGTGTCTGCCACACGAAATAAAATCTGTTTTTTTATGATGAAATAATTTTTTAAACTTCTTTTTTTTTTTTGTCTTTCTAGCAGAGCCAGCACCAGCAGTAATGCCAAGTCGTGACAATTCTCCAGGATTAACAAAGAGCAGAGAATTTATGATAATTAAAATGCAAATTGAGATGAAATTCGCTAAAAAAATTTCTTAAAATTGAGAAAAAAGTATTTGTTAATAAGAAAAGCTGAACCATTTAATAATTGACTGTTAACTGTGTCTGCATCTGTGCTAACTAACTGACTACCATTTCTTTCCTTTACCTCAGATTAAGCTATTTTCGTTATAATTATTTGAATTAAAATGAGTTAACAACCAAAACATATTGTCATTCATGATTAAGTATCGTAATAAGAAAAATAATAATAAGAAAAATATCGTAATAAGAAAAATAAATAATAGAAAGAACAAAATCAAAATAGCAAAATTATAAAATCTCGCTTTATTGGGAAGACGAATACATAACAAACTTCATTTAAAGAAATGTTTATAATTTTTTGCAGGTCCTATCGGGAACATTAGAAACAGCCTTTTAAAAAATAAGGCGCTAATTATGAAAATGTGAAATTGATTGAATACAATTTATAATTTATTTCACGAAATAAAAACCTACACTAAAAATACAAACTAAGCGTTAGAGACGAACAACAATAAAGTATTCAAGAAAAACAGAATTAAGTTCAGGCAAAATTTCGCCTAAATTTTAAGTCATATCAGTAAAAATGTAGACAGGTGTGAAATAGCAAAGTAAAAATAGTAAAATGCATTTGTGTGGCAGAATATACGAGGGTCGTTCAATGTTTTCTTGGTATGATTCTGTTACTTCATGATTGATTTGATATTAAAAATCCATTAAATTGATCGCATTGATGCCGGAGATTAACTATAAGTTTACCTCATGACCACGGAAGTAAGCAAGGTAGATTTAATTTATTAAACGGTAGATGAATACGAAGAAAATTAGGGTGCTAACTGGCCGTTCTAAAAACTCAAAAATCGACTCTGTTTGGTAAAGTCAGTGTCACACAATTCTGGAACTCAAGAAAAGTTTTACTGTCGGAGAAGACGGAGAAGATAAAACTATAAACACACATGAGTTTCTTAAACCCTGCCCCCACTGTCTGGCTAGTAGTGATCATTATTTTATGAATCTTAAAAATTAAATAAATATTAAAAATTTTAAATAAAAGAAAATTGGGATAAAAAATAGAATTAAAAAAGGTTGAAAGGTGACAGAGAAAGTATTAAAAAGAATTTATTATTTAATAAAATTTAAAAAAAATGTACAGAAATGAAAGCAAATAGCGCCGCTTGAAGCGCAGACGCCTAAATCTCAGAAAGATTTAGTAACGTAAAGAGAAAATGAAACAAAAATCATTATCAAAAAATATTAAAAAGATTTCAACGTTTAGAGAATTTCCATAAAAAATAACTTCGCTAAAAACTAAAAAGGGAAACTTGTTTTGCTGTTTGATAAAGTTGTTGAAGTTGTTGAAGTGGATAAAACAGCAACGATGTACAAACAAAGAAGTTGTTTAATACTATAAATAAAATAAAACCAAATGCTATGCTAAAACGTCATTTAGATTTTGACGTCATTATTATTATTATCATCATTAGTACTGTTATCGTTCGTTGTCGGCAACGTTGTCATCGACGCTATTTTTCGTTTTTGTTATTTTGTTATCGGATGGATGGCATTGCATTCCAAATGTTAATGGACTTTCTTGAAACAACAACAACAACAGCTGCGTCTCTTAAGGCTGAGAAAAATAATTTACAATAATAACCAGAAGTGCAAGCATAATCGACAACAACCAAACACCGGCCGACAACAACAACAACCAACAGCAACAACAAACAACAACAGCGGCAACTAAATGCACAAAATAAATAAGAATAAGAAAAGGAAGATGCTGTCAAAAAAATGAAATATAAATAAAAATTTGTAACGGTTCGGAACTGTTTTTGTGTGCGTGTTCGAGCGTTTGTATGCGTGTGTCGATTTGCGAGTGTGTGTGCGTGTGGCAAACGGTAGGAATTTCGGTAGTTAATTTTATTTTGATGGCCCGACATTTGACGACAGGTAATTTTTGTCTTTTCTTTTTTGCAAACAAAATCTAGTCACTACTTATTATTCCCGTTTTTTTTTTGTTATTGGTTTTGGCTTTGGTTGTTTTTCTCTGTTTTTGTTGTGGTTGTTGTTTTCTGCTTATGCGGTTGATTTGAATTTTTTATTTTTATTATTTCTCTCTTTCCCATCCTGAACTCTTTTTCAAGTTCGTTCGATCAGTTCGTGAGGCATGCTTGATTTTAGTAGTTTGGTGGTGTTGTTGTTGGTGTTGTTGTTGTTGTTGTTGTTGTTGTTGTTGCGTGATATACGATGAATGTGTGATAGGCAGATAGCTTTTAGCGATATATCCGTCGCTCTTTTGAGAAATTGCAAAAAATCTGAGGGCATTCTCATTAACACTTTCTCATTTCGTTTCTAACACTCGTTTTAGTAAATATTTGTTAGTTTTTTGTTTTCTATTTTTAATTTTTTTCCAATTTCTTTTGTCAATATTAAATTTCACTAAACGCGCATTGTCTTCTTTAGACTTTCTTTACTTTCGCGTAGACTGATTTATTTTATGGATTTGTAAAATTGTTTTGAACAATATTATCTATCGTTGGTGTCGTTGTTAAGGTTGTTGTCACTGCTTGTGCGTTTGTTGTTGGGTACCTCCAATTATTTGTTATTCTAAACACATTGGTTGAAACGTACTTTCATTTTTATTGAAAACCATTTACAGAAATACTTTTTTATTAAAAATTTTACCATAAACGTTTTGCTTTTGTTCAAAAATGTTATGCTCTTTCGGTTCGGTTGGTTGGTTGTTGTTGTCGACGTTTCCGTATTACTGCGATTAGACAACCTTCTATGCCGACTGAGTGAGAGTAATTTGGAGTGAAGAGCATCAAATCATTCTTTTCCCCGTGTTCTTTTTTCTTCTTATTATTCTTCTTCTTCTTTAATTTTAATGGTAATCTTTCCCCACTTCTTAACTTCCTAATTATCTCTTTCTTATTATTTTTAGAAAATATGTAGCACACAAAAACTTTCGCAACAATTAAAAACTTTTTTCAAAAAAATCAAAAGCCTTGGTTTTTTCTTTAAGAAAAGGACAAGCAACAATTGTTTTTTAATGGGATTTTGGGGGCGGGTGAGCAGAAAATTCACTTACATTGAACGAGAATTTTTTTAGGTTTTTTCAGTTTTGAAATTTCCTTTTGCAAATGTTATTCAATAATTATTCTTTAGTTCATTTTTAATTTTTCCAATTAATTTCTTTAACAATTTTTAAAAGAATTTCATTTCTCTTTTCCATTTCTACTTTTTTGTGAATTTTATTAACTTTGGTTTGCAACTATATTTTTAAGTAAATAAAATAAACCTATTTTCATGACGGTCTTTTCGTGTTTCACTTTTCCACGTAATTTTCTTTTTTCCGGTTTTTTTTTTCTTAGCTTTTTTTATTTAAAGAATGTAGCGCAACGCGTCAAGCGTAAATGAACGCAAAGCAAGCGTTAAAACAGTGCAGCGCAAACGACACCCACTTCCTAGAATTATAAACGCGATACTAAACTCTTCGAAGGCAATAAACACTCGAAAAAGCACGATGCATTGGCGATTTGCTTGAAATGCAGTCAGCGCCGAAGCGAACCCAACCAACCTCAATAACAATAACAAAAACACAGCTGAAAGAGCGGGAATAACAAATATAACAGCTACAACTCATTCGATCCCAAATACTTTACAATCAAATGAAGAAATGATTGCGGATTTTGTTTGGAGCCCGTTAAAGAGCGATAGAAAAGTACAAAAAGTTTTCAACGTTGTGAGAAACAATAACAAATGCAACAATTACAATCATATAACCACACGAACGGTCTCCACTTGATGGAGGTGAGCAAATTGTAAGAGAAAAATAAGTATAAATTCTCTCTTCAGACGGAGCTCCAAAGCAGAGATATTTTTTGGAGCCCATTCAAATTTTTGCTCTCATTATACTGACTTAATACGAACTTTGTAACTTAGGGGAAATGTTTCAAAAAGGGGAATTGCTCGTACGAACTGTGTTTCGTGTTTGTTTATCAATTTTGCAGGTGTTGCCACTACGATCAAACAAAAATGTATTCTTTTGCGAACAATACCTTAAGCTATTATTAAGACAAAAGACAACCTTTTTAAGAAATAGCTTTATTGCACCACGGTAATGCCTAAATATTTGATACGGGGCACTGTTAAATTGTCACTTAACACCACTTATTATTAAAGTAATTTTAACATCCAGCTAAATTTCTGGTTAACTAGGTAAGAATGCACCCCACGTACAGATTGCGTTTTGACAGTTTTAAAGTATCTCTTAGGGCCACATATACAGACCGCTACCTATAAACCATTAAAAAACCTCAAATTGGCAACTCTAACAAAATTAAAGTTCGATGCATTGAAGGAATATTATTAATGAAAAAACGGTCAAACCCAGAAAGAGCGCGAGAGAATGCCGAAGCGTTGGCAATTGATGGACGACGTAAACAAAGCGCATACTTTATCTCCCATGAACCCACCGGTTGATATAGAGCTGAATTTTTATCCAACAGTTCTTCAAAAAATATTTGAGAAAACGTAAGCGTAAAAATATATGGAGCATATGATGCAAGCAAATAACTGTATACATATATTCATATATTTATATAGCTGTTATCTTTCCCTTTCTTTATCAGTTTTTGAAATAAATAAAGCGCAGACAACTTCGACAAGAACAAAAACAAAACCCAGCTGTTATAACTTTCTGCACCGCGTGTTGTTGTTGTTACGACATATTCGAAATAATTATCAATATTTGTTGGGAATATTCTAGATTACGTAGACTGAAGCATTTTAAAAGGATTTTCAGAAAAGCGACAAATTGAAGATAACTGAAAACAAATTTGTGCAAATTAAAATAATATTATCAAAATGTTAAATTAAGAAAGAGAAAAAATAATGGACAGCTGTAAGAACAGTTATAGCGAAGAGATCGGCGCCGTAGATCTAACTCATTGCACTAATTGTTAGAGTATCCAAAATGTGGATACTAAAATATGTGGATGTCAAGGCGTCCCACTTTGTTTACACTTTATATATAATTTTCTCTTAAATAAATTGTAAGAGAGAGAATTTTTAACCAGTCAAAATTGTTGTCCCCAATATACTCTCCGGAAAATAAGATAAATTTAAATCTAACTGTTAATGCAGGGTCTTTATATAATAAGATATGATCAATACATTTTTATTAAGATTTTAATTGATTTTTAATAATATGAATTCAAATTTTATGACCATGAGGAACAATTAAAATTAACATTAATAATTAATTTCGGATAAAACAACATCTCACACACAGTGATCTCGTTCAACGAAGCGCTAGGCGAATAAAGCTGTTAAACGCGCATAAAGAGAACACTATCAGTCGCCGGCTGTAGTGATGAAAGCCCTTTGCTAGATGCAATTCGTTTACGAGAGGCAAAACAATTGTAAACAAATGAAAAATTAAAAAGAACAAGGAAGCGAATGGAGCCGTCAAATTAAAAATAGAAATATCGAAGCCAATTTAGTCGCGGCGAATGAGAGGAGATTATATTTCAATTTCGTTTTCTATAAGAACCGATGTAATTTTTACAGCTACAAATCGCTAGCGACTTGAATGTGTTCAGGTAATAAAAAAATAATAATAAAAATTTGAATTCTATAATTGACAAGTGTACTTAAACCGTACAATTTTGGAAAATATTTTGTGTATTTAAAAATTTTATATTACTTTTATTATTTCCCTTATTCATAATTATTCGAATTCTATTGCGTAGAATAAAAAACAATAAATTAAAATATTCAATAATCTCCAAAAACAGTTATTTTCGATAGTAGTCTTTTGGATCGAACATGAGAATTCATTCGTGATTAGAAGGACTCAAGAGTTCAATTTACCTCAAACGATCCATAACTAAGTGATTTTCTCTGAATTACTTTTAAATTGCATGACATTTTAACACCATAATGTTACAAGCAATTACAAACTGACTACATAATTACAGAAAATAGGAAAACTAATCCACAACCATAAAAAACACTTGTTAAGGTCAATGGGAAATCGTTAACGCTGTCTAACGTGTGAGAATAAGAAAATTTTTCGACTCTTTGGAAAGAATAAAAGTATTCAATCTGATACTGTCGTATCTCATGTATTTATTACTAGAAAATATTGCAGTAATTAGAACTTAAGCACAACGTTTTGAGTTAGATTTCTTACATATTTAATTAGGTCATCCAAAATATGTATCCAAAAGTGGATCTGCTTCTCACAAAATCTTTTCATTACAAAATCTGCATGAATAAATTCTGTGCAAATCATAGAAAAGTCATGTTTACAATTCAAGATTCTAAAATAACAAAAAGATGTTGATAGATTGTAAAGTCTTATGAAATTATGAATGAATGAAATTCAGACGGCTCGATTTCAATGATCTCATAAAATGTAAACAACTGTTAGAAACCAACTTTCCACTGGGTAATTGCGTTAATTTGGTTACTGGGTTATCATAAGCTTCAGAAAGAGAGATGTGTTATGGATACTGAGAGTCACTGAGCATCAGTTTCTCATTAGGTGGAGTTGTTTACAAATATTTAAAACTAACAGGATTTCTTGATATTCTCCATCTACGACCAGTAAAAGCAAGAGCCCCGGCAGCATCATTCTCACCTGTAAAACGTTTTTATTTACTACGGCCTTTATAGTTTTTATTTGTTATTTATTTTTTACAGTTTTCGAGGGTTTTATCTTCGCCACCACCAACACGTGTTCACCATATTCTCCATTTTCTCCCCCCGAAATACGCTTGCAAGAACGCATAAAACAAGAATATCTAATGAGTAGATGAGAAAACGAACTTTTTGTGGTCTACCACAGGTTCAAACTTGTGCTTCATCCACTCTCACTCAATTCCTCAATCATAACATCCCCCTCGCTCACCGCAAACGGCCATGAAGATGAATTAATTACTCAACTGATTTTGTTGCTTCAACATCAAACGCAAAAGGCGTGTAACAGCTCGTGTCTAGAATGGAATATGTTTTCTTATCGCATGCGTGCAACATGTTTTATTTATTTCCTGAAGGGTCGCACTAGCCTAGTTGTTGTTGTTGTCGGTCTTCTTCTTCTTCCTTTCTTATGAGTTCATTAGTTAATCTACGGTTTCACGCTTTTATGTTTACATTTTTTCACTCTTGTTATCTAAGGTCTTCTTGCGTTATTTGATCTTTTTATATCCCTTCAGTTGCGGGCCATAAAGTTTTTATTTTTAGACTATTCCTTTTAAACTGACAGCGCCACCTTCCTCAAATTTTTTTTCTTCTCAAACGCTATCATTGCATCATTTCATTTACACACTCACAAATAACATACTCTCGCTTATTAGCACACACGACACACTTTTTTACTATCCCACGAATCCAGCATATAAACTATTATAAACTATTATAAACTCTTTTCGGTTCTTTTCGTAATTCTGTGATTTGAATAGATCTCATTTAGTACGAACCGTTTCTATCACGGCCCTCACCTTATCGATTTTATCAGACTCGTCTGTGGCCACTATCGTCATTATCAACGCAATGGTCGTAATTTTTATGTCCTGATAATTATCCCGAATAATATCTCAAATTCCCATATAATCGTAACTAACACGAATTTAATTATAATTTAGTTATTTAGAGATTTTCAGCATCATTATCTTCAAAGCATGTATAATGATTTTACACATTGCTGTATCTTTTTCTTTCTTCATATTCAGTATCATTATGATCACGATCAAACATGATCAATGTTTAATGATACACACCACAAATGCCACCACTATAATCATTGTTTTGATGGCTTCCTCATTTTCTTTCAGTATCCTTAGTGACAAATAATTCATAATAAATTCGTAGATAAAATTTTATTTCTTCTACTTTATTTATTTCCTTCCAGAATATTATCCTTTCTTTTTGTATTATCAGACTTACCTCAGTATTTCGAATTCGTGCTCATCAAAACTCTCCAAACGTTTGTAACCGACATGACTTCGCATTATTTTTGAATTTGGATGCGTAAAACTCGCGCTTTTACGTAGACTTACTGAATGCGACGAATTACGCCAATATTTTAGCATCTTATAGAAATTGATGGACGGAGCATAACTGTTGGCGCTTCGCCGATTACACGACTTTGGAACGATTTCTACTATTAAATCCGTAGAGTCGTGTAGAGTCCTATACGAAGACATTGCCGCCAACAACAACAGCCTTAATAAGGCGAGCGGTTAGGGGAAGGAATGGGCTGATGAGGTGAGGGAGGATAGAGAGAAAGGAATGTATAAATATAGGAATTTAGGAAGTACGTTGTTAATTAAACCGAATCTAAAGCGGAACTAAATCCACACAACAAAAATATCGTCGCCGAGGAAGTAAATGTTGAATTATATAATTTAGAATATTTTTCGTTTGAAGAAAACAAATAAAATTTTTAATTTCTTTTTCAAAGCCTTATTCGTGCGTGTGGTCCATCGCGTTTAGCATTTTATTATATTTTTATATAAACCTATTTGCTCGACATATTAAAGATTACTAACAAAATAACAAGTAATTCTTTTCATTACAAGCTCTTTCTCGCTGTTTTTAAAGATTAAAAAAATGTAATTTATTTTTAAATTTCTTCTTTTTTTCCTTCTCTACAACGATTGTTGTAAACTTTCTCAGTAAGAACTTCTTAGATACTGTAAATGATGCTTTAGTTGTTGTTGCTTCCTTTCAGTCCATTCTTGCGAATGCATTGCGACAACTACAATAACATCAGCAATAAGAACAACAACAACAAATATTGATGATAACTATAATTTATAACTTAACCAGAGGTTCATTTTCAAATCGTTTAACAATTTACTACTCTATCGTTCATGTTGAACGAAGCTTGTGAGGAAGTTTGAAGGAATCATGCATGAAAATTCTACGCATGAATCGTTCGGGCAGAAAATGTAAAATTTTATAAATTTATTAAGTTTGTCTGGCTTTAAATTTATATGGTTGTAGTGCTTATAAACAAAACCTAAAATATCTAAGTAATTTCGAAAATAGTTTTGAGAATGATTAAAATTTAATTTTGTTAAAATTCAGTGTTTTTATTCATATAAGTTTGATTTTAGTACTTAATGGGTTTTGTGTGAATAAAGGAATATCAGTGTGATTAAATGCTGATTAATGTAATCTATTTCCTTCTCGCTTTTCTTAACTCAAACGTCGAGCATGTGGTTTTAAATTATTGTCCCCTTTTGGAAATTGATATAAATTTATTTTAAAAAAATATTAAATCTTAACAGGAATCATATTAATTCGCGCACTATTTTATAACATTTATTCAATTTCCGAATAAAATTATTTTACAGAATTATGTTTGTAAAGAAATTTTCTTTCATTGAGACAATTTTTTATTGGTCAGTTTGTAAAAGTCGACAAATATTCAAATTTTCTAAAATCGGTTGTCGAATCTTCTAAATCATTCTATCTATTTTTTAAATACGTTGAATTTCTTGATTGTCAGAATTTTTCTAAAAATTACGTTACATCACTTAAGTAAAAACGGTAGAATTAATTGTACTTATGTTCGCATATTTTCATGAACGATTCATAAGTGATTTTTCACCACGGAAGATGTATATTATTGACTGCATTATGTTCCTGCACCGAGATTAAATACGCCGTTTGTGTGTATGTGTGCGTACGTATGAGTACGTGTAGCTATCGATGGTTAAACAAATTCAACAAATAAAGAAATAAATACATGTAATTATGGTTTGCTTTTTTATCGCAATTTTTAAATTACTTTTGTTATTTTTATTTTTATTGCAATTATTGCTCATATTATTCTGATTCTTATTGGATTTCTTATTCTTTCTGCACCTGTTGTTGTTGTTGTTGTTGTTATCGTTGAGTTATTAGCGCATACTAATTTATTTTACTCAGCGAGCAATCAAATCAAATGGAATTGATTATTTCTGTAGCCTCAAACCACACTCATTTTACTTCTAAATCAATTTGGCCTTATAAAGAAAATATTTTTTTAGATATTGCAAATAAATATATAATTTAGTGATAAAGAATGTTTTTTATATGTATATAATATTGGCAGACTTATTGACGCGCATTTATTATAAAAAGCAAATATAGAAATTTTTTACGGCGTTAAAAATAATTATGTTAATGATGACGGCGATGATGATAACGGTAATAATGATGTTGATATGAATACCTTACTCATAATAATTAATAAATTTATAAGGAAATTTACAGAAATAACTTCTTATACGACACGACTTTACGACTACACGACAGTGATAAGAGTCAGAAAGGAAAAGGATTTAAAAAACGTTGAATTGAAATAAAAAAAAAAGATTGCAAATATTTCGTTTCTTTATAATTGCAATAGAATGTAAGAAAGGAAGGAAACAACTCACGTTCTCTTTCTTTCATCGAGAGTAAATAAAGTAGAATGCAGTGTTGCCATTTAGTTGCTATAAATGTATAAAAGAATTAAATGTAATGAAAAGAATTGCATGGGATTTCATGCAAATAATCATAAAGTGACCCTTAACCCCAAATTTCAAAAAGACATTTTATGGAATCATTTTTGAATGCATGAATTGCAGATTTCAGCTCGAGAATATTATAAAAGAATAATCATTCATCAGTAATGATCGTCACATCGGCTCTACCTCATTGGGAATGTGCTTTATCAGTTTTCTTGGTAATCGCTTGTATTTTTCTTTTTATGAGCTTGTTCTTTTGGCTTTTTGTTATTTATTTTCATTGTTTTCGTTAATATGTAGAAGGTCAATTGAGGCTTTGATTTAAAAAAATTCCGAGCCATTTCTTGCAAATTTTTGTTCAGTCAAACCGTCAAATAATTTTCTCTCTCGACCAATGTGTTTGATGCTATGTGGTGATATCTTGAAAATTTTTATACCTGAGAAAACTGATTAAAACAATTTTAGAGATTACCTTTAATAACCTTTAATAACGTCTGTGCCGTAACTACGCAATACATCAGCAATTGTCAGTGAGCAACTGACAGCTAATTCTTGTTGATAAACGCATTGCTCGCACGTTGCGAAGCAAATAAGAACTGATGACCGACAGACTTAGTGTTGGGAACTATCGTATAAAAACTATCGAGTTATTCCATAGTTGTAAATTATTCAATCATTCGATAGTTTTTCTCGATAGTTTTTAGTAGTTCAGAAAACGTTTAGAGGAAAAGTCTAAAGTAATCAAACAAGAACAACGAGTCAGTTAATTATGTTGCCAACACACGAATAGGTCGAGTAAATGAATGAATGAAAAAATTCTACGATAGTTAAAATCATTCATTTACTAACAATCGATAGTTGAAATCAGTCGATAGTTTCTAACTCTAGAAAGAACTGTCGATGCTACTGATGGTGGAAGACAGTATTGCGAGCCGGACGCAACCTTAATAGCTGATACCACAAATAACCGATAACCGATAATGCCGATAACCGGAATCTGATAGCTATATTAACTACCGGAGATAATGTTGATGAACCGACCAATGTTATTGACTTGTTGTTAACAGCGGAAGTATTTTAAATCGCTCTGAGGAAACACGTAGTTTGATAAGCAATTATCGTCATCATTGGATAATAAAACAACAGTTAGCGACCTTCCGAATCCTCTAACAGCCCATAACGCTCGTTGTCTCGTTGTCTCTACTTGAGAATAACGAGAACAATATTGACTAGCGACACCGGCGTTGTCAGATATTGACATTCGCTGACATTGCTGACAACCGACAAGTCAGCTCATTCGATAACTGGACATCGTTGACATAAGTAAATAATTGATAACTGCTATTTATTTCTCTCACACACTATGGTAATATAACCATGAATTCGAAATTACTCCCTGATTTTTATATAATTGTCATGATAATGTCAGACACACGCATGATGGAGTGAATGAACAACAAAAAAATGAATGAACATGCAATCGCGCAAATGAATGAATTTTGCGAAGACATTTTTATTAAGCGTTGCCGGCAGTAATTTTGACGTTTAATGACAGATAACTGCGAAATTCACGTGTGCGTTAAACATACGTTCATCGTCATTCATTCTGTCACATTCGTGAAAATTTCGTTTTATTGCATATTACATTCTAGAATACGTTGATGAGGAGAATGTTGGATATGGGGGAGGAGGACAGGTGGTGGTTGTCATGCTTTCTATGTTTGTCCAAAATCGAAAAATTAATTTATATGAAAAATTGTTCACAGCATGCGTGCGGCACGTTATTTATATTTGTTTGATTCGTAACTGCATTTGTTGCTTTGACTCGATTGCAAAACAAATTTGAACAAAATGAAGAAAATTCATATTTCTCATTTACGTAATAAACCACACCCACGCATAACTTTCGTAGTGCCACACAGCTCTGGTAGCCTATTTTTTGTTTCGACGCCAAGTTTTACATCGTACTCCGTCGAGATTCTGTTGGATATTTTGACGAACAAACGCGCGAAACGAACAAACGTACGGAAGGAATGAGAGTATGACGTTTGTTTGTTTAACTTGTTGCAACTTTTGGCATTTCTTTTGCGTGCAATATTTGAAAAGCTTCCCGTTGCGTTCATTTCGCGATAGCATGATGTGTAACATATTTGATTGCGACGTAAATGTTGATCCAGTGGGAGGGGTAGGTGACGAGTGGTGAGTGTTGGTAATTTTCAATCATCTGTCAAACATTTACTACTGTTGAAAGTTTCAAATTTCACTCTTTATTGAATTTTCATATTTTTATTATTATTATTTGTTTTCCTTTTCTTTTTATACCCTACACCCGAACGGGTAGGGTATATTTGCATTTTGTGCTTCCGTTTGTAACGTAGTAAGGAATGCGTGATAGGTAGAGAAAATTAATCTATTCTTGCTCAGAATCACTTCCTGTGTCGGATTAGCCATGTCCGTGCATCTGTCTGTATGTCTGTCTGTTTGTTGGTGTGTATGTATGAATGTGTGTATGGCTGTATGTGTGTATGTATGTGTGTGTGTATCTGTGTGTGTATCTGCCTGTGGAAATCACAATCATAAACGAAAGAAACGGACGATATCGATATGAAATTTGGCACGAATATTCTTTACCAGGCTCACCCAGTTTATTGCGCTGTTTTGAAGATAAAAGTTCACAAAAGGGATAATCGTTTGGATATTAATATACCACACAAAATGGGCGTGCAGTGATTATTTGAATCAAACTCAGAATTTGTGATTCGCGGGTAGGGTAAATAAGCTTCGGACAGACCGAACTTAATAATCCCACTTGTTTCTTCTTTTCCTTCATGCAATCAACCATGAGAAAATTTACAAGTGTTAGAGCACTGGCGTCGTTGTTGTTGTTATTATTGTTGTTGTTGTTTTCATGTAATTTAATTCGATATTGTCACTTGCAGACAAATGAAAACGATCACGATTTGTATAACATTTTCATGTTTGTTCTTCCGTCAAGCGATATCTTATACAATATTAATAAATAATAGCATTTGAAAGAGGTCCGTAATAGCATTTAAAAGAGGTCCGAATATGAAATAATTAACGCTTTTTAAAGCATTTTCCAATATTTTCTCAAAGCAGTCGATTACCTTGCATATATAAAATATATTTATAATTTCATTGATTTATTTGAATTAATTGATTTCGTTTTTTTACAGCCTACACCGAAAGGGATTGGATATATCCACTTTGTGCTGCGTTTGTAACGTATTAAAGGAGGAATGGTGTCAATAGAAAAGTATGTATATCCTTGCTCAGAATCATCTCCTGAAATAATTTAGCGATGATCGGCGAAATAAAATATTATCTCCCCAAAAAAGGTTGGGAAACAGAAGTAATGATTAGATTAGTTTAGATTAGATTACATTAATAATTTCCCACCAGTGGTTCCTCGAAACAAAAATCGAGCCAATCTGCAAATCTGCTAAATCTTACGCTCACTTATAGTTAAAACTCAAAAGTTGTTTAGAAGATGAACTTCCATAAGCACGATAACCATCTCGGATATTGGCTTACCACAAAAAATTGTCATTCCCGATCATGTCACGCCTACTAATTGTGAGAATCAAATTACGAACCTACGATATGGGTAATAAATTTCGGCCAGGACGATGTTAGCTTCCTTGCTCGTTTAGTTTATTTCATTAATTTAATTTTTTTTTATTTTGTGTTTTTATTTATTGTTTTTTATTCATTTTTATTTTATATTTTTTTAACATATTAAATTTATAGATATATTATAAAATGTCTGTGATATAACGACATAATAAACGTAATAAACGTGAACGTGAAAACGAATTAGGTAAATATTAGGCCGAGCTAAAATAATTAAAAACTATAACGCTAAAGACTTTAAACTTCTGAAAAATAGTTATCACTTATATCTCATTTTTACACTACACTAACTTTTACTAATTTTTAATGTTATTTCATAACATAAAATAGCTTTCATTAGTTAAAATAGCTTATCGCATAAAATAATCACCTTAATTAATTATAAATTAATTCCAATAGAAGAAAAAATAATACGCAATGAATAATTTCGGAAAATATTTATTTTCCTAATTGTTTTAGAATTACAATGACTTCGAGGTAATTAAGATACGCCCACACGAATAATAAATTCAATTTAATTTTGAATAAGAAACCTTCCAAGGAAATCAAGCAGCGGCACGTGTATGTTTTCACTCATGGGTGTCCCCTTTGTAAAGTATTCAACATCGTCCTTTTCTTTATCTTCTTTGTATCCCTTGTATCCATTTTGCTGCCCGGCTTTTTATCTTAAGACTGAACACCTTGGTTGTAATTAATTTAATAATGATGTGTCAACCGGCAGGACTTTGTACAGAAAAAATTAAGACAATGAGCTTGTTCATTAATATCTTTTTATTCCTCATTATGTTTGTCATACACTCAGCCTTTCTCTCTCTCTCTATGTGTGTTGGTTTCTTAAAACTCTTCTTAATATTTCTTCTCTTTACAAGAGTATTAACGAATCATTGACGACATTTCGTGTCAACTTATTAATAAATGCATAACAAAAGTGAACAGCTGCAATGATTATCGAGCACTTTTTTCAAATTAAGCTGTCAGTTTTTCAAAAAAGGACAATGTTCCGCTGATAAAAGTTGTACCATATCGCAAAACGTGCCTACCAAAGGTGACAACAGAAAACAAAAATGACACGCCAAAAAGGTAAGACAAACAGAATTTTGGAAAGGAATTAAATTTTGAAAAAATTCCTTTGTTTTTTTTTTCGACGAATAGGGTAGGGCTCTGCCGCAAATTTAACTTAAGGGCGAACACCGATGATCAAGACCGATGGCCTAAATCATAAGATGGGTTGACCAGCAACAACAACGACGACATTTTAAAGTCATTTTCCTGTGACAAATTTTTAAATGTTGTTTCTGATAATGATAAGCAGAATAAATGGCCTTCGTGTTTATTATTTCCCTAACAGAGGTGTTAAAATGTTGTTCAATTTGTTGACTGATAATAATCTTAAAGCTATTCCTTTTTTGAAATATATATTAACAATTTTAAGACATAACCGTCCGTCTGTCGTCATGTCGACGATAACAAAATAATATCATAATAGGATAAACATATCGTTACAAAATAGAGCGCAAGGATAAACAAAAATGTTGGTCATTACATTAACGCTACCAAAAATTTCTACCAAGTCCGAGACTTATAATAAGTGAAAATTTTTTGAAAATAAGTTTTCATATAAGTCTCCTTTACCACGCCCTGTTGACCTTTGATATTGTTTAGACTGAATTGCTCATAATATTCACATTCTTTGACAAGATGTCATGCATGATTCTCTAATGCTTTCCTATAAACGATATTGATTTTGTATGGAGTTTGATATTAGAAAATCTGTTGATTAATTTTGAAGACAAATTTACTTGCTCTCTAAAAGAAAAAATGAGAGGGAGAGAGGTAGAAAGAGTTAGAGAGTGATGACCATGAAAACAAAGAGATATTTATCTCTTTGGAATCCTAAAACATTTAAAAATTTTTTAAAGCATTGAATTAATTCAATAAATTTTGAAATGTTATTACCGTTAATTAAATATATATTAATTTATATTTTTTTTGTAAATTCTCTTAATTTATTCTTTTATATTTACATATTTTTTTGTAATTTATATATTTTTAAACGTATTTTATTAATGAGAGTTTATTTGGAACAAAATATTTATTTAATGGTGAAAATAATCATTTATTAATTACATTTTAATTAATCTTTTTGTTTATTTTGAAAAAATTCTTTTTCATTAATATCATTTGCTTTTAGAAAGGCGTAATATTTAACTATATTAAAAATTACAATTATATAAAAAATTAATGTAATAATAATTTACCTCGGAAACGTTTTTATTTAAAAAATTTGTGGCTTCAAAAATCTCCCTTAGTTTAGTTATTTATTTATTTAATTATTCTGGACATATTATTTCATTATTTTTCGTAGATGTTAACAATTCGTTATTGACTAATATTTAAACCTACTAACTGCTAATATTTCCTTATTCCACCCTGATTTCTTCTCCTCCTTCTCCCACCTCCTCTTGTTCTTTACATAAATAAACCTATATCATAATTCAAATTACTAATGGTATAACAACTTTTCTGTTACGGCTGTCATTTATCGGGTTATTGTCCTGAAAATGTTCCAATATGAAGACTACATTCGAACACACACACTTACAAACACATATACATCCACAACAAAACGCAAGCCACGAGCGTGTCGTGTCATATTGATGTAAGTGAAAATATTTTGAGCAAATTAAATGTAACTAGGACGTATCTGTCACAGCTTCAAAAGCATCATCAAAATATTCATCATTAGCATCATCATTATCACGTCTATCACACTCAACATATTGTTGGAAAAGTTCTCGAATTTATTTCATACTTCTTATCTATTTGTCATGATGATAAAGAGACAGACAAAAAGGCAAAGAGACAGATGGACGACAACTATATACAGACCAATCTCATTCATCGGATATTTTCTTCTACATGTTTTAAAGGACAAAAGCAACAAAAAGCGTAAACAAAAGTAAAAAGAACGAATAAATTTTCTACCGATAAGAACAGAAGCAAAAACGACAGGATGAAAAATATGTTGATCTGATTTGTGCGAGGTGTAGAAAATTCAAAAGAACTGAGATGTTGCGAACGACGACATCTACGAAGACGGCTATAATGACGTCAATGAAAGTACTCAGGAAGGAGTGACCTAGATACGGTTACCGTTATCCTCTAACGCTGCCTGCATTACAACAAATAACGTCAACTCCATGATAGGATAAATAAAACAATAAATTAGAAGTGGAAATGGCGCCAAAGGAAGTTATCGTCTGGGAAACGAGATAGCAAAGAAGAAAAGGAAAGTAATGGAGCTTTCATGAAATGGAACGTAAATGCCAAATGAAAAAATCGTGGCTAGTTTGAAATCAGTTTTTGTATTCAAATGACTAGAACTCTTACAGGCAATATCACCTGTTTAAGTTTAATTTGCCACCCCCTTCCGTAACATTTTTCAGTTTCTAAATGTTTCTATTTAATTTTGTTTAAAAGTAATTAACTAAACCTACAAACTGACTCTTATACACTTAGAGAGCATTTGGTAGCCAAAATATTTATAGTTTAGGAGATATAGTCACCCCCTACCAAATTCCAAGCCCAGAACGATTGCTTTCTACCTTTTACATGATTTTATATCTTGCGGGAATATAAATATCAAAATTTCTGAAAGTTATATAGCATCTGAAAATATATTATACATTCCCCTTCTTAGCAAAAATTAACTTTTACAAATTTGTCGTAATTACAAAAATAACAATATTTGAATAAACTCAAAATATTTTTAAGAAAATGTACATTTGTTTTTATTTTTTTTAATTTTATTTTGATTTCAATCCAAGTAGTCGCAAAGAAAAATTTTAAATAGTTAAATCTCTGCCTCTGTCTCTCTCTCTCTCTGTTTTAAAAACAATATTGAGCGCATTAAATTAACATCATTGATAGAGAATATTCATAACAATCCCCGAATAAGATTTCCATGAAAATCTTTCAGCGGCAAAAGTTAATTAACTCCTTCCACTGCCTCTCCGTCTTTTGGTCTTTCAACATTGGTATCTTCTCATTCTTCTTCTTCTTCTTCTTTCACTGCCACTTCAATTGTTAACAAATATTGTTGTTATTTCTAGTACATCTCGTCGCTATTATCCTGTCACGAAGTCCTGCCTGTCACGCGCTTTTCTTGTCGTGCTTTATCTTCTTAATTTTTGCAGTTAAAATGGCGTCAGAGCTAAAGAACAAAAGGAACGGCCAATCTCGAGATGCTGGTCGGAATGAATGAGTGAATTCAGTTAGTCGGTCGTTTAATAATTCTTCTATTTCATGAGCAAGAGTCAAAGAAAATATTATTTTGTACGACTCTACAAATTTTTCGTCATCGTGTTCTCTCCATTCCAGTATTTTCTTACGGAAAATTGAATGAAGGAAATTCGCTTGAAGAGGATCATTCGGAAAGTATTCTTATTTCACTTTACCTTCCCCCTCCCCTCCCCCCGGCAAACTTTGCCTTTTAGTTCATAATTTATTTCGTTATCTTTTTCTACGTGAGTCGTGAATTAATCTGCTTTTGTTATTAATAAAATTAAATAAAATTTATATTCATTTCTGTTCGCTCATTTCATTCTATTCAAAAAAATAGACGATTAAAATGATAATGGAAATATAATAAGAAGAATAAACTTGAATGTTAAAAAAGTTGAGGCTTTGGAAATTTAGAGAATTACTTTCCATTGCCTGCAAGTTGAAAGAAGGTAAGAGAAACAGGATAAAACTGCCTAAATTATCATTGATTATTATCATCGTGATGATTTATGCTTTCTTACATCCTTCTTCTTTAGAAGAAATTATATAATTTCGTAGAAAATTTGCAAAAATGCAAAATTATTATATGAAAAAATTAATTGGACGATGCTAAATTGTTTTCACACATATTTTCATTCTCCTCCCCTCCCACTCCCTTTAGTGCTTTTTCACTTTTTCTCACAAAAATTTGCATCTCTTAGTAATTTTCCTTTCCGTAACATTCCAGAATTCAATCGTCAGTATCAATGCCCTTTTATGACTACTCATGGCATACTTTCTGCCCCTTTTATTAGTATTGCCCTACTTTCCTCCCGATCCTTTCGATTAACATGCCAACCAACCTTCCCCTTCTCTATGGTCCTATATTCGATTTTGTACCATTCCCTAAATATTTTTTCCTAGATCTCATAAAATTTTATTGCATCATTAGCATGAGATTAGCCCACCCGCTGTTACTTTTTTCGATCCACTTCAAGGATACTCGTGAAAACACGAAATAAATTTATTTCGAATTTGGAAAGAATTTCTTGCTCGAAGAGCAAATAATTCGTATCACAAATAGTGTAAGCAATTCTCTTTATTTTTCCATTTGTACATAAATTTTCCGTGCTTATCTCTCGATTTTCTTTCAAACATCGAGAAGGTGACTGATGGTGACTAATGGTTTTGCCGACAAATGCATTGTTGTCTTTTTCCTTAACGGCCATAATTCGTCTGGTGCGTAATTTTTTTGACATAATTCATCCGTATATACAAAGAGCCTCATGGTCGTTTTAGCCCTTTATAGATGCTAATACAATTTTTGTAACAACATTTTCTCTGGATATAAATTAGTTTTTTCGGAAAGCCCCACAATAGGGCTGTCAAAAATGGATCGGGGTAAAACCATTTACATTCTCATGATAAAGTAGCGCACCGATGGTCGGCTTAATACCTTTGTTTCCTTTGAGTCCTTCTCGCAAGTTGGAGAATTACGTGCATTATTTGATTGGGTTGGTGCGTTGGTCATTAAAATTGCCTTTAAGTTCTAAAACATTGTTACCATGACCGAAAAGTGATTTCGTATTCATTATGGGGTTGTTATCCTTTTGTGCTATCACTTTACCTACCTCTACCTACCTTCAAAATTAAAATGATAAATACACGTTGTAAATGGTTGATTGAAAAGATTTAACGGATTTCCAGAATTATTCTCTTCCAGATTCTCGCGCCAGCCGATCTCGATTTAGAAAGATTGAATGTCAACGCTAAATATCCGGGAGCTAAAAATGATTCCTATATTCGGAATTAAAGTGCTTTGGAAGACATTGGAAGTCAAGTCATCGTCGGAAATTATAATCAAGAAGAAATGCGAAAATTTTTTATTGGTACAAATTTTCTATCTGTCTCAATATCTCGTTCTCTCTCTTATATTGTGTAGTATATTTATGTTCTACAATTTTAGGTGATTCAGGATATCCTCTGGAGGCATGGTTAATGACTCTATTATCACATGAGGAGAATTTAAAATTAATCAGTTTATTCAAGATTAAGAATTGCTTTTTATTGTTGATTGCGAATTTATTGTGAAAACTGTTTCTATCAATAGTTACGACATTATAACTAAGCGTTCACTTTGTCAATCTGTCGAGAAATAGCTATGGAGAAGAGACCGAATATCAAGCTTGGCTTCAAGTTGGGCAAAACTACTCAAGAAATATTCGAAACGATGAAAAAGGTTTCGAATGACCAGAATCTATCCCATGCACAATTATTTTGCTTGTTTGCTAGATTTCATCATGGTCTCAGAGACCTTGGAGATGAAAAACGCTTTCCGAAACCCACAACCTCGAAGGATGAAGAAAACCTTGAAAAAGTCTGCAAAATTCTGCGATTTTATCGCTGCGTGTCTACTACACCCATAGAGGAGGTGTGTGTGTGGTTCATCACATTCTGACCGGGGATTTGAGAAGAAAAATCTGCACGCGATTTTTTCATCACTCTCACGCGGAGGAGCAAAAAGGCAGGAAAATGAAGCATTGCAAAGACATAGAACTTGCCAAAAAAGGCCGTCCATTCATCCCACCTACCGTAACTGGCGACAAAACATGGTGGTTTCAATACAAATGAATGAAAACGATGCTTACCGTTTTCTTCGACTCCAAGGGCATTATTCATAAGGGCTTCATTCCACAAGGTCAGACTGGTAATGCTCAGTAATATTTAGGTGTCGTGCAGAGATTGTTGAACATAATTCAACGTGCTCGACCGGAATACAAGAAAGTTGATACGATAATGTGCGTCGCACAGAACCTTAATTATATGCGAGTTCTCGGCCAAAAAAACATCAAAGCGCTCAACCGCCCGCTGCACTCGCCTTTTTTCAATAATTTTCAAATGATTTATACAATTAATTTTAATAAATATAAACGATGAATCTTCTCAAAATAATTAAGGATATCGTAATGATACAATTTTCAAAATTCTTAATTTTTTCAATTGTCAGTCGACTG
The DNA here is from genome assembly GCA_963966595.1 of Physocephala rufipes. Taxonomy (NCBI): domain Eukaryota; kingdom Metazoa; phylum Arthropoda; class Insecta; order Diptera; family Conopidae; genus Physocephala; species Physocephala rufipes. The sequence continues at coordinate 35,191,317 of OZ016502.1, read as the reverse complement.
GTCTAACAATTCAAAGCAGCTCTTTCAAACTTTCATATTGATCATATTTTAAACGTCGTTTTCAAAATAAGTACCATTTTTTAACATTCTTTAGAATTGAAAATAATATAAATGTTTGTGAATGATTACATAATGACTTCATTTTTGTGCATCCAAAGTAATGATCCGTTTTTCGTAAAAAAATTGTCCCTACAGCTCGTAAAGTACAGAAACATAATAGACAACAGGAAAGCAATTGCAATAGAATTGACGATTGTTCGTCAACATAATTAAGATTTTCAATTGTTACGATTTGAAAAATCGATCACTATGCGCGAGTCGTTTATTGATTTGTTTCGTGTTTGCCAATTCATAAAAATAGATTTCATTTAAAATCATTTCTGCCAACTGTGACGAAAAAGAAAAATCTTCTATTAAGAAATTTCATAAAATGTGACATTTTTGGGTGGCTAATATTTTTTCCAATATTCATATCTGTTGAAAGTGTGCCACACATGACACAAAATCTTCTAATGGGCGGAATATGTTGAGAGACATTACATTACATTACATTAATACACTTCTGTCTCTTCACCTTCACCTACACCTTCGGTAAAGCATTAAAATAATGATGTCCATATTAATGATGATTCTTCAAGCATAAGTAAAAAGGATGTACACCGACATATCATTTCTCTGTGCACTTCTCTTTTTCATTGAAGTCAGAATTACTTTTTGAAGTCATCGTGTGATATGACAGGCGTTACATACGTCATTTGCTAAAACTATGACATTTACAACTCCAGGCTGAATTGAATTTGTTGTTTACTATCATCGTTTCTCCTTTGCTTTTGTTATTTTTTGTACAGTTTTCTTTTGTAATTGATAATGGTATAATTTTTGTCATCTTTATCATTTATACGATAAACGTTTATACGCATATGTTTATCATGTATACGAACATATTTAAATTTTATTTCGATATATGTATAAAATGTTATGATAGTTATTGTATTTTGAATGTAAGCTGTTGTGTCAAGGTCAATTGAATATTAATCCAATGGAAATACAATTGATTCTCGTGCTTTAACTCGCATAGATATATCTCAAGAACTATCATGTACTTCAGCGCAAATCAATCCTTTAAAACCTCTCTTTTCATCCTTAAAATCCTTAAAAACCTTCTCGCTCTCATTTAGTTCCTACTCTCCTCTCGTCTTATCCGAATCGATATTAAAATTTACTATTGTCAAGGCAAGGATTTCTCGAAAAAATACCGAATAAATTTTGGGGAAAAATTACAATTAGGCTAAAATAACAACACTATTCAATCACTAGATATTCTACGCCAATCTGTCATCATCGAGAGTAATCATGGTAGTATTATATGAAGGAAATGTCAGTTAATCTTTATCATCAAAATATTTTACCAAACGTAATAGTCATTTGTGATCAGCTCAAGGGTTTTACATGAAACACTTTATAAAACATGTAATAATTATTAATTGAATTTATTTTTCGAATTAATCTCACTTGTTTGCAAATTATTTGTCGAAAAGTTTAAAAGGAATTGAAGAACAAAAAACAGAACAAAAGATCACATAGTTTTACGAGCAAATGCGTGACTAAGCGTGAATTATTTCATTTAGGAGGCATGGAAAAGAAAACGGCTAATATCGGCTAATATCGGCTAATATCGGCTAATATCGATCAAATTCATTTATTAAAATTTTAAACGAAAAAGGAAAAGGTGGAAAACCGAGTAAAAGAGAGGCTAGTAGCACATTCTGTTTTTGGGGTAAAAAACATTAATTTGACATCATGCCGTCGACGGTTATGGTCTTTATTAAATACAAAGGCAATTCAATCGACAATTGTTGTCAACCCTGACAATGACGACTAACTTTTGTGCTATAACGAAATTGTTATTCGATCAAATTTCAAGCTTGTTAGCTGCTCTTTGTAGGTCGCGTAAACATTTTCGTGGATCTCGTTTATAAAAATCTCTAACAAACTGGACATCAGGAGACTCGATTACGGCAATTTTTTACAAACAATTTTGAAAATGTAAGGTCCAGGTGTTTAATATAATCATCTATAGTTTCTGTAATGATTAACATTTTAATAAGGCTTTTCAATACTCTGCAAATAGATGTTCTCTTTATTTTTAGGAAATAAAAATTGAAAGCCGTCTTGGGTTTTTTACCGTCCGCAAATCATTTTCAGGTTTTGAAAGAATTAATAATCTCAAGGTAGGTGTTAGATTCGGGACTGTAGGGTGAGTCAGTAATTTCTCTGAATGCATATTTTCCGCTAGCATTCCTGGAAACTGTCGTTGTGGGTCAACGGGGTAGGAAATATGAAGAAAGAATACACGGAGCAAAGTGAGCCAAAAATGCACTTGGTCGGCTAATAATCTGACATTCTTGAAGGAAGAGGTGGTTTCCAATGTAACTTTTTTCAAAAGAGAGAGAAGTGTTGACCAAATCCTGGCATCGTCGGATAAGTTGATCTCCAAAATCGTCTTTCTTTCTTAAAAATAATAAAACATAACTTATTTTTGAGGAGAACTCTTTTTACAAAAGCGAAAATTGAAAAAATAAAGTGTTTCTGAGTCAAACGATGTGATTTTTCATGATAGTTCTTGAGGTTTCGTGGTAGTTAGTGACCCAATATTCACTTTGTGCCAAGCAGATGCTGATGGGCGCGGGGTATTTAAGTGCGCCAAAATCAATTTTTTTTAAAAATAATTGTGACTTTTACGAAATGCTTATCGTCCCGGATAAAATGAATTAAAAATATTAAATGCAAATTAAATTAATATATTGTTTTATCTCGTTTTTCCTAGCCAAACCCGCTTGAAGTTTTCGCCTTTGATTTTACTACCCCCCCCCCTCCACTCTAATAGAGGTGAATTTCATTTCCATTGTATTTCCAATTTTTCCAAAATTTCTTGATTCTTTTATTTTATGTGTTTATTTGTTTTTAGGATACGTTTATTTAATATAATTACAGAAAAAATGACATAAATACGACGAAGAACAAACCTTACAAAACTCTGTAAAATTTGAAATTATTTTGCAAGATTTTGTTATGCATTCAACGTCAGTACCGTTGTGATAAAATTTAGTTTCGAGTTTGTAAATAATGGTATAATTTCTCCACTAGAAATGTCAAAAATGCTAGGGTATGTCCCGTGATCAATATCATAATTGACGACTGAATATCCCTCAAAGTGAATGGCTTTAAATTGCCTTCATCTTGATCCCAATTGGTTTTCAGCAAACCTTTATCGAACATTTCTTTTTCAATACGCCTCCTAATGCCCTCAAACAAGCCCATGGATTGTACTTTGAGAATATGTTGATCAAATATTTCCTTAAAGGGCCAAACGGTTTTAACAATATGGGATGCAAATATTTTGCCATGTGACGTCAGTGCCAATCTCATTAAGGGTCGAGACATTCGCCGCTGTTTATAAAGTAAATATTCGCAACGTGTTAATCCACAAGGATATGCATAATTTGGAGTCAGATTATCGCGATTGAGCAAGAATGTTTTCTCGTCAACAAATTCGGACTGATCCCACAGTTCATCAGGAATTCCAAATACCTTATAGCGTAATGTAGTATTTGGCCACAAAACCGTGATATTCCTTTCAATTAAATCCTCTACTGATTCTATCTCTTCTTGGTACACCGTGGAGGTCACAAAACTCGATAATTTCGCAAGATACAGATTGGTAACGATAAATCCAGCGAACAGCATGATCGCATAAACTAAGTATTTCACTTTTGACGGTGAGCGTGGCAAATTATTGCTGATGTAAAGTAAATCGCTGAAAGCCATCAATAATGAAGCGCTCATGTCGAAAGCACCCACTTGCCGCCAGTTCAAGAGAGACAACGCTATGCCTGCAAAGCCTACAAGGAAAATAAGAGCAATCCAAATATACCAATCGAAGGGCAGCAATACATATTTATATATCTCCAGTGGAGGCGCGAAGGGTACAACCAAACGTATATCGATAATTTCCCGAGCTATGGTAAATTCTTGTGTTACCTCATATTCTACAAGAGCGGCACAAATGTCAACCTCACCAGATTTAATTGAGTTCGAACAGGCCGATCTACTTGGCGCACCCACGGGCACAAACGTGGCATTGTGAAGTTCAGCAAATAATTTGATTAAATGAAATTGTATTCCACTAAATGATGGCTCTCCTCCATCGGGAAATTGATTGTATATGATCGAATTTGGTGGATAATGCGCAATTCCGACACGGATTGGATATCCTTTAAAATTCTCCCATTTATTGCGATGATTCAGATAACTTTCGATGGTTGTTTTCTTCGCGTGTATCCTCGGGAACTTTGATAGTTTCAATAATACTCCTGCTTGTTTTGCTGACGTTAATAAAATATTGTAGAAACCTTTCGACCAACACCAGTCGAATAACCATTTCCAATTCTGTTTGGGTTCCACAGTTTCATTCACTACGAAAAGGATATCAATTCGATACCAGCGATTAAGGGCATCCTTCAAATACGACAGACGTTTATTATAATTGTCCATTTGTGATCCAATGAAAATTATGAATAATGCTTGGGAATTTCCCAATTCGAATGAATTTGGGGCAACAACAAGTCCATCTTCTCCGGTAATTACTAGCCTCAGTACATCGACACCGAGTTGGAAGAGGCCCTCGTCACTGTTACCACATTCTGTTAGATCATAATAAATAGTTGTTGGATTGATACCCTGTATCAGTGTATCTACGACACCATGTAAGTTCGCTCCAACAGTCAAGGTCACTAACGAGAATTTTATTAATGCTGCGAAAGGTAACTTCATTACACAAGTTTTCGATTTATACCGCAAAGTAATATTCTACTTTTACTACTGGAGTATGTTTTGCGAATGAAAAACCGAAAGGACTAAATTTTACAACATGCAATATAATTTGCCTTTCTGGAAATGCATTACTGGTCGATTAATTCTGACGTGGAACTCTAACTGTATAATTAAAATTAAATTAATTTGTTTTCAGAATTTAAAAGGATTTTAAAAGCCTTTAATTGTTATCTGTTCATTTCCTAAGAGAAGGTTAAAATTGTAATTATTCCGCTTAATTATTGGTGCGCATAGTCTGTTCACTTTGAAAAAGTCCCAAGTCGGCTTCTTCAGGCATTCTGGGGTTAAGCATATTTCCGAGTTTAATTTTAAATGTTGCGTCACGACTGGTCATAAATGTATTCTTCTTCTCCATTAGAAAAAAAATCTCGATTAACACTAAATTCCACAATTAATATAAATAATTATAGAAATCGCTTTGTTTTGCTTTCGCATTTACTGACTAGTTTAAGGCTGGCTACATCACACTTAAAACTCATTTATTATCTTAAACTGAATTAGCAAATGAGAAGGACAAATATTATACTTAAAAACTGCTAAAATACGAAAAGTAGTGAAGCTCTTATCTATTTTTTATACCCTACTCCCGGAGGGATAGGGTATATCTACTTATTTCTTCCGTTTGTAACGTACTAAACAGAAAAGGATATATATTCTTGCTTAGAATAGCGTCTTAAGTCGATTTGACCATGCCTATCCTTTTGTGTGTCCGCTTGTGGCCTGAGGAAACCACGTTTGAAGCCGAACGGAAGGTCATGGAATTGGCATTAGCTCTGTCATTGCAGATTGCACATTTGGTGTGGAAAACTAACAAAATCCCAACTTTTCCATCTATATTGAGACTGAAATTTTGAGGCGGAAATTTTACGGCCGAGATGACAGTGATGGACATTACAAATCCACAAAAATGGTCATAACAGTGCAATGTGTGGCGCTTTCTCGAAAAAGTTGTGTCGAACGTCAATTAGAATATAAAATTTAACCAAGAGGAGAGAGAGAAATATAGTATACTACAGGTGTAGAATATTTTTACATATAAAATTGTTAATTATTAATTCATAATAAAATTCGTTTTACATTTGCAACAAATTACATTTGCAACACCTCGCGAAAACATCAAGTATAACATACGCATACAACAAAAACAGAAGCGATCTAACAACAGCAGCAACAACATTGACCACAGGCCAAGAATGTGTTATATACACGACATCACAAACGTCGAGACACAATTTGGCAGTTTCAAAAAATATTGTCATTATGCAATTTTGTAAATATTTATCTGCTGAAACGATGATTTACGCATGCGTTACCGTTTCGCTTATGTGAATGTACAACAATATTGTCGATGCAGCGTCGAGATCAGTGTTATAATAGCTTGTTACGAGCATAATAATGATTATCGAACATTTATTTATTGCAAATACTTAAAAGAAAATTTTTAATTTCCAAATATTTTCTACTTTTGGTTTGACAAACAATATATTTGTTGCTTGTTTCGTCGAACGATTTATTTACGTTTCTCCAAATTATCTTTCCAATCGACAAAGAACATAATTCCAAACTTTGGAAAAACAGAAATCTTTTCGATAAAGCACATTTCGTAATCATCATTGCAAAAAACTATGAACACACAATGGATTCTTTGTAAAACGTTTTATTGAAAGATCATTTCATATTATTTGTTCGACGAAATTATTGTAAATCGCGTTTTGATTAATTAAAAATTCTATTTAGAGGGCACACGTAATCAGGATTCGCTTCTCATAATGGCATTAATTCTTGCACTTCGTACAAAATCCAAAAAGTGTGCGACTTGTCTATCGCTCCTTCTTCTTCTTACCTAATATTCTTCCTTTTCTAACGGTAAAAATGAGATTGCGTGTAATCCTTTCTTTCAACATGAAAACCAAACTATGCTTTATTTAGTTTTCTATTCAGATTATTTTGAATCAAGCACTCAATCACAAAAGCGATCTCCCCTTCTCTCTCTTCCTCTCTTTTTCAACTTATTCATAAATATTCAATAATAAATAAATCCAAATGGAATTTTAAAAAATAAAACCATTTGCAACGATTTTAATTGAATAATTAATTATTGATAAAATCCTTTTTTAAAATAACATTATGCAACATATTATCCCTCCCTTGGAATATATCATTAGTACAGTTCTTATTATTGATGTTGTTGTTGTTGGTTTGAATAATACCAAATACGATTTCGACAACATTTTTAGGAGACGCGGGATGGAAATACTGTTTTTGAAAATTAAAAAATGTTACGCAGTAAATGCGTACAAGAAAGTTCGTTCCATGTAAATGTAGGCTATGGCTATATGTTCACTCTAAACACAATACACTCAAGGTTTCAATATTCTTGATATTATGTATTCAATATAATAAATAAAAAAATTCTTCGAGTAATCCCCAATAGTGTTTAAAATTTTAAGTTTAATTTAAATTATAATTATTTTAATATATTTTTTATTTCTTCCTTCAATGAACAATAGTGTCTTCGTTGTGAAGTTCGGTGTGAAGGAAGATATAAAAAATTTATTCAAAAAAAATGTAATTTGTTCTCTATTTTTCCAAAGCAAGAAAAAATAATGAATGGCCGAAATTTGCTATCGGTAAACTTAACTTGATTGTCATGAAGCAACGGAAAAATTCTCAACACAATAATTCTTTGATCCAATTACTAACTCTCTACTTCTTTCATATTTATATTTTCTCTTTTTATCCTTTTTTTATCGCAAAATCTTTTTATTCCTTGACGTGCATCACACAGGCAACATCAATATCTGTTCCTAACCCTTTTCTATATCCTTTCGAGCTATTCAAAACAGTCAGAGTTAGAAATTCTCTTTCCCCAAGGCCGTGACAAAATTGCCGATGCCGCCAAAAATTGAAAAAGTGTGTGCATTTGTGTACATATTTCTGTGTATGTTTTTCATCCTTCGCTTTCTTCCTCTCGCTCCGTCTCTCTCACTCTCTCTCTCTCTTTCCCTTCCTCCCTCTCTTTTTTTCTGACATTTTTCTCCTTCTAAATTCTCTCTCCCAAAAGACCAAAAGCACAAAAAATATGTTCTCATGAACCGAAATTCGAAAACTAGAAAAATAGAAGATAAAATAATACATGAGCTGCATAAGAGAACATCACTTGCTCGCCATTTGTTTCAACGCCTCAAAGTATGCAATTCTATAAAGCTCGACTACAAAGCCAAATCCAAAATTTATTTAAATGAAAACGATAACAAAAAATGTCGCTACGAGTATCATGGTTTAGCTGACGAAATAGAAAACAAGGCTGTGAGGAATTAAACACAAGAAAAATAAATTAAAGAACTCTAAAAATAAAAGTAATTCTTATAAAAAAAATTAAATAAATGACAGAAATAGAGAAATAGGCAAAGACAATAGAGTGAAACAAAAAGAGCAATTGTTATTACATTATCTCCGAAAAATTTTAATTTTGAATTTTTTAAAAGATTTATATATTCAATTAAATTTATATTAATTTCACAAATTTATATGAGAGAAGATATAATTCAATAGTTAAATACTTACTAATATTTCTCTTTATTTTGCAATAATTGCTAGGATGAATTTTTGTGAAAATTGTTGGAAGGAATTTCCGTCAACTCTTATCAAGCCAGCTTTGATGACAAACCGGTTTCCATCCGGTTGTCATCTTCAGCGTTATCCCCCGGGGCATTTTTTGTGCCAGCACGTAAAATAAACACAAAGCAGAATCTGTAAAATACAAATCACTACAATTCGACAACAACAAAAATTTTGTAAATACAATAAAAATCCTATGAAAATTTATGCATAGAGAAAATAAATTAATTTTGCTTTTTATTCTTATATAGTATAAGAGTATCGAGACTATTTAATGTCACTCATATAAAAAAATAATCCAATTCAATCCAAATTTTTAATGAGAAAAGGATCGCATAGTGTGATAAAATTATTGAAGCTCTTACCATTTACAATATTTTTTCAAACCCATAACCGGCCGTTGTATGGTTGCAGATCTCCTATACCGAGGATTCAATATAAAAGCAAGCAGATGAACAGTTGGAAACTTTTATTAATTAATCATTGTTGAAAAAAAGGAAGAGAAAAGAGAGAGTGAGAAAAAGAGGGAGAAAGAGTGAAAGAATGTACGAACTGAACATAAAACTATCGACATATCATAAGCCTGTATTTTCTGTTCGATATTGCTTTAATTCCGTCGTCATCTGCGCATTTGAGTTGATTTTAAGGATTAACACTAACAGCTTGCTCCGTTCGGTAATACCTCATTTATTTGCATCCCTTACGGTTCTATTCACGAGAAATATGCATGGACTATGAACACTATCTTTCAGATCGAAAGATGGACCACGGCCAGTTTTGTTGATTTAAATAGTTTAAGCTGTTGAGTAAACGTTTGTGTCAGATGATAGAATTCTCTGTTAGAGGAATGATTAATGGCTATGCAAAAATTGTTGTTTTTTTTTTCTTTTGAACTTTGTTTAATTTTCTTCCTTGTAGGCGATTATATCGAAGCGATAAATCCAAATGATTACAAGAAAGAACGCCTAGTAAAGAATGCTTGGACAATCATTTCAATCACATTTATTTTAACCTCCGCACATAATAAAAACTATTAGATTTATCATAACCTCCGCACATTTTATAAAATCTCATTACGTTTGAAAAAACGCTATTTAAATTTATATTCTAGAAATATCTAGAAGGATGTAAAGGATGAATATAAAAAGGATATTTTCACTTTGGATTTTTCACTTGCCATATTTTAACTTGTTCGTATTTAACCGTTTCTTAATCATGTTCATTAATTTTTTCAATGATTTTTTATTTTATATAATTTTTCCAAATTTTTACTTTTTTCCGTCTCTATAAATTTATTGCGATAGATCAGATTTTCGATCGATTGATTGAATGAATGGAAAACCCTTAAGCCATTGTCGAGACATTTTCCTTTTAGTTGTTGTTGTTATTGTTTTGTTTTGCCATTTAATCTAGATGAAATCGGGAAAATATTCAAATTTCCTTTGAATGACAATCGAAATCCAAAGAGAAACTAAATCTCCTTTCCTACCTTTATCCCCCCTCTCTCTTCTTATTACCTCTCTTCTTGTACCTTTTCCATCTACAATTTACGAGAATGTGACGTTGTCATCTTTGCCATTGTCTTCTCCAAACATCTTCTTTGTGTTTCTTTTCTGTCAGGCCGGAAGCAATAAATAAATTGAACGATCAAACCATTTAACATTTTGATATTTTTCGCAGTCATTTTCGATTGGTGGCAGCACCGGCAGCACCGCAGCAGCAACTCTTTTCGATTTAAGCCCCTGTATTCCGTTCTCCCTCCACGCCTCCCTCCACGCCTCCCTCCGCCCATCGATCATCTTCGATGAAACGCACGAATTATAAAAAGACACGGTTCACATGAAACGTCAATTTAAGATTTTTCATGTCTTCTTACAAAATGTCAAAATCATTGACATTTCCAAATCAAGACATTCAAGATTTTCGAGAAAAAAGAAACGAGTCGTTCAGGTATGCATACGAAGAAAGAAGGAGGAGGGGCAAGTGCCTGGCCTTTATTGAAAAAGGAAAAACAGGAAGGAAAGAAAAAGCCAAAAAGCACCCGATCGATTCTTTTTTGTTTTTCTTAAAATTGTTACATTATTTCTTTAATAAATCACGAACTTGTGAGATGAATTTTCTTGGTTTCTAATGTAAAGACTTGAAAGAGATTCATTTCGTCGGGAAATACTCGGGCAAAGAAAGACTGAAAGGTACGCGAAAGATTTCTTACCGTGGAGAGAATATCTCAAACACTTGATCGAAACAAGAACCAAGTTATATCAGCCTCTATGTTTTTGGCACGGTCAATTTTAGGGGATAAAATCTATTTTAGCTAAAAATCAAATTTTGGAAAAGATATCTTGAAAACCTTAGAATTATTGTCTTCCATTTGAGGTTAAATTTTGCAAACATTATTCATTTTTCTTTTTTGCATATTCGTTATTAATTATAACGAATAAATATAAATAATTGTCGACAATCAACAAACAATTTTTATATAAATTGATTTAGCAAGAAAAAAAGTTACTTTCATAGAAGTTATTCAAGAAAAAGCATGACTGACCTATTACCTCTTCTTCTTATTCGTCTTCTTATTCTTCTTAAAATGCCATCAAAATTGATCAAGGTGTGTTTGTCTTTGCCGTTACAGAGGAGAAGCGGAAAGAAAGAATGAAATAATAGTTTTTTGAATATAAAACCATAAGACAAATATTTTTCAAGAGACAAAAATTCGCGTTGGCAGCTAAACGAAAAAAAAACTCAAAAAATGGGCTTGGGAGATGAAACTACAAGCAAAACCGCAATCATAGCCAAAACAACAACGACAACAACAACAGTGGGCTATGAAGTCGTGAAGCTCGGGTAATAAATTATTAATATTTTTCTTCTTATTGTTGATTATTTCTGTCAAAAAAAACAACGAACAAAACTTCAGAAATATTTACCCGTTTTTCAAAACGATGTCATGACTTTTCGGTGCAATAAAAGCAAAAAACAAAACTAATTTCCGCAGCAATCGAATAATTACTGCAGAAACAACAATAGAGGAATAACGACAATTAGCTAAAGTCATTGCTGGCGTGGCCGGTATGACCGTTTGGGAAGGCGTTTGAAAGCGTTTGAAGAGTTAAGAGAAATGATGCCGCGCAAGACATAGCTTGTGATGGATCCTTATGAGGTCCTATTTGTTGCTGTTTTTCGACCACGGAATTGTTGTAATATGTTTAATGAAGCGGAGAGGAGAAAACTCATTATGTCCTATTTGCGAATTTGATTCCTTCAAAGATTAGAAAATAACTTCAAACGAAACCAGATCCCAAAAGCCTTGAGGCATAGTTTTTCAATCCATAATCACAAATACAAAGATCCTCTCTATAGTCTTTATTTACAGCCAAATTTGAAAAATAGCGAAATATGAATATCGAGGCGAAGCGACAATTTTGGGGAAGAGAGATATCGTCCGTCTCAAATAAATTCTTAAACCTCTCTGTCGGCCCCTTCAAATATATTTCTTAATGTAATCTTCTATCTACGTTAAAGTAACTTTTTCGAATAATTCTCCATCTAGCGCTTTTCCCCTTTTATTGTAATTGTTAAATTCTTGTTAAAAAATTAAAAAATGTTAATAAAAAATAATAAAAAAAATATTCCTTAAACGTCTAAACAACTCATGGGTCGGAGAACATTAGTCTACTATCGAAATAGTTCTATTTGCTATTCCACCTTTATACGAAGGGGGGACCCACTCGAGAGTTACAATCACTTTCATTTTCAAAGACCAAATATGTTCAAACGTTTTCTTCACCATTTCAAATATTCTCCGCCTCGATTTTTCTATTTATTTAAGAAGTTTGAACCATTTACTTTTTCTTCAGAAAGCAAGATCTTTGTTGTTATTGCTATTGATTGTTCTGCTGTTGTTGTTATCGTTAAATGCTATTTTACACCCACTGAACCACTACCGTTGCCACAAAGTGAGCGATTTTAAAGTAAAAGTACGATATCCCCCTCCTCCTCCTGCCTGCCCTTACTAATTCTTTATCACTCTCCCGCAAAAAGATATTAAACGCTAATGATATCCAAACTGGTTTGACCACAAAGTCGTTTGATATCCCGCAAATGTATCCATATTACTACGTAACACACATGCCTAAATAAATACTAATATACAAACAAACGCATACACACACATATATATATTACCATCAGATTGATTTACAAGCATACTCGGAGGCTGTAAAAGCATAAAAACAAATATACTTTAAAATAATTTCTAGTTAAAAGACGAGGATATACGCGTGTATTCTTGATGTTCGTTCCACATTTCGTCGGTATTGTCGTTGCAAGTCATGAGAGATTTATCAGGAGCGGACTTATACGACGGAGTCAGCAGAAGAAGTCAAACTGACGTAACTGAAAAGAGGATTGAGTTAGTTATTATTAATAATAAATTACGGTATTATTTTTCACAACGATTTTAATATGTTTTCGAGTCAGCGTCATTCGCAACTGTATTTTTTAATCTCTATTTAATTATCCTAATATTATGTTTATATTTATGTGATTATGTTTATTTTAAGATAAACCATGCTTTTATTAATAGTTTCAAATTATAATTGGAAATAATTATGAATCTCATAAATTTGTGATTGCTAATTTGTTTTATACGATTTCTTCCGTGCGGAATTAATTTAGCATTTAATTATCTCGCGATTTTTCACCCTTTTGTAAATTTTACACAGACGAGTATAAAGAACAGGATTTAACACGATTTAAAGCAAATGCATAACAAAAATGCAATTTAATTTTTTGGGTGAATTAAATCAATATAGAAACAAATCTGATTTTCTCTTCTTTTTTATATATATTTAATACAATTATTCCACAGTAACGCCATTTCATTTGATTTAGAACAAATACGGAAAGCGAAATTTATTATTTGTGCGCTATTTATTGTTTAATTGAAGGTAACTACAAAAATTAAGTAGTCGGATTCTACACGATTTTGTTCGATTTAAAGTGAAGCTTAACAGAGTTTAATTTCACGCAACGTTATATTTATTTGAGGTTATCAAACAATATACAAACAATACATTTATTTATTATTATTATTTGTTTATTATTTATAGTACATTTATTTTGTTAATAAATAGCCATAATCTTATTTTTACACGATTTAATTCGATTTCATGCAAACACAAAAACCAAAAATGTTTACTTTGGCGTAATTTAATTTAATTAATTTTACATTTTCGATCCAGTTTAATTTGCTAATTACACAAATCAACATTAGCAGAATTTGCACAAATAGAACATATTTCCCGAACTGCAAAAATCAATGGACTTTTTTGTACAATGGACCAAAAGTTGGTTTCTCTTTTTGTAATAAAATATAAAACTAAAAAATATAAAACTAAAAAAAATTGTAGGCAGGAAAAGTCGATATTGACAGTTAGACAGGCTTACACAAAAGAAGGCGTCGATTGAGATTTTTATTATAATCCAGTCTTGGAAGTCTTGTAACTCAAGTCGAGATATTTTACGAATATTTTATAAAGTACGTTACAGTATTTTTTCCTCTGACTCTGTACGACCAATTGTTGATGTCATTTTTTATTAATAGCTTTTGCAGTATTATATGTTCGTAGTAGTTGTTGTTGTTGTTGATGTTGTTGTTGTTGCAATGAATGTTTTACCGTCATGATCATCGTATATAATTTCATTTCTGGAAATCAACAAATTTAAGTCATTTCAAATATTTTTTAACCAAAATTGACGCGTTTATGTTTTTCTTTGTTGTTTCTGTGGTTGACGTGATTGTTGTTTTTATTCCCTGTTTTTTTATTATTTTATTTAATGGGTAAATTGTTAAATGTTAGCCGTTAATTTAGAATTCTTTAATTAAACTTTTAATTCAATATTCATTTCAATAATAAGCTAATTTGTATGAAATTGCTTTGATTGGTATTGTTATTATTATCATCGTTATTGTTGTTATTGTTATTGATGTTGTTGTAGTTGTTTTCGTTGTTGCTCTGGTTCAATTGGACGCTTTGTTGTTATTCTTTTTTGACATTATTTTCAATACGATTGATTTAAATACCATTTAAAATATTTCTTTATATTCTATTATAAAAACGACGAATAAAATTTGTTTAAGGATATCTTGAACTCTAAGAAATGTAGAATCCAATGGGATGTTCGTTCCATTATTCTTCGTCAAATTATTGTAATTCTAATACAATTTAAATTGACACCTCATGCTGAAAGCTACACGTTCTAAAAAGACTAAAATATCTCGCTGACTTATATTTTATTTTCTACCATTGCCTAACTGACATTTGTGTCTTCTTCTATTTCTCCTTCATAATATCATTTCCTTGATTTGAGACTGCTGAACATTCTTCAATCATCGATAAATGATTTTTTTATTTTCTCAATTAAATTCATGTTTATTGCATGCATTTACGACTAATTTCGATCAATTTGCGATTGAAACTGTGCTCGATCACGACTTACAAATTATATATACTTGTATATAACTGAAGTTATTTATGGTTATTTATTTTTCATTTTCAATAAAACAATGACAAAAGAACATCCACCATCAACTGCTCTTCTTATGAGAAAACCCAACAACAACAACAACAACACACCCATCTCAACCAAATCAGCAGCAACACCATCATTTTCCACATACCAAACAAATCGAATTACGAATGAGTAACCAAAACAAAAACCTTGCACTATTCAAACAATATTTATTAAAGCCATAAACGCGATCCGGACAAAAACTGAAGCGAAGCGAGTAACTCTTGCCAGCATTTACATGCGTATGTTTGCATGTGTGTATGTGTGATAGTATAATATCAATGCATTGGCATTTTAATCAGAGAGGCCGAGGGAAAATAGCTTAAGTACTTTCAGTGCTTTTATCACATTTGCGGGGGTGGGTACGGTCGAAGCGCTTGAAAGCTCCGTGAGCTTAACACACTGAACTAGCGACACAGTGCGCCAACGACGAAGACTGCAGCACATCGAGCATGTGGATAAATATCCAAACATACAAACAAACCCACCTCTATTCAATATACCGATCATATAGCCGTGCCATTTAAGCCACGGTTAAAAGACTTAATTTCGAAGCGCAACAATGTGAGAAGGCAAGCATTCTCCACATACTTTGTGAGCTCCATTCTCAGTCGCAGACGCAGTAGCAATTACAGTCAAAGCAGCAATAGCTGCAGCAATAGGTTTTTCAAATGAAAACGAAATTGAAATTGGTTAGCTCTATGTTATTTCTATTGCAGTGGTTGTCTAGACTGCGGCAGCAGCAGCAGCCGAAGCAGCAACCGCAGACAAAACTGCAGTAGCAGCAGCCAGATATGCTGCCTCACACTACGCAACAACAAATCGAAGTACCGCGGCCTCGCATATTTTTCTATTAGTGCGCGATCTTTGGTCGTAGTCTCTGTCATCGGCGTCGTCGCCGCCGACGGTCTTTTCTTAAAGGAAAGAATCGAAGGCATGCAGGCACACAGACAGCACCTTCCATCGATCTCAAATCAATTCCGCCGCGTAAGTCGTAGTCGACACACAAAAAGAAGTCGCAGTTGGTCTTTAAAAGGTTTAGACCAACGTTTTAGTTGGATTTTCGGCGGCTCAGTGCACGGTTCAGTTTAGCTCAGTTCAGTTGAGTTTGATTCGATACGGTTCGCTTCAGTTCATAAATATCGCGTCGTTATTACGGAATCGAGACCATTTTTAGGATCACTTTGTGTTTTATTTCCTCTGCAGTTAAGGAGTTACCACGAGGAAGTAACACAAATTTGTGTGTTAGATCTCCAGACCCAACACGTGGCACGCAACACGCGGAAGGAATTGGAATCAGTTCAAGGAAGTGTTACGGCTGTTGGCACGCACTGTTTTAATGAATGACCGACTGAGTACATGTCTGTGATAGATAGGTGTTATGGAGAATTTATGAAACAATTACAAAATATTAGTCGCGCTTCGATTGTGCGAATAAACCCCGTGTGCGTGTGTGTGTGTCTGTATGTGAAACAGTAGCGAAGCGAGAAATAACAAGTGCAACAAAAACACTGATAACTGCAGGAAATAATAGTCTCGTGTGGCATTCATAAATAAAAATTATATCGAAGTAATTAAATTAGCATAAATTTTGCAAGACTTCCAAAAGACAGAAAAAATAAAACAATCAAACACAACAAAAATGAAACAAAACAAAAAACAACCTGCTACGGAATAAATCGCTAAAATCCAAAAGCGAAGAAAAAAATCGTTACATTAAATAAAAAACTATTGCATCAGGTGAGTTAATCAGTAGAGAAGAATTAGTACGATTTGGAACGTCAAACAGTCGCTGTCGCGTGACAGTCGCATTTGTGCCATACCGAATAAAACATTGTCTGCTTTTGAGTAATCGTCGCATTGTGAGGTAGGTGTGATTATTTTTTTGACAAAAGAAAACCCAGTTGTGATGATGTGCAAATCGATGATAATGATCATGATGTGATGATGAAAGAATAATTCAAGCATTCAAGCCTCGGGCGCCTTACAAATCCTCAATGTGAGCCGCACAATAAATTAGTTTACACGATTTGCTTTGGGAATTTGTTGTTGTTGGTTTTTGATTGTTTTTGTGAAGAGTGTTGCAGAAATTATTCGAGATAATCTATTTATATTCATCCACCTGCTGGCGTTTATTTGTCGGTTTATTGTTTTACTCTGTATTGCCTTGCCCACTATTGACCAATCGCGTGAGTGACTTTGAGCCTGACGAACTGACGAACAAGTAATTAATTAAAAAAAATCATACCATTCGATTCTTCATTTATTCGTTAATGAATAAATTAATGATTTAGTCGATGGCTAAAGCAATGTTCAATTAAGTCTAGTCATTACCTCGATTAATTCCAGCAGTCTCCACGATTACGAAGTAATCTTTTCAAAGTCAACACATTCGAAAATCGCATTCAAAGTAATTCGAAACCTTTCGTATTTCGAACGATCATACTATCAATTTTTACAGTTTGCATGAAAGGAATGTCAGTCTCTGCAAAGCGCCGCATCGCACAGCGATCACATCATTCTCAGGCAACTTAAGCATGTTTTAGAATTATCAATGACCAGCAAAAATGATAAACAACAGCTTAAGCAAAATAAATGAAATAAGAAAATGAGAAAAAAATAAGTGAGCAGTCAATGAAAAGGTCAATCATTACTAAATAGGATTGATCAACCGGTCGATCGTCGATCAGTCGGTTGGTCGGATCACTTGCTCGGTTTCATTCTTAAGCTATCGCTCGAATTATTAGTCAATTTCAAGCTCGACTCGTTGATTTGAGTGAAACGAACTATCTGCAGTTAAAGCTCGAGGTTATGCGGTGGCAGCAAAATACATCGGGCCATGATGATGAGCGGTAAAGTGGTCGAAGATCTCAAGAAGGCATTACTGAAGATCATAAACGATTATAATCACGCACTTTTTCAAAAATTTTACAACAAACGAACCTTAAAAATCAGAACTAAAATATCGAGATAACAAAAAAAATTAAATCAAAACCATTCAAATATTAATTTATTATATGAAAAGAAATAAAATCAAAAACTTGTACTACCCTTCTTTAGAATTTCAATTAACGGAAAAATTTCAAACATTCCATTAATTGTTCGGATTGTTTGCAGCGATAAATTAAAAGTTGTTTTTTCCATAAATCCTTCAATTCCTTTAAATTAAGACAACAATATCCAAGAGCAAAATCTCAAAGCAAACAAATAAGAAAAATGAAGAAAAACGAGCAGAAGACGAAAGGGTAGTTGTGAGCAGAAGAGAGGAGGGAGCTGAGGAAAATAATCGACTCATGGTATAGAGTGCGTTATTAGTTACGTCATTGTTGACTTCACAGAAAATTAAATTGCAAATGTCAAATGCCATGGAAGTTGTAAACCTGAGTCGTCGTCTTCTTCTTCTTCTACCACCACTACTACCACTGCTTATATTTCTTCATGTTATTCTTGTAGTTTCCACAGAAAATCGTTGAGGAATATTACATTTTTATTTTTTCGTTTTTTTAAATGATTAAGTGCTGCGGATAAATGAAACTTGCCTTGACAGATTTCGCAAAGGGTGAAATGGAGTTTGCCCCAATTTTCAATTTAATAATTTCGAATGTATTTAAAGGGCAATAGGGATTATTCTGTTGAGACTCTTTTAGAATTAATTTCGAATTAACGTCAGTACGAAAGATTATTATTATCCTCACACTCTGGGAAGAACTAACTTTTCCTAAAATTTTCAAGGAAATAAATATTGTCAAAACTTAAAAGACCCTTTAATTTTCCATTAATACCTCTAGACAATCACGTCTTACTATAACACGATTTTAAACTCCCAAGGGGTCACAAATCCTGTTTCATGTATTTGTTATCTTGTGAGAAATACTTTTAAAAAATCCCACAAACTCCGATTAAGACGTAACCGATCGGATTTGTGGGAACTGAACAGAATCTCATAAAATTTGTCTCACTAGGAGATCGATCAAACTCATCTTATTAAAGAATTACTCAATTGCAATCATAAAAATCATTCATTAGAGAAAATCATGAATTAAATCGAAACCGCCGCTGCCGCATAATAAAAAAGCATCACCAATTTGGTTAGTTCTTAGGACTAAGATGCCCTACATGCACCAACAAATCGCATTGCTCAAGCAGTATGCTAGCCTATACCGGCCATCGAATACATTCGGCGGCAAATCTCACAATTGGCGCTGTCACCAATTAAGACAGCTCTGATATTTTAGCTTGACTTGTATACGAACTAACATACATAGTGTTCATCCGTGGACCGTGGGGTCTGTCTATCTGGGTTAGTCTGTTTATCTGTCTAATTTCAGCTGAACAAGTTTCACAATTACTATCGCGTTATGCAAGTTAATCGTAAACAATTTGTGTCGTCTATTCTGGGATCTTAGTGACATTTAAATGTATCATACGTTGATTTCATTCTTCTTTATCAAACTAACCTCATTTTCATGCCGGTTTCGTCGCTTCGTGTAAAGCAGTTGATGTGATGGCAACATGCAATCGCACAATAACAATGTAAAAATGTCACCAAAACCATCACTGAGTACCCAAGCGAAAAACTCGTCGAGTTCAGAGGTAACCGAAGAAGGGCACAACGAAAGTCATCGGCAACAGCTGACTTTGAATGGCCGACAAATCGGTTTACGACGTCAGCCAACAAAATATCCTCATGGTCTAAGTATTCATGTCCAACATATCGATGATCGTACCGATAGTCCGCAACAATCAGTCGAGGAGATACAAAGAAAGATAGAACAAAATCAACAACAACAACAATCACAACAACAACAATCACAACAACGTCTTCATAATTACGTACCAAAAGTGCATCAAAATGGCGACATCAAGAGCGGCAATAATCAGCACAGTCTGCAGACCGAGGAGAGTGTGAATCACAAATACAAGATCAATACGATTAACACGAAGCCGGAAAGAACGTCGGGGGTACAAGTGAGACGCTTCAAATATCCGGTGAGTGGTGGAAATTATTACCTGGACCCACAAGAACCCAATGCGAAGAGATCTCTGGCATTACTGCAATACGCACAAAACTATTGCCGATGGAAGTATTTACGTTGGCCCAGCATCTTCGTGGCCAGCGTAATGCTGTTCTTCGGTGTGATAACGTATTGCATCTGGCTGCATGACGTGAGTGTAGCTCGGAGCCAATACCTAAAGCAAAGGATTCAATTCACGTCGAATGACGATGTTGCCGAAGTCACTGAAATGGAGGCTGTTGTTAGTCAGACGGGAAACACAGACGTCGAAACCAATCAGCCTGAAATAAACTCTACAATACCAGACTCAACACCAGTAGCAACAACACTGGCATCTGCGACAACAACAACAACAAGCGCTACAGCTTCTATAAGCGCAACAACAAAAAAGCAGCCTCGCCTACCAGAATCGACTTTGCTGCAAGCAGTCGGAACGCGCGGCAGACATCAACCGAAAGAGCAAAAGCTCACAACTCTGGAATATGCGGAGTCGAAGGGTACCGCCGAATGGAAAAAACCGATCAAACAAAATGCGCGAAAGGTTAACACCGTCACACAATTCAATCAACGTTTAGAAACAACAACATTGCTGGCCGAAGAAGCTATACTGCCACCGGAAAGTGTTGTACGCTTCACTTCGGGGCATCAAAATAGTTTTGGGGTACCAATTGAAGACGATGTGCGTATCTTGCACATGATCAATGGGGTAGGTATGGCCCGTAGTTGTAGAAATAGCACTACTACTCACCTAAACAGCTCTACGATAACTCTTGGCATCATATATTCCCTCCATCCTTCCGTAGCTTTTAACTTCCGTTCCTCCCGTAACTCCACGCACGAACTTTTGGGCTAAAGTATCGCCTACCATTCCGCCCATGCGTACTCAGACGTCAGTTATGTCTACCGGTGGTACCACTGTGCAGGAAAACGGTTGCTATTCCACAAAATTGCCGATGTGTCGTGGAGTATTAGAGTACGACCTGACCATTAACTCAAGTATCGATCTCAATGAATCCGAATTGGATGCATTCCAAACTCTAATCCATTCGAATTGTTCGGCACGCGCAGCAGAATTCGTGTGTGCGACTTTGGAACCAGAATGTCGACCATCGCATATCGGAATGCTGCCACCTTGTAGAAGAATTTGTAAAGGTAGGTCAGAAAGTATTTGCTACTAGAAATTATGCCACTCTTTTGAAGAGTTTTCTTTCGTAAAAATTTATTTAATTCAGCTCTAAAGACCGTTTTTTGTTTTCTAAAATTCGTTTTCTTCATCACGGTTAAAGCTATTTTAGAGGCTTGTTCAATTCTGATCGCCAACTCCGATACATTGACGGCTACTTTCGATTGCAACCTATATCCGGACTCCAATGATCCGCAGAAATGTGAAGACCCCACACGACGCCGCGGCTACTGCTACGACAGTGAGTACGAGTGTTACGATCGTTCTTGTATACCGTCGCAATGGCAATGCGACAATATCAAAGATTGTGCCAATGGTGAGGAAGAAGAGAACTGCATCGTGTGTGACCTTCCCGACGAATTCCGTTGTCGATCAAATGAGAAGTGTGTGCCAGAGTCGGTGCGTTGCAATCTCAAGTATGATTGTTTCGACGGTTCAGACGAAGAGGGTTGTGAAGAGTACGGTTCAGGCGGTCACGATGATGATGGTTTTGACGAGACTGCTGTCAACAATTTTCCACGAGTATTCTCTTATGCAGCTTTCCTCTCACCCAATCAGACCAACGAGAATCTCTATTCGTACATCACCGCCACGTCGGATGATGAAGCGGGCACGAAATTTCAGATACACAAAGTGAAAACTAATCAAACACAAGGTGTCTCAAGGGAAGAAGTAACGAATAATGTACCCGGTGAAGGTCCTAAAGGATTTTGTAAGTTTTTAATCAATCTTATTGGTTTCGGTATCAACCGTTTTGATTCGTTGATTTTCTTTCTGTTTTAGTTAACTTCCGGGATAGTAAAGAGATTATGATGACGAGTGATTCCGAAAATAAATTCAAATACTCTTCAAAACGTTCCAATAGCTCCACCACCACTCCCATCATCACCACCAACACCAACACCACCAAGATGAATGCAATACGAAAAGCTACGTCTCTCCCACTTCAAGCAGCCGGTTCACTTCGAATTGGCGTGACCACCGATGCTCCAAAATTAAACAACGATCGAGTTGACAGCAGTGGGAATTGTGCACCGCATCAATTGCGTTGCGTCAGTGGTAAATGTATTACCGTAGATCAACTCTGTGATAAGGTAAACACATATTTCTGTGATAAAAAAAATATGAAATATATATAAAACTCAAACAGAAGCAGGATTGTCCAGATCGTTCGGATGAATTAATGTGTATCTACAAGGTGCGCACTGCTGGTAACAGCACTTCGAAAGTGACGGCACGCCCCAAGGAAACGACACGCACCACTACTACGACAAAAGCAATCAATCGGAATATTCGGACAACATTTAAAAGCCCGTTAAAAGTCTGATGCTCTTAAATGGAATGGACCATGGCGCTTTTAATCTATTCGGTATTTATGTAAAGGTTCGACACTGCAAGTATTCGAGCTTTGCAATTTAAATTGAATTGTATTTGTATTTTTATTTCTTAGAAATGTTATCTATATTGTATTATATATATTGTATGTCTATAACGTTTTATTATATTATTAATTTCAAATATACATTATCATAATTTCCGAATCACGATATATACTTCATTTGAGTGTTTTATGCTGAAATATTCATAAAACGTCTTTTCGATGCTCGGGCTCGGGTTTTGCAACATTTCCCAATTCATTAGGAATATTCATTATTTAACACGGACACTTAGTACAGAAAGCAAGAATCAAATACAATGTATTTCTTGATTCCTGAACTTAAGATGCAACAACTTTTTTTTGCCTATACGCAACAATGTTCATTCAATGTATTCTCGGTATCGGGGTTATTTACTAAAAAAGTAAAAATCAAATACAATGTATTTCTTGATTCCTGAACTTAGGATGCAACAACTTTTTTTTGCCTATACGCAACAATGTTCATTCAATGTATTCTCGGTATCGGGGTTATTTACTAAAAACATAAGTAACATGAGGAAATCTTTAGCACCAATGGCGCAGCAGTTCAATTGCAATAACTTTCCCCTACGTATTAAGGAAACACTAACAAATGACAGCTCACACTTGCAGCAGTAAAATAACACCTAACAGTTGCAGAAATAGCTACCACGGATCGAAGAGAAGTCTGAGCAGGTCAGACAGTATGAAATGAAAAACCAACTACAGGAATTGGATTTAAGGTTCTTGCGTCTAGACGGTCATGTGCGAAAAATTGACCCATCCAATGGGTCCGTCAGAAGGGACCATCCAACGAGGTTCGAAATACCTACGCTTCGAGTATTCAATTCCCCAGGGACTGAAACGTCTAATGGTACACGTACAGAAGGCACTCTAATGGGAGAAATACTTGATATAAAAAAGGAAAATACCATTTGATTTATGCGCTAAGCCACCTGAAATATTTTATTTATTATTCGGGTTGTTTACTGGCAATATTCCTTAAAAAACGTTTCCCGCATAAACTTTTGCAATAAAAACAACGTATTAAAGAAAGCGTGCTGGCGTAAGCGTATTAGAATAAAACGCTTATTACAATCGAGACGAGCGTATAAGAATAATATTGAAAATTATAACAGAAAATAAAGTAATAACAAGTAAGGGTGCTATCCTCGGGCTGGACGAATCTTAAATACCCTACGCCCACAGGATTTATCCGTATTCCTAGTAGAGACGTGGATCACGCCCACTTCTTCAAAATAATTTATTATTCGTGGTTCATTTCCAGGATAAAATATTGTAATCAAATCCGCTGTCCAAACGTTCCGCATCGTATGTGCATACACTTATATAATATATAAGAAGTAGGCGTGGTTCTCATCCGATTTCTCATCCATTTTCAATACCAATCTACTTACAATAACAGAGAATATTTGTGCCAAATTTTATGACCACACCTCTTTTCGTTCTCTCGTAATCGTGATTTCAAAAGACAGGCAGACAGACAGATGGACGGAAAGGGATAAATCTACTCAGGAGATTTCTCTGAGCTAGAATGTATATACTTTTCAATACCTATCTGTCACACCTCCCTGAACGCGTTACGAACAGAGGAACAAACTTAATATACCCTAAAACCTTTGGGTGTAGGGTATAAAAAATTTAGACCAAAGCTCCGTTACTTTTCAGATTTCTGCAGCTTTCATGTATTATTTTTGTCCTTCTCATTTGCTAATGCAGTTTAATTAGTCCGTAAATTCAAAGTCACACACAAATGAGTCTCTACGATTATTTATATAAATGTTAAAATTTCAATTTTAATTGCGAGGTTTTTAATAGACATAAAGAACACATTTCCAACCAAACATGACGCAAGATTCAAAATAAAACTCGGAAATATGCTTAACCCCGGATTGCCTGAAGAAGTCGACTTGGGACTCTTTCGCAGTGAACAGACTATGCGCACCAATGATTAGCCGGAATAATTACAATTTTAACCTTCTCTTAGGAAATGAACAGATAACAATTAAAGGCTTTTAAAATCCTTTTAAATTCTGAAAACAAATTAATTTAATTTTAATTATACAGTTAGAGTTCCACGTCAGAATTAATCGACTGACCAGTAATGCATTTCCAGAAAGGCAAATTATATTGCATGTTGTAAAATTTAGTCCTTTAGGTTTTTCATTCGCAAAACATACTCCAGTAGTAAAAGTAGAATATTACTTTGCGGTATAAATCGAAAACTTGTGTAATGAAGTTACCTTTCGCAGCATTAATAAAATTCTCGTTAGTGACCTTGACTGTTGGAGCGAACTTACATGGTGTCGTAGATACACTGATACAGGGTATCAATCCAACAACTATTTATTATGATCTAACAGAATGTGGTAACAGTGACGAGGGCCTCTTGCAACGCGGTGTCGATGTACCGAGGCTAGTAATTACCGGAGAAGATGGACTTGTTGTTGCCCCAAATTCATTCGAATTGGGAAATTCCCAAGCATTGTTCATAATTTTCATTGGATCACAAATTCAGATGGACGATTATAATAAACGTCTGCCGTATTTGAAGGATGCCCTTAATCGCTGGTATCGAATTGATATCCTTTTCGTGGTGAATGAAACTGTGGATTCCAAACAGAATTGGAAATGGTTATTCGACTGGTGTTGGTCGAAAGGTTTCTACAATATTTTATTAACGTCAGCAAAACAAGCAGGAGTATTATTGAAACTATCAAAGTTCCCGAGGATACACGCGAAGAAAACAACCATCGAAAGTTATCTGAATCATCGCAATAAATGGGAGAATTTTAAAGGATATCCAATCCGTGTCGGAATTGCGCATTATCCACCAAATTCGATCATATACAATCAATTTCCCGATGGAGGAGAGCCATCATTTAGTGGAATACAATTTCATTTAATCAAATTATTTGCTGAACTTCACAATGCCACGTTTGTGCCCGTGGGTGCGCCAAGTAGATCGGCCTGTTCGAACTCAATTAAATCTGGTGAGGTTGACATTTGTGCCGCTCTTGTAGAATATGAGGTAACACAAGAATTTACAATAGCTCGGGAAATTATCGATATACGCTTGATTGTTCCCTTCGCGCCTCCACTGGAGATATATAAATACGTATTGCTGCCCTTCGATTGGTATATTTGGATTGCTCTTATTTTCCTTGTAGGCTTTGCAGGCATAGCGTTGTCTCTCTTGAACTGGCGGCAAGTGGGTGCTTTCGACATGAGCGCTTCATTATTGATGGCTTTCAGCGATTTACTTTACATCAGCAATAATTTGCCACGCTCACCGTCAAAAGTGAAATACTTAGTTTATGCGATCATGCTGTTCGCTGGATTTATCGTTACCAATCTGTATCTTGCGAAATTATCGAGTTTTGTGACCTCCACGGTGTACCAAGAGGAGATAGAATCAGTAGAGGATTTAATTGAAAGGAATATCACGATTTTGTGGCCAAATACTACATTACGCTATATGGTATTTGGAATTCCTGATGAAC
The DNA here is from genome assembly GCA_963966595.1 of Physocephala rufipes. NCBI lineage: Eukaryota > Metazoa > Arthropoda > Insecta > Diptera > Conopidae > Physocephala > Physocephala rufipes. The sequence continues at coordinate 35,165,112 of OZ016502.1, read as the reverse complement.
TGTGGGATCAGTCCGAATTTGTTGACGAGAAAACATTCTTGCTCAAACGCGATAATCTGACTCCAAATTATGCATATCCTTGTGGATTAACACGTTGCGAATATTTACTTTATAGACAGCGGCGAATGTCTCGACCCTTAATGAGATTGGCACTGACGTCACATGGCAAAATATTTGCATCCCATGTTGTTAAAACTGGTTGGCCCTTGAAGGAAATATTTGATCAACATATTCTCAAAGTACAATCAATGGGCTTGTTTGAGGGCATCAGGAGACGTATTGAAAAAGAAATGTTCGATAAAGGTTTGCTGAAAACCAATTGGGATCAAGATGAAGGCAATTTAAAGCCATTCACTTTGAGGGATATTCAGTCGTCAATTATGATATTGATCACGGGACATACCCTAGCATTTTTGACATTTCTAGTGGAGATATTATACCATTATTTACAAACTCGAAACTAAATTTTATCACAACGGTACTGACGTTGAATGCATAACAAAATCTTGCAAAATAATTTCAAATTTTATAGAGTTTTCTAAAGTTGTTTCTTCGTCGTATTTATATCATTTTTTCTGCAATTATATTAAATAAACGTATCCTAAAAACAAATAAATACATAAAATAAAAGAATCAAGAAATTTTGGAAAAATTGGAAATACAATGGAAATGAAATTCACTTCTATTAGAGTGGAGGGGGGGGGGGTAGTAAAATCAAAGGCGAAAACTTCAAGCGGGTTTGGCTAGGAAAAACGAGATAAAACAATATATTAATTTAATTTGCATTTAATATTTTTAATTCATATTATCCGGGACGATAAGCATTTCGTAAAAGTCAGAATTATTTTTTGATTGATTTTGGCGCACTTAAATACCCCGCGCCCATCAGCATCTGCTCGGTACAAAGTGAATATGGGGTCACTAACTACCACGAAACCTCAAGAACTACCAGGAAAAATTACATCGTTTGACTCAGAAGCACTTTATTTTTTCAATTTTGGCTTTTGCAAAAAGAATTCTCCTCAAAAATAAGTTATGTTCTATTATTTTTAAGAAAGAAAGACGATTTTGGAGATCAACTTATCCGACGATGCCAGGATTTGGTCAACACTTCTCTCTCTTTTGAAAAAAGTTACATTGGAAACCACCTCTTCCTTCAAGAATGTCAGATTATTAGCCGACCAAGTGCATTTTTGGCTCACTTTGCTCCGTGTATTCTTTCTTCATATTTCCTACCCCGTTGACCCACAACGACAGTTTCCAGGAATGCTAGCGGAAAATATGCATTCAGAGAAATTACTGACTCACCCTACAGTCCCGAATCTAACACCTACCTTGAGATTATTAATTCTTTCAAAACCTGAAAATGATTTGCGGACGGTAAAAAACCCAAGACGGCTTTCAATTTTTATTTCCTAAAAATAAAGAGAACATCTATTTGCAGAGTATTGAAAAGCCTTATTAAAATGTTAATCATTACAGAAACTATAGATGATTATATTAAACACCTGGACCTTACATTTTCAAAATTGTTTGTAAAAAATTGCCGTAATCGAGTCTCCTGATGTCCAGTTTGTTAGAGATTTTTATAAACGAGATCCACGAAAATGTTTACGCGACCTACAAAGAGCAGCTAACAAGCTTGAAATTTGATCGAATAACAATTTCGTTATAGCACAAAAGTTAGTCGTCATTGTCAGGGTTGACAACAATTGTCGATTGAATTGCCTTTGTATTTAATAAAGACCATAACCGTCGACGGCATGATTTAAAATTAATGTTTTTTACCCCAAAAACAGAATGTGCTACTAGCCTCTCTTTTACTCGGTTTTCCACCTTTTCCTTTTTCATTTAAAATTTTAATAAATGAATTTGATCGATTGATATATCAAAAGTAGGATTTGTTGTTTTAATGGTGCGACATAGTTTGTGTGTATTACGATTTAGGGATGGCGAGACGAGGTGAAAAGGGTAGAGGGAGACGTAGGCAGAGAAATAACGAGGGCATGACTGAATTCGAATTAAGTGAGGACAGTTTTATATTAGCCGTTTTCTTTTCAATGCCTTCTAAATGAAATAATTCACGCTTAGTCGTGAATTTGCTCGTAAAATCCGCCCAATTGAATATCAAAACAATGTCCGTAAAATCTCTTTTGTTCTGTTTTTTTCTTCCATTTTTTTAAATCTTTACGTTTAAGGGTTTTATCGTTTTTTCGAAAAATAATTTCCAAACAGGTTCGATTAATTCGAAAAATAAATTCAATTAAAAATTATTGCATGTTTTAGAAAGTGTTTCATGTGAAACCCTTGAGTTGATCGCAAATGACTATTACGTTTGGTAAAACATTTTGAGGATAACGATTTATTGACGTTTCCTTCATATAAAACTGTCATGGTTACTCTCGATGATGACAGCTTGGCGAAGAATATCTAGTGATTGAATAATGTTATCATTTTAGCCTAATTGTGATTTTCTCCGCAAAAGTTTTTCCGGATTTTTTCGAGAAATCCTTGCCTTAAGTATTAAATTCTTCGACGGAAGGAGAGCGGAGTCTAAATGACAGTGAAAAGGGGTGTCAGAGAGAAGGAGAGAGAGATTTTAAAGGACTTATTTGCGCGGAGTTAATACACGGGGATTAATTATATTTTCCTTGAATTAAAATTAAATTTACCCTGACTTGCCAGCCTTCGTCCAAAGCACAACACCTTTCATAAAATTGAAATTTGACTCAAATATAGTGAAATTAAATTAAATATATCGTAATCACGTTGAATATAAACGGCTTGACGAAAATTATACTTTTGTAATCACAAAAGAAAAATGTACAAGATATAACAAAAACAAAGGAGAAGCAATGATAATAAACAACAAATACAATTCAGCCTGAAGTTGTTAGTGCCGTAGTTTTACCAACGGACATTACATTAAACCTCTAAGAAGGCTTAAAAAACAATTCTGAGTTCAATGAAATGGAGAAATTCATAAATAAATGTCATATCAGTATAAATATATTTTATTTATGCTTGAAGCATCATCATCATCATCCACATCATCATCTTAGTACTTTACCAAAGGTGTAAAGGGACTGAAGCATATTAATGTAGATACTCACAAATGATCGTAACCGAAATGACTGCCAAAATATGACGCCCATTAGAAAACTGCGGCATGAGTGGCACGCTTTCAAAATATATGAATATTGCAACAAATTTTAGCCACCCAAAACTGTCACATCTTATGAAATTTATTAATAGAACGTTTTTTCTTTTTCCTCAAAACCGGCAGAAATCATTTTAAAATACAAATTTTTTTTGTATATCGAAAATTTGATAAATGCGAAACAAATCAGTGGCCGACCTCCGCATAGCGATTGATTTCACAATTCAGAACAATTTAAACTCTTGATCACATTGAGAACAACCGCAACAGGAAAAACAATTTGCAAAAATTACAATAACAACAACAACCAGCACAAGATCAATAAACGAAATTTAGTTTGTCAAAAAAGTTATGAATATTATTTATTATTATTATTACTATTATTATCTGTTTTTAAATTAATACTGCGTGTAATAGGCTCGACTATGTCTATATTTTCGGAAACCATTCAAATCAGATTAATTTTTCATAATTACAAGTTTGAAGTTTACGCTACTCTGCGTAAACTACGGACAAACAGTGAAGTGACATAAAAAATATCAACCAAAATTAAATAATTGTAAAATATATAATTGTGTTAAAATTTTGGAGTTCTGAAACTAATACAAAAATAGATACTGAAGGTGACATATAGCCGAAACCTGTCTCCAAATTTAATTTTACGAGAGGTGATGGTGCTAAAATTAAAAAAATCTAACTATGCATAATTCTGGTTGCAATAATAGACAATTTTTAATCAGAATTTCAGAACGTACCTATATTATCACATCAATTATTCTGATAGAATCCATCAGTACGTTTGATTTATGGGATTTTGTAATATTAGAAGAAATAAACCCATTTTCGATTTTCATTTTTAAAATATGTAACTTCCTTCAATGGGACATGTGTCTCGTCTAAATTTGCAAAGCTTTCATTACAACATCGATGAAAAAGCGATCGAAAGGTGATTCAACCATTAATCAAATAGTTCTCAACATCAGGTTTAGTATTGGAAAAGACTTGAGAACTAAAATATCACTTTGTAGGTTTAAAATAGATGAGTCAATAAACCTTCCCTGAACGCTTCGCAATACCATCTCAACTAATGTACCTGGACCTAGCCCAAATGTTGTAATTACCACAATTTGGATTATAAAACTTTCTTTAAGATCTTTTTTCAAATTTTCAAATTTTATTAAAATCTTTTTCTTTTTGAATTTTCAAAAATTCCGTTAAATTCCGTGAAATTTTCTCATAACACAAAAAGTGGATGGGATTTTTAAAGACCGCTTCAAACTAAGAGTTTAGCCATCGAATTCTGAGTTTATGAAATTCGCCTTCTCGTATAATTAAAAGTGTTAAAAATCCAATTTTCTTTGCCACGACTGTAGCAGATTTAATACAGAAATTAATCATAAACAAATCCTACAACGCCTCCAACACCTACAACCCGTGCCGTTAATATTCACCACTCTATTTCCTCTCCACCTTCCACACCCCTATGTCTGACTTGCTGCTCGACAGCTACTGCAGCCTGACTGTTTCCTTCTTCTGCCTTCAACGTCTGGTCTTTTTTCGTTCTTGTTCTTTTCGTATGTCTACGATAGGCCTAATCGCTAAATTAAATAATTTTTTTTTTGAAAAAAATGTAACAAAATATGAGCAATAAGTTAATGGTCATAAACTTTATATTTTACAGTTATGACCAAGTTAGGATATTTGAATTTTGATTTTTGGATAACAAAAAAATGCGAATATGCCGCTGTTTTAAGACAAATTCAAATTTGGGTGGCGATTATATTTTTGTAGTTAGGTGAGTATGTGTGTGTCGGTGTGAGTGCGTACAAGTGTTTGAATAAAGGTTATAACGATACGATCGGTCCTGAGTCTCTCGAGTCTTTGCGATATTTCCAGTCAACTCGATATTTGAGCTAGCTGTTCATACGATACTTTCTTTTGATCTGAATCCAAAGAAGGCGAACAAATAATTTGTGATAATTAAGAAGCGATTACAACGATAACAGCTATTTAGATACGTGCACCGGCTACAGTAACCTCACAATCGGTGCGCTAATTCGCATAGAATTACGTTCCACTTTTGGGTATATATTCCAAGATTACGGCCGCAGACGCCAGACCGAAAACAAGACCCAAAAAAATCGCATTATTTTTCTATTTCGAATACAATACGGCTCCTTTGTAGATTGGTGTAAGTTTTTGGATTTGTCGGTCGATTTATTTATTAGTCGGTTTAGCGTTTAATTAGTTGATTGGTCAGACGGTGGTCAGGAGTGTATGTGTGAGTATATCGGCTCGTATTTCGGCCCCATCCAGTTCGACGCAGTAGATACAATGCGCTGCGTTGCAGTGCGTTGCAATGCGGTGATTTGCGTGATGCAGTGCATTCATTTGTCAATTGGTTGAGCAGCTCCTAAAGCCTCAAATTTAACGTTTGGACTTTTAAAGTTCAATCAAGCTTATAACCATTCAATAAACCGATCAATCAACAATTCATTCATCCATCCATCTATTCATAATCGTATAAGTTGCTTGCAATCAATTATAAATCAATCAAATCTGAACTCAACTAAACTGAAATCGCTAAAAATTGATCGATGCCGAGGCGTTACAAGCGAACGCTAATGAATATTCATTAGATTATTTTCCACGCGAAAATGATTGCAATAGTGATGATGATGATGATGATAATGATGATGATGATGATGATGATGTTAATTGTAATTGCTGTTGATGAAAATTATGACGATGAATATGGGTTAAATTACACGCACAGAAGTTATTTCGATAATAATGATGTCTGAAATGGGGACTATGATGTTGATGACAATGATGATAATCGTAATTGCCGTGGTAATGATGATGATAATGAATATAAATTGAATTATATTGCCTAACGAAAATTCTAGTACTCAAAAGGCTTTTGATGAAGGAGAAGGTAATTACAAAGATGGCAATAATTATAATAGGAAGGATCATGATTACGTTAGTGATTATGCTCATATAATGATGATGGTGCTCGTGGCATTTGATAACTCTAACGATAAGTCAATGCTAAAATTGAATTTTATAATTAAGTAAACGTATAACGGTATTTTAATGAAGTATAATTAAGTATAACGGTAAGTTAAGTAATAAGTACGGCCATGATAAATAATGATGATAATGGTAGTGGGGTGACGAGGAAAATGATGATGGTGTTAGTGGCATGTTTTTTTTTTATTTTTTCTTAATTGAATAATTTGCGAAAATTAATTACAATATATTTCTAAAATTAGCAGGTCTGTTCAAATTTTATCGCGAATTTTTGGTTTGCCGTGTTAGAGATAATCAATTTTCATTTTTTTTGTGACACTACGTTAGTACTACGTTAGTACCTCACTTACTGACCGTTCTACCTCGTGGAAAAACTCATGGCGCCGCGCCAATGCAAACGAAGAAATCTGTAATCGATACATTTTGAACTAACCTCATATGTATTGAAGAACAATACGTACAATCGTCGATATTTAACTTCCAATCCATTCATGCAAAAAATTCGTGTAGTTCAAAATCCCTTGTTTCCTATTTTTCCCTCTTGGCTCTCCCTCTTCTGATTCTTCTTTTTTTACTTCAACTTCTTGACATTTTTCTACATAAACTAAATGAATTTCATTTCTGCTTGTACCCCGCGTTCTTTTGGTAACTCGCGTCAAGTGATCCGTCAAGTTATTTGTGTTGGCGAAACTTTTATGATTTCCATTTATTCGTAAAAACGGTTGTACGGCACAATAAACGTTAGAGGATTATGTAAAATTGACACCAGCGTTAGCAGGAAGTAACCGCGGTACTTTCTCTCCATACTTAGCCTTCAATCTTCAAGCAAATGCCACCAAGTGGGATTCACAATTCGAAAAAAGGGGAAGAAGTAAAAGAGTAACTAGTTGCAATTGATACAAGAACTTCCGTTAAGTCAGAGCACTTTTAAAACGAGCTTTTGTGAATGTACATTTTTACATAACGCATTTTTTAGACCCATATTTTTCAAAATCGAATTTTGACAAAAAATATAAGTACAAAAATACTACACAATGTTTCGTTTTCCTAAAGACATTTTTCAAACCCTGTAAGGAGCTGTTACTAACGAGTACGGAAAACAGATGCATTTTGACCTGAATAACACACACACTTTCCCAAAATTCCTTGCCAAATTTTAATGACAGATAAATCGATCAATCGATTCATCGATAGAGCAAACTAATTTCTCTTTTCGTTCATTAATTCTTTCGTTTTCATTCAGGCATGTCTGAGGACTGAAGAAACCGATCGTCACGCCATAATTTCCGCCTAATTAATTATTATCGAAGAAATGAGAGGGTGATAAAGACACTGACAGGATGTGAAGGAGTAGGTAAATGCCATGAGTTATGTAGTTATGGGCTATTCATTGCACAATTCGTATATGATTCGAATTTCAAGGCTAATCGTTTTGACAGATGGCGTTCATTTGGGCAGACAAAATACATAAAGCGCTCAAGGGGTAACACTTAGACCACTCGCAAAAGAATAAGTGAAGCGAAGAAGACGAAGAATTAATAGCAAGGACAATAAGAAATGAAAGGACGGATCTTATGCGAGGCCATTAAGTGTGCGCTTGATCGCATATTAAAAAAATATAAAACAAGAGAAATTGTAGGAAAAAAAGCAATTAATTTTTTATGAGGAACAAAAACTCGAGTATAATAATTTAAGTTACATAAAAAAAATTAAAATGAAATGAAAAATTACCTTTTGAACTCATGGAAATTAAAAATTAATTAAGCGAAAGTTTTTAAAAAAAGAAAAAAAATTAAAATCGAAAAATTTGAAAAATAGCAAAACTTCTTTTATGTAAAAAATAAAAAAAATTAAAAATAATTAAAAATACTGAAATTTTTTTCTTAATAATTAATGAAGAATTTTGATAATCTTATTGAAAATATCTATTTATTTTTCTGAGACAGTCCTTTTTGTTCATTGAAGATATTCTAAATATCTTTTCTAAATGATTCTTCAATTGTAGCGTGACTTGCGGCGTTTTCACATAAATAATCATATTCTTATATCGTTCATGTAGAATGTCGATCGTGACGCCCGCTGCGTGACACGTAGCCCTGTCCTACTGGAACCATATACCGTCTATATCCATATCGCTCAATTTAGGCCAAAAATAGTCTGTTATCATCATTCTGGACCCCACGCCGACGACGATGATGGATGGCCTCACCAACGTTGTTTTCAAAAAAGTACCGATCAACGACAGCCCAAACGGAACGCAAGCTCAACGCAAAATTCGCCAAATTGAAGCTTTCGAAAGGCTGAATTTACTGCATCAGATTTTCCTGCACACTTTCATATACCGCGGCGACGTCTTCGGCCAATTTTGGTGTTCCTCGGACGCTCTGTGTTGGCTGATCGTTTACCGGACTCCTCATATCGAATTTGGACATCAATCATTGGAGACTAGACTTCGGAGGATCACCGCATCTGCCGTAAAATTGGCACAACGCTTGCAGATTTTGCACTAACGAATGCTCATTTTGATAATAAAGTTATTTCTTTTGGACGCGCTGATCAATCATGTATCATGTGCCACAAAGATTTGGCATTACTGCCTGAATAACAAACATAACCAAAACAACATGACCGTTACAGGCTGTCAACATAGACCGACTCCAATTGAAAAACCCTTTAGGTCTTAAAAGAAATCCCTAGAAGAGAAACCCTGCAGAGGAAAAAGTTTACAGTATGTCAAACTGTACAATCAATTATTCAAGAAACGCCCAATTCCAAACTCGAAATTGTTACAAATTTCCGTCTTACACACGCTGGCAAAAAACATTAAGGAAAAGAATGAAAAGAAAGAAACAAACTTGTAAGACTTTCGACACCAGAGAAGGTTGAAAAGCAATGACTCCATTGTTATTATTATTATTGTTGTTGTTGCCACAATTCCTCAAATAATGCCCTAAAATCTGAAATAAAATCATTGAGACTGCAGGACTTCAAAAGACTGCAGCACTTCAATCGAGGACGCATAATAGAAAGTAAACAAATAATCACGAGTCTCATATTTTTGTTTTTTCCTTCCCAAAGGAAAACTTTAATGAAAGGGTGATGATGACGACGATAAGGATTAAGGATATTGATAAGGATAATTATTGGTATAGAAGATACCACCTGCAGGGTATGATTTTATGGTAAGGAATTATAAGAAAGATTACAAAGATCTTGAAACAGAAGTGAATAAAAAACAATAAAAGTTTTAAAAACGCCTTTTAACATTTAATTGCTTGAATGTTTTCTACACGATATCCGAACATTTTTGTTTGTTACACAGTCTAAGCTTAAGTAGAGAACAGCACCTTATGGAAAAGCCTTGTAGGGAAATAATTATATAGTATTTATCTGTTTTGAAATTACGAAGTTATTTAATCCCAAACATTTCCGATTTCTCCTTTCCCACCCTTTGCACCTTCCTCGAATTAACTTTGTTTTAAAATAGAATTTAGGAAAAAATATTTCCCACAAATGTTCCACCTCATTTACGAGTATTTGAGAATTCCCCACCTATTCGTTAATTTATTCATTCGTTTATTTATTCATTCATCATTTCATTTTAAGCAAAGCATTTCAAATTAAATCAATTCAAACGAACAAACCACCGAAGCGAATCAATTCATAAAATCTGGTTTCCACCATCCTAATCACTAGAAAGCCCTCTTTTGTCTCAAACAGTGGGGGGTCAAGAGCCCCTGCTGGTTTTAATGTATTGCTCAATAATGCCAAAGTTGAACGCATCACGAAATGCATTGTATTTTTTATCCTATCGATTACAGTCGGGAAGAAAAAAATATTGTAAATAAAAGTATTTTCTTATATATTTTCTTATTTATTTCACGCCATTTATTATAAAGATATAAAATTTTGACATTCTTCCGATTACAAATCGTATGATTTGAATAAACATTTTTATAACTGTTGGTTCAATGAAAAGCGTTGAAAACAATTGATTTTATCTTTTATATTTTTAATAAAATAGTATCAGTTTTATCTATTTTATAATAATTTCAGTAAAAAACTGGAATAAAGGATCGAAATCAATTTATGATAATTTTTAAAGCAATAACCATCTGTGACTTTTTAAGGGTTTTGCTATCTCGTATTTCGCCTGACGGCAAATCTTAATTGAATCTAAAAATCTCACCATATTTGTCATTACCCAAATGAAATAATGAAAACAAAAAATCATTAATTTTCAATATTGCTTCGAAGAATTAAGAGGTTTAACATTTAAAAAATGTGTTTCGAAAAATTTGTTAATTTCCAACATTAGTACAGATTAATCTGATAAATTAAGAGATTTCTGAGGTTATTCAATAAATCGAAGTTACCTTCCTCTTCTTCTAGCAACGAACTGATTGATAGATTTATGTACTAATTCATTAAGGAATCTTTTTGTTTAATGGATTTATCGTCGGCTTAATGGCTTTATAATTTTTTTGCATTATAGCTTGATTATTGCTGAAGTCATTTATTTATTGAGATTTATTGCTGAATTGATACATTGCTTCAGAAAATAAATCGAATGACGAACTAATAGATTGATGGATTCTTTAATTGATCAATTAATTGATTAATGACTTTAAAAAGATTATGCTAATTATGCTCAGTTTGATTTAATTTAAATTTAATTATTAATTGTGCCTTTTTTTCTCGGAGACTCTTCATTCTCTATTTTTTGAAAAAAACAAGACATCACAAAAAAATCAAAGAGAGCAAACAGCACGTAAATTTATATTGAAACATACTGCGGGTTAAAAAACCGATTTTTGATAATCTTTTATTAAATAATGCTTCCTACATCCGTGACGTTTTCTCAATGAAAGCGCAGTGAAAACTTTTGACGGCGAGATAAAAGAAATGCATGCATATTCATAATGATAAATGATGAGCATATGTCGTGATTACTTTTTGTTGTTGTAGCTCGAGAACCTAAAAACGAATTGATTCAATTGCAATGGAAATGGCCACACGTTGGTGAATCCAAATTATATTTACTTGTCTTTCTTTTTTATTGTTAGCAAACTGTCATGCTCTGTCATTTCTGCGCATGCGTGCATGTATTCGAAGCGACAAATTGAACGTTTTGGTCGAATAGACATTTTTAAGTACGCGTGCGTAACAAACGAAATGAATCCAACGGAACGCAGATCGAAGCGCGCACATAAATGAACTATTTGTCAGATGTCATGATAGAGGGAGGGAGAAACGATCACGATCGCGCCACAACGAAGGGGTGAGTGCACAATTCCATTTTCCTCTTCCCGAAATTATAAATTTTCCGCTCGTACGCATTCATTGCCCGAAAGGTGTCAACGAATGCATGATCTGTCGGCAATTTTCACACTCTAAATGTAACTGTCAATTGATAAAAAACTAAAGCGTGTCCTGTCAGGGTTTTGTCACGCGATGCACACAGATGACAAAGTACAGGTAAATTCGGGTACTAACGAGAAGGAAAGGTTTTTTAGATTTTTAAACAAAAATCACGTTTGTGGATTGAAGGTTTTGAAAAACTTGAAAAATAGTACAAAAGAAAAAGAGGTTTTAAGTGTCAAAAATAATTTCAAAATTAATTTTATTATAAATTTCAAAATTTCAAATTAAGAAAATAAGATTTATTTTATAAAAAGAAGAAAAAATTTATGATTAATTTCAAAACAAATTTTAATATAAAAATAAAAAATAATAATACTAATAAATGAAAAAATTGTCAGTATATAATTTCGCAAAAGATGTATAAATGTGCCCTAATGCGTTCCGAAATATAATAAATAGGCTCAAATATTTTCTTCCCTTCTATTTTATTGTAAAAAATATTGTAATGAAATTTGCGTTTATTGAAAAAGAGATTGCAACCAGAAATTAAACGACCTTCGAAGAACGCCTTCAAACAAATAAATTTTTATTTCATAGAAAAAGGTTTAAAAATTGTAATGTTTACGCCCTAATTTAATATTATTTTTTTTGTGGAAAAACCACCCCAAGATTGATAACATAAAAAGCCCATTAATTTTTATGCAATAAATAATTGTGAAGTTCATTAAAATTATGCTGCTTTGATGTATGATGATGATGACGATGTATAGATATGCTAACGCGTTCCCCCAATTATGAAAGTGCTCTAAATCGAAAACGAAAAAAAAATTAATTCGAAAAAGGAAAAAATTCAATGTAGTCAAACCTTATAATCTTGACACATAAATATGAACTGCGTATTTTGAAAGATCATTTCCATTTTTTTAAGGTATTTACAAAAAATTGACTCTATCACGAATCATTTGGAAGTAAACAACTGTTCGGTAATTTATAAAAATTCAACCAACGATAAGTTCTCAATCACTAAAACTGAAATAAAGAAAACACCCATAGATATTTTACAATAATTCTTCGCTTTATTTAAATCAAGTTTACGTTATAAAATATCATTCTCTGCAATAACAGCCAATCCAATCCGTTCAACCCAATTCTGCATAATATATTTAATAGTTTTCACCCACACCTAAGCAACATTCCAAAGCAATATTTTGTTGAATTGCTTAACTCTTTTCAATATTCTCAGCTTGACAACGAACTCAAAACGGCACCCCCCCTCCAAAAAAAAGAGGTGTTTCTAATGATGACAAATCGAATCGACAAGACATAAACGAAGCATTAAACATGCATATATTATATATTTTCTCATAACGCCAATAATATTGATAAGCCATAATGCAATGCTTTCTATTTCCCACCTCCATTCAATCGTCGAAAACTGTTATACTCACATTATTAATTTATAAAAATGATAATAATACTAATAATTTTTATAAAATATATTCAAATATTTCGTAACATGAAATTTATATAGTGTCGAATTAAATTAACTGAGAGTTGAAAGCTACGAACAGCTAAGTCATATTAATTTGAATATTAAAATTAAGAAATTTTCCATCGTCTAATTTGTCTCCATTTTTTTTTTTTTTTTTTTTTGGTTTCTCTAATTTTTCTTATTGAATAAATTATGATATTTATTTCCTCACGACCGAGCCCAACAACAACCGAACGAACGAGCGAACAACGATCAACATGCGTTAAAAATGCATTTTTTAACTAGAAATCAAACCAAAAATGTTTTAATTGTACGCAGCGTCTCGACAGAAAAAATGCTACGCGTTCAAAATCGGAAGCAAATAGCTATGACTGCTATTTCATCAGATTCAGCAGGCGCCAACTGTTTTTTTAAGAAAGAAATAAACCTGAATTTTAATACGATATATTTTTTTTCGTATTAGTAAAACAACAAAATTAAAACATTACAATAAAAAATCATAAAAATCACGTAAAGCATGAAAAAAAGAGACATTAAACGTAAACATAATCATAATCATAACGATAAAAATAAAAATAATTATTGCGTATCAATTAGTTAGGAATGTGGATCGATACAAACCGAACCGAACCGATGCTTTTATGAGATGATTTGTTATGTAGACACTTGCATCTTTTCGATACTTCTCTACTTTTTCTCTGCATATTTCAAAGAAGGCTCAAGAATTTCAACGGCAACGAAAACAAATAGTAACAAATTATAAGTGTCAAGATTTCAAATATTTCAATTTTATGACTAATTAAGAGCAATAATTAATACAAAAATAAAACGAGTTGGTTTGATCGATCCTTGTTTTCTTTTAAAATTCAAAAAGAGAAATTTGATTGAAGAATTTAAAAAATGTCGTTGTCATTCACACGATTTAAAATAGCTATGATGATTAATTGTTGAAATGGACTATTTTTTAATGTAAATTATTTGTAACGGTAGAAGCAAAAGTAGGTCCAAAAGTTTTGTTTGATTGCCTTTTTTATTATCAGCTCTTCGGGGTCTCGAAATGACCGAAAGTTATTCCAACTTTTGACAGAAATTATAAGCAATATTAATAATATAATAAGAAGAAATATTATAGGAAATATACAAAAAAAAAAACAATTGCAAGAATTTAATTGCGAAATAAAAAGAAAGTAGATTTTCTTTGAAATAGATGTTACAGTTATAAAACCTTTTAATATAAGTCCAACACATTAAGCAAAATTCTGTAAATTGATCAAAAGTGTTTAAATATTTTCCATCTAATCCCACTTATTTTTCCTCTTCTTCCATTGTTTGTCATTACCTTCAAACACTAACGTTATTAACGTTAAATTATGCAAAACCGCGGTGATTTATATCGGCAAAATCAGTCAGCATTCAATATGTTGTCAATTTTGATTATTGCCATTAATTAATTGTCACTAATTAAAAATTTGTCTTAATGACCGTTTATCAACGATTACCAAAACTTAACCAAAAGTCGTTTCTTGTTTTTTATACAAAGAGAAAAACTTGATTGTATTTATTAATAATATTAAAACTTTTATTAATACTTTATACGGATTGACAGAAAAAAATTATTCGTTTAACATTCCAACGCAAAAAAAATCAGTAATCGTTATCGAAGCATTTGAAGTTAAAGATGGTTTGTTTTATTTTCAGAGCAATATATGCAAAATTAAAACCTATCGATTATTGATTATTTAATTATTAATTATTAATTAATTATTAATTATTAATTAATTATTAATTATTATTTATTAATTATTAATTTTTCAAAAATTATTCAAAAGATTTCAAAAAAAATTCAAAATTTCAAAAAGTAAGAAAAGGCTTAGGGCAAGTAGACAATTAATACGTCCTATATTTGCAAAAACTCTCCTTCAGTCCAATACCGAAAGCAATACGAAAAACTTTTCAATCTGAAATTATTTTCAGTTTATTTCTTTTTACCTAACTTTAAAAAAGTATTAACAGATTAATGCAATCCGTGGAAAAGAAACGTGCTTTAAATATATATAAAGAAAATCATTTAAAAATTGTAGCGAAAAGTGTAATGAAGAAATGAGTGCATATATTTATTAGTTTATTTGCATGCACGGACAAAGTACCTTCAATGTATTCTCGGTATCTCGGTACGATGAACGTTGATATAATAATTATTATATCGACTTTCGCCATATCTGGATAATAAATTTTCAGTACTCCGTAAAATATAACAATTAGTGATTACTTACATTTCCTCTAAATTCCAAGATATCGAGAACACAATGAACACCGCTCCTACTTGTTATCACATAATATAAATTGAGCGAAATTTAAAATTCAAACAAATATTAATGACATGAAATATATTGCTTGTTTACAATATAATTAAAATAAATTAATGATAATGGAAACAGCTTGGAAATATAACATTTACATAAGCAATTAATTTATACATTTAATTTATCTCAATTATTTTGTGCCGCGCCTTTCGATTATGTGCTATCGATTTATGTGTTTATGTGCTATGGATTATTTTGAAAAGAAAATAATTCCGATAGAAAAAACACCAAGCTATTTTAATTGAATTATGAAAAAAGTAATAGAAAATCAATATAAACATATATATTAAATAAAGCAAATTAATGAAACATATTAACGAATCATAATGTTTTCATAAAAGCTTTTCTCAATAAAAAATTCATTAAGCGATTCGTTAAAATTTCATACGAAAATAAAGAAGCCTTTTACGTCATCACGAAATTTTTTACAAATTCTTTTTACGTCTCTTTTGTGATTTCTTCTTACAATTTTTTTATGAATTTTTTACGATCTGAATAAATTATAAACGTCTACAAAGTGTCTCAGATGCATTAGATAATAAATATGACTCACGATGAAAAAATGATGATCGAGAAGAAGAAACAACATTATTCCATTTAAACGAAATGATAAATAAGAAATTCTGTGAATGAATACACTCATACATTTCATCACGATATTTAACATTATCTGATCCAGAATTTATAAAGTTTATTCAGTTTAATGACATAAAAAGACGACCAGTAAGACTACTCTTAACGAAACCACTTCAATTCGGTCCGTGGAAAGCGAAATATTGTTCAATTCGTCTTAAATGGCAACGTCGATGAGCTAGCAAATGAGCGAGCGAACAATCCAAGGAGCTCATTACTATTGACATCAAAACTAACTGACCCATTTTCACAATTGCTTTTGTTATTGTTTGCCATTATTGCATTGTTACAGTTTTTCACTATTCCATTTTTGATTGTGCAAAGTAGAAGATGCCATAAAATGTTGTTGCCTTTTGTTGTTCAGTCAATGCTTGAAAATGTTTGAAGATGAAGATCAGCAATTATTGAATAATTACACGAAATTCTTCATTCTTCGACATGACTTCGACATTTATGTTTTTTTTTAATTTTGATAAAAATTCATTCGCGAAACGAATGAGAGTTGACACCGCGAACATCATTAATATTGTTTTCAGTTAGAGACTGATTTTATATTGAAAATAATTCATTGTTTAACTAGAATTAATTAACGAATGAATATCATAATCACGTCCACTCAGAATTGTTGATTAAAAATCAACAAAATTTTGATAGAATTATTACTTCATCGCAAAGTAAATAATATTTTTTCAATAACAATTCATTAAGAAATTTCATTCATGCAAAAATGAATAAATAAATAATGTTTTCATAACAAAGTCTGACACATCGACAAATAATCGATAACTACTGAAAACAAATTTGTATTTTATTTGGAAAGATAAACGAAATGAATATTAATAAACACAAAATCAAGGAATGAACACTTTGACAGTTATCTCAATCGAAATGAACAAAAAATTTAAATCGATTATGAAGATGTTGCTAAGAATTCATGTAAGAAACTTTACCAAATTTAAATTTAATGAACATAATCATAATAAATCATAACGGAAATTTCCCAAGAGACCAAAAATCAAGACTACAAAAATCGCTAACTCCGATCGAAAATTCGAAAAATTTCAATCGAAAAATTTAAAATCACTTTGATTGAATCGATTACGGAATTTGTTGAGTAAAAAACAAGATCTTGTCTATGTCTGCAAGGTTTGCAATGAACAGATCTCTGAACAATATTTTAGACCGTGCACAAACTAAGAGTTTTCCAGATTAATTTAATATGATAAAACAATCGACCGTACGTAGCATCGATAAAGGTAACACAAACCCAGTAAATTTTGGGAGGGTCAGTTACTCGTTGCTTCGGTTGTTGGATCTGTCGATCGATCGGTCAATCGGTCGCTCATTCGACCGGTCGTTGGGTCGGTTTTTAGTTAATTCCATTTAATCGATAGCATCGCATCGTATTACTTAATAAGAAGTCGAAAAAATTGATCAACTCACCTAAAATTAAACGCGGTAAAATACTTTGCGGTAAAATACATCGATTTTTTCTCTTTGCTAAGAGAAAAAAATTCGCATAAATTTTTTTAAGATATAGTTTCACTTTTAGTTTGATAATTAGATTTTTTCTTTTATTGGTAATGATCTTCGTCGTTGATTGAAGCCAGTTTTTGGGGGTCTAAATTAATACATTTAAAAAACTTTATTTTGTCTCATAATTAGGTCGATAACAGAAATTCATTAACATAAATTAGAAATACATAAATTTGTCAATCATAATTATAATTTTTTACCTATTCGTGAATTTCAAAAATCTTTAACACCATTCTGAGGATTCTCATGCCGTTTGTTTTAATACCAATAAATCAATTACTAGCTTCACATTATTATAATGCAATTTTAATATATTGTAACGAATTCGAAATGATGGTAGAATTCCCAGATGGTAATTACACGGCGGCGCCAGAACGTCCACAGCGCATAATAAGGCATAGACAAAATTCGCGGAAGGACAGCAATCAAAATATTGGAATTTCCACACCAGATAATTACGCGGATACGCAGATGTTTACGCGCTAATTATTCAGAGCCGAAGGACATTTGGCAATTAAGGAAACTGCATTTAGTAATGGAAGCCGAACGCCTATAAATAGCAAACGAGCATCTCATCGAGGGCAGTGATATTCCAAACCTTGTGAAGAACATAGCAGTGAAACTCTAGACTTTGTAAAAAGAACGTAGCGGTAATATTATGATCCTTGTAAAGAACGTAGTAGTGAAATTCTGTTCCGTGAAGAACATACAAGTGAAAAATTGTATAAAGTGCTTGATTGAAATCAAATAAATAAACCTCAAATTAAAGCTAGAAGAATCCGCGTATTTTTGTGAGGGATTATCGGCAATCCAGTGATCGGGCCCCGAAAATAATCAAGGGGAAGTGATTGTCCAGTTAAGAAGAAGAAACACACGTAACAATATTTAATAGATTTAAATTAGAATAGTATTTTGTAGTGTTTAATAATTTCTTCCAACTAATTTTTGTCTTTAATTTGGACTCTTTTTATTAATATTCTACTAAAAAATAATTCAAAATAATTGCACATTTATTTAATAACAATTTTAGAAAAGTGTTTTTTAGAGTTTAATCTTTAGGTTTTGTTTATTCATGTAATCCTTAAATTAATTTATTATTTTTTTTAATTTAACACAATTTTTTATTGTCCAACATGAAATTTTAATCTGTCTTTAAATATATCTGCATTTATTAATTAATTATTTTTTATTTTTTTACTCCCTTTTTTTAATTTTTTACAAAAATACCTTTGTGAGTTTTATCAAAAAATTACTCTACTCATTATTAATTAATATTATCGTTAATTCATATTTAATTTCATTGTAATATATTGCCGTTTTTACTTATTTTTATATGACGATTCCGAATCCAACTATATAAAATTTTTAACAAACCCTTTCCACAATTTTCTATAATAATTTTCTTTCAAAAAATTCAAATATAAACAAACAAAAATACATTAGTTATTCATAAGGGCTCTTTCACCCCTTTTCTTTACATTTTAAATATTAAAAAAATATTCGAGCTATAATTTCGAAAAAACTCATAAATTTTTATGGTAAAGAAAACAGATTTTTTAGAGAAGATTTAACATTTTTACATTTTTTACATAATTTTCATAAAACCAAAAGAAAACCCGTATAATATTTACAAAGTTTTATAAATGTAAGACAAAACATTACATTGAAAAAAACTTTTTTTAAATTTTTCTCTTCAAAACTAACAAAACACGAGCTGAGTTAATTGAAATTTGATAAAAACAACAAAAACCGCATTATGTGCTTCTGTGTTTTTGTTAAATAAACAACCCTTTGGATGGGTGGAGGGTTAGAGGAGGTATGGTTTTACCCGCCTTCCCCACAATGCTCTTCCCTCACACGACTATTCTAACCCTATTCGAAATATTATATTTCGGCTTCCACTCCTTTTTTAAATCTCTTCCCTCCGTCACGTGCTCTACTTCTTCCCCCTACCTCTAATGCAGCCGTTAATCAAGAATTAAATTTCGAATAGACGAAATAGAAAAACAGAACGTTTATCAGTTTCACTACAAAAGTTAGTCCTTCAGCTGTACGCAATCACCCCTCACGTCTCTATTTTCCATTCCTTTTCTCTCCTACTCATACTTGCGCGAGTTTCTAGCTCAAATAATTCCGCCGAAGCAGAGGAGACTCTATAAAAATCGCATAATCCGCTCGTTACAATTTAAAGCACTTCCATTTTTGGTTGTTGGTGTTATTGTTTTTGGTGGTGCTAGTGGTGGTGGCGACGATGATTGTGATTATTGTTTTTGTTTTTATTGTTAACTCTAAAGTAATTTTGTTGCTTTGCTGTAGATCCATTAATCATTTTAGAGAGCGTCACGTCGTCGTCGTCCTCATCATCATCATCATCATTACCATCACCATCATTATCGCCATCCTGATTGTTGTTTTTCTTTTCTCTTGTTATTCAGCCTTTTTTCCACGACTCAGAAAAAAACAATTGTAAAATAGATTGCATTCATTTGGTGCAAAGTTACACGTTCTTGTGCTTCTTCTTCTTCTTTTGCGTGTGACACGTATGCACGTTGCATGCTCGCGATACATCATTTGGTCTCTTGATTCATGACTGTTACGAAGTTGATATTTCCAAAAGTTTAACAGTGAACATTTTTAGCAACGTTTTTTTTAAACCGCGGATTTTTTTTATCTTCGATGCTTGTAGCAGCATTCCATTTTCTTATATTACTACCTTTTCTATTAGGTCTTTTTCGTTGTGTCCGTCCATAAAGGGATGATCGTTTTTATCTAATTTTTTATTACGCTGTTCTTAATTTTATGGAAATTTTTATTGCAAATAAAAATTCTTACGCTTATAAATTAATTCTTTATTTTTCACTTTCTTCTCTGTAGACTGCTCACATTTCTGTTCGAACATACACTAACTCTGTTACGAGTATATTCCCAACCTTTGAAATTTAAAAATTAATCAAAAATACAAATCATCAAATAAACAGTATATAAAACACTAATACTTTCCAAAAACAGCAATGCCATAACTTTTCGTTAAAGCCCACGATAATTTCGTTATTATATTCTTAAAGAACTAAATAAAATAATTCTGAATAACAATTGAACATTTCCAAAATGAACAAATAATTTTTATTATTTTATTCTTTATTTTGTCTCTTTTCTAAATATAAATGTTAACATCGGAGTTATGTTAACTTTTCTGTTCTGTTCTATTCTGTTTCATTTCTTCTGTTAAATTTAATTAAACTAGTCATAACTTTCTAAATAAATGATCTATCGATTAAAAATTGTAATGTTTTCTGAAGGCGAGATTAAGATTCGGTTAAAAGAAAGATATACAAAACAGTTTAATCTTTGATTTTACTTATGGAAAGAATATAAGATTTAAAATTATATTTGAACTTTTAGTAATTTAAATAATAATTTCTTTGAGAGATAAAAAACTAAACCTAAAACCTAAAACAGAAAATGTATAACTCGTGCTCAATTTCGAATGCATTTAAAGTTTATAAATTTTCAACGAAATAATATTTGAATCCTGTGGAAATCATATTTAAAACATCGAAAAAACTTCGGCCTATAAATTCGTCTAACACTTCAGCTTCAACCCTCTCTCTCTCTATTCACTCTTCTCTCTAAACTCTTACTTCTGAGCTCTTCTCTTGCGTAATAATCGACCCTTTTTTTAAATTCGTTTTTTTCGATAAAGCGATAAAAGCAACATTCAAGAGATTTCCGAAACATTTGGCTTTTATTTTTAAATCAATGCGTGCCTGAAACATTAATGAATGCGTACGCTTCAGGCTTGCTTTTTCGGGAGATGAGTTTATTGAGTGGCTGCAACTAAACACAAACATCATTATTATCAACTAAACAGTATTACAACAACAACAACAACAACAACAACCACAACAACAACAATGGCGGCGACGGCGGCGACGGCGACTACAACAACACCAACACCAACAATGATTCTACCGACAACGGCATCGATCACATCGTTGTTAGCCTGAAAACTTAAAGCGAGAATCCCTACCGGCAATTGACAACAATTTTACTCGTCGTAAATTTAATGCTTGAGAATAAATAGGAATGCATTTGTTTAAGATTTTCTTTGAACTCGAATGACGATAACAGAACATATTTTCTTTTATCTCACTTTTGTGAATCAATGGATAAATTTTAGAAAGACGGTAGATAAATGGATTACAATTCAAAATGACTGAATAAGTGTGAATGAATGTATGTTTGGAAAAGTATTTTATACACTTTCAAAGAGTTTTCAAATCATATCACAAATATATTGCGTTATCAAAATGTATTTAAAATTTAAAGGCTTGATTTTTAATAAGAATTTAAATTTAAATGGTCAGTCTTATTCATTCAGACCGTAGGCTTCGAATGCGCTCCATTGGACACATAATCTTATTGATCCCTTATGGTGCAACCTTGTAATTTGTTAAACACGTCTCATTTTTACGTCAATGCATTGATAATCATAACATTTTATGGAATTAATCATACCGGTAAGTGTTGAATACTGGAGTTTCAGAAAGCTTTAATAGTAAGATTTAGTAAAATAGGAATGCATTTTTATGCCTTTTCTGGCTTATTAAAAGAAAAATATAAAGCAACATTTTACCGCAACGATTTCAAGCGAAATTTAAATCATACCTTAATTTGGGGGCACTAAAACGTAGAGGAGGTCGCCACGATATCTCTCAAAATAGTATCTCTCATTCTTAAATGAATTTAAATATTAAAATTAATTGAAATTATTTAACGAAATTATCTAACGGAACAACGCAAAAACTTTTGAAAAAAAGTTGTTTAACCCGCAGCATTTTCTCATCCGCGGAATAAATGCCACAACTGAATTTTTTTTACTTAATGATTCATAAAAAAATTTAGCATGCTTCAAAATTTCATAAAATTGTTCATGCAATTTAATTTTTTACAAACTTTCTAATCCATTCATTGGTCCCTCCCTCCGCGCTTTATGGGCTCTACATGACGCAAGATAATTGAACATAATTACTGTACGTACGCTATCCGATATTCTTTAGCCTGGGTTAAAGTTACCCCCTGGGTTCACTTCCATAACACTAAACAAAAGAATGAAGTATTGATGAAACTAGACCGGAAGGGTATGCAAAATTTGGTAAAATATTTGTTATATGACTCTTTCAAAAAAATAGATAGACAGCCCTTTATTACCCTTCTAGGTGCCTCCACCCCTAGACTTTCATACTAATGAATTAATTTCGCAAACAATGAATTTTGGATGGTTGAACTATTTGGAAAATTACGATATCACGCTTCGCGAAAATTATTGGCATTTCAAAATTTCAATATTTCAAACATGCATTGATTTATGCATTTAATAAAATTAGTGACCCTTTTCAGCAGACCGTGATATATTATATCCCGAAGAGTTACAAAGTGCTAAAGGATTCGCGTAATTTGAATCGCAGTGGAAATGAATGGAATGGAGATTCGGTAAGGAAAATCTATATCAAACGCATCTCTAATTAAAACCCAATTTTATTTTCGACTTTATTTTTTTGTCTTATCCCTTTCATTATCCTCAATGACGGATCTCTCTCTAGAGAAACAAAAGAATCTTCTCAAGGAATTCAAAAAAAAAAATTTTACCTCACAAATCATTTCGAATATTTAAGAAACTAAAGGATGCCACTTTCGTTTGAGAGGGTAAAGTGATAAGAAATGAACAGGAAATGAGAAAAGTGATGCCCGACCTTAAAGGATTAAAGAGCAATTTATGAGGGTTGAGAGTAAGACGCGTATAATGAAGATGCTGATGATGATAATGATAGTGTCAATGACACTAATGGCATTTCTGTGTTGGAAAAAATTATGATGCTGGTTATTAAAATGTTATCATAATGACAGTGATGATTATTATTATCTATCATGCCATACGATTTACAACAGGATTCATTTCCGGTCTGTCAAACAAAAGAATTACGAGTGCAGGGAATAAGACGGAAAGCTGAACGAACATATGTAATCAGAAGAAACGGCACTAACTAAAGGAGTGTGCCCAAAAATAGAGCCTATTAAAGAAGGGAAAAAGTAAAAGACCACGACGGGCTTATTTAGATTTTATTGAAAATTTGTTCTGAAGAAATTTTGTGTTCAATTTCTGAAATTCATTATTTTCTTAATATTTTTAGTAAATTGTTTTAACTTTGAATTTTTATTTTCAATTGTTCAACATTTTATATAATCATACTAATCAACCCAATCTAGCATTTCACCAAGAGTTATCGGTAGTATGAATTCAATCCAAACCAAACTTTTGTCCCAGTCATCAAAATCTATCCGGGCTGGGGATTATGCTGCTTCTGCATAAAACGACCACATTTTAGTTCCGTTGAGTAACTACTATCGAGCATGCCCTTACATCGCATTCTTCGCCACCGTTTGCTTCTGTCAAAACTTAACTTGCCGATAGGACCAAACCTGCACAATAATTATTTAATAATCTCACAAGAAGAGCAATTCTTGTGAGAATGGCACTTGTCAAACCGCAATTACCAATACAAATGAAAAGGCAAATCAAATAATCCGAAAAATTACACTGTGAGAAAAATTGTTTCTTGAATGTTTTCTTCAATATTTTTCCATTTTCAATGATCAAATAAATAAACTGCATCTTGCTGAAAAAGTTATTATAAAACAATCATTCAGCAGAATCATAAAAACATTATAAAACATAATAAAAAAAAGTAAGAGAAATTATGCAAACCTCAGGGGATGGGCGTTCAATGTATTGTTGGCATCGGTGTGAAAAAAGTTTATATAAATATTTCTTATTGTTCCAATATCATTTTCTATGTCTAGATATCTTTCCCTTCCACTTCTCAAGTATTGTGGATGTCATGATGGAGAAATCGACGGTCAATTTATTGTGTTTTTTAATGTTTTCCGAAAATTGTGTAAAGTAGTTGGGAAAGAACCTTTGATGCATTGTCGGTTTCCATTTCTTAAAATATCCATAAGGTCAAATTACCTTTGAGTACAGATTATTCTGAGGCGTCAGCCATTGTAATCATATCAAATAAGTGATAACTCGTAAATCATTGAATGCAAGTTATGAGAAATTTTATATATACTCTCGCAGATGGAAGCACTAATGAAATAATTACTCAAATTACTTATTTGGAAGTCACCTCAATACATAGATATATAATATATAAAAAATTACTGCCTGTTTTGATTGACTCTGCACAGACTTCTACAAACTTTAGTGACAAAATATTCCTAAGTAAATTTTGAACTGTGTAACTTTAATCCATGCAAATCTTTTAATAGATAATAGTCATCATCATCACCATCACCATCATTATCATCAACACCAGCTTAATTTCGAATTTATATGCAAAATTCTTCAGAACTATCGATGAAACATTTTCAAATCAATTCACATTCATGCGAGTAAATATTTGTCTAAACTGGCAAGAGAAGATAAAACAATGCACACGATCGATGAATACAAATGAATATTTACAAAAAATGAAATACTCGTAAATATATAAACGAACACTTTGAGGCAGGATTTCATAAAGACTACATAATACGAGATTAAGCAAAATTATTGACACGTTCCTTCTGTTGTTCGTAAGTATGCATGGACGTGTTTACATGTGAAACGAACATTCAGTAAAACAAGAAGAAGAAGAAGAACAATGGCAATAACAATGTGTTCACAACGTAAATTTCTCTCTAAATTTTCGCAAATATTCCAACCGAATATGAAAGCGACAAATTAAGAGTTTTGACTCAAAAGTTAACTTGAAAATATTTTAACTTTTCGAATATTTGTTTATTAAATAGAGTTTGTTATAAATTGAGCCGGTACACGCATACATTTGTTCCGGTTTTGATAACTCTCCCTTTAGGGATTCCGTTTTAAGATGAAAGAAGGTAAGTAAAGGCAAACTTTTCTTAAATCAAAAACAAACGAAAAAAAGAAGATGCCTGTTTTTGGAATTTTCTCAGGAAATTCTAACTCTAAACTTAATTATTTCTTTTCTATGCAAATCATCATCATGGTTATTAACATTAAGTTTTCTTAAATTTTTCCAAAGCGTTTGGATTTAAACTTTCCAAACACCATTTAAAATGTTTAATGAAATAAATCAATGATAGCTTAAGTTAAACGCTCCCTGTGAAATAAACATAATTTTAATAATTAAATTTCTCTTAATTTGTGTCTTGGGGTTTATTCATATCTTTATTTTTTAATTGCATTTTTATTTGATTTAATTTGAGTTTATGTGATTAAGAAATATCTTTAAAAAATTAGATATTATTATTTCGTTTTAATATTTTTTTAGTTTTAATTGGCTTAATTTTAATTATTAATCATTGTTAATTTGAATTATATAATTTCTTTCTTTTACTAATAATTAATAGAGGTAAGTATAATAATAAAATATAAATAAAAATGAATAAAATTAAAATAAATGACTAAAATAAGAATAATGAAATTAGGATATAAAATAATTAGTCTATTGAAAGAATAAAATTAAACACATGAAAATAATCACAAAATTATCGAAAGATCCAAGGAGTATTACAGATTCTTCCATTCAATTTACCTTTTTTATTCTCACTTACTTTTTAAGGTTTTTAATTTTTTTTCATTTGTTTCATTCTATTCCTTTAATAGAATTATTAAAGTTATTTTATTTTCTAATTTCCTTAAATAGAATTATTAATTATTTTATTTTCTAATTTAATTATTTTTATCTTATTCAACGGAAAATACTTATAATATTTTAACAACATTTTTTATTAATTTAATAATATTTAATAATATTAATTAATTATTAATTATTAATTTCATTAATTCAATTATATTTTTTGATTTATTAATTTATATTTATTCACATTTAGTTAGATTTTTTTTGTCAATGAAATTCATATGATTTCATCCTAGATTTTAAATTTTGAGTAATTCGAAATTTCAATTCATTCTCTGTTAATGAAAATGTTTACTATTCAGACAAGCCACCCCAACCAGGTTTCAGCATCAACATAATCCTCATCGTTAAAAACATCGCAAAGTCAACAACCTGAAAAATTTTGTTAGCAAAAGCTAATTGAGAGAAATTTAGGATTAAATCTACAATTATCCTGTAGGATGCTTGTAATCCGTGCTTTCAGGCTTTACTAATTTCAACGCATATTCAAAGCGACGCAACCATACATACTTTGGCGATTATTCCAGATGCATTGACTGGCTTTTATATTTCTACGTCCGTCCGTTCATCCGTCTGTCGGTCTATTCACAAATCACTTTTCCGGCACGTTAGAGAAAGTAATAAAAAATTTCATTTTCATCTAAAATATTATGACTATTTTTTTGGCGACTAATATTTTTTTTACACCAAATTTCAAGTGCATTAAAAGGCGGGTAAATTACGTTATGTTTACTTTTAGATTTTCTCCCAGAATTACGTAACCGTAATAACCGCAAATAACTTTAATTTTGTAAAAGGAAGAAGAATGATAGCTGAGGGGGTAAAAGCGAGAGAGCGTTGGTGCGAATCCGCGGTAGACTAGGATCCTTTCGAAAAGTGCATACAAAGCAAAATAAAAGAAGCTTGTGTTTTATTGTTGTTGCCATTTTCTGCTGGTCTGTATCCGGTCTGTACCGGATTGCATTAATGCAATCCTGCTTTACTTTCTTTTTTTTAATTTCAAACGAAAAGAAAGAGAAATGCTTTTGAAACCGTAGAAAATGTTTGGGATAGAAAATTGTACTTATTATTTTTATTATTAAATTTATTATAATTAAATTCATTTTTCTTATTTTATTTCTCTTACCTTTTGCCACCTTCACCCTGTAGTCACAATAAATTTGCCTTCTGTAGATTTTATTGCAATTTTTCAACTCTTCTATTTCCACCATTTCCTTCTTCTGCCATCTCTTGACTTTTTCTTTTCTCTTAGCCAAATTTCTATCCACCTTTTTTTATCTTTCCTGTTTTTATTCATTTATTCTTTAGCCGCATTTATTATTTTTTTTCATTTTTTCATTTATTTTTTCGTCCCGAAGACTTTTATGAATAATACTCGTTTCGTAACGCTTTTGTGAGTTTAAACACATCTTGTAGATTTGGATAAAGAACGATTTTTGTGGTTTCAAACACATCTTGTAAATTCGAATAAAGAACAATTTTATCCCAAAGTACCTAAGGTGGCCTACCTCCCCCTTCTCCCATGCTAAATCCTTTAGTCTTTCGGTCTTGTTTCGGCTTTTACAATAATTACAATTTTGTAAATGCAAGAGTTTCACGATTGCATTTACCTCTTCAAGGTACATTTCATTCCTCCTCTCCTCCATCACTTTTTTCGTCAGTCTGTCCTCCATTCATTCCATTGCTTCCTTTACCGCATTGCTGATCCTTTCAGTCATCTCGAAACCTTCCAGAGGCAAAAGCGTCCGGTAATTTGCATTTGTAAATCATACAATATGCTCGCCTCTTTTCCAACTTATCCGTCCAATTCTTCTTTCTCATAATTATCATCATCATTATCACCTCTTTCATCCGAACGTATAATCCTTGATGCCAAAGCAGCAGGTGAATATCAAGTGCATGGAAAATGTTGAAAGCTCGAGCTTGAAACGTAGATTAATTTACCGCGATACATGATTGACTGAGTTGGACTAATAGCCATTGCTACGGAGGGGCGTGGAAGAACGAAAGAAGTGGTTGCGGAATCGAGGATGTGAAAGGTAAAGGAAAATTCTTGTTGCATAGGATAACTGTATAAACTCGTTAGGACTTCCTGTCAAAGTGTTTTAATGACATTATGCATGCAAATGGATTGCATTTATGTGTCCCTGTGTGCGTATGTTTGAAGAAGCAAGTGATGCAGTTTGAAATGCTTTCCAACAACCGAAGAGCAATACAAAATATGCATTGCGAAGATACGGAATTCGTAGAAGTGTCCATGAAAGTCTATCAGAATGCTAACGATACAACTCCATCCCGCCGTCACGATGATTTAAATCAATATTTATTTGTCGCTTTTAGATTTTCATTATTATGCCAATATTTAAAACCAAGATTAAATAAAGGCTAATGCAAATGAAAAGAACTCTGGAGAGCGTAATGACGGCAATACAGACGTCACGTCACGTCTCTGACAGCGAAAATTACATTAATATTTAAAATTATGACGAAATTTTATATTTTCTCTTTTATACGATTTTGTAATATTACGCAAATGTAAATATTCTGCCTGCCTATATTTCTTCCATATCAGTAATAAAAGTTTAAGACTTTTTTTCAGAGATTATCCCAAAAACTTGACCTCAAATTTATCCTCAAAAAATTTTACCTTCGACTCATTCTTCATCTCATTTATAGCACGTGAGTCAGAATTGCTAGCAGAATCTTTATCACAAAAATGATGGAAATGTTAATAATCTCTCACAAACCATCAAATCATCAATCTCATCATCATCTCACCAAACTTCTTCATTCCAAAATCTTATTCCTATTAAAACCAGTTCCTTCCAATGCCTTGAATGTACTGATGCATTGCTCCCCACTCTCTCTTTCTCACACACTTGGTCTCTTCCTCTTTCCTTCTCTACACAAAGTAAATGTTATTACCAAAACCAGAAAGCAGTTCACATTTTTTTAACAGAAACGTTAATGTAAAATTAAAATGTAAACCACGCTAAATGTAAAACCGGTTTGAGTTATAGAAAAATAACTAATTACTAAAACTCGTAAGAATCAATATAAACATTGTACGATTGAATATCGTTGTTTATTGATCTTGTTATTTTTTTCTTTCCACCATAGACTTTTTCCTATTTGGTGACAAACGCAGTTACCATTATCAGTCATTCCAGTCAGTTGTCAATCTCACTATCATCTCTTCCCGAAATCAAAAGGTACTCCTAGTAGTGAAAACAACCATCGAGGTTGGTCAACCTTTGTGCTGTTATTCATACTTCGTATCTTATAAACATCGATTACTTAATCGTTTATTTTATGGATACATGCAATTAAATTAATGAAACTCGCAAAATTAGCAAGCATGTTAAACATGACGCAAATGCTCGCACGAGAATAAAAACGAGAAAATAAAATCCGCCAACTTGGCAATCAACCGAGTCAGCTATTAGACCATTCGATACCTTCAATCCAAATGCTATCGTCGCGCAAACCGAAACTGTCTACACGTGCTTTTAAGATTTTGAAAAAAACGGTAGAAGACACTCAATGTCCGAATGCAGAACAACGAAAACAACAACAATAACAGCAACAACAACAACGAAAATAAAAACAACAGTAAATAAAAACATCAAAAAACGTGTTCAATTAATGTTTAAAAATTGTTAGAAATGTGTTTAATTTGTTGCTCCAAATTCTTCTGACAATATCGTTACCGATCACTTTTTTTGGTTTTGCTTGGTTTTGTTCGGCTCGTGTCCTTCCTGTTCAATTCAATTTCAATTGAATTTGTATTGGATTTTGCGACAGCTGCTTTGGTCACTAATGTGTTTTGGGTCCAGCCTTTTCCTTCACCGCAATTCTCCTCTATCAAATTACCAAACGCTATTTTTTGCCAATCGTTAATCACTGCTTTAATTATCATTCGTCATTATTTTTTTCATCATCCTTCCATTCAATCATAAATAAGCCTTGTCACGTCTATTGCCGGACATAACAAGACCAACCCAAAAACAAAACTAAACCGCAATAGAAAAATTCGGAAAATGAATAAAATGAAACGGCGAAGCGGCCGTAATGACCTTTGCGTTTACTGCTGTTGAACCTCTGCAGACTTATTACGGCATCCTCCCTTCCCATGTTTTTTGTATGATTTTTGCGGACTCGACTCATCTACATTTTTTAACAATGTTTTTTTCATGCTTTTGTGACGTAGTCACGGTAGTTGAACATCGATGTACCTCCAAAATAATGAAGTTTTAATCATGTATTGATTAACGTACACTTCCTTTTTTTGCTTCCTAATTTTTTATGTAAATCAAAGAGGGGTGGTCAGTCATAAAAAAGAGGAAAACTACTCCATTTTAAAAGTACAGTCAGTACTTTGACTTCAACCGCTGCTTCAAACTGCTTCAAAGAATTCGAACTAAAATTTTTCGGTTTTCGAAGTGTATTGCCATCGGATTTCCAGGATGTAAACATTAACTTCATCATCACCTTGTGAAATTATATTTACTTTCATTTATTTTCACAAAACCTAAAAAGGTTAGAATTTTTGCAGGACTCATAAATCTCTCTATCTCCTTCCTCAGGATCCACCTCCTTGAAACTAAAACGAAATCCTTTCATCACATTTTTCGAACTGAAGAGCAATAAATTTATTGATGAAGCAAACAATAGAGAAAGGGAAGGGCAAATGACTTTTCAAAATTTATTGATCCTTCAAAAAGAGCATTCAAACAATTCAAGTTTTTTTCTACATTTTTCACGGATTTTCATATATTTTTCTATTGTTTTTTTTTTTGTCGCATTTGCTCTTTTTTCTTTGCTGTAATATTTTTCGGAAACAAATTCGACAATTCGATAAGTTTCAGAGTTATCAGGCTACCAAACTATTTCATTGCTCTCGATGTTGAAACAAAACCAAAGGGTTTCAAAGGGTGTAAATGGACAATTAAGCCATTGAACAATAATTATTATTATAAATAACAACAACAACAACCACAAAAATTACAAAAATGGGAAGTATAACATACACGCGACTATCGTTTGAGTATCTCACCACATACTAACCAGTGTGGTGTCGGTATCTCTTACACAAATTTCATCACTGCTATTCATATTTCCTCATATGCAATACATCACCCAATCAACGCACACACACACCGTACGGCTGCACCACACCGGTCGGTCGGCACACTTTCAAATTCATTTACCGTGCAGCAGCTGTCCGCAATCAGTAATCGGTTTTTGGGATGAGTCCACAGTTCCGTAGTAAGAAAAGGGTCAGTTTGAATACCAGAAAACTTAATATTTTAAAATTGTTAACAATTTGTGGCATTATTTCTAACAAAAGCTACGACTTGCTCGAAACTGCACACAAAAAATTTCGAAAGCAAAGGTCTAGAAGTCATCAAAGTATGATTTGCAGCTGAAACTACGATAGGCCCTACCAATTTGGTTAGGTTTGGTTAGTAGGTTAGTGAACCAGTTGCCGGGTTAGGAGACACAATCACGGCTCAGTCCCTTTGCTGTTTTCTAATACAAATTATTTTCAATGTGTTTACCGGTCATTCGGTGGTTTTTTTTACTTAGGTTGCTTTGTCGTTTGGTGATTTGGTCACTTGGTCGTTTGATAGGTTCGTGGTCGTCTCGCCGTATGTTGTTGTTGTTGTTTCCGTTGTAAAACCTCATAAATAAATATTAATTACGCCTCACTTTACAAAAGCGTAGTAAATAATAAGCACGAATCGAACCATTTATTATCGAACCATTATTTATTTAGGATTTCATTCTGTCTGTAAATCTACATTGTGTTCGTCTCTGTCTCCACCCGAAGGTTTCATTTTCTCCTTGAAAAAATTAATAAAGTCGAATCAGAAATCATCTTAAATTGTTATTTTTATAATAAAAGTGATGGTGATGATGATGCCGATAAGGGTGATGATAACGATGATTAGGATTCTATTGATAATCTCGTTTATAAAAAAATGTGGTGAGGATTTGGAGAACATTTGTCACCCACTCGATTAAACTTGATTTTTCCAATATTTCATATTTCATTGTAAAGTTTTCAATACTTCATTATGTCGCTTTCTACACTTCTTTGCGTATGTCTGTCAGTTCTTTCCGCTTGTCCCCTAGGCTGTCATAGTGAACCAAGAAATCGGATATATAACATTAGAAAAGGCATGCACCCACCACCCACTGATTATAAGGACCTCACTATAAATTTTTATTATACATGTAGGATATATGTCCTTCGAGAAGGCCGAATTTAGTGTTCTTACTTATTCTTTCTTTTTGTCTGCAACTGTTTTCGTTATTATTTTTGGGCGTAGTCGACGCTGTTGCTGTTTTTTATTATTGCTTTTGTTGTAGCCTCTATTCACATTTCAAAAAAAATATTCATATGATGAATGATGACAAAAAATGACAATTGTCAAAAAACCAGTTTGTAAAATTTGAATAACATTTAATCAGCGGCTATTCATAGTTGTTGCGTTTCCTTTTTGTTCTGTTTGTAATTTATGTTTTTGCTACTGCTACTCCTGTTGTTGTTGTTATTTTTGTCATGATTGTATATTTTTGTGGGATTGTGTATTTTTGTGTGATTGTGTATTTTTTGTGTGATTGTGTATTATAATAACAATAAGAGAACACTAGTAGTGGACTAGCATACGGGAGAATGACACTGAATTGTCGTTATTCGTATCAAAAATGACAATAGCAGCTGCTTGAATGTATTGATCTGTTGCACACATTTTTTTCAAAATATGCGAGGGGAAAGAAATGTGATGTTTAAATACAAAAACCAAAAAAAAAACAAAAATTGGAAGTGAAGAATATTTCGGGCGTGTTAATTATTTTCCTAATGAGTAGATAAAAGCTTCTTCAATAAGGATATAACATAATCTTTGAAATAGAGTCCTTTCATTGGAGCCCGGCGCTTCAACGACGAAGAGTTTCCATGAAGAAGAAATGGAAATTAACGGAAAATTATTTTTCTTATGATAATAATTTTCAGTTTTGATTAAAAAATTGGAAGGTTACTTTCTCTGACAAAGTCTAGCAATGTCTACAATATCTGTCAAGTCTGTCAAACTCTTAAAACACCATACATCACACTTTCCTCTCTGGTCATCCCACTAGCCCCGTTCCCATAATTTTTTCTTGCCTGAGAGACAAACTGAAATTAAGCTGTCAAGAATACTGAACTCGTAACCTAATTACCGGTCCAATGATTTAGTATTCGAAGCACCTTAAAGACAGAAGGAATCTCTTCTTTATTTTTTCTGTCTTTTTATCGTTGTTGTTGTTCGTGTTAGTATGCTTTCATTTAAAAGAATTTTAAAGGGCGGTTTCAAGATGCAGCAATTTTTCCAAAACCTGTGCCAGAAGTACGCCACTTTGTTCCACTTCTGCTTCAATTTTAAGGTAATCCGTTCTTCTTCCTCTTCAGTATCCTCGTCCTCTTCTTACACTTAAGAAGCATTCACATTTTAATGACATTCATGTTTTTTTTGGATTTGAGCAGGAAATATTTTGAGGTCATCAACGTGTTAACAGAAGTTTGTCTGTCCGCTTCAAATTTGTGAAGAAAACTTGAAGAAATAAAATAACCGAATTTTTTAACATCTTGGGAGTAATAAAAAATCAGAAACAGGATGACAAACATTAACAACAATAACAAAAACATTTAAAATACATCTATTTAAATAACCGTGAAAATTACAATTCCAAATCATTCCAACAACAAACAAAACAACAAGAAATAACAACAACAGGAGCAGCAAAAGCTTCAACAACAACAGCGAGATCAACGTTCAAACAAAACAAACAACACAAACAACCAATACAATAACAAAAATGTGTTTCATTTACATAATTTATGTTTTAACAATAACAACATTAATAACACTTACAAAAACAATAACATAATACAACAACATTAACAATGCGAACTACAATTGCAAAAGATCCGCCAATATTTAAAATTCATAAAAGGGTTCGAAAGCTGTTTAGATGGTTTGCCACCCTTCGCCCTTGAAGGGGAGAGAAATTGCATTTGAACTTAAATAATTCAAGTGGCACTCGCTAGTTGCTCTCCCCGCTCCTCCGCTCCCCCCCCCCCCCCCAACGGAACAATTACCCATTTCACTCCCTCTCTATCACTTTATTACTATTGAATACATAATTTATTGTACTCTTTTCTTGTTTGCTATTTTGTTTATTATTTCTTATTGTTTAGGGCTTTTTTTCATTTTGCCTGAACTTCAAAAATGTGCGCAAGCGCACCGCATTGCCTAACTTCAGTGGCGTTGCCAACGTTGAATTTGATATTGACATTGACAGTTGAATGGCGTAATTCTGACAGCATTACAAGGAGGACTCTGTCCAGCTGGTACGTTTTCTCGTTGTTGTTGTTTTTTTGTGCACGTTGTGAGATGCAACGTTACCGATTATTAAATTTGTTATTGTTATTTTTGTAGCTGCCGTGTTACGCCTCTGGCGTAATTGTTTGTATGGAAAGGGCGTTAGCTGCGGTGTTTAACCCCGTTATTTAGTATTTATAATCTTGACAGCTCTTTCACCGTCTTTCACGCTGACATTCTCCCGTACCACCGACATACCACGTCAGAAATCGGATTAAGGTAGCATTAGGATGGTCCATTATGATTCCACTATGGTATTTATGGTATTTATAATGTATTAAGTTCCGATTTTTTTTCAATTTTTCCAAAAAATTCATTCGAACTTTTGATAAAATTCGCAAAAGGCAAACGTTAGTATATTATTCAGCGGAGCAAATGAGATCATATCGTCACGGAGATCATTTTAAAAATATCTTTATTCATTTCCTTCTTTCCAAAATTCTGAATGTATTTTTTCCTTCACCAATAATTTCCTTTTTCCAGAGTAATCGTACTAGATATTGCTTTGTTCAATTATCCATAATACGCATCATCAATAAATTATATCATTACCACAAAAACTAACGAGTCTCTCGTTGAAATTAGAATTGAACCACCTATGACCTTGAAATCATTTACGGGCAAACCAGAATGACCAAAAGCTAGCGTCATAACTTTTGATAGTCAGAACTAATGATTTATAGATTATTTGGTTAGTTTGCTAATGCGACCACTGTTATTAACATCATTATTACGGATTTTGTTATTGCTTTGGTTAATTATTTTAATTTTTTTTTTTGTATGTAAAATTTTTCAAAAATGTTATGACCATTCTTACATAAATTTCAAGATAAAGATTTATAAATTATATCATGAAAGCCACATTATATCAACCAAAACACCGACTCTAATTTAACACCCAATGTGACTGCTCTCACCCTCACCACCACCACCAACACCACCGCCACCACGATCAATACGAGCGAGCATGCGACACAATTTACCATCGCCCATTGTCGAAATCGTTAATCGTTATTTCGCTTTGATCGAGCGTGCATAATCCCACGACACACTTCGAACTGTTTTAATTAAGTTGTAAGTGGTTGTTGTTGTTTTGCTATTATTTTATCTTAGTTATATATTTTGTATTCAATAAATTCGAATGCGGCAATACAAAAACGCATGCATTCACGCGAACAATAGATGTCATAGACAAATAGACAACAATAGTTAATTAAAAGAAGGTCAGTCATGACCGTTTGGCACCCTGTATTGATATGATTGTTGAAATTTACAACGATAGTACACGGAGAGAAAATACTATTTATAACAATAACTCCAGTAGCAATAACAGCTGTATATTAATAAACTTAATCGCATCACTTTCACCTATTTTAAAATGTTTAATATTTTGCATTTTCTAAACCTTTTTTGAACTTCCCGGCAAGTTAGAGACTTAAAATTTGAACCACGAACGCGGTGACAATGCACTAATTAGCATAAACTAGCCAACTACGCCCACCGTAAGGCAGGAAATTACATGCAAACAAAAGAATACAACACAAACCGTGAAATTTGTTTTAGACTAACTTCCCGGTAAGGCAGAGACTTGAAATTTTAACCATAGCTCAAAACGAGACGACAATGCAACATAAACTAATAAACTAATGAACCATTCCCACATCAAAGTCAGAATTGGCCGGGCCCTCCTAAATTTTCGGCTACAGAATTTGAAAGTTGAAATATGAAAGAATTTGAAAGAATTCAAATTTTGAAATTTATTTGAAAGCAGCTTCTCGGTAAGCGAGAAATTCGAAATTCGGACAACAGTTTTTAATCAGATAACAATATAATAAAAACCAGAAGCTAACCACCCACGCTCACGTTGACCAACCTTTCAAAATGTTCGCCAGTCTATTCAAGATTTATTGACTTAGAAATATATAAAGGAATGTTAAAAAAGTGCGTAGTAATTTCTTAAAATTTTGCACACATTGCCGTTTGAAACTTTTCAGCACGAAATGGCTTTTAGTAACAACTTCGTATACCATTTTAGTAATATCAAAAGATTTCCTGCAGAAATACGATATTTCTACAAAACCCAAATCTATCAAAAGGAGATTATTATTGATGAATCATGGATTAACTTCAGATCGAACAATACTCCATCGGATATTGCAAAGAAAACTGTTTGCCATTAATGGAATTCAATGTCTCTTCATTATTCATTTTCAACAACCACAAAAAAATATTCTAATAAACGGTTAAGGAATATTTTTCAATAATCAATTATTTGCATGACAAGGTAGTTGTTTGTTATTTACCCTGTAGTCAAAGTGAAAATAGGGTACATTTTATAGGGTGATTCAAGATACTTGTACGCAATGTGTGAATAACTTCATTAATAAAATTAACTGTGCATGGTTTGGAAATTAGAAAAGTTTTTCTAATACGGGAGATACGATATTACGACAAGATTTAACATAGCTATTCTCCTTATAGTTCTTATGCAAAACGTATGAAATAGAGCGAGATAATTATATGGCTTTTTCTATAGGACTCAACGAGCACACACTGAAGTCTATAAGTTTAGTAGCACAGATAAAGGGATGGTACGCACGTTGCTGTAAATTAAAAACCCGTTACAATGGCCGTTTTTTATAATCTATTAAATTCACGTACACAACGTGTGTAGGTTGTTGTTCTACTCGTCCGTTGTTGTTCTTGCCTGCTCATCATCATTGTATTCATCATCGCGTGTTTAAAAACATTTCGCTCGCCATCTATTTCTATATAATTTCCACCAAACGAAAAACAATTGTGGTGGGTTATACTTTAAGGAACTTTAACAGACAGAAATCCCCTAAATATATATGAAATATATAATTCTTAAAATCCTACAAATAAGTATAGTAATGTTTATTAATTTAAAACATAAAGGCACTACAAAATTTGTTACGATGAAATATTGTAGAAAACAGCCATGTGGAATGGTGGTTTTTGGTCTCCCATAATAGTTGTATAAGCGCTAACTACATTATCTTCAGCAGCTTTTACCTACTGCATCATCATTTTTAAGTTATCAAATTATTAAATAATAATGGATTAGTGAGAGAATCCTTCTCATTATCAATCATAGACTGATTACATTTTTATATATTTCAAAGCAATATTTGTATGCGAGAAATAAAACGTTTAAAGAATCAAAAACAAAACGATGATAAGCCTCTAGACAGTTTGACGGTAAGAGACCACTTAATTTGAGAGCAACTGGAAATGTTTGACGGCCACGATTAGTACAATTTAAATGGAAGCGAAACAATTCAACGAAGAACTATTAAAATTCTGAGTCAGAGCTATTACAATTTGAAATCATTAGGTACAACAGTTGTAGAGAACCAGTAAGAATTAAATAGCAACACTTCGAGAAGTTTGAAAGGCAACGCTTATCTGCGACTGGAACCCAAGCTGCGTTGCAAAAATAACTGTGCATTCTAAGCTGTTTCTCTTGAATTTTCAGTTGCACGCAAATAAACAAAACTACTACACAAGACATCACGAAAGACGTTTTAAACCATAAGCAAATTCTCAAAGGTTACTTTTTTTGTTTATTTTTTTGTTTAGGGTCAGTCGTGATCAGCAAGTTTTGGGTTAAAAATATATTACAATTCACTGAATAATTTATTAAATTCACAAAATCTGTAAAAGTAAATAAACTAATTTTATTATTACATAATTGCCAATAATTTCAAAATAACAATTACGTTTGGAAACTTCTGGAATAATCAATGCTTTTGACGTTATTCTTTTATTAAAAAATTAAAAATTTGAAACAACAATTTCATAAAGCTACAACATAAATCACATGCGCGATCAAATGAAATTGAATTGAATAAAATGTAAATGTAAATTCGACGAGAGTGTTTTCTTTTTCCGGATTTTCTCTTTCGTAATCTTTGGAATGCAGGCTACTTATAGTATAAATTTTATACCCTACACATGAAGGGGTCAGAGTATTTTAACTTTCACCGTCAGTTTGTTGGGCATTAAGGGAGGCATGACAAGTATAAAAAATATATATTCTTGCTCGGAATCACCTCCTCGATTCGATTCGATTTAGTGATGCCCGTCCGTATATCTATCTTTCTGTGTGTCTATCGTTATGCAATTTGGTATCAATATTCTCTGTGGTCACAAATTATGTGGTATTAATAGTTAGCAAAAACGAACCGGCGTAGTTACCATTCTTGTTTTAAATTGCTTTGTTATTTTATTACAATGTTCAAATGCATGCGCACCTCCTACTCATTCATTTATGCATAGGAAATAAAATCTCTGCGGGAAAGAAGACCGGAGAAAGATATGTCACGAGACTGGCGGATAAATGGATAGAGACCGGTCCAAACTCTAACACTTTGTATGAGAACGACGAGGCAATTTTTTATTGCGTTGTCATTAGCCAATTAACACCTTTTGTATACTTTTAACGAATCTCAAGATCAAACAAAGAGATGATTTTAAAGATGTTGTGCCAGTGCAGTTCCCAGGAACCGGTTCTGGGACAAGTAGATGGAAACAAAAAATTAAGGCCCAATTTTTAAAAAAATTAAAATTTTAAAGATATGGATTTTTTAACATTTCTCGAAATGATAATTTTCGTTTTTAGTTTTTAAGCCTTTTTCAGGTTTTACATTTCATAAACTTGTTTTTCTTTTATCTACAGCCTCTGGCAAACATATTTAAACTTATAACATTGTATAATTTAATATGAATTATATTATCTACGATTAAACCCCAATATGCTTCCCAAAGAAATGACCACAGGACATGCCTTCTTGGATTTATTGATGCTATCTTTCTCGTAGAGAATTTCACTTAATGAATCAATGCCTTCGATGCAAGTCACCCCGATCACAACACAAAAACCCACAAGCATATACTCTCCAGTACTCAGAATTAACTTCAAACAATATTGTCGTTTATTGTCATTTGTTGCTGCATTGCATTGTTGCTTTATCTTAAATAGTCATTACCATGAAACTTACTTTTGTTAGATTTTTCTTTAGAATTAAAATTATGCAATTTTCCATAATTTTTGAAATTTTTTCAAAATCATTTCTTGAACTTTTTAAAATTTTTTAATAAATCCTTTATTCAAACTGATTACAAATTTTTGAATTTTTGAATTTGAAAGGAATAAAGATTTCGACCTTAGTAGCCTGCGAAATATTATATCACTCATAAAAAAATAAGAAATCCATTTCTGAAATCTATTTTGGTGCGTCAAATTATTGAAACGTATTTTGTTCAAACGAACTTAGTTTGTGCTCATTAAGCTGCGTACTGATTATTGAAAACTAAATCAACTAAAATATATCCAAAAAAAGGGCAAATAGAGGAAGAAACCTGCTGAAGTCCAGCGTGAACGGAATTGTGGACCTAAACACATGATTGAGTGATTATTCATGGATGAAGTCATGAACGCTTGAGCTAACAAACAATTTTCATCCAAAGTACCAGCCAAAAACGCAACAACAACAACACCCCACTGATATCAATAACTCCAAATCTACGAGGGAATCCCATTCAAGAGAACCCGACAATTTGTTGAGAGGTATAAATAAAATACTTATACGAAATATATAATACGAATTTTTTAACATCTTGGGAGTAATAAAAAATCAGAAACAGGATGACAAACATTAACAACAATAACAAAAACATTTAAAATACATCTATTTAAATAACCGTGAAAATTACAATTCCAAATCATTCCAACAACAAACAAAACAACAAGAAATAACAACAACAGGAGCAGCAAAAGCTTCAACAACAACAGCGAGATCAACGTTCAAACAAAACAAACAACACAAACAACCAATACAATAACAAAAATGTGTTTCATTTACATAATTTATGTTTTAACAATAACAACATTAATAACACTTACAAAAACAATAACATAATACAACAACATTAACAATGCGAACTACAATTGCAAAAGATCCGCCAATATTTAAAATTCATAAAAGGGTTCGAAAGCTGTTTAGATGGTTTGCCACCCTTCGCCCTTGAAGGGGAGAGAAATTGCATTTGAACTTAAATAATTCAAGTGGCACTCGCTAGTTGCTCTCCCCGCTCCTCCGCTCCCCCCCCCCAACGGAACAATTACCCATTTCACTCCCTCTCTATCACTTTATTACTATTGAATACATAATTTATTGTACTCTTTTCTTGTTTGCTATTTTGTTTATTATTTCTTATTGTTTAGGGCTTTTTTTCATTTTGCCTGAACTTCAAAAATGTGCGCAAGCGCACCGCATTGCCTAACTTCAGTGGCGTTGCCAACGTTGAATTTGATATTGACATTGACAGTTGAATGGCGTAATTCTGACAGCATTACAAGGAGGACTCTGTCCAGCTGGTACGTTTTCTCGTTGTTGTTGTTTTTTTGTGCACGTTGTGAGATGCAACGTTACCGATTATTAAATTTGTTATTGTTATTTTTGTAGCTGCCGTGTTACGCCTCTGGCGTAATTGTTTGTATGGAAAGGGCGTTAGCTGCGGTGTTTAACCCCGTTATTTAGTATTTATAATCTTGACAGCTCTTTCACCGTCTTTCACGCTGACATTCTCCCGTACCACCGACATACCACGTCAGAAATCGGATTAAGGTAGCATTAGGATGGTCCATTATGATTCCACTATGGTATTTATGGTATTTATAATGTATTAAGTTCCGATTTTTTTTCAATTTTTCCAAAAAATTCATTCGAACTTTTGATAAAATTCGCAAAAGGCAAACGTTAGTATATTATTCAGCGGAGCAAATGAGATCATATCGTCACGGAGATCATTTTAAAAATATCTTTATTCATTTCCTTCTTTCCAAAATTCTGAATGTATTTTTTCCTTCACCAATAATTTCCTTTTTCCAGAGTAATCGTACTAGATATTGCTTTGTTCAATTATCCATAATACGCATCATCAATAAATTATATCATTACCACAAAAACTAACGAGTCTCTCGTTGAAATTAGAATTGAACCACCTATGACCTTGAAATCATTTACGGGCAAACCAGAATGACCAAAAGCTAGCGTCATAACTTTTGATAGTCAGAACTAATGATTTATAGATTATTTGGTTAGTTTGCTAATGCGACCACTGTTATTAACATCATTATTACGGATTTTGTTATTGCTTTGGTTAATTATTTTAATTTTTTTTTTTGTATGTAAAATTTTTCAAAAATGTTATGACCATTCTTACATAAATTTCAAGATAAAGATTTATAAATTATATCATGAAAGCCACATTATATCAACCAAAACACCGACTCTAATTTAACACCCAATGTGACTGCTCTCACCCTCACCACCACCACCAACACCACCGCCACCACGATCAATACGAGCGAGCATGCGACACAATTTACCATCGCCCATTGTCGAAATCGTTAATCGTTATTTCGCTTTGATCGAGCGTGCATAATCCCACGACACACTTCGAACTGTTTTAATTAAGTTGTAAGTGGTTGTTGTTGTTTTGCTATTATTTTATCTTAGTTATATATTTTGTATTCAATAAATTCGAATGCGGCAATACAAAAACGCATGCATTCACGCGAACAATAGATGTCATAGACAAATAGACAACAATAGTTAATTAAAAGAAGGTCAGTCATGACCGTTTGGCACCCTGTATTGATATGATTGTTGAAATTTACAACGATAGTACACGGAGAGAAAATACTATTTATAACAATAACTCCAGTAGCAATAACAGCTGTATATTAATAAACTTAATCGCATCACTTTCACCTATTTTAAAATGTTTAATATTTTGCATTTTCTAAACCTTTTTTGAACTTCCCGGCAAGTTAGAGACTTAAAATTTGAACCACGAACGCGGTGACAATGCACTAATTAGCATAAACTAGCCAACTACGCCCACCGTAAGGCAGGAAATTACATGCAAACAAAAGAATACAACACAAACCGTGAAATTTGTTTTAGACTAACTTCCCGGTAAGGCAGAGACTTGAAATTTTAACCATAGCTCAAAACGAGACGACAATGCAACATAAACTAATAAACTAATGAACCATTCCCACATCAAAGTCAGAATTGGCCGGGCCCTCCTAAATTTTCGGCTACAGAATTTGAAAGTTGAAATATGAAAGAATTTGAAAGAATTCAAATTTTGAAATTTATTTGAAAGCAGCTTCTCGGTAAGCGAGAAATTCGAAATTCGGACAACAGTTTTTAATCAGATAACAATATAATAAAAACCAGAAGCTAACCACCCACGCTCACGTTGACCAACCTTTCAAAATGTTCGCCAGTCTATTCAAGATTTATTGACTTAGAAATATATAAAGGAATGTTAAAAAAGTGCGTAGTAATTTCTTAAAATTTTGCACACATTGCCGTTTGAAACTTTTCAGCACGAAATGGCTTTTAGTAACAACTTCGTATACCATTTTAGTAATATCAAAAGATTTCCTGCAGAAATACGATATTTCTACAAAACCCAAATCTATCAAAAGGAGATTATTATTGATGAATCATGGATTAACTTCAGATCGAACAATACTCCATCGGATATTGCAAAGAAAACTGTTTGCCATTAATGGAATTCAATGTCTCTTCATTATTCATTTTCA
Source organism: Physocephala rufipes (assembly GCA_963966595.1). Taxonomy (NCBI): domain Eukaryota; kingdom Metazoa; phylum Arthropoda; class Insecta; order Diptera; family Conopidae; genus Physocephala; species Physocephala rufipes. Next base: position 35,121,726 of record OZ016502.1, on the reverse strand, counting down.
ACAACCACAAAAAAATATTCTAATAAACGGTTAAGGAATATTTTTCAATAATCAATTATTTGCATGACAAGGTAGTTGTTTGTTATTTACCCTGTAGTCAAAGTGAAAATAGGGTACATTTTATAGGGTGATTCAAGATACTTGTACGCAATGTGTGAATAACTTCATTAATAAAATTAACTGTGCATGGTTTGGAAATTAGAAAAGTTTTTCTAATACGGGAGATACGATATTACGACAAGATTTAACATAGCTATTCTCCTTATAGTTCTTATGCAAAACGTATGAAATAGAGCGAGATAATTATATGGCTTTTTCTATAGGACTCAACGAGCACACACTGAAGTCTATAAGTTTAGTAGCACAGATAAAGGGATGGTACGCACGTTGCTGTAAATTAAAAACCCGTTACAATGGCCGTTTTTTATAATCTATTAAATTCACGTACACAACGTGTGTAGGTTGTTGTTCTACTCGTCCGTTGTTGTTCTTGCCTGCTCATCATCATTGTATTCATCATCGCGTGTTTAAAAACATTTCGCTCGCCATCTATTTCTATATAATTTCCACCAAACGAAAAACAATTGTGGTGGGTTATACTTTAAGGAACTTTAACAGACAGAAATCCCCTAAATATATATGAAATATATAATTCTTAAAATCCTACAAATAAGTATAGTAATGTTTATTAATTTAAAACATAAAGGCACTACAAAATTTGTTACGATGAAATATTGTAGAAAACAGCCATGTGGAATGGTGGTTTTTGGTCTCCCATAATAGTTGTATAAGCGCTAACTACATTATCTTCAGCAGCTTTTACCTACTGCATCATCATTTTTAAGTTATCAAATTATTAAATAATAATGGATTAGTGAGAGAATCCTTCTCATTATCAATCATAGACTGATTACATTTTTATATATTTCAAAGCAATATTTGTATGCGAGAAATAAAACGTTTAAAGAATCAAAAACAAAACGATGATAAGCCTCTAGACAGTTTGACGGTAAGAGACCACTTAATTTGAGAGCAACTGGAAATGTTTGACGGCCACGATTAGTACAATTTAAATGGAAGCGAAACAATTCAACGAAGAACTATTAAAATTCTGAGTCAGAGCTATTACAATTTGAAATCATTAGGTACAACAGTTGTAGAGAACCAGTAAGAATTAAATAGCAACACTTCGAGAAGTTTGAAAGGCAACGCTTATCTGCGACTGGAACCCAAGCTGCGTTGCAAAAATAACTGTGCATTCTAAGCTGTTTCTCTTGAATTTTCAGTTGCACGCAAATAAACAAAACTACTACACAAGACATCACGAAAGACGTTTTAAACCATAAGCAAATTCTCAAAGGTTACTTTTTTTGTTTATTTTTTTGTTTAGGGTCAGTCGTGATCAGCAAGTTTTGGGTTAAAAATATATTACAATTCACTGAATAATTTATTAAATTCACAAAATCTGTAAAAGTAAATAAACTAATTTTATTATTACATAATTGCCAATAATTTCAAAATAACAATTACGTTTGGAAACTTCTGGAATAATCAATGCTTTTGACGTTATTCTTTTATTAAAAAATTAAAAATTTGAAACAACAATTTCATAAAGCTACAACATAAATCACATGCGCGATCAAATGAAATTGAATTGAATAAAATGTAAATGTAAATTCGACGAGAGTGTTTTCTTTTTCCGGATTTTCTCTTTCGTAATCTTTGGAATGCAGGCTACTTATAGTATAAATTTTATACCCTACACATGAAGGGGTCAGAGTATTTTAACTTTCACCGTCAGTTTGTTGGGCATTAAGGGAGGCATGACAAGTATAAAAAATATATATTCTTGCTCGGAATCACCTCCTCGATTCGATTCGATTTAGTGATGCCCGTCCGTATATCTATCTTTCTGTGTGTCTATCGTTATGCAATTTGGTATCAATATTCTCTGTGGTCACAAATTATGTGGTATTAATAGTTAGCAAAAACGAACCGGCGTAGTTACCATTCTTGTTTTAAATTGCTTTGTTATTTTATTACAATGTTCAAATGCATGCGCACCTCCTACTCATTCATTTATGCATAGGAAATAAAATCTCTGCGGGAAAGAAGACCGGAGAAAGATATGTCACGAGACTGGCGGATAAATGGATAGAGACCGGTCCAAACTCTAACACTTTGTATGAGAACGACGAGGCAATTTTTTATTGCGTTGTCATTAGCCAATTAACACCTTTTGTATACTTTTAACGAATCTCAAGATCAAACAAAGAGATGATTTTAAAGATGTTGTGCCAGTGCAGTTCCCAGGAACCGGTTCTGGGACAAGTAGATGGAAACAAAAAATTAAGGCCCAATTTTTAAAAAAATTAAAATTTTAAAGATATGGATTTTTTAACATTTCTCGAAATGATAATTTTCGTTTTTAGTTTTTAAGCCTTTTTCAGGTTTTACATTTCATAAACTTGTTTTTCTTTTATCTACAGCCTCTGGCAAACATATTTAAACTTATAACATTGTATAATTTAATATGAATTATATTATCTACGATTAAACCCCAATATGCTTCCCAAAGAAATGACCACAGGACATGCCTTCTTGGATTTATTGATGCTATCTTTCTCGTAGAGAATTTCACTTAATGAATCAATGCCTTCGATGCAAGTCACCCCGATCACAACACAAAAACCCACAAGCATATACTCTCCAGTACTCAGAATTAACTTCAAACAATATTGTCGTTTATTGTCATTTGTTGCTGCATTGCATTGTTGCTTTATCTTAAATAGTCATTACCATGAAACTTACTTTTGTTAGATTTTTCTTTAGAATTAAAATTATGCAATTTTCCATAATTTTTGAAATTTTTTCAAAATCATTTCTTGAACTTTTTAAAATTTTTTAATAAATCCTTTATTCAAACTGATTACAAATTTTTGAATTTTTGAATTTGAAAGGAATAAAGATTTCGACCTTAGTAGCCTGCGAAATATTATATCACTCATAAAAAAATAAGAAATCCATTTCTGAAATCTATTTTGGTGCGTCAAATTATTGAAACGTATTTTGTTCAAACGAACTTAGTTTGTGCTCATTAAGCTGCGTACTGATTATTGAAAACTAAATCAACTAAAATATATCCAAAAAAAGGGCAAATAGAGGAAGAAACCTGCTGAAGTCCAGCGTGAACGGAATTGTGGACCTAAACACATGATTGAGTGATTATTCATGGATGAAGTCATGAACGCTTGAGCTAACAAACAATTTTCATCCAAAGTACCAGCCAAAAACGCAACAACAACAACACCCCACTGATATCAATAACTCCAAATCTACGAGGGAATCCCATTCAAGAGAACCCGACAATTTGTTGAGAGGTAGGTAAGCGCATGGATAAATATTCGTAATTCACTAACCCTCCCTCAAAATCCCTGTCATATGACTCCCGGAAACCGGAAACCTTGCAACATGCCGAGCCTGTGCACGGTGGGCATGGAGTGAGCTTCTTCGAATCATCAAAAAAAATTGTGGAATTCAAAAACGTATCGCATTGTTTAAAACGCTTTTTCTAGTTTTTCGCAATCATGACGACATATTACTGTGTCTGTGTTTCCCATATGTATTTATTGAAATATGCGTTTAAGCAAAACCTTCCCAAATATATAGAGGGGAGCATTTCCCCTGCACATTTTCTTTATACTATTCTGCAACAAATTACAAGAAGACAAAAACAACAGTCTTGTACAACAATATTGTAAATAGCGGAAACAATAACAACAACATAGTAAACCTTATGCATAGTTTCAGTCTGTAAATCATAATAAAAATTGTTGCTAATTTTAGGATGACTACATGTTGGGAATTACACCCCTGCGTAATTTTAACGAATACGGAGCAACCAAAAAGTTTTGAAGATGTAATACCGTGTTAGGGCATGACGTCATAGCAGCTTTAGCATGAGCAGACTTAATGAATAAAGTTTAAAAATATTTTAACGAGCTAATAACATAATTTTTGAAAATTCTGTTTCCCCCATACAATTTAGAGCAACCTCGTAAACACCCAAAAAAATAATATGATTTCAAAAGTTAAATCTTAAGCCGTAGTGCTGACCCAAGAAAATTTCCCAATAGAACTATTAACAGCTCAAAATTTCCCAGCGATTTGTAATGAATATCCCAGGAAATATGTTAACCCATTAACCCGGTATGACGAAATATATTATTATCCACAAGTAACTGAAACATCATTGATTTTTTCTCATTGGAATTTACCTTAAACGCTTTGAATATTTATGTAGTTAAAAATTTCAACGTGTCGAACAAGTTGTACCATGGTTAACTGAATGATTATTCAATTTTAAACAGAACTATCTATACTTTGGATATCATTTTATTGATTCTCTTCTGGTATATTCTCATTCTTAGCTTTGCAAAACCAAACCATCTAAATCAATCGTTTACCGAAATATGGGTATACCAGCTGGTGATGCTGAAAAGGGTAAGAAAGTCTTTATACGCTCTTGTGCCCAATGTCATACAATTGAATCCGGTGGAAAGCATAAAGTAGGTCCGAATCTACATGGTATCATCGGTAGAAAAAGTGGAACAGCACCTGGGTTTGATTACACGGACGCAAATAAAGGCAAAGGCGTTGTTTGGAACGATCAATCTTTATTCGATTATTTGGAGAATCCAAAGAAATATATACCCGGAACTAAAATGGTTTTCGCAGGATTAAAAAAGCCTGAAGATCGTGCTGATCTAATTGCGTACCTTAAGAACCCAAAATAATATGTAAAAGAATATATATGTACAGTTGTTGTACTGGCTAATGGTAATAACAGTAAAATATTTTGATATTGAGAATAAATGTAATGTACAATTCGAATTGATAAAAATTACGTTCCTTGTTATTACTCACCAAATTGAAATCCATAACCGCACAACTCGAACAAATCAAGATGTCAAACATTAAATTCACCACATCCTCGCAATTCCATCTTATTAAACACCACATCCCATCAAAAGCCGAAATAGAGATGGGATACTCGCAATTTGCCATGTGCATTTTAGGCATGCACTCACAAAATCGTCGAAATTTCTATAGGTATAGTTTTGCACATATATAGTAAAACTATTTCGCTCTTATAAATATATTGGCACCTTAAAGTTAAAAATTGATTTTATCTAATTACACGTTTCGTTAAGATTTGAATAAATGTATATTTCGCGTAGATTATTTTCATCCCCGTGGCGGCCTTCTGATTTCACTGAAATAAAACCCACCACTATTGCCTACGCTTGATGAGAATTATATAGAAATAAATGGCGATTACAATGCTCTCAACATACTCAATGACACAGCAAGAAAAAGAAAATCGTGTTCTCACGGACCGTGTACAAAAATTCAACGAATCACTAAAAATAATTTTTACATTAAAGCAACGAGTGCCTCTAGTATCTCCAGACAAAAGAGAAGAGCTTTTTAGGATTATGGGGAAATGTTCGATGTATCAATTTGTTCTCGCCTTCTTTTATTCACACCATCAGTGATTTCTCGGCAAAGTACGAAATATTTTGTCAAAGTACAAAATTTGTCGCCGAAATACGAGATTTTTAAGATTAGTCAGTGAATTGCATGTGCATGTGTCGAGATTGTCCTACCTCTTAATTTCTGTTCTTAATTGAGACAGTCGATTCTAGTCGTTCGTGTTTGATGTAAGTATTTTTGGGGTTGGTTCTAGTGCTTGAAATTATAATATTTTTTGATCGTGACCACTGACTTCCTTCGAAATACATTTCGTAACAATTTCGGTAACATTACATTACATTTTTTTGTCGAAGTATACATCTAATGAGACTACACAAAAGACTGAGGAACAGAATAGTATAGATAATTTTTGGACAAAGGTACCCAAAGAGCAAATAGAGTGTGTTGCATAATGGAAAAATCGCAAAGTAATCAAGTTCAAAGTGTTTCCTCCTTCCATCTTTTACGTCATCATTGGTTTTAGTTAAGATCTAATTGGTCGATCGATTGGTTGAATTAGTTACATAAAAGTAAAAATACAGTGTCTGGTGTTCCATTTAGTATTAATAGTACTCACAATGGAAAGCTTTGGCTCATTTTATTAAAGGTCGTTTCTTGAAATGTGAGAGAGGATGTAGGAAGAGGAAGAACAAATTTTGTCTCGAATATACGTCAAGTACAACGTGTTGAAAATTCGCAAGGCAAAAAGAGAGTGTACAATTGTTCAGTATTGCCGATATAAATAAAATGTACTTTTTGAGCGAATAAACGTGTATATTTATGAAATACATGATGAAATATCAGATTTATACCGGTTTGAAACCAAACTTTAAGCTTGTTTCAAAGCATCGTTTATTTGTCTTAACTTAGTAAAACCGGAATTTGTCCATTGTTTTATTAATGTTTTCACATGCGTACAAAATTAACCACGATATTACTGGTAATTCGATGGATAAATTTATTGATATTTAAAAGTATTTTTTCATTGCTTTTAGGAAGCAGTGAAACCTTAATGACATTTTGGTAATGTTACAATTTTCTAATTAATTAAACCAAATTTTTCTTTAGGGTAAATGAATTGTTACTAACCTTTTCATGATTATGACGATGAGAGGAATATATAAAAGCACTTCGATTATTTAAATAAGCTCTTGCTTTTGATTTCTTACCCATTTATTTTTATTTTATGACAGCAAAATCTAACTTTTTCATATCATTCATTGAGAATGCAGTTATTTTATATTGTCCTAATTTTATCCTCCTAAAAAGGTAGTAAAATTCCTACACTTCCTCATAAAGGTAACACTTATATTTGCACTAATGAGATTCAGCGTGATCTTTGCTCACTCGAAGTTAATAATCGCGTATAATTTTTAACTCTCCAAAGTAATTATGACGTAAATAATAAAAAACATAAGAGGAGCTATTATAAATTTTCACGATCACGATGACAAAACCACGTGTTGACTCATTATAGCGCGTTTTTATTTCTTTTCACATAATACACACAATAGAAAAATAAAAGAACATTATTTTTTTCACGCAAAGATTGTGAAATATAGTCAGCGTAAAATTGTGTTACATAAATATGAAAGATTCGTGATTTTCTAATTTTCGCGAACTCTAAAGGTTTTACTGTATTAATGGGTAGATTTTTCTACATACGTACATATATTTTTCTCACCTATAGCGCGAACACACACAGTTAGAATGCAATATTCTCTATTAGACTGCACAAAAACAACTTCAATAATTTTTAAGGCCATTTCGGAATTTTCTTCGAAGTAAAGGATTAAATTAAAAATACATTAAAATTTTTGTTTTATAGTCGCGAAATTTTATCATTTCAAGGTAACAAATATTTGTTACGTAATAGTTTTTTTATCATATAATTAGAATGATGCATGATTACATTACGTATTGAAGAGAATTAGTTAATAAAATGAAAAAATCTGTTTTTTTTTGCAATATATTGTGAGAATTTTTCGGGTGTCTTTAGGTCGTTACGTCATTTTTTAATATCCTAAGAGCAGTTTTCATTCTAAGTTTTCTATTATTATTTTTTTTATAATTTAAGCATTTCAACCAAACAAAATAGAAATTCAAATTTAATTCAGACTGAATATATTTGATTTAATACGTTGCATGTCGAATTTTAGCAAGGTTAATCTCGGCATGGTTGATGCTCGTATACCCTACACCGCAATATAAATTTATGATTCGGAAACAATAACCAGTGAACGATGGGCGATTTCGCTCCATTTCTAAAAAATTTCAAAACAATTTGTAATGAGATAACATTCGTATCACATTTCCTGATTGTGATGATTATGGTTCTGGTAGGCAGACATTTCCAATATCCGCCCACAACCTTTAGAAATTAACTACCACATATGTATATGTTCATAGTAGGTATCAAAAGTGTTGGGACATTATTATTGATCCCGAACGACTTGTAATAATGAAGAATATTTGTATCTCTAATGTGATATCTGTAATTTTTCCGATACAGGAGAAAATTTTAAGCCTGTTTATATATACTTTTCCATACCTCTCACACTCTACCCCTCAGAAAATTATATTTTCTCCTACAATCTGAATTTGGACCAGTTGAAACCAAAACCTGCTCCTGTGAGTTTATAAAGCAATAAAATAAAGATTTCCTCACAGAAATACGAGCCTTTTCTCGATTAAAATATCTAGTTTCTCAATTTCATCGCGAACACAGAATTTCCAAAATCGAGATTTCTTTTTTAAAGCTTTTTGTTAATGCGCTTTTATATCAAGATTTGCATGGTTTTGTCTCGTATCGCCTTTTCCAGCTGTGTTTCAACAGTTTGATATTGCTATGGGTAACGTATTGCCGAGTAAAGCTATATGAAACTATTTGAAGACAACTGGAATGGTGAAACGATATAAGACTATGCGAAGCTTGGAAATAAGTTGATAAAATTTTAAAAGAAAAATTGCATTATAGTAAAAATCCATAAAATAGGAATTTTTTTAATTCATAAATTTTAAAAGGAGAATATTTGTAAATTTTGAAATATTTCAAAAATTACAAAAAAATTTTTTAAGATTTGCTAAAACTTTGGGGTTCCTCTTGCCAATAAATACCTAATTTTTTCTTAATTTTTTGTTTGTGATAAAAACAAAATTAAAGAACAATCGAGAAATACATGCATTATTTATGATCTCCAGAAGTTCACTGAAAGTGATTCAATTCAAGTAGCGATGAAGTGACTACTGTTATCAACAATTTTAAAGTTTTGGATTTCGTAATTTCGCGTTAATTGATTTGTTTTCCCTTTGCGCACTCCTACCAAAAACCAAAGTTCGATTTTTGTACGACTTCAATTATTGCATTGACGTACGCAAACGTCCGGCAGAGGCGTATATATAAAGCTCTTTCTTCCATTGTTTGGGCTCTAATCTCTTTAAAAAAATTTAGTTCAAGAACATTCGATTTTGTATACTTTTTTCTCACATTATTTCTTTCCTTGAATTAAATAAATTTCAGTGACAACGAGAAATTGTAACAAACATGGGTGTTCCTGCTGGTGATGTGGAAAAGGGTAAAAAGCTTTTCGTTCAACGTTGCGCTCAATGTCATACCGTCGAGGCCGGTGGCAAACATAAGGTCGGTCCAAATTTGCATGGTCTTTTCGGACGTAAGACCGGTCAAGCTCCCGGCTTTGCCTATACGGATGCTAACAAAGCTAAAGGAATCACCTGGAACGAGGACACTCTCTTCGAATATTTAGAAAATCCCAAAAAATACATCCCTGGTACAAAAATGATTTTCGCCGGTTTGAAGAAACCGAATGAGCGTGGAGATTTAATTGCCTATTTGAAATCGGCCACTAAATAGATATAAAATTGATCATCAAAAAATCATTATGCACATATATAAATCGGTAACATTATAAAAAAATTAATAATCAATTAAATTATGTAACCAACGGCAGAAAACGGATGGAAGAGAAAAGTGAAAAGAAGCCGCCCCGAAACTAAGAGAAGTCGGTTCAACCTACCACCAACATTAATATTATTTATATATATATTTATTAGAAAAGAAACGGTTTAATAATTACAAGAGTTTACTATGTTCCATTTTAATTAATTCTATTTGTCGAAATACATACACACACATATAAGCCTCTCCATGTAAGACTTGTCAAAGATTATCAATTTAATTATTTGTGACAAATGCATTCTCCATGCAGAAATCATGAGCATCATTCAATCTCTCTGGAGTTTCATTGTCACAAGAATGATAAATAAATTAAGCAAAACAAAGTGCGAAATAATTTTTAAAACGATCATAATTTTATGTAGCATAATTTTTAACGTCAAAATGATCACAAAGATTAATGCTAAAATATTAAGAGTTAAGGCGACGTGAAACAAAATATTTAAAACAATTTACTTGATATATTAAAAACGTTTAAAGTTAAATAAATAAAATAAATGACGTTCATAAGAAAGTCACAAAGGAATTATCGATTCTAATTGTTTTTATTTTTTTCGAATTCAAGTTTTGTACCACGGTGTTGAAATATTCCAATGATGGACAAAATTGGGAATCGAGGTAAATGTGGTGAAAAATTAATTCATTCATTAATTAAAGCATTCTAAAAACTACTCCCAAAATACAGATAACTTGAAAGCCATTGACATACTTCTTTTACCGTAAAACTTCCTGATCATGAGAAAAAATAATGCACAAAAGTATTTAAGGAATTAAGGAAAAAGATGTAACGACGTAATATCTGCAATTTGATGGGTTGCTTAGAGCTGCTATTTTCCTGGCGGTTGCGTGAGGTTTGTATAAGTAATCCTCGGATGGTCACACAAGACTTACAGTTATCCCTGAAACGACTTACCGGCTTTTATGGAGAGAAATATAAAAGAATTTCATTATTTCACATAACAACCATATTTATAATACATTTATTTCAAATTGTAGTTAGATATTGTACAATACTTCATTTTTATAAAGATATCTGCAACTTTTTATAGAGCAATATTTTTTGCGTAGAAGAAATATATATACAAGGGTAAATAATTACAGAGGCGGGGAAAGCATGAGGCACAAAAATTAATCAAGAAATATGGAATTTTTTAGGATTCTCGCAAATATGTTCGAACTAAAAAATCGAGACGATAATAAAGAGAATATTCTAACAGTAAAATTGCACTTAAGCAATTTAAAAGTACTAATAGGAAATGATTAATTCTCTTAATTTAATACTATTGTCTTGTATATATTTTTCCTTGTAGTAAATATAATTAGGAGAAACAAAGATTTGGATTAAAAATCAAATAGAATGCTAATTAGATCTGATTATTTGACGGCGGTGAAAAGTTATGGCCTCTTCCACGCTGCTGTACCACTGAAGAGCTCTTAACTTCGAGCCAGCTAAATACAAATCAGCTTTAGTTTAAGCCTTGCCACTGATTGGTGCCGAGCCCTGTTTCTGGGTTTCGCTGTCCTTTTCGAGTTGCTTGCCGAGATACTCCCTGAGAGAGGATTTGAGAATCGATTGAGAATTTTGATTTCTTGATTGTTTTCAAATTGGTTTCTTTTTTTTCAGATGCAAATCTTGATTTAATTCTTTCTGATAAAATGTGAGTGAATGGAATGAATATTAATGAATGTATGAGATGATTACGTGAATTTATTACGTGCACCGTCTACTCACCAGTTATGAACCATTAATTTTTGTACAGCCAAAAGAGCTTCATAGCGTACATTCGGATCTTCATGCCCCAAGAGTTGCATGACCATTTGTTTGCCATTCAATTGTTCCAAAACGCTAAAATATGACATAAATATTTTACTATAAAAATCGTTTGTTTTTTCTACAAATTTTCATAAAGATACTTAACTGTTTTCCACGTGGATAATGACGTACATATTCTCCAATGTCATAACAGGCTACTGATAAAATCAGTGTATCCTTTGATGTCTCCAAGAGATGCACCAATATTCTTAACAATTCATAATTCTTTTCATTCAAACGATGTGCATTCTCACGCCAGAATTTTTCGGACTTATGTACCGGTGACCATTCCAAACGAGCACTGCGCAATTCTGTAGCGTATTCGTCGAATGAACTTAAATCATGAACAGAATTCTGTAGTTTTTCGGTAAGAAATTCAACATCAGCAGTAATATCTTCATCATCGAAACGTCGTTGTTCTAAAATCGACAACTGTTTCAACACCTTGCACTGAACCATAGCAATACAATGCTCTTTGGCAACTTGAACATCCTGTGGCTTTTCGATAAGATTACGAAATACAGCCAAAATTATGCGTGTTACCTAAACTCAATTACTTTTAGAACAAGAAAAAACAGACAAGGAATTAGAAAACATAGTAAATACCTTATCCTTGGCACAATCGCTTAAGATATCGGCCAAAATCGGAATGACGCTAAATTTATTCATTTTGGTTGCCAACAATGGATTGAAAGTTAATACCCAAAGACAGAAAATAAGTTGATATTGCACCTAAATTGAGTACACAAACATTTAAATTAAGTTACGTGAATGAGAGCTAAAAGATGCCTACCACTCACCTGGAAGTTTACTCTTGATGATAGAATGCTGATCAATGTACTGATACCGTCAACCGAAACAAATGCAAAACGATATTCATCGATGCGCAGCATCATTTGAAGGCAACGAGCAACCGATTGGATGTATTCATTAGCCTACGAGAACACATTTGAAGAACAATTAAAGAAAAGAAAATTACATTTAATAAAAATTTATAAAAGTTCACAAAATCTTAACGTTATGAACAGATTGTTTAAGAAGCATGAATAGAATTTTTTAGTAATTTTTAGTAATGCAATTTCATTTTATCGGAGAATAAAAGAACTTCTGGAAAGAAAGAAAGTTTATGTCATAGCTATAAAATTTTCTATTTTTTTAAACATGGCTATAAAATTTGCTTGAAACATTTTTCTGCTGAAAATCTTATCGCTTTTTATCTTAACTCTAGTCCCAATTAATTAATAAGTCCTAGTCCATTCTACACCGGAGCAGAACTAATGACCTGATTCAGAAGTTCACACCCCTCGACGATGTCTTCTTCAGTCGCCTTTCAATTGTTTGACACAGCATTTTTCAAGACATCAGACCGCTAGATCAAACTGTTGAAAGGCAACTGAAAAAAGACCCCAACGGAAGTGAACTGCAAGGAAATGTGAAACATTTAACGTTTAATTTTAAACTGGCGCGTCAAATAATTGTAAACTTATTTCAATTTGGTTTTTAACTCAAACTGCAATAACAAAAATGGAAAATATAATAATCTTACACATAAAGCAAACAGATTAAAGCACTAAAATAAAATTTCAAAAACTCTTAAATGAAAAAAATTATTAGTACTGTGCTAAGTTTTAAGAAAAATTAATAGAAAATGGTTTCTTTTATTTGTATAGACTATATGCGAAATTTTAACAAATAAATTCAAATAAAAAAACAACTTAAACAAAAACGTGATACCGAAATCGATGCCATCTTGTCAGCACTAGCACCAGCACCAATAGCCCCACTATCACCGGACAACTGACGATAATATTCAAGGGGTGCCACTAAATGCTGCTGGTCATGCAACGTGCCGTGACCGCCATGCCCTTGCCCATGTCCGTGACCATGTCCATGTTGATGTATTACTATAGCTTGCACGCGACGAGCTAAATCGACCATTTCTTTGATACAAACTTTCGACTGTTGAACGGCCGATAATAGCGTTGCGTTGCATTGCGTTGCGTTGCATTACGGTACGTTACGTGGTGTCGTTGAGAATTTTTCAACAGGGTTGTTTTCGATGACAATCAAAAAAAATTGAAAGTGAATTGTTTTAAATTTGTTTTGATGGAAAATTTTTGAATTAAAAAAAACTAAATATACGCTCGCCTTGGAAAATATAATGTTATTAACAGGTGGTCCGTTAAGTCGAATTTTTTTCGAAAGAGCAGTTAGTTTTGTGGATGTTGGTGGCGGTGATGTTGATGAATTGTGGGCGGTGCTGGTTGTGCTTGTCCAAGTTTTTGAAGGATTTTCTTTTTTCTTTCTTTTTTTTTTGGTGCGAATGATGCAAACAGGTTCAGCGTTCACTTAAAAATAATGTTATATATGATTACTGATTGATATGATAATTTACAAACAAAAATTTTAAATTGTTAGCATTCTGTAAAGTATAAATTAAAATCAAAATTTCTATTTTGTAATTCAAATTTAAAAGCATAACTAATTAATCGATTTACGGTAAGGAAAAGACGATTTCAATGATAATGAATACTGATACGAAAAACTCATACTAATTAATTAAGCTTTAATTTATTTAACGGCAAGAAATATGTTGATCAATTTATCTAAAGAGCTCTCAATGAACAATGAATAACGAAAATTGGTATGTAGGGAAAATTTTTTGAAGCCGTGCACAAAAACTATGAAAAGTTATAAGAAGTCAATTAAAAGTTGATTAATACTAACTAACTTTTACAAGGCATATGACATGTGAGATAAAATTTAAAAAAGTTTTTAATTTCTAAACAATTTAAATGATTTATTAATGCCCTTATAAAGGAAGTAGTTTTTTTTGCACGCTGCAAAATTATACTATTATTTCTCTGAAAAGTTTTTAGTCTTTATAAAAACCTTTATTGGAAGATATAGTTGTAAAAACAACGGGTTTGGCTTAACAAGCATGAAACAAACGTGTTGAATACTCATTCTGTTCTCACAATAGAAATGTGTGTGCTTATTCCAAGGTTCGAATGATTTGGCTGTTTGATAGCATGGGTGACGCATAACTATATGAAATCTTGAATTTCAACAGGAAACACGAAACGAGATAATGCGAATATTGGAATTAGTACATTAAGGGATGATTTCTTTAAAAGTGATGTTGCTGAGCAACCACAAGAAAAGTGAATATCTGTTTCTTCTTTTTCAGTCTTTATAATCTCTTCTGAAATATTTACAGATCATCGAAATCTGCGGATCCTACTTTTTTATCGGATTGACCAAGTAATGTGAACACAAATAAATAATTTATTATAAAATAACAAATAACTAATTTGATATAATCTACACATCTTCTTTTTGGAGTTTATAACTGAATTTTTAGAAATGTATTACAGAACCAAACACTAAAAAACAACGCGTTGAAATTCTTGTTTTTCTATTCTTGTTGACGATCAGTGGTCAGCGATCGCAATATTCAGTGTTGCAGATGACTCATGTGTCTAAACTCATTGTCATTCCAGCCAATTTCCAGAACGACATTACGTAGAAATTTAAGTTGGGTCTTAATCTGCAAACACTGCTACCCGAAGACCACCGATCACAACTACAATATGCTATTAGTACGCCTTATATGGCCCATCCTTTATTAATCCATTACTATCAATCCAACCCCTATTGTATGAAAATTAGATATCTTTATCGAAAGCATCCTTTTTTAACTCACAACATGACAGCCTTTTGCTTTTACTTGGCCCAATTATGGTCCTCTAGTTTATGACCTATTAAATAAGAATAATTAGTTCCAACGATATATGAGTCTGAGACCTTCTAAAACAAAACTTCTTTTGTTTTATGAACACAAAAATACATTCCAAATGCATTCCAAATAACTACCATTACTATTATGATTACTAACCTACACGTGATTCATACTACTAACGTTGTTCATCCGCACGTTATATTTTATTTACCATTAAAAACCCACACCCGGGGATCCTTCCTATTCATTTACCTGTATAGTTAGTTGATTCTTGAGGAAATGTAAATAGAAGTTTAGATCAGATTGGGGCATCATTTCATGACCCCAACATGCAAGTTTAGCCAAAATGCGGGACGACATATTGATAGTGAATCCATCTTGTCGATTCATTAAATTTAAGAATGGTCCCCAGATATGCTCTTTGTGCTTAGCAGCATATTCATGAAAAACATCGACTCGGGAGCGATCATCTTGGAGCATATCATCGATCATGACTAAGACATACTGAATAGTGAAATCCTTCGACACATGTGACAGAAGATTGAGAAAGGTTTTAACAGCTTGCTCGGGATAATTTTTTAAATAGGCAGCTTTTGAATTCTCTAAACCTTGGATACATTCGTAATCCTCTTTAGAGATCATTTGGGATTGCAAGTAGGAAGCCCAATTAATACTTCGAGACCGAATATCACCAGCCTGCTGCTGCAACACCGAAGTGGCGGCAATCATGTCTACGAAGTTACGAATAGATTAATAAACATATTGGACCACGTCTCGGTGAGATTTCAAAATTACTTCTTCATGTTCCTCTCTGATATAATATTCAATTCAAATTTTTCATACTCACCGATATTTTCGTCTGGCAATTTGATTAAATCCTTCACGTCTGACATTTTGATTTCTTTTTCTTTAACTTCTTAAATTGAAATTGAAGTGCAGTACTTTTAAAGTAAATTCTCTTTAGATTTCTTTCCACAAAATATCGAAGTGAAAAATATTTCTTCTTCGTTGAAAATTAATAAGAACTCAGCTGACAGGTCTTGTGACCACTCGCGGCGAATTGGGTTGCACTAATTAATGCAATCAGTCTCACTATTGCCAGCTTTAAACTCACATGGAAGATCCATTCAATGCAATTGCAGTAATCGCTCTAGCAAAACGTATAAAGTAATATACAGGAACTGAGTAGCCAGGTAAAACTTATTTTCCTCAACTGTCAAAATTACATTGGCTCTTATGGAGATCAAGAACTCTTTGATTTCCATTTTGCTGCCCTAACTTGCTCCCCAGTGTTGTTTCCCACTGCCGGGCAAATTCCAACAGCACAAGAATTGTTGTTGTTTTACATTTGTTATTAAATTGGTGCTGGAAGATCCTGCTCTGCTTTATCAACGTAGCGTCGTTGTTTTTCTTGCTATGCCGTAAACACACAGATATTCTGTGCTAATTCTCAAGTCGAACTGTCAAAATAGCCCACACTCATGGGTAACGAGAAAAAAAATGAAATTTCGATGCTACATGCTTTGCGACATCAAAAAAAGATAAATTATTCTATTTTGTGGTGCATTTCTCTTCTGTTTTCGTTGTGTTGACCAATAAGAGCCTGTGTTATTTGAAACTTCAGTCCGAATTTTTCCACCGGATACCAGCGCCGAATTTCTATGCGTTTACGGCATTAAGTTGAAATGGATTTTTGATTCTGTCGCGAGTACAGCTTAAAGCATTTAGCAAAGACACGAACATTAAGCTGGTGTTAATTCAACCGACCTGGCGTTATGCTAATATAGAGACTGGCCTGGTGTTAAGTTAATACAGACGAGAGATATCTCAGCAACAGCAAATCATTTAAAAATGTAAAACAACAAAAACAATTTTGACACCGCTGCTGTCAAAATTAGAATTGCCGACAGCGGTAAGTAAACTTGAGTAGCAAGTTAGGACAGTAAATTGGAATTCAACCTCATTGTCGATCTCCATAAGAGCCCATGCAATTTTGAGAGTTGAAGCAATAAAGGATGGATTTTGATGTCCAGTATCTGCTGCTTAAGACCCAATGTAATTTGGCACACACTTCGCCAATTCCAAAAGCAGGTTGAACCCGTTATTTATGAAATTTTGCAGGCATACTCACGCAAAAACTGACATTTCTTGGAGTGCGAAAGCGTGAGGTTGAATTTCGGAAAAACTATGTTTTATGTGCTACAGAAATTTAAAACGGCTAATTAATCTTCATCTTATTAGGGCGCTTTTGTAAGGTATCCTAGTAAACCAAATACTTCAAATACCAAGTTCGAGATTAATTTTTATATATTAGTAATATGTTGCAATTTACACCAAATGTCAAGAGGAAAAGAGGCGCTCCACTCTATTGCAACGTCACACCGTTTCCAGAACTTATAGGACGCAGTACACCATACAAAGGCACCTTCACAGGAATCTCTGTGGAAGTTTGTGATAAAAAGGATATGATCGCACTCCATGAGAGTGGTAGTTACGGCAAAGGTACAAAGTCGCGCAGTGCACCGCTGTGTTTCATACAAGTAATGCAGAAAGATGCAAATGCAGAAAACACAAAAAATGGAGACTATAAACCTGAAGAAAGCTTATCTCTTGATTTGGAGGAAGCATTCTTTTTGGCATACTTTCTCAAAGTTTTACTAATACAGAATTTGCACAGTGATCCAATGGATTGGGAAGAAATGCTGCAAGCTGGAATACAGATAAAAAGGAATTTCATCGAACTGATTGTGAGCTACTTGTATCTAAAGTCAAAGAATTGGATTGTGAAGAGCGGTATCAAATTTGGCGGAAATTTCTGTGAGTTACTCTTATCAAGAATCAACAGTTTCGAAATATGTTAAAAAAGGAAGTATTTTTGTTTCAGTAATTTACAAAAAAAGCTTGCGTCTCTATCACGCCAGTTTTATTGTATTAGTATCATCATCTGTTATGGCTGCGAAAGACATTAAGGGACTGCAAAGGATAGCTGAAGCGTCGGACAAAGATGTATTATTTCTCGAAGTAACTAAACCAAATCCAGACTTCAAGCCCAACACCCTTAGCGACTTTTCATTATGTTCTATATCAGAAACAATAGTACGTCGGTTTAATCATACTTCGTTTGTTCAAAAGCAAAATTAATAAAATTTCAAATAATACAAGCCATTCATACCGAACTAAATCTATTCTTTTCGACTTTTTTTTGGTATTCCGGTGCGTCTATATTCAGAGCGTTCCTTTAAATAAATTTCTTTGCATTCCTCTTTAAAAGCCTCATTTTGATACCAACTCGTAAGACAGGCTTTCAGCGCAGTATTTTCCATACGGCATTTGACTACCATCAAAATATTACTGGCCTTACAACATGATTGAAAAGCTTCCACTTCTTTGCTGCAGTGAACAGTTTTAGCACGTTCACGCATTATTTTCGGAATAAGTACCTCTCGCTCAACATTCCTCAGTGATATATCATTGGGATCACCTGTGGATTACAGCATGATTTAGTAAACATTTCTTCATTGGTTTATAAATACCTAATCCGTGAGGGTTTTTAGGATTGAACTCAACGCCAGTACCAAGATGTGCACTCATAATAAATTAAGAATTGGATATCCAAGTGCCTTTCGAATTTTCGCAATGGATACCATTGGATACTATCATAAATTATACAAACAAAAACAGCTGATTGAAGGACAATTGACAGTTGAATTGACTTCGCCACGGAGCGAAAAAGCATGAGGAAGGCCCTAACAGTATTTTAAGTTAATGTTAAAACGCAGTTAAAATTGCAGAATTTAGTTTGAATTATGTTGGTACAAATCCTTTATTAATTGTTAACAATTGAGTTCACCGTTTGTGTTTATCTACTAATTTTCTAAAATAGTATAATTAATAATAATGCAATAGGTAATGAAAAGATTTCGTTTGATAATTAAAATTGAATTTTCGAGAGGCAAACAAAATGCCGTAAAATTAGACAGTTTTTCTGACAATAATTTATAAATCTATTCAAACTTTTATACCATGTGAACGTTTCTCATCAAAATGGATTTTATTAAAATGTCAAAGTTAAAAACTACTTCAACAAGAAAAAGTTTGTTTATTAAAAATATTTCTTTAAAGATAGAAATAAACAAATGGACAAATTCAAAAATGTTATAATTTGGAAATGAAATAATTAACATATTAGAATACTTTAACGTTAATATTAAAATAATAATATTCCGCTGTACAATAATCGCGGTTTTTAGGTCAAACCTCTTACAAACCCTTCGTCAGGATGGATATTTTGGCGTGGTGTTTAAAATACATCATATTTGTATTCAATTTAATGTGTTGGGTGAGTTTTAAATAGAGGATAAATTCATTATTTACTGATATAATTCAATAAAAAAGAATAACATAAATTTTCAATGCATTTAAAAATTTTCCAATAATTTACTAATAATTAACCCTATTTCGAATTTTCGCAATGGATACCATTGGATACTATCATAAATTATACAAACAAAAACAGCTGATTGAAGGACAATTGACAGTTGAATTGACTTCGCCACGGAGCGAAAAAGCATGAGGAAGGCCATAACAGTATTTTAAGTTAATGTTAAAACGCAGTTAAAATTGCAGAATTTAGTTTGAATTATGTTGGTACAAATCCTTTATTAATTGTTAACAATTGAGTTCACCGTTTGTGTTTATCTACTAATTTTCTAAAATAGTATAATTAATAATAATGCAATAGGTAATGAAAAGATTTCGTTTGATAATTAAAATTGAATTTTCGAGAGGCAAACAAAATGCCATAAAATTAGACAGTTTTTCTGACAATAATTTATAAATCTATTCAAACTTTTATACCATGTGAACGTTTCTCATCAAAATGGATTTTATTAAAATGTCAAAGTTAAAAACTACTTCAACAAGAAAAAGTTTGTTTATTAAAAATATTTCTTTAAAGATAGAAATAAACAAATGGACAAATTCAAAAATGTTATAATTTGGAAATGAAATAATTAACATATTAGAATACTTTAACGTTAATATTAAAATAATAATATTCCGCTGTACAATAATCGCGGTTTTTAGGTCAAACCTCTTACAAACCCTTCGTCAGGATGGATATTTTGGCGTGGTGTTTAAAATACATCATATTTGTTTTCAATTTAATGTGTTGGGTGAGTTTTAAATAGAGGATAAATTCATTATTTACTGATAT
Organism: Physocephala rufipes; assembly: GCA_963966595.1. Taxonomy (NCBI): domain Eukaryota; kingdom Metazoa; phylum Arthropoda; class Insecta; order Diptera; family Conopidae; genus Physocephala; species Physocephala rufipes. Next base: position 35,101,448 of record OZ016502.1, on the reverse strand, counting down.
AATTCAATAAAAAAGAATAACATAAATTTTCAATGCATTTAAAAATTTTCCAATAATTTACTAATAATTAACCCTATTTAGATATGTGGTGTTTTTCTGATCACCGCAGGCGCATTAGAGCTAAACAAGACAAAACGTTTAAAATATTTTGAAAATTTTCTTCAAACGAAATCAGCTCTAATTGCAATCATTATAATTGGTTTACTAATATGCATTATTTCAATTTGCGGTTGTTGCGGGGCCATTCGAGAGAGTAAAACATGCCTGAAAATTGTAAGCGAATCAGTATCTATTTTAAAAAATCTTATTAAAATTTTCATTTTAATTTTAAATTTTCTCAATAGTATGCAATTTTAATGATCATTCTTTTTGTGATACAAATCGTTCTGGTGGTTTGGGCTTTTATAAAAAGCAAAGCAATTTCAGGTTCTATCGAGAAAGTTGTTCATGATGCCTGGAAGGATAAAGATCCTGCTCCAATGAACGCTTTGCAATTACATGTGTGTGAATTTAAATGTCCAGATAGAAATTTCTGGTGCTGACATTTTCATATTCTCACCTAATTTCTTGTAGCTAAATTGTTGTGGAGTGAGAGGCTATGCTGACTACGCGGACAAACCTACTGTACCTCCCACTTGCTGTGGCTCGCCTACTGGAGTCTGTGCTCCAAAGGAATATCATCAACGAGAAGGCTGCCTGTCAGCTCTTCAGAATTATTGGGATGGCGTTAGTGCAATTATTCGATATGGCGGCATTTTAGTGGCATTGGTGGAAATTCTTTGCTTTATGTGCGCTTGCTATTTGCTTATTAATATAGAGGAAGAAAATATATCACCCACTGGGTAGACGCGTGCAGATTGTGATCCGTTAAATTTTGAATTTTGCTTTTTCATTCTAAATTAATTCCGAAATTAATTTCTTTTTTGGATTTACGCGCTCAAAATTTATGCGCTTAAGATTAGTTATCTTTTCTTCGAATTGATTCTAAAAACTCTGTTTTTTACAGTTTATGAAAAAAGCTACAAAGGAATTATAAGCCTTTAATAATTATATAAGACCTATATTGAAATTTGTGGAGCTATTAGTGTTTACTATTAATTCTCCAAATATCGCACCCACACATGATTTCGCTGAGCAAATGAGAATTGAGGTCATATCCATTTGTTCAGAAATTGGAAGCAACATATTCAAGTTAAAATCCGAATTAAATTTAAAGATTTCTAAAATACAGTATGGATGGTGGGGGGAAAATGAATGTGCTTATTCCATAATTAGCGTCGTTTCAGTTCGTCTCGGCTTTCCAGTAGCCTTTCAACTTTTTGACATGAATATGTTCGGTAAAACGTCACCCATTATAGTATCAAATAGTTGAACAACAAATGGAAAAAGAGACCAGATTCAATCATTGGAATTATGTGTAAATTTAAGTAAAATATTAAAGAGAAAATATTCCTATTTCCTAAACCTTCTCCAGTCCATTCAAATTGTCACAACAAGGGTAAGCAACCTCTTATGAATATCAAAACGACAACCTATCAAAAGTTGAAAGTTTTGAACGTCAGGTTGTCAAAAGTTGAAAGTATTTCAGTAAAAGAGAAGTTTTATTTTGAAAAATTTTATTGCAATGAAACGAATGAACAAAAATAAAAGGAAAAGATTCTAATTCAAATATGAATTTATTAACATAAATAAATTCTTCATCTGATTATTCTTATTGTACTATTAGTACGATAATTCATTGCCGACGAATCAGCACGAATTTCGAATTAACTATTTATTAATCAACGAAACAGAATGGATTTTCTGGCAAGAAGTTTAAAATACATTATATTTATGTTCAATATATTTTCTTTGGTGAGTTTTAAATGTGTGAATATTCAGTTATTAATTCTATAAAGCATTAGCAATCCTTTGCTGGCATAGAATTTGTCTTATAAAAAAGGAAGTCCTCGGGAAAAAATGGGTGTCACAATTTCGTAATCCGTTTCATTCTAAATCATATTTGACCAAAATAATTAACAGGAATTCCTTAAGCGTTTAGAATTAGAAAGAAAAGCAATAAACCAAAGAAAGAGAAACAAATACAATTATTATTGGTGTGACTAAGAGAATATCTTCACCAGAAAAATAACACACCTTACACCTTACAAATTTATTACACGTCGCCAACACTTTTATATCAAACAGAGTGATAAACAAATCAAAGCGCTGTCTTTAAATCTCTATAGGTATGCGGTGTTGTTTTAGTCATCTTAGGCGCATTAATGCTGGACAACTTTAGTCATTTAAAATATTTTCAAAATTTCCTTCGCACGCAACCATTACCAATCGTCATCATTGTAATCGGTTCATTCATATGCATTGCTTCGATTTTTGGTTGCTGCGGTGCCATTCGAGAGAAGAAAATATGCCTTTGGATTGTAAGTGAATATTTATTTATTTGAACAAATACTACTAACAATTTCGTATTTAATACCAATTTCTTCTATAGTATGCTCTTTTAATGTTCGTTCTCTTTCTAATGCAAATTGCTCTGATTATTTGGACTTTTATAAATGTTCAGACATTTTCGCTTGCTATCGATAAAGTTGTTGATGATGCGTGGAATAATAAAAATCCCACACCAATGAATGCCTTGCAATTATATGTAAATATAAAGGACAAGATATATTTGATTTTATTTTGTATGTGTATTTAGTATATTTATTATTTCTTCAAATTGTTTTAGTTGAACTGTTGCGGCGTGAAAAGTTATGAAGATTATGCTAAAGAGCCTTTTGTCCCTCCCACCTGCTGTGGCTCGATTAATAAGATTTGTGATGCCAAAGATTATCAACAGCGGATAGGCTGTCGGGCAGCTTTTCATAAGTACTGGGATAATGAAAGAGCAGCGATTCGATATAGTGGCATAATCGTGGCATTGTCGGAGCTTCTTTGCATTATGTGCGCATGCTATTTGCGAACTAACATTGGAAAACGTTAGGAGTATATAAAAGAAGCATAAACTCTGTGAAATTCTCTAGAGTGATCGTTTTGTGTGAAAAGTGCATCTTGCGAACAATAAGTTTGTATAGATATGATATATTTAATTCTCTAATTCATATATTTATTGATAAAAATATACGGTCCACAAAGGCATTGGATATAACGTCTTTTAACTGAACTTTTCTTAAGAGCGTCCGCAGTAGTAGTAATAAAATAAACGCCGCCTAAAAGTGTATTATAGATTTCGCAACTTGATGCCAGCCAGCTGATTTCCTTCGAATTATGTATGGTATCGCATACCATATCTTCATACTTCGTATCCCATACGAAGTTGGTTCAGTTTATCAAAGAGGCATTAAGGTTCCTTTACAGCCCCTTTGCAGCCCCGCTGAAAATCGTTTTCCATGTAAAGTCAACGACATTCAACAATTTGGATGACCGTTGGCTATGAATGATCTCAGATTTGTAGGCTTTATTGAATTAAATCTATAAAAATACTATGTTTATTTTTCGACTAATAAAGGTCAAAGCCAAGGACGTTATGGATATATTTTTTCAAATCAGAGTGGTTCACAGAATCTTAGTTAGTTTATAAAATTGTCTTTCTGCTCATTAATCAAGTAAAATTTTGAATAAATTATTCGATAAAAATATACTGAAAATTTATTAGGAAATATATTATTTGTTATTTAGCGTTTTATCTTCAATTCACTTCTATTTTACAAAATTTTTTCGAAAAAAATTCATTTTACGGAAAACCCATTTTACGGAAGACAAATACTTGCCAGAAGGCAAAAAAGTGCACAATAAACAAGAGAACTGATACGCTCTACAACAAAAGCAAATCGCTTCCATTCATCCGGACTCGTTTCCATTGATATTAGATTACTGTACTCCTGCAGTTTGACGTCCTCGAACTGGGAATGCATCTCAGCATTTTCAGATTTTGAAATCCTTACGTTTGAATAAGGATCCAATACGGTACCCAAACGACTCTTGAGTAGCTTCGCAAATCCTGGCGGAAGATGAGATTTGATCTTCGAACGACTAATGGTCAATACGAAAACGGATAATAAGATTGCAAACGTAATGAAAACAAAACTGACGCTATAGAAAATAACTGAAAAGATATTGAGGTGAAATATTTGCAGGGGATGCGATCATTTCAGGAATCGTTCTATTACTTACCAATTAACGGTATATAGCGTGTAAATTTTAGATGATTTTTTGCAAAAAATATCAAATTAAAAGCGATTATTATTAAGTTTAGACCGTGCAGTATAAGCTTTTCCGCACGATCCGGTTGTAACCAGAAGGCAGTTATGGTCAGTATTATAATACACAATGCTGGCATACGGAAAAGTATGGCAAAACCAGCACGTCGTTCAATGTTTAGAATATAATTAATCGATATATAAGGTTCCTCACAACAACTATATATCGTAACCACATGTGCTGCCGTATAATTGATCACTCTATATTCGGTATTTTTCACATTAGACGCATCAAAACTCATTGTTAAATTCGTATCGGCTCCCAAAACATCCACCTCCAAACCGCTATAGGTCCATGCACCGAGCATTAATTTGCACTCATGACGATCGAATGGCCAGCGACGCATGTCTGTACTACAGAAAATTGTCATATGAACAGTATCCGCCCACATCGCACGACCAGTATAGTCAACCATGACTAGACCGGTATAACGCATACGCAAAAACTTATCCGGCGCATTATTATAAATCTCTAAATCGGGAAGCCATAAGGCTTTCGAAGAAACATGTATAGTCGTTATATTATTATAATCCCGAGGCGACCAACGTAGTTTCGTATCATTCCAACTCTATGAATATAAAATTCGAGATCACTAGAGAGACTCGTAGGCGTGTAAGTGAGTGACAGTTCTAATCAATACTTACCACATATAATTTCCCGCGAAATTTACACGCTCCATCAGATTCGTGAAAATCGAAATGTTCAAGCTCTAGATTTGTGAAAACATCAGTTTTTTTATGAGATTCTGGTCGAGAATCGATGTTGTAATTGCTAAAAAGATCATCTAAAAGATGACCGCGCGCTATTGTCTCGGAATAGACTGAAAATAGAATTCACCAAAGTCATTTCCATAAATCGATACATCCCAACCATACACTCACATTTTCCATCCACTAAAACAGCGGCTAATCCCACTAGGACAAATATTAACATAAAGGAACATTTTCTTGATGAACGCATGCCTTCGAGGATGAAGCTATTTTCTTCGTCAATCCACGATTAAAGCTAAACTAAAACTAAGTTCGAAGCATTCAATTAGATAACGCGGGACTACCCGAGGCATCATTACTTAAACTGTCAGGTTTTTATCTGTCTGAAAACTCTTGAGAAGACGAAACCATTCAATATTTAAATTAATTAAGTGCTTGCGTTTTGTATTAAATAAATGAATAGAGAGGATGATGATGTTTTTTTCCGCTACAAAGCAAGCAACACAATTTTGTACCTACAACGTTCGTTTGATTGTCGACATCGTCATTGTTGTGATCATCATCATTGTCATCATTGTCATTGTTGTGATCATCAACGAATTCTGAAGTGATTGACTTTATATACAATAACAATAATCTATGAAATGATTTCATTTAAGGAATAAAAGAATATTCTGATTGAATTGTCTTTTTTCGTATAAGACCGTAAACCCACCCTAAGCAGAGTCACCTTGCAGGATACTAAAGTCATTATCATCATTATCATCACCATCATCATCACGATCATCGTCATCCTTTTCATCTTTGACTATTTTAAATTAATTAAGTGGACGCATATGCGATAAGTGTTGTATTAGCGATTCTTTTTTTTTAGTTAAAGTAAAATGAAATTGTGCGGGTTTGAAATTATCACAATCATCATCGTCATCGTCAAAGACGGACTTTAATATCTAGTATGGAATTTACTCGCAGTTTTCAACGAAACCTCAACGCGTACACAACGTGAGTCGTCTCCTTCGGATCTTAATCGTCACTTCTTGAAGTCGTGCGTTTAATTGAAAGTTTATTCAGTAAAAAAAATTAATGTAGACAAAATTTTTGAAAAAGTAACGTTGTCCCGCGTAAAGAGAAAGAATAGCTAATTGCAGAAATTTTTTTCTACTAAATTTCTTTTTAATTATCATAGAAATTCGTGAATTTTGCTAGTTATGAAAAAATGCATAACGCGATAAAATTATTTACTTCCGGTAAACGTTGCCGCCTAACGCCATTGCCCATTGGAATCGGTGCTCTCGTTTCTTCGGCAATACTGATTCTATTCCTACAGATTATAAACGTCGTAGAGTCGTGTAAGGAAATGATTTCCATGTAGTTGGTTTTCTTTATATATTTTTAGAAATTATATTAAAAACCGGACTTTAGAAGAAAAAGAACAAGGCAAGAGCATTAGCTAATTAGCTAATTCTGTCCATTTCTACCGCCAATGTTTCTCAAAAGAATTTGACCAAAAAATTTATTAAATTCTTGATATATAAAATTCGTGAATTATCGAATCATATATTTTTGCATTAACCTCGTTTACTCAAAATAAAAATTCCATATTTTTCCATAAATTCTATAATATATATTTTTATGCCGTTTTATCAGTTTGTGAATACGAATAAGTATGATTGTGTATGTGAGAGTATATGTGTGTGTATGTGGTTATCCAAACTTTTCTCTTGTACATGAAGATATCTCATATACGAATGTTTATACATGTGTTTGTGTGTGTTGAAATGGTTTATTGAAGATAAATAAGGCGCCCACATAAATCACTAAAGAAATCACTGACTTAATCACTTTAACCTTCGTATTCCTGGCACACAATTCGTATTTAAATTTTAATCATGCCTACGAATTTGAAGTTTCCTTCACTTAATCTCTCCTTCTCTATCCCTCTTTCTCTCTTTCTCCCTGTCTTTCTTTCAATAGCATTAAGTCGTTACTAAAAAATCCTATAGTTTTTTTTAATAAATTTTCCTAATTTCTTTAATCAGAATTCTAATAAATAATAAATCCAAATTAAATTTTTTAAAATCTTCATTAATTCTTTTTTAAATCTTCATTAATTATTTTTAAATATTTTTTATTCTTTTAATTTTCTATAAGAAAAAATATAATAATATTTACAAAATATATTTGTAACTCCGACTCCGAATGTTTGTTCTTTCTCTTCGAAATTGCTTTTCGTTAGGAAAGAAGCAAAAATTGTCAGTTCATTTCAGTTCACTCTAATTGAATCCACTTCAATTTAATCGGTCCAATATTCTACGCGGATAATTCATCTTGGTGAATAATGCTTTCTTTATTTAAAAAAGCGAACAATGAAAGAGGAAAGATTGTTTATTTTGCCTTCTGCAAAACTCAAAGTCTTCAATTTGTTCGTAGACCAAAAGTAATGGACCAAAAATATAGGATTTATAAATCACCCTAAAAAATGCGTGGTGAGATTTCTCTTTTTTAAGAATATAAACTAGTATTCTGCAGGCACATTAGAGGCTCCAAAACAATGTAGGGCCAACTAAAGCCAACTGATGAAATGACACATTTTTTCGAAATAAATTTTTGAAACATTTTAAACGAGAATGTACCCGAATTTAAGGATTTCTCCAAGAGAAGCATGAAAACAATTGACGTTAATTCTTCTCATAAACAGATTAATAGACAATTACGATTATATGTTTTGAAAATATTATTTCTCATACTTATTACAATTTTCAAAAATATTTAGCTGATAACTCGGAAACTGATGACAAATGGAACATTACAACTTTAGAGCGTCTGCGCACGGAGCTTTTTATAAATTATGATAAAAATCTACAGCCTCTAAACGAAGGAAAACCGACTGAAATTAGATTGGGCTTAACGGTGAATTACATCGATATCGATGAATTTAATGGCAAAATGACAGTTCACAACTGGCTAACGGTGGTAAGTTGGTTAAAGTATAGGGTGTAAATAAAATTGATTAAGAAGAGCTCATTAAATTGTTTTCATAATCTAAACTAAAATTTCTAGAAATCACATCCAACTTAATTCAAATTAAAATACGTTTTAGAATCATTTGAAAAAATTACTATTTGACGAATATTGTACGATGAGCTCTTCTTAATTCTTCTTAATGAATTATGGATTTGAATCGATTAAGAATGTATTAAAAGTTATCAATTTTTTTCAAAAAATCATTTCAATAGCAATGGACGGATGATAATCGTCAGTGGAATTCGACTGAATATAATATTACTACAATTCACGTACGTCCGGAGGAAGTTTGGAAACCCGATTTAAGTCTATTTAATAGTGCTGGTGAGGCTGGTAGTGATTATATAGGCGAAACGCAACTCTTACTTAGATACGATGGCAGCTTCTTATGGGTGCCGCCCGCTGTCTTTACGGTCTACTGTAATCTCGATTTACAATTGTGGCCCTTCGATACGCAATTGTGCTCGATTAAAATTGGTTCGTGGTCGATGACGGTCATCCAAGAACGTTATCTCCTCCAAAATGGTACGGTTGATTTCGAGGATCTGGTACAATCAACCGAATGGGAAATTATAAATACTTACGCGTCGTATCATCAAAAGGACTATCACAATTACGCCGAATTCACTTTCGAATTGGAACGGCGTTCGTCAATGTATACAACCGTTATTTTCACACCAGCGTCATGTATTGTTCTATTAGCCCTCTCTACCTTTTGGTTACCACCCCAAATGGGTGAAAAGATTCTATTGAATGGTATAATTATCGTAGTGATAGCTGCCTTCCTAATGTACTTTGCTCAATTGTTGCCGGTGATGGCCGAAAAAACACCATTTATTGGTAAGTTTTTTGCTTAAATGTAAATGCTATTCAGAAAATATAATTGTTTAATTTTTTTTTATTTTCCTTCTGCCGTCTTCACCAAAAAAAACTTCACCAGTTTTATTCTACAGCAGCAGCTTATTGCTGGTCAGCATCTCAACAATCATAGCTGTATTGGTTCTATATCTATCAACCGCTAAACATAAGCGACGTGTTCCCGATCTCCTCAAGAATTTACTTAACGGCAAACTTGGCAAAATTCTTTGCCTTTCACAATTCTCGCTGGAATTTGAACCGAATTCTTTACTAAATAACGGTACCAAAGAATTAACCGAACACGTTTATGATACACCCGATAATGAGAGTCCGGATCCTCTTAGTATCAATCCAGTGGCTTCACCCTCAACGCGTTCCATACAATTCGATTGGATCTTATTGGCGACAGCAGTGGATCGTATTTGTTTTCTTTGTTTTTGTATAATATTTCTTATTTTAGCCATAACTTATTCAGTTTAAATTGTTGATTACAGAATCAACAACATTCACGAATTCATGTCAAACAGTTTTGTAATTGCATTTTTAAAAATTATTTGAATTTTGAGTAAAAAGTGAGCAAATATTTCTAAATGAAAATATTTTATTTTGATAATAATATTGCGCGGCCGATAAAATCCCGAATGCCAAAATCTCGATAATTTAGAAGAATCCCAACCGCCAAATCGTCGGCAATTTTTATGAATTCCCAAACACGAAATCTCCAAATCACAAAATTCTGTACGACTTAGTCCCGAAGTATTAACATCGCGTGATTAATAATATTCCCAATATTATATCACTTAATTTGCAATAATAATATTGTTATCACTATAACAATATTGTAAAAATTAATAATATTAGGCAAACTTAGTTAGGAAAAATATTGTTAGGGGCAAAACAAGCACGGACGACTTTACTGAAGATCAATATCCTTCGCCCAGGCATAGGTCTTTTCAACAATAAAATTGTGTAAAAGAAATACGGAAATCCTTTTAATGGCGAGGACTGTGAAGACTTACTTATAGATAGTTACAATTCTTGCCGCGACCAAAGGCCGCCTTTTGTATACACTTCTATTTACCGATACGTTCTATTTACCGATTTAGTTAACGAATAATGAATAATATTATTGAAAAACTAAGACCATAATTAAAAATCAAACATAAAGTAACACCGATTAAATCTGCTTTGGATATATGAAAGTCAATTATTTTAAGGAATGTATAATTTTCAATCATGCTCTTAGTTTTTTAATAATATTATTCGTTATTTGTTAACATAATCGGAACTTATCTTTCCGTGCCTTTCTAAATTATTTATTTTTTATATTAAATCTAATTTCAATCCTACACGACACTTCAATCCTTCTTTATATTTTACACGCTTGAATGTGAATAATTTTAATTCCAATGAAGGAATATCCAAATTTTTTCTTGATACTATTGTTCAGGATTTTGTCGTATTAGAACTTTTCGAAGTCGAAATTTTAAACCAGCCCAATAATTGTGTAGGAAAATTTAAAAAAAGTAGTAAAGATAAAAGGTAGCATATTTGCGTGGGTGGAAAGAAATGTCATTATTTAAACGAAGTGATTAACTCTGGAAAAGCAGAAAGAAGGAAAAGGAATAGTAAAGAAATCAATATTTTGTTCAAATTAAATAAAAAGGAAAAATAGTGGTCCAAAAGTAAAAAAACAAAGGTAAGCAGAATAAATATTAAAGGATACAATAAAGAATGAAACAGAATTAAATTAATTGGCCCTATTCTGGCAAATCTTTTATGTAAAAGATCTGTTATTCTGTTATGTTTTTACATACAAAATTTCTATTTGTCAAATTATCTTTTATCATAACCAAAATTCGTATTCTGTGCGGCAAAATCTTTACCAGAATCTGCTATAATCTGTAACAGAATAAAAGGCAGATTTTTGTATCTGTTATGAAAAATTTTTAAATTCTTTGACATCCGTCAATTGAATAGAATTCGTAGTAGATTTCCTGTTTGAATATGCGTTTACAGATTATCATAAAAGTTCACGATACAGAATACCACTTTTAACAAATCTGTTATGATCACAATCTGTTATGAATGCATAACAGAATTTTATAACAGAATAACAGAAAAGCCAGAATAGGGCCAAATATCATATATTCATTCAAAATAATTCTAAATAATGATGATTTATTTCAAGATCGGAATTCCGAATTTTTTGAATTATCATGATAAATTCATTTCTAAATATTGTATTATAATAAATATTCTACTATAAATAAATTCTGCAATACGCAAATATTTGCTAGTCGTTTAAATAAAACAAAATTGGGTCGGCTTTTTTAAACAATTTTTAAATGTATACCTAAGCTTTTATTTCATTTTATTCATAATAAATACTTCTTTATTTACAATAATAATTGCTATTCTTAATATTGAACTTTTTCTTCAAATTTTAAACGCCTTTCAGAAAAGCAATTAATACCAAACTCTTTTCACAAAGTAATTTAATTTCAAGCGACTATTTGTTGTTTGAAACTAGTACTACTACTAATTATAATAATAATAATATAAAATTTTTAATAATAATATAATAATTTTAATAATAATAGTATAAATAATAATAATCATAATTAAATATTAAATCGATAATGAAAATCAGTAATGATTATTATTATAATTACTCTTATTTTTTCTATTATTATTACAGTAGTAATAATTTATGATATATTTTCAACCATAATTATAATAAAATTTTAAATAATCTCGATAAACAACATGCCCAAAAATTTGTCTTCTTCAAACATTAATGCTCCGGGATTATTTAAATAGCTTCAACATCAACCTTCTCAAGGATGAAAAGATCAAGCGAAAATTAGACAAATGCCTTTACAATCATTTTTATGGTCGTTATACGTGTTCATTATCACCGCACACTCAATTTTGCGTACGCGTATGAAGGATATGTTAGCTCAAGTAACCGCCAGTGCGGTCGCAAAAGACGTAACTTACAAAACGGAAATGACCGTTTCGTTCGGTCATTACAAGGGTTTTATTACGTTGCGGCCAATCCAAAAGACACCTCAAAACGCTACAGGGGGTAAACCCAAGCATTGATACACCGTCTTCTCTGGATATTCATAATGACAGTCTTAGAAAACTGTTGCACAAACCACGCTTTAGATTCTATTCTTTTTTTTTTTTTGTTGTTAAAAACATTGCGACTACATTTCAATTAATTGAAGAAACTAATTACAAATATTAATGGAATGCATTCGATGGTGGCGGCGGACGTGGTTCAAAATCTGCTGCTGAATAAGGCCAATACGATGGTCGTGTGTAAAGTGCTGAAGAAGTGGCAGTTGTTCCGGTAATTATCGTTTCTGATGATGATGACGATGTTGCTGCAACATCTGCTGCTGCTGTCGCCACATCTCCAACTGAGATTGTATTTAAAGATGTTGTTGTTGTCGTTGTTGATTGTGTTGCCGATGAATTTTCGATTGTTGATAAATTTGTTGCGTTAGAAACTTGTTGCAGGAGAGTCGTCGCGTTTGTACACAGAGTAATCGATGTTGAATTGGTGAGATTAATTAGACTATTATTACTGCTATTTGGTGACGTTGGTATCGGGCCAATCGGTGAGGGCATCGATGTTGATGGTGTTGATGGCGACGGAAAGCCCAAACTGGATGACGATGATGGCGAGAGATCCGTTTGCAGACCGTGATGTGAATGTGGATGATGTGGATGATGATGATGAGTTTGTTGGGAATGAAGATGTTGTTGTGGTTGTGGTTGATGCTGCGAATGTTGTTGGTGTTGTTGGTGTACATGATGCGCATGAGCATGGACTTGTGCTTGGGCTTGAGCATGTTGTAGATGATGGCTAGTTGCCAAATGATGAGGATGAGGCAGATGATGAGAATGATGTTTGTAGGAACTTAACATGTTGGAACTGGGAGAAACCGGGATTGGATCACAGCCTTGAGCCTGAGCCTGACAGGCAGTCATTAGTCCATGAAAATCGAATTTATACGCATAACGTTTTCCGTGAACTTTTGTCATGATATTTTTATCGTAATAATATCTGAAAGTGCAAAAGAAAAATCAATGAAATGAATTAGTTTTTATTAACAAAAAAAATGCTACTTGAAAAAGAAAAACCAAAAATAACTCCCCAACAAAAACCGTTAAGGTTCCCTGGACGTTAAAACCAAAAGTGGCTTTTTTGCAGCAGCATTTATTCATTTTATAAAAATCAAAGTCGATGAACGATGTAAATCATTAACAGCTTTAGGAGTCACACTATTCCCCGCCAACCCGACCCTCCCGCCAACCATATAATACACGGTCTACCTGAAGCGAATGGCTTGAGTTTCGATGGTAGGAATGAGTCAGTCAGTCATTCAAGAGAATGTCAGAACAAGTTTAATTCTTGGTTGTAACTTAAAAATTTAGATTATCGAAAGCAAAAAAAAAAAGATAGAAAATAATCAATAAAGAGAAAAGAAAAACGCAGTAAACGCATTTTTTTGGCGAGTCTTATTTCAAAACACTGAGAACTGAGAAGGATCGGGTCCGAAGTGTTGTGAACAACAAGAACTAATCTTCGAAGGAGGGACAACTTCATCGCGTAGCCATATAGTAAATGCTTCTTCTTCTCCTCTTCCCCCGATTTATTTCTCTCCTTTTCATCTGTCTTGTGCTTGTTCTTTTTCTCATCAGTTTTTTTTTGCACTTTGTTACCACGTCGAGTTCTTAAAACCTGAATTCCTGTGAAAATTCCTTTCTGAATCATCAATTCCTTTCTCTGGATTCGATTGAAATTGGCGCGCGGGTAGGTCGGCAAAATTGTCAGTTGAAACAGTCGATGGTATTATGGCGATTATGATGACGTCGCGACGTTCTTTCGCTTGGAGCGACAACGTTATTTCGGTCAGTCGTTATGACTGGTTCTGGTTCCGATGACCCGTCTCAATGGATGTACTTAAACATGAATTGGTCATGTGGATTTATCAATAACTTTAACAACAACAATTTTAATATAAACATTTCATTCATAAAAAATTTTAATATTTTTCACTCGCATGCAATAAATTTATACGCTTTACTCTCATGACATCGCATGCATAACGCGTTTACGACGTTCTCACGGTTCTCTCTAAAGAGAAAATGTACGGATGTTATTTTTGACTACTCTACCACCAACGAAAATTCACTCGCTTGAGTTAAATCTATCTATTGCCTTCTCACTCTTGCTCTCTACCGACATTATCTGGTTTTTATCTTTCTTTTCTTTTATAAATACATTTTCTCATTTTTATTCTATTTCTAGCTCTTTCTCACCTCTCGCCCCGCCCACACCTTCTTCTAGCAATAATACCCTTACCTTAACGCTCTGCTCAACTTGTCGTAATTCATATTAGGTTTCGCTTTTCGCTCTCCCCAACGTTTGGCCACTTCGTCGGGGTCGACAAGTTTAAACTCTCCGTTGGTTCCCTCCCAAGCAATACAGCCAGCATTCGACGAATCACCAAGCAATTCCAAGAGGAATTGCCACAATTGGATTTGGCCCGAACCTTGTGCGACCAATCGATGTGAAGCAGCGTTCAGCAACTGATACGGATCTACAAATGAAGCAAAAACAAAATAATCATCAATATGAATGTACAGAAATAACCGAAAGCAGTTGGAAGGGGAAGACGGGATACAATTGTGTATTTCATGGCTAAAATGCTAAGCGGAGGAGATACGTGTCTTTTTTGGCATTTTATTGGCCTTTAGTGGTTTGTGTTTCTATGCGGTGCTTGTGCTTGTGTGCGGCTGACGGTGTGTCAGTGCGAGAGTGTGTATATATGGCTGTGTGTAAAATTATGGCCGAAATAATAATTATCGAATTCGAAATTATTATTGTACGTTTTATACCCTACGCCCGAGGGGAAGGGGTATATTAACTTTTTTCTGCCGTTCGTAAAGCATTAAAAAGGCGTGCCAGGTATAGAAAAGTATATAAATTCCTGCTCAGAATCACCTTGTTAGCAGATCTCATAGCAGATCTGCCTATCCGCGATTGCAGGAGAATTAATAGAATTATAGTTATTAAATTTAGAATCAATATTCAGCCACTTTTTTAAGTCACTTTTGGAATTTCTAAACTGAAACTTTATAGCCGGTATAGCGGTGTTGGGCAATTTAAATACAAAGGAGATGGACGCGAACACTCACTAATACTAAACAATAAATGGATTCTTCGAGAAAAGTGATGTTGAAATTGAGGTCTTAGTTCTAAATTGACCAGGAGAAACGATTGGATTAAAACCATAAATTTTTTTGCTTATTACGAGTGTAGTGTATATGAGGTTCGGCCAAGACGAAGTTAGCCTTTTTATTGGCTTAATTATTTTGCTTTTCCTTTTTGTTTTTAATAATTTTTTATTGGATATTTATACTACAGAAAAAATTTGAGTCTTTATTCGCAATTTACAGCAATTTGCAAAATAACAAAAATTGAAGCGTACACTCAAGATGATTTTGAGATTCTCATGGACTCCAAAACCATACGTTATGAGATAAAATTAATGATATTCAATATTTTCAAAAAAAAAAAAATAATTATATATAAAAACTTATATGTTTAAAGGATAACCTTTTAAATGGACCAATTTGATACTCTCCGCGCTTTTTGAATTTTATCCACCGGAAGGTAGAGCTGGTAGAGCCTTTCCAGTAAAGCAAAAAAGTTTAAAGTATCGACATAAATACGTACCATTAAAATAAAAATCGTAAAAAATCATATTATATAATATGAAATCATACAACAATTTTAAACACTTTGGTTTTTAGTGTTTAGTCAAACTATCTCTAAAAATCCAAAATATTGAAAATGAAAATTGCAGATTGCCAGAAAAATCACCCTAAGAAAACGAACAAGAATTTCCTTATAAAAACCAAATCGATCCGGAAAAGAGAAAGCAGAGAAATAGACAACAATTAATAAAATAAAACCCAACGAAGCATCGTTACAACGCTGATTATTATCAAAAAAATTAACCAAAATATTTTACTGCAAATTTATTCAACGAAAATTGAAAAACAAATCAAATTAAAAGATTTCAATTCGAATTGCAAAAACAGAAAAACCAAAATAACAAGAAAGAAGCACCAAGATACAAACCGTTGTAAATAATTGGACGAGCAGAAGTCATTGCATGTGAATACCCATGATAATGATGATGATGATGATGATGATGTGAATTTGGATGCGGATGCGGATGCGGATGGTGATGCGTTGGCTGCATTCGAACACCGAAGCGACGATTGAAATCCTCAGATAAACGCCACATAACACCAACATCGACACTGACGCTCATGTTAGAAACCTTTTTCTAAGTTTCTTCTTTTTTCTAAAAACGGTTTTTATTTTTTGAAAAACAATGATGATTTCTTTCAAAAAACCATTTAGTTGTTTTGATCGAGGGAAAAACTAATCTTCCATAAAAAATTGCTTTTAAAAGTAAACAAATTAATGCTCTTCCTCAATTATAAATTTTTTTTAATTTTTTTTATTTTTTTATGAAATTTTTGTTTGATTCGCTAACACTTCTAGATTTAATCGCATCACTACAAACACAAATATTAAAGTTTTTAAAAAAATATTAAAATATTAAAATAATAGAAGAATACAAAATTTCTGAATTATAAAAATATTTTCCTCAATTCAACACAGTTTCACTCAAAATTAATAATTAATTTTTTAATATTTCAAAAACCGCTTTGATTGGTTTTTTAGTTGGTGGCTCGGAGGTTCTACAAACTTAATTCATTTATAAGAATGTACAAAATTGTTCACTGAAAATTTCCAAATTTCGTTCGTTACTTTTTCTAACCCTTTTTCGAAAGCACTAAACCGTTTCCTTTGAGTCTGTTTTCGGAACTAAATGCACTGCATTCTTCCACAAAATAAACCGAAATCAATTCAGGGAAAACTAGTGAAACTCCTAGACGAAGGCTTAAATCACGAAGTCAATTTTTACGTTTCGGTTTTCAGTTTCGGTTGTCGTCACCTTTCTGGTGGATGGGTGGTGTGGACGGGTGGTTAAATTGGGTGGAAAAACAGCAGGATGTCGAAATGGCAACGTTAGAAGCAGCAGCAGAAACACCACGACACGTGCCCCACACATATTCCACACACACACACACCAAAACTATAGCAAACTCCACTAAGGACTAAATTATTCGTAAAAAATCCTGATTGACGTTAAAAACAAACAAATAAATCAATTAAATAGAAAGAGATAGAAATCGAGATTTGGTAAGGAATTTTGTGGAATCGATGGTGGACGTAGTTAAGAATAATAGAATTTCTGGATTTCAAGGAATAAGACAGTTATATGACCTTCGACTTAAAACAAATACAATCAATACCAAAACCAAGATATTTCGAATCCAAAATGTGATTTCGAAGATCCTGACATAGATTTTGAAAAATCAAAGCCCAGAATTCCAAAAATCAGAATTCAGAATTTTTTTATCTCAAGCGAACAGATTTGATTCCTATTGGATTATCGTATTTTTAAAAAAAGATCAATTTTATCTTTCGAAATTGAGAAAAATATCGATTTCGAGGAGACGATGAACTTAAATTATAAAAATGCAGAAAATCTGGAAAGTAAATCTAAGGCATCGAAAGGTTGGTTTGACATCAAAGAATTTACTGCTAGAGAAACATTTAGTAGAAGGGCGTTCAATGTATTCTCGATACGAGAATCCGCCATAATCACAATACTGCTTTGAGAGGACTCAGAGAGATATTTTCGACGAAAATGTCTACTCCAGTTTGGAAAGAAATGGAGATCACCACGGATTAAATTTGAATTGTAAGCTACAAATTATTCTCCTGGAGGCAATATTCTTTCACAGTTTCCGTCGCAATTTGCGTAATACAAAAGTACTAGTCTATCTAAAATACATTTCACTTCAGACAGTTTTGGTAAAGTAATGAATGAAACCACCCACAAAATTGTCTAGTACCGAGAATACATTGAACACCCTTTGTAGATATAGATTTTTAAAAAGTCAAATAAACGCTTCACTGAAACCAAAATAAATATTATACTTATCAAACTAAAAAGCGGATAATAAAACGGAAATAAAACAGAAAGCAAAAAAAGAATAAAGCAAAAAGAGAAAGGAGGGAGGAAAAAGGAATAAATACGAAAAACTTATTGTGAAAACTTGTGGGAAAAATTAATTAATAACCATTTAATAACGGTTCATAACTTTATCAGTTTCTGTATCGGAATCATTTAATTCCGTTTGATCACTTTTCGATATTATTCATAACAATGTTTTTTGTTTTTGTAATTACAATCCGGTGAAACTGATATGCCTGTCTCATCGAGATTTCGTCATTCGTATTCCTTGTTGTTCCTTTTAACACTCGCTCCTGTCCATCGTCCGCCCCCGCTTATTCTTTGTCCTCGAACAAATCGAAACAACAGGAAGGATACGACGAATGAATATTTTCCTGTCGTATTTCCGTTTCATTGTTCAAATGCCACACACCCGATGGGTGGTCCTGCCTCATCCACATATTCATCCTTAAAGACTTTGCAGAGCTTTATTTCTGCTTTTCGTTCTTCCGTGTATTCCATTAATGATACCTCCCCCCCACCATTTACGCAAACACCATGCTGTTCGAGCGTCGATTTTTCCATTGTGCGAAGTTTACCGTTGAGATATTTAATGATAGTGATTATGGTGGTGGTGTTGTTGTTGGTGTTGTTGCTGTTGTTGTTGTGGGTGATGATGAAGGTAATGGTGATCTTTCCAAAACAGGATTACGTTGATTTTATTATTGAAATACCACCGCCTGCGTGAAATTATCATATTTACATCGTTTATTAACAGCATCATCACTTGAACCGCGACACCGAGATAATTTTACGATAGACCAAGGTGAAACGGTCTCCCTTCCCGTCTACGGGAAAGATAGAAGAGGACCATTTAGGGGTTGTGGAAAACAAGTAAGTGAATGATATTAATTTGAAGAATGAAGTGGCCAAAGGAGTCAATAATAATATACACTGTCGAAGTTATTAAGAAAGTTCTAAAGAAAGCTTAAGACAATGAAATTGAAGGGAAAAAATACTTTTAAGAACTTCGAAACTTTGAAATAATTCCGACAGGATATTGTAATATTTCCGGTTGGTAATGATAAATGCTATGGATAAATTCCAAGCACCCTGTATGTGAATAATTGTGAGGAGTGAGCACAAAGGAAGAGAAAGAAAGTCCAAGAATTACTTGTTTTAGAGACGAAAATGTACCTTCCATTGATTGTCAGTCAAAAGTCAAAGTCACGAACATACGAAAGATAACAGCCACATCTTCATCATTATTATGATCATTGTGAAATCATATACAATCGGAATCGGAAAACCCCACCATATTTTTTTTCGCTTTTGCCAGAAATCACGTAAATGTTATTGCCATTACGTTATCATAATAAAATAGTCCATCTTGATTTCCGTTTCGAGAGTTTTTTCAATCGTCCTTTCATTCACACCCCCACCCCCTTCGACCACCGGGACTGACTATAAACAATGAGCAGTAATTCCTTTTCTTTTATCCGCAACAGGATCTTAATAGTCCGATGCATGCATATGAGTCGGTGTGTGTGTATGGCTATGTGACCACTATTGAACCAATGATGCGAATCGAGTGAATACAAGGAACGAAAGGATTAAGACGTTCAAAAAAAGTTAGCAGGTAATTGATTGAAAAGGGGGAGAGGGGTGAAATAAGCAAAAGCCGAGACGATTTGACCACCAGGTTTCAAATTTAACGGAGGGTAACAAAATTTATTAGTACAAAAACAAATCAACAAAAATCAACAAAAACGATCCTTGAGAGTGTTAAATTGGCATAAGACAAAAAAAAAGGAAATTTCAATTTTCTTTTTGATTACTCTCGGATTGACCAAAGATATAAGAAATTAAATCGGTATTACAGAAAAGTATCGCTACTGCAGCAAGGATCTGTCTTTCCATGAGAGTATTTTCTTTCAAATGGTATTAATTTATATTGAACGATATATTGACATTAATTTATTTAGTTGCCTCTTTCAAGAAATACGCTATAAGGAATAAGATAAAAGCACACAAACAAGAGAAAAAAAGGAAACACGATTGTTTGTCATACCATAAAAGAATAAAACATATAAAAGTCAAATACAATTGCAATCTATGGAAAGTGCATTCCAAAGATAGTTCCAGAACTTGGTTTTTTTCGAACTCGATTCGAGAAATTCGATGTCGATTTATTGCATGGAATTTCAACGTTATTGCATCGAATTCTGACATTGGTGTCAAACTTGTTAAAGTATATCTCGTTAACTTTGGCAACAAAATCCCGAACGACATTTTCGCAACAGATAAAATTCCAAAACAACGATTAGCAAAGGGGCGAAAATCTATAAAACTCAAATGCCCGATACTACAAAATATCGAAAATACAAAAACCTGCATCATCATCCTGGCTATATTTTTACGAAATATCCAACATTTCAAATTGATTTTAATTTTTTTTAATAATTTTAATTTTTTTATTAATTTCTGTAGGGGAAAATATTTTCAGTTCTTTTTAAAAATTACCCCACCTAGATATTTTCATTTTCGGATTTTATAAATTTTCGAAATTATTATGTTTCGAACCAATGAAACCACAATATTCCGAAATTACGGACCCCCGAAGCTTCAGAGAATTTAAAACGCATTACATTGAAAACTTTTCAACATTTTTGCGGTCATTTTAGAAAATCTTTCGGTTTGTTCTAAGTTGTTGTCGTTCCGATGTTTTGTTGTTACCCCATATCTCGTTAACTTAAAAAAGAACTGCAAGGCAGTCACTCACTTGGTGTGCCTTTTGTATAATTATTTAAACCTTTAAAAAGGTGTTCATGAATAAAACTTTGCGTAAAAATTAATTATCGTTTATAAAAAATCTATTTTAAAATATTACAAATTCTTCCAAAAAGTTTCCGCTAAACCTTCCTGATATCTTTGCTCACGATAATTCCTCCAACGTTTACAAAACGAATAAGTAAAAAACAAAAACTGTGGCCGTCAAAAAGAAAACCGAAAACGAACGAACTAAACTTACTTGGCTCATTATCATTCAACATCGGGCTTGTCTCGCGACCCGTTGCGCTATGCAGTGTTAGCGCAAAATGTTTAGCTAATAAAATGCCACCCTGTCGCGAACCGGCGCACACCCAAAAGTCCGAACGACCGAGAGTGCATAGTTCTGGACCGTTTGTAGGAAAACGTGCTATATCCGGTTCCGGTTCGATTTTAAACTGCTTTGTCATCCACCTGACCCAGCTGGCAATATGTTCGGCATTCCATGCATTCGGATCAAGCGGTACTTCGACGGGTGTGGGAGGTGTCGAATCATTGGAATCATCGCAATCCGAATTGTCGTCAATGATATGCGTAACGGTATTTGCAATCGATTCATCACCGTCGGCAGTGGCGGTAATGATCCGGTCAGGCTGCAAATGGCTTTGTGCGTTTGACGACGTTGTTAAGGTTGTTGGGGATGAATTAACGAAACCGTCTGACTGTTGTTGTTGTTGTTGTTGTTGTCTCTTATAGTCAGGATTTGAATTGGATTTAGATTTATGAATACGATTGCGACGACCACGACGTCGGCGATGTTTTACAACGTCACTCACACTGACGCTGTCGTCAGTGCTCGCACTCGCGCTATTGTTGCTGCTGCCGCTGCTATTGCTCTTCTTGTTGTTGCAACTACCACTTTCACTGCATTGATATTCACTATCAGTCGTACCGTCATCATCGCTAGCGCTCGCTGTTATCGTTGTTGATCCTTTACTGTAGACTCGTATCCTGGTATGATATCGATTTGAAGGTTTATCAAGTTTAACATCTTCTGTTTCGCCTTCGGTATCTTCCATATCTCCTTCATCACCTTCCTCCATTATTTCTTCTTCTTCTTTTCCCACCTCGGATCGATCACTTTGAGAGCTTTCACTGACATCCGCCGCCGCATTTTCATGCATTTGTATGAACGACGTATCGTGTCGTAAATGTGATTTTGCACTAATACTAATTGGTCGTTGTTTTTGTTGCAATTGCTTATGCTGTTGTTGTATGGCATACAAGTTCACAATTAATGCCATTAAAGAAATTTGTTTTTCCCCAAAAATTCACCTTAAAAGATCACGTAATTACAATGCGCGCTTTTATCACGCGTAGTCCTTTTTGCGGTTTTTTATTATAAATTCATTTATAATTTTATTCTTCTCTTAACAATTACATTAATTATTAAATTAATTAATAATTTCGCTTCACTTCATGCACTTCGTTTCTTTTCTTTTGTTATTTTGACGAGATATTAATGAATTTCTTAAGAAAAACGGCTTTATATAAAAAATGAATCATTCGAAAAAATTTAGGATTTTCAAAAAACCCGGTCCGGCGCCAGCCAACAATTTTATTAAGTTGCTTTTCTATCTCTTTTGTTCCTTTACGGTATGATTCATTCATTCACTCTTTACAAACAAAAGCTTCGGAAGAGAGATCGATCGATTTAAGCGTTCGAATTTTTTCCAAATTATTCAAAGCAAAATTTTTTTCCAAATTATTTACAATATTTAACAAAGTTCACACACACACGTAAAGGGTCTCCGAGGATAATTCAAATAAAAGTTCTAAAATTTAACTTTGGCGTACGTTTCCTTCCGTCAGCAGGAAAGACGTATGTACTATTCCGCGATTTGTTAGCGAATGATCAGCGAAATTTATCGATCGAATGTGATCAAATTTTCAATTCGACCGAGGCCGTTTTACTGGCGCTTCTTGGCCAAAATGCGAGAGATTTTACTGGTCAATATTTTATGGCAGTGAGAGCTGACAAGGGGAAACTTATCGCTGCCACTGCTAATTGTGTTCATTCGTAGCTTATGTGATCTTACATATTTAAAAGAGAGAGAGAGAAAAAGAGAGAGTGAGC
The DNA here is from genome assembly GCA_963966595.1 of Physocephala rufipes. Taxonomy (NCBI): domain Eukaryota; kingdom Metazoa; phylum Arthropoda; class Insecta; order Diptera; family Conopidae; genus Physocephala; species Physocephala rufipes. Next base: position 35,078,565 of record OZ016502.1, on the reverse strand, counting down.
AGCTACGGGGCGAACCATAGCTGCGAAAATAATTGAGAGAGTGAGAGAGTATTTCACTGGCTTTATTTTGATAAATACACTCTAAAAAGTTAATTTTCGTTTTTTAGAAACTATTCAAAAACAGGAAGGGCCAAGAGACTACTCGAAAATATTTCTCAATTTACCTCGGTATCTACATTTCTCACATAACACTCTTTTTAACACTCAACTCTCTCTCTCGCTCTTCTTCTCTCTCATAAAATTTACGTTTCGAACTTATGAATGAATTTTAAGTTGCTTTGCCTTTCGTAATTTTTTTTCTGGTACGAAAAATCCCACGTGCATGAAAATTTAATGATAAAGCGATGACGTATGCAGGGCAAAATAAACTAAAGCTAATAAGCGAAGAAAATTGATAAAATATGACTCATTTTGATCATTGCTATGACTTTGTCTTTCAAATAATATCAAAGCACAATCAAACAATGTCTCTTGTCAGACGCGTTGAGAGAATCCCTTAAGCGGCAGACGTAAGACAAGAGAAAGTGAAATGATCGCAATAGCAGAAAGCACAAAACAAAATCAATTTTCATTCTTAAATTTTTTTCAGTTTATAACGTCACCATTCTGAGAAAATTCATATGACCGTATTTCTTTAAAACATTCGTATGTGCATAAATACATACATACTCGTTGAAAATATTTGTTTAATTAAAAAAAATACTTAAAATAGAACGACAATGACTTTCGTTTTTGTGGCGCTTTTTAATAAATGATATTTTTGTAAATATTCGAAAACGGTTTAATTATAAATGTATACCAAACAATTTATTCAGTTTATTCCTAGAACAGTTAATGATTTCATGCCAATATTGAATTCATAAAAATGAGTCATTGATTTAATAAATGTAAAAAAGTAATAATGATTTCAACTGATTGCGAAGAGGTCAAGATCTCTTTATTATAATAATATAAGACATCAGCTAATTATCAATCATTTTCACAAATCGTAATTAATGGCTAGCCACATTTAAAGATAACCGATAACCGTATCGATCACAAAGTGATTACCGTTTATAGTCGTTTATTTCTATTTTCTCTTTCCGTAAACAATTTTTCGAATATGAAATCGAAATTTATGTTGGTATAAAAATAACGGCAAAATATGGTCCAAAAGCGTATGTTATAAGTACGCATTACATGCACGTAAACATAAGCACGCGTGGGAAAATTTTAGCATCATAAATACCCACAATGTAAATTCGTTCAACATAAATTTACGATCTAATTACATACGGGATAAATGAATGGCATACGAACGTATGACATAAAGTCGAATGATATAAATGAATGACAGAAATATGCAAAACATTGCTACATATGAGATAGATATATAATATATATAAATTTGATGTTTGTCACAAGTACGTATAACGGAAATGTAAAACACAACAATGCATTGCTTCTGCATATTCTAACCATTCGAAAAAAATTAATGTTAGCCAGCATTCCTTATTAAAAAAAGAAAAAACAATCGGCAAGCGATGTAATATGATATCATTACATTGTTTGCAAAAATATATAAAATAATTTTAAAGCTAGTTCAATTATTCAAGTTTTTACAGAAATGCAGACCGATGTTATCATAAAGCAGCATTCTTTTATTTTGTTTTTATAAATTCAAATCAAAATATTTTTTTAGAATTAATTGAATAAATCTATTGAAACCTAAACACTAAAACAAAGCAATTCAGTTACAACAGAAAGCAATTTCTAGTTTTGTTTGTTTTCTAATTTCCTAAGGTTTCTAATATTTCTTAAATTCTAATAAAGAGCACACTTTCGAATGTTTTCGTAGAATTTTGAAAATATTGTTCTTTTGACTCACCCGTTTATTTGTACATGATAGTTTCTTTGCTTATAGTTTCACCGGTTTTACAACCCTGCCGAAAAAACATAAATCCACCTTACAATCGTTAGAACGTCAGAAATATCACTCAATGATGCTTTTTTTGGACCTTGCGTAAGTGAAAAAAAAATATCACGTTGATGGGCTTGGTCATTTACCGAATCTGAGTTTGGGTAACACATGGACACAATGTTCAAATGTTACAACACTAATTTTTAGAATATTTGGAAGAAAATACTATATCGAGTGAATTTTGTATTTTATTTCTTCGTGTAATGTTACCCAAAGTGCCCAAATTTAAACTCTTCCAACGCGTTAAAAGTGGAATAATTGGTTTGCTTCTTCTCGAGGGGTTTGCATTTGTTGCATCGTACGGCATATATCATCGTATGAACACTAGTAGGCGTAAGTTTCTGTTTACGATTTTTCTAAATTTTGGAAATTGTGTTATATTAAACGTGAAATTATTAAAGATAATTACCAAAAATTAATTTTTATTGACAATTTTGCCAATTTTATCGGCAGCTGGCAACTGCGCAAAGCCATTACAGAGATTTTCTTTTTCTTTTGTTCCATCTTATCGATTACGTAGTTAATTTATTTTGCTTATTGATATTTAACGATAAGACTACAGAAAATTAGGATTGATATTAACGTTTCATACTTTTTTGGATATGCCAGCTCGTCTCCAGGTTGGGGAGGTTTAGGAGATCCCATGCATTTTTAAGAATTGTTTCAGGCTAACTAAAAATACTTATCTTCATCATTGAATGACGTCATTACCATCGATTTCATATTATTTATATTGAAAAGCATCTTTTATAAAAAAGTTATTTAAAATTCTAAGAAAAATTATTTACTGACATTTTTAAAAATGTCGCTTTGAAAACTTTTTATTAAATTATTGTTGAAAATTTTGTAAATAATAGTTTTTAGGAACATTTTTGATAATGAATAATTATGAATTGTATAATAATATTCTTTTCTAATATCTCAAAATTAATGAAAGCTTATTTATTACAATTTATTCTTCCTTCATTTGCAGAGTTTCGTGCTTACATGAACGAAAATTTTCCAGTGATTCTCGATTATTATTATAAATTGGGTGAAACTCTCGATAACAACAACATTCGTCAAATCGACGCAGCTGTCTGGAAGGCAACCCAACAAAAGAGCGATAAATAAATTAGAAAACAATTAAGATTTAGAATAAAGTAATTCATTGTATTAATAATTTAATTTAAAGTTTAAATTAGAAACTTTTTGAATTAATTCTACCAGAACATAATTTATCTATCGATGGCTAACAATGTTTATATTCAATCTATCATCCGATTGGTTTCAATAGGCGGCATCAGTTACGTCCTCCTCCTTCTGACTGATTCATATAAAGAAAGAAATAAGCCCGATATACCCTACCAACACTTCGATGGACAATCAAATAAGAGTAAACAATCTTTCATGAAAGAATTACGAAATCTAGCAATCGAAGAAACTTACAATAAAAAGAACAACAAATAAAACCACTGAACTCAAGTCAATCAGCATGAGTTGTGAAGTTAAAGGAATGGAAATGGAATTGATTGGTGAAGATGTTGTTGATGATGCCGTTTGTACGGCAACAACACAATTGAACAAAAGAGAAACTATACTGGAACGCATTAATAAACGCAATAAAGACAGGCAAAATTATCTCGATGTGAAATTAGAGCAAAGGAATAAAGAGAATGTACAATTCGAAGGTTCTGACTATTTTGCGCATGCATTCGCTGAGCGGGTACGTGAGGTAGAGACACGTATTAAAAATATTACGGAATCGGCAACGAAACGGTCCAACGGAGATGTAATGAATACTGAATTAGGCCGCCTTTTCAACAGCGTTACCATCGAAATACAAGAATTGCAACGTTATCTAACATCATCGACTATATTTCTTACAGATTTCAAAATTAAAGCCTGTCAGAAAATCCTTAACGATCTCAGTGCGAAGGCCGAAGAAACACGCTTAAAATTAATGCCTAAAAAGAAATTTGGCTTTAGTAGCGGACGCAAAATAACACAAAAAGCTACTGCGAATCCAAAACTATCTACAGATAAACTTGATTGTTCTCCAGAAAAATCTAGTATATCAATGACTGGTAGTACAAATATGTTCACTTGGACTATCTCAAATCGTAAACATGATCACATTTGTTTACGCGGTATAGAAGTCGATGGTAACGATATAACAATTTCCAATCTCAACGATTGTCTCGTCGAATTACAAGGTCATCCCGGTTCCGTGCAAATATCGAATGCCACTGATTGTACATTTCTTTTTGGTCCCGTATCACGTTCAGTTTTTGCAGAGCATTGTAGCAATTGCACTTTTTCGGTTGCTTGTCAACAGTTACGTTTGCACTCATCGTCATCAGTACGAATTTATTTACATGTCACCTGCCGAGCTATCATCGAAGACAGTCAACAAATCGAGATTTCAGAATATTGTTATGATTATCCAGATATTGCAAGCGATTTTCAAAAGGCTGGTCTAGACAAAGCTATCAACAATTATATTGATATTGCTGATTTCAATTGGCTCTCACCGGATGTACCCTCACCAAATTGGAAACTTGTCACGGATTGTGTTGAACCTAATTGGGCACAAATACGTTGCGATTTTAATGCTAAAACCACTAAGTTATTGTGATAGAATAATGGATTTACTAAAGGATTCTGTTCTAGATTGAAAAATAATGATGACGAAATCGTTAAGCAAATTTAAATTGTAAAGACCTCTAAGCATTTCTTGCAAATAAAGACTAATTCTTGTGTAAAAATTTATTATACAAAATTTTATTAACACAAAATGAAATTCCGTCCATTATAAAATCAGAACATTTACAGGGTAACTATGGAATCTCGATCGAATGTTGCTCATTATGTGCGAGTTGTGAAAATACGTCTAAATGCTTCTGTTCATAAGGTTTACTTTTTCTGTTCCTAAGTCTTCCCAAATTATCATAAATACTCAGTGTGATTGATGAATTTTTTCCATCGGCAAAATGTTTAGCTTTGCGATAAATAATCGGTACCCACTCATCGCGTTTACAATGACTCGGTCATATTTCAGCAAGCACTTCCCACTACTGACAAAAAATCATGCGAAATAACAATAAACCAATTCAATAATTATCCCGTCAGTGGCGACCCGATTTGATAAGTTGATAGCTTCAGCACGAAAAACGGATAGTTATAATTTTTAAAAGCGGTTCACATTATTTTTTCTTTAACGTTGCAGATCATAACAAATGGAAAATATATTTAAAAATCTAAAACATAAGCTGAAAACTCAAGTAATTAAAAATGTATATTGTTTGTAATTCAAAGCGATATCAACCCGATATTTACTCTTTTACTTCAATACGAATTTTATAATACTCAAAATCGACAAACTATTGAGCTCAATAACTGCGCGAATGGATAGAAGAAACATTAGTGTTTGTGTGTGTGTGATCTTGCGGTTTTCCGGAAACAACAAATCAACGTCGAATTATGGATTGAAATGTGTAGTAAAGCTGGTGCGCTTAATGCTTTTTCAGCCGGCATAATTAATTGGTCTGCTTATTGAATTTGGTTGAGTCATTGAACGTATTTCCCAACTAGAAATTAATAAAATTTCCATTACAATTTATATTCTTTTGGAACCTACAAACGTTCTACTCGTTTTACCCAAGCTCCTTCGGCAACCATGTTGTATCTATGCGATATTTGATAACAGCTAATATAGATAAAATCCTAAGAGTTGGAGCAAAATCCAGAACGTGCGTATCGTTATTGTCAATCAGAGAAGCGTGCTCTAAAGCGCTTGCATACGGGTAAGGACTTAAACGAAATAAAATAGAAAATTTATTTCATTCTACTTCAATAAAAGAAAGAATAGGTAGGAACTCACCTTGTACCGCCAAATAGAAACATTCGGCTACCCTTGACTAGACAGACTTGACGTCGACGCCGCGTAGGTGGTCGTCCATGTGGTTTTATAAGATTCCAACTATTCCGTTTCGGATCGAATGTATACAAATCGTTAAAATGCTGATCCAGTAGACCGTTATAGCCGCCAAAAACATAAATCAAACCTTTATAAATAACTGGTGAGTGTGAATACGAAATGAAAAAATATTAATCACTTTGCAATAAACCGCATTGGACGAATAAATGGAGATATGTGTACACTGAATGAACCAATCATTTCTCTTCTCACTTACACATAGAATGACTACGTCGTCCCACTGGTACTTTTCCGGTAGTTGGAGGTCGATGCCACACTTTCGTTTTCAAGTCCAAAAATACTATTTCAGGACAATACATCTCTTCGAGACTATGATATGGACTATGCTTATCACCACGTCCACCAAATATATACATTCGTCCCATCATAGTTTCCGCCGAATGGAAATCACGAAACGATGGAGGCACCCCAAATGTTTGAATATAACGCCATTCCATTGTTTCGAAATTAAGACAATGCACATCGCAGGAAAATTCGTTGATGTCATCCTCGAAACCACCAAAAACATACATAGAATTACCAGCAACGCACGCAGAATGACCATCACGTGCGCCTGGTGTGGCACCTGTGACTTCGGGTCGCGACCATGATAACGTACGAGGATCAAAACAATATAGTACATTACAGAGTTGCTCATTGTTTCGACCACCCCACATGTAGATTTTATCATTATAGGCTACGACAGTGTGACCATATCTAAGAATCAGCTATCATATTATTATGAAAGAAAAATTGCTATCTCCAATGAACCTTTGAAATGGGACCTCCGGATATTTTAACGGTATACCATGTTCATCTTTCTTTGGTGGGACCAAGCTCCATCGCAATGAATTAGTATTGAATATATGCACGTCAATTGATTCATTGAAACCGTAATCATCTCCAGTGCAATAGCCACCAAACGAGTAAATGTATTCACCAACACACACACCAGCGTGATTAACACGCCGAGGTCCCCCGTCTAAACGTACAGTCCAGTGCATGTTGATCACAAAGCCTTCTCAAGGCTTGTCGGATAAAAATGCGATTTCCAAGCGTAAGCGATAAGAATTAATCTCTTCAGTTCTTTTTCAGCTTTCTAAATTTTGTATTTCATTGTTTACATAGAAAATAATTTATCCGTCGGTCTCTATTGACACCACCGAACCATCGGTAAAGTGCCCGCAAACTTTATGGGGTTATTTTAGTCGTATTCTTCGTTTCTAAGATTACTTCAAAATAAAACTTTTATTTACCTTTAATTTTTATTAAAAACTTTTGTAAGATCGAAGTCCAAAATAATAAGTTTTCATTAGTACTAGTATTTGTTATATATTTAACACTAATTTTAACATTATAATCAAACTTTTACTTTGCCTGTAATAGATAGGGTAGGGTACACATATGAAATTCACTAAACCTATTTAAAATATTTTGTACTTCGTTGGGAACTCTTGCACCTTGCCGAGTTTGTTGGCATCGATCAACGGCGTGAACTAATCTAAGCGTCAACCAATTCTGGGATTCGAAACCTTTCATAATGCCTAAAATGATTGTCAGAGTATTACACAATCATGACATATAATTGCTTTTGGGTTTTTAATATGGATTTGGTGAAACTTATGACCAAGAGTATTTGGGAGCAAAACCTTTTCAAATATATAGAGGTTCATGTTTGCCGGCGTCTGAACCCCTTTATACAGTTCAGCAATCAAGTATAAGGCGACAAAACAAACAATACTTTACAACATATTTTACAAGCCGGAATCAAGTCAACAACAAATATCATTTATGGCCATGAGGCCAAAATATCATAAAAAACAGGCGTCAAGTCCGCTGAAGCGGCGAACTAAGACTTACATATCTCGTTATCTCAGACCCTTATTACTGGTACCTTGTCACTTGTTTGCAGCAACACAAGTCGTTCCGTTCAAAAAGAAATAATTCGTTATAATTTACCATTTTTATGGTCTATATGCAGTTTATTCTATACTTTGTATGCCGTGTGTGAACCCCTCTGATTTTGTTTTTGTTTGCTGTGAGTTCGCTAGCGAGTTTTATGACAATTTTGTCACCGATGGTTTTGAAAACACTCACTCGATTTGGGTTTTATTTTAATGAATTCAATGGGCTACTACGGGGACGGGAGCGACCCCAAATCTCTGGAAAGTATATAATTCTTAAAATCTTACAAAAAGTATAGATATGTATAATTCATTTTGAACAACAAGACACTGAACCTCGTTTTATAGAAGTTATTCATAGTCCGGTTTCTCGGTTATTATAATGAAATATATTCTAACTATTTTACTTTTCAGTTATTATTTACTAAATCATGTTTGTTATTGAATTATTAATAAAAAAGAAACAATTTCCATGTTCAATTAATTCAAACAAATTTTCTTTCGTTTCTGCCCTAAACACCCTTGGAATCAATACCTATGCAAAGGCACAATTGAGAGTAGCGTGTGCATGTTTACAAATTTCCCGAGAAACAATTTCCTAAGAAAAGTTCATCATTTTGTGAATGTGTACAAAACAAGTGCATGTTAATGGAAGTCTTATCTTATTACGTCTGGATTCAATCACGCATGAATTCGGTGGGAAGCACGCGAACACTGAGACCGAACTACCAAATAATACAGGCTCGCATTGGTGAAAACGGCAAAAACAAGCTGAAAATTCTGGTCTCTCGTTCACGACGCAAACAGTGCCGAAATTTAATTTTTCCCGTTTTCTGTAAGAACCTGTATAATTTTGACAGTGTAATCTGAATTTTCAAACAGAATTTCAAAGTATGTACAGCAATTTCCCAAAAATCGTATATTTGGTGCGAGTGTCCTATACTTTTATCACTAATATCAAGAGTGGGAATGTAACGAGTAGAAAATAGATTAATCTCTAAAAGTAATTTAATGACAGCTTTCACACGAAGACGTTGTTATTGTTCAAGAGACGTTTCTACAAATATCGACAATAGTTCATTGATTTTAACATAATTACAGTAAATGTCTTAACAAAATGTCGAAGCCGCAATCAATGCTGTATCATCAAAACACTCAGTATTCGCGAGTAATGAATCTGAAATATGGGTCAAAATATAGAAAAATTAAAAGGCAAATAAAGCAATTAGTTTTTGTAAGCTAGTGCTCCTGAATGGCTTTACTTCCAAACATTTTACTTTAGGAATGTAATTATGCTTTCAGGAAAATGCTGCTCTTTGCGATGAAGTTGCCCAAGTACAGTCTGATTTAGCCATAGCACGGGAAGAGCGTCGTTATTTAATTCGGCGTCTTATGCGTCACGAGGGCTTAGAAGCGCTCCAGGATCGCCGACAAGAAGAACAGAATATGCCAACAATAGAAATCCGACCACCTAAACCGACGCAGGTTCCTCCAAAGAAGCGAGGTCCAAAGAAACGCATCATTCAAAACAGTTCAGCTCATTCAAAAACTACAAAAGTGGAAAAATCAAAAACGAAGAATGGTCGTTTGAAACAGACACACGATGCTTCTGGTAAACTGGTCTATCCCATTAATTTAACCAACACACTTATGCTGCACATGCCGGGCGAAATTATATCTGAAAATTACAATTTCCATACTGAAAACTGGATCTACCCGGTGGGTTATGTGGCCACACGAATATATGCTCACCCCAAAGACCCACAACGTAAATGCGTTTTCACTTGCAAAATTCTAAATAATACTGGAATGCCGCAATTTCAAGTAATACCAGATAATGATTTTGATAGTGTATTTTTTGGTGAGACGGCCAATCATTGTCATCAAGGCTTATTGGATATAATCCGCCGTTCTCTGCCGGATATGGGCTCACAGTTGTTAATGTGTACACAAGGAGAACGTTTCTTTGGTCTTGATAATCCCACAGTAAAGAGTTTAATACAATCTGACCCGAATTTGAACAGCTGTCAACGATTTAAAGGATTCCTTCCCGACGATGGCTGTGGAAATGAAGAAGAAGATCCTGCATTATGCTTCGAGGCTTTACAATCCCTTTTATCATTTCCAGACTATCATACAGTGCCAGAAGTGAAAGATGAGCCACCAGATGAATTGCTAGAATAATATCCATACACCCACGTTTCCACTCCCAAAACCAAGCAAAACGATCTGTTTGTTATAGTCCGTTTTCATATTGAATTGTACACGATAATTATATTTCCGCAGATTAAAAAATACCCCTTTTCACAATTTAGGCCTAAATCTTAAGCAAATATGCTAGCATACATTAAAAAATAAATTGTAAGGAGATCTACAAATTACGCGCATATTCATCGACTTCGTCGAAAATCTAAATGTGCTCACGCTTTAAAAACACTTTAAATCACGATTATGGAAATTTTTGGGATTATTTTTGATATCCTTATCATTGTAACCTATTACGATAAAAGATGCCTTCTTTGGCAACGTTCGTTCCGGCAACATTTTGTATTGGTGTCGGTATAAGCGGTGGATGTAAACCATGATCATATATTCGTGACGACGAACCAGTATAAGGAGTATAACTTACTTCCATACTTCGTTGATGTTTAAATTCACCTTCCACTTGATCAGTGTATTGTCTATTGTCAGCATGTTGTTTCCGCCGTTGCTCCCGATGTTGTTCTTGTTGCTTCCTTAATGCTTCTCGTTGGAGCATAAGTTGTTTCTCTTGCTGCGATGTTAAATTCGTTGATTTGATTGCAGCAGCGGAAGCGGTTCTGTGGTTACGTGGGGAGCGATTAAAAAATAAATTTGATACAAAAATAACTGGTGCAAAAAGACGTATGGGTGTATCACTGAAAGGAAACAGATAGTAAATCACATTTCTTCAATATAAGATAAATCAAACTTACGTTGTCTCCACAATCGGCTTTGCCTCATTTCCACTCAAAATAAAAAGTGGAAAGAATATTGAAAATATGCAACCGCTAAACAAAGAATTGGTAAAATAATAAGACTCCATTTCTATAAAATATATTTGCTTCATCATACCGTACCTTACAATTACTGAGTTGGAAGCATTTGTTAATACCGTTAACGGTATACCAAATCCTAGAAAATATGGCCAATTGCTTTCGATATATGACAAACGTCGGTGCAATTCCCAGCCCATATTGAACCATTTATATTCAAAGCAATATAATGAATATAATAAACAAAGATGCATAAAATATAACGATGAGCCGACGTAGCGAATCGGTATTAAATTTACTAACATGCTTTGAACTAAGAAAAGTGCCTGCACCATTAAACTAAACAAAAAATCGGCAATTAATTTACTAATGCTCGAAATTAGTTGAGGTCGTCCTTTGCGTACGCGATACGCTTCATTGGCGATATCTGTAAACCACAGCGACGAAACAATTTTACTTAATAGAAAAATTGGCAGTACCCACATCATGCTGAAGAGTAGCGATAGTATCGAATGCAGCCAACTCCAAACAAAATGTAATTCTTCAGTGCGTTCGCCGTAACATATCGTTAAGAAGAATTTTAATGTGGGCATTAAGAGCTGTTCGAAAATGATGATACTAAGCCAGGTAAAGCCGCCATTAAGGATGCAACATTTAAAAACTTGCTTTGCTATTTTCATTTCCCTTTAAAAAACCAAGAAAAAATTAGGAAATTTAAAGTTTAAAAACATTACCAAATCTCTATTATCAAGTTCCTAAATTTTATTTTCATTTTACCCTCTGTTGACTTTCTCTGCTACTTGATCCGGCTTTCTTCTCATATTTTCTAGACGTCGCTCGTCAGAATTATGCCTTTTTGGCATATCCATCGACATGGCGGCATCAATTTTCATTGATGATGCCGATGAAGGTATTGAAGACGGGCTATGATGCATAGCGTGACGTTGTCGTTCTGCAAGGTCTCGCTGATTAAGCTCGTGAATATCAGCGTCAATATAAAATACCATCGTCATGCCCTTAAGACTATCCCAAAAACCATAGAATATACCCAGGCTAACATTCTGAAATATTATGTATTTTGATATTCGTTAAATTATCATTATGTGGTCTGTTATTCTAAAAAAATTGCAATCTTACTACTAATGCGTCCATTCCTTCTGCTGTAGTTTTTTTAACCCAAAGAGAATATTCGATTATAAAAAAATTACATTTACTATAATTCCCAACAACGCATTACGCTTCGTCGACACTAAACATCTTTTTACTATTTATTATTCCGAACTAAAATTTGCCTTTCTCATGTAAAAACATAAATAAGAACACACTGTATGGGTTAATCATATCATATTAAGTTTTAGGCCAAATCAATCTCCATGTGTGGCACATAAAACAAAGTCATAGCATGTTTCAGAGGGAGTTTTTTTAATGATGCGATTCATAGGGAAATAAGAGTTCGAATTTAGATCAACGAACGTTAACGAAAAGGAAAAGTTTATATATCATCATTTTGAAAATAACACCGAAGAGGTTACGACGAGTTTAGTATGAGTTTATCATTATAATGTTAGATTATGAAGGAATCGTATTGTAGCATTACAAGCGAATCCTTATAGGAGAGGGTTTGCTATATTTGATCACTTACATTTGTTAATATAAAATGGCAAATTAGTTTATATTTTCTGAATTCAATTTTTTATTTGGTTTATGCCTTGTCTCTGTTAAGAAAATACATGATGTACAAAAACATGTAACCAAGAAAAATATGTGAATTATATTTTACAATTTGCCATGATAATGAAATCCACTTATTATAACCAAAAAGAATATTTATCATAAAATGAAAGATAAGACTTATTATACCAAGGAATAGTAACAAAGTTATCCTATATACCCTACATCCAAAGGGATAGAGTATATACACTTACTTCTTCTGTTTGTAAGGCATGAAAAGAGTCATAACAGGATTAGAAAAGTACGTATATTCCTGCTCAGAGTTATCTCTTGAGATATATATATATATATATATATATATATATATATATATATATATATATATATATATATATATATATATATATATATATATATATATATATATATATATATATATATATATATATATATATATATATATATATATATATATATATATATATATATATATATATATATATATATATATATATATATATATATATATATATATATAT